>JACGCM010002327.1:1252018-1878028 GCA_014058105.1 Kingdonia uniflora | reverse complement strand
TGGATATCCATCATTGTCGCTGTCCCAAAGAAAAACAGAAAAGCTCGAGTTTGCATAGATTTCACAGATCTGAATAAACATACTCCAAAGGATAGTTTCCCTCTTCCCAATATTCATCAGATCTTCGATTCCACAGCAGGCCATGATCTCATTTCTATAATGGACGATGCTTTAGGGTATAATCAAATCCCATTTCTGGAAGAAGACCAAGAGAAGACAACGTTCATCACCGAAAGTGGCCTTTATTGTTACAAAGTTATGCCCTTCGGGCTTAAAAACACAGGTGCCACATATCAACGATTGATGACCGCTATGTTCAAAACACACCTAGGGAAAATTGTTTAAGTCTACATCGATGCTTTAGGGTATAATCAAATTCCACTTTTGGAAGAAGATCGAGAGAAAACAATTTTAATCACTGAAGGAGGTCTTTATTGTTACAAAGTCATACCCTTCGGACTAAAAAACGTGGGTGTTGCATATCAACAGTTGATGACTACTATGTTCAAAACACACCTTGGGAAAGTCGTTGAAGTCTATATCGATGATCTTTTGTGCAAAAGCGTACAGTCAGATAATCATATCTCAGATCTCAACACAATATTCAACATCCTTCGATCTTACAGAATACTTCTCAACCCTGATAAATGTTAATTTAGGGTACATTCTGGCCACTTTTTAGGCCACCTCATAAGCAAAAAAGGGATTGAGGCCGATCTAGGTCAAATTCGAGCCCTCCTCGACATGCCTTTTCCGAAGATAACAAAAGACGTTCAAAAACTCGCCGGCAAGATTGTCGAGATCAACCGTTTCATCTAAAAAACTTTAAACCGCTGCCGTTGGCTATTCCTCTTACTCCGCAGATGTACCAAATGAGGAAAGGTTCAGCCAACTGCAGAAGTCACATGGACACTAGAATGCCAATCAACTTTTCAGGATCTCAAAATCTATTTGGGGAGGTCTCCCTTAATGAGCACCCTAGTAGGTAATGAAGAATTGATAATCTACCTAACGGTCGCAGATACTTCTCTCAGCTCAGTTCTCATTCGCCTTGAAGGGAAAATACAGAAACCAGTCTTCTTCATCAGTAAAACACTCATACTAGCAGAAACAAAGGTACTCTAAAATTGAGAAACTTCTTCTCACCCTTGTTTACACTTCATAGAAACTCAAGCACTTCTTTCAAGCACATTCCATCAAAGTTATGACGAACTACCCACTTCGAGAAGTTTTGTCCAAAAACGAGAAGTCACGAAGAGTGTAACAATGGTCAGTCAGTTTGGGAGAACATGATATCAAGTTTGAACAACATCATTCAAAAAAAGGTCAGGCCGTTGTCGATTTTCTCATGGATTTTCTAGTGGATGATCCCGCGTGGGAGGAACACGACCCAGACCTTACCGAAAACACGCCAGATAATCTAACTCCCAAGCCATTCGACGAACGAGCTGACTGGATCACTACTTCAGGGTAGATGCTTATCACAGATGGATCAGTAGGACTCGCAGGGACAGGGATCGGGATCGGTTTGATTACCCCTTATAATGACAGAATTGAGAAATTAATCTACTTGAATTATGAGGCCTCAAATAATGTCATCGAGTATGAAGCTCTCATTCACGGACTTGACTTCGCACTTGAGCTTAATGTCCCCAAACTCTCAGTTGACAAAGATTCATTACTCATCCTTCATCATTATTCTAAGCAATACATGAAGAATGGGAAGATGATCGAATACGCAGCCCTCTTTGCAGATAGGATGAGTAAGTTCGCAAAAGAAACTCACGAATATCTTCTACGAGGTAAAAATAGACACGCCGATATCTTGGTAAATCTAGCCGCGGTCTTGGGAATAGAAGCTCGATATCTCCAAATTGAAATCATTTCAACCCCCAGCATTGATCGCATTTCTGTATGTACGATTAACAGTGGAGGCGATAAAGGGGGAGAAGACGATTGGCGAAAGCCTTTCTTACCCTACCTCGGTGTGGATAACAAGTACAACGAACCACTCCCAACAGATAAAATAGAACGCCGACAGCTGATCAACAACTCAAAGTGTTACATTACTCAAAACGGCATACTTTACCGCCTTTTTGTTCTGGGGTCTTACTTCAAGTGCATATCGAAGTCAAAAGCATACGAACTACTCCGCGAATTACACGAATGAAATTGTGGATCCCACGCTGAAGGTAGATCTTTAGCGAACCGAGCTATAACTCATGGAGTATTTTGGCCAGCATGGTTAAGCAAGCAGAAGAGTATTCCTGCAGGTGCGACGCCTGCCAGAGATATGGAAATATGATACGCGCCCTTACGCTCGAACTCCATGTAAGTAAGGTTTTCAGGCCATTCAAAAGATAAGCACTAGATTTCGTCGACCTATTCCCAAACTTTTCAGGTAATCGCCGCTACCTACTCGTAGCTACTGATTACTTTACAAAATGGGTAAAAGCAATTCCAGTATATCGAACCAAAGAAGAAGATGCCATCTCTTTTATCTGGAACCACATAATTACTCGATATGGGTGCCCTAACCAAATTCGTATTGATAACGGGCCTAAATTTGTAGGAGATAAGGTCGTAACCTTCCTAAATCACCACAATATAATCCACTCACCATTAAATCCATACTACCCTCAAGGCAATGGCCAAGTCAAAATCACCAAAAAAACTATCATAGATGGAGTCAAAAACTGGCTTCACTTACAGAAAAAAGGAAATTAAGTTCGCGAACTACCCCACGTTCTATGGGGGTATCGAACCACTCCCCGACAATCCACTCGGTGTACCCCATTTCTCCTTTCTTATGGCACTGAGGCTATCATTCCTTCTGAATATCATCATCCAGTTCGTGATCACGAGTTGACTGACGAGGAGAATGAGTTCGAATTGGCTTGCAACCTCAATATGATAGATGAGACCAGGGAACGCGTCATCGCTAACCTAGGTCGATATCATCATATGCTTGCCAGATCGTATAATAATCGAGTCAAGAGCTGTACTTTCCAAATCAAAGATCTCATCCTCATAGAAATTCCTCAACATCGCAAAGAGCCTCACGCTAGAAAATTAACCGACAATAGGGAGGGTCCATTCATTATCCCAGGTCTTTGAGGCCTGGGATCATACTATCTCATGATAGAAGAGGGAGTCCCCATTTCAAATCCTTAGAACAATAGGTGACTGAAACGGTACTATCGTTAGGCTTCTTACTACTCTATTTCCATATTTCGCCTTTTGTTTTACAATTCCAAAAGTGAGATTCTAATCTCCATCCAATGTAAATTCAAAACTTATCAATGAAAGTTTTTTTTGGAACAATATCATTCTCTTCACAAAGCATTCGTCCGCATTCTACAGATTAAGCGTAGTTAATACTAGCTTACAATCAATGTTATCCAAGTTAGGTCAAGAATATCACTTGATTTGGTTTCTTTTACTACATCTTTGCAATTGTAGCAAATGTAAAAAATTGTTTCATAACAAAGACTCTGCCAAATAAGAGAAAAGACAAATGTAATACTAGTCTTCATCTTTTTTAACTTGTTTGGATCACTTTTATAGGCTGGATCAAGGATAACACTTGGTTAGTTGACTCTTTATATCTCTACAATTTTAGCAATTGTAAAAACTTGTTTCATATTAAAGACTCTGCCAAACAAGAGATAAGACAATGGTAATACTAGTCTTCATCCTTTTTAACTTGTTTGGATTAATTCTACCAGCTGGATCAAGGATAATACTTGACTTAGCTGACTCTTTACATCTCTGTGATTGTAGCAAGTGCAGAAACTTGTTTAACATCAAAGAATAAAAAAGGCATAAGATAAGGCAAAGGTCATACTAGTTTTTATCTCTTTCAATATGTCTGCGACATTTTTATAGTTCAAATCAAGTTTCCACTTTGTTTAACTCAACCTATTTCTGTGATTAAAAACAAAGTAAAAATATAAAAACTTTTTTCATATCAAAGACTCTGCCAAACAAGAGATAAGATAAAGGTAATACTAGTCTTCATCTTTTTCAACTTGTTTGGATCATTTTTATAGGCTGGATCAAGGATAACACTTGGTTAGTTGACTCTTTACATCTCTACAATTTTAGCAATTGTAAAAACTTGTTTCATATTAAAGACTCTGCCAAACAAGAGATAAGACAATGGTAATACTAGTCTTCATCTTTTTCAACTTGTTTGGATCATTTCTACCAGCTGGATCAAGGATAACACTTGACTTAGCTGACTCTTTACATCTTTGTGATTGTAGCAAGTGCAGAAACTTGTTTAACATCAAAGAATAAAAAAGGCATAAGATATGGCAAAGGTCATACTAGTTTTTATCTCTTTCAATATGTCTGCGACATTTTTATAGTTCAAATCAAGTTTCCACTTTGTTTAACTCAACCTATTTCTGTGATTAAAAACAAAGTAAAAATTAGTTTTATATCAAAGACCCCATAGAACACAAGATAAGGCAATGGTCATACTAGCTTTCATCAATTTTTAATGTGTCTACGATAGATACTATTTATTTTAAGGTCGAATTCACATTAAAAGGGCATTATTTTTGTTGATGGAGAGTTAGCAGTGCTTCCCCCTACATCAAAAGATCAAACTTTCAGTTCGCGGGTCACATCAGCTCTGCCCGAACCCATCAATTCTGTAATTCGAGGGCCCAAATCAAGGATAACATTTGGTTTAGCTGACTCTTTACATCTCTGCAAATTTAGCCAGTGTAAAAGCTTGTTTCATATCAAAGACTCTGCTAAACAAGAGAGAAGACAAATGTAATACTGGTCTTCATCTTTTTCAACTGGTTTGAATCATTTCTACCGGCTGGATCCTGGATAACACTTGGTTTAGTTGACTCTTTACATCTCTACAATTTTAGCAAGTGTAAAAACTTATTTCATATCAATGACTCTGCCAAACATGAGATAAGACAAAGGTAATACTAGTCATCACCTTTTTCAACTTGTTTGGATCATTTCTATCGGCTGGATCAAGGATAATACTTGGTTTAGCTGGCTCTTTACATCTCTGCGATTGTAGCAAGTGTGGAAACTTGTTTTACATCAAAGACTCAACCAGACATAAGATTAAGCAAATGTCATACTAGCTTTCATCTTTTTCAGTATGTCTGCATCATTTCTATAGTTCAAATCAAGTTTCCACTTTGTTTAACTCAACCTATTTCTGTGATTAAAACGAATGTAAAAATTTATTTTATATCAAAGACCTCACCAGACACAAGATAAGGCAATGATCATACTAGCTTTTATCTATTTTCAATGTGTCTGCGATAGATACTATTTATTTTCAGGTCGAATTCACATTATAAGGGTTTCTTTTCTGCTGATGGAGAGTCTGCAGTGCTTCCCCCAACATCAAGAGGTTGAGCTTTCAGTTTGCAGGTCACAACAGCTCAACCCGAATCTATCAATTATGCAGTTCGAGGGCCCAGTTGAGTCTCTATGACGCCCAGACAATTTCCTCGATCTATCTTAGCTCCACAAATGCATCCCTTATCCGATAGAGCTTTGAACAAAGTATCACATTCTAACGTAAGTCTATTTATGTCCTCTATGAATTATGCATTAATCGTCTTTAGCAGGTCAGATCGTGATGCATTAGGTATGATCATTGTTGCAAATCTCGCTTTCAACCTCTCGAGGCGTGACTCTAGTCTAGCGTAATCATTCTTCAGTTCAGTCATTTCTGCATCGACCTTAAGATGGTAGATTACATTTTCTTCCAATTTTGCAATATACTTCGCTGATTCAGCAAGGTTCATGGCTTTTAAGTCTACTACCCGAGCACGAAGTTTCCCAACTTTTGTGTTCAACTTTTCCCTAACCGACATATCTTTCAATAATTCTTCTTTCCTCTTCATAAGTGATTCTTTTGTTTTGATCTCCCCTTCCAGAATTTTCTCCCTGATAAGAACAACATCCAATTTATGCTGGCATTTCCTCAAATTAGCATTTCCCTTCTGAAAATGCCCCTGAATACGAGATACGCCATTCTCTAGCTCTCTAATTTTACTTGAGAGACTAACTACATCCCCTCGAACTAAAGGAGTCTTAACCTTAGTTCTACTTCCCCCTGAACGCTCTCTAGCCTCGGCTTTCTTGGCACGCGCAATGGCCTGCGCCAGTTCAGCCTTAAGTCGTGCAACCCTCTCGTTTAAATCATTATACCTTCATTGCATTTCCTAAAATTCCATGTCCTTGGCAGGTAGGGCTGCTTGCAAATGTTCAGCTGCGGCTTCCGAAGCTGATAGATTTTCTCAAGCCACCCCAAACTCGCCGTCTTTTTCGATAAATTTCCATTTTATTCGCTCTAGGTCGTTCTTACAGTTCTAGAGATCAGATCAAAATCGTTCCTCTAATTGTTCCAACGCCTGAATATGGTATTGAGCTGTGTCAGCTTGTTTACCCTTGACAGTTAACACGTCAACTTGTCGCTGAAGCCTCTCGGCACATTCTGTTACCTCAGCTCGCTCTTTTAATCTCTTCTTTATCTCAGAATCTTTCTTTTCGACCTAAAGAGTCAGGTCAGAAACGGCCTGGGTCAACTCCACAAGTTTAAAATGCGCCTTTACGTATTGATCTTCTCTATTCTTGTTCGCCTTTTTTATCCTATTGAACTGCTCTACAAATTCCCGATTACACATAAGTACGTCGTCCTCACGTGAGCGAGATGAATCTAATTTGACCTGGGAAATATAACAAGTTTTAGTTCGATTAAGGAAAACCTTTAAATATATACATACTACATTTCTAAAGAGACTATCTGATTTCTAAACATCTGCTTCCAATACTTTTATACTAAAGTTAGGAGTTCATTCTCAGATGAACGATTCATGAGCCTTCTTTCGGCGTACAAGGTACATACTTTCGATATACTACTCTATATTAATAGCGTTGGATTTTTACCATGCATCTATATCCTATTTACTTGGTAGCTTAACGTTGGAATAATATGCAAGTTGAAAGACCTATTCCGATCTAACCTGCAGCTCCGCTTGCGCTGTCAGCAAGGCTTTAAAGGCCTCTCTTTCTCTGGCAAGTCCAGACTTTAGATCGTTTATTCTAAGACTCATCTCTCTAACTGCTTTCAAAAGGTTTATAAAATAAAGTCAATCTACATAAGTTTCTTCCCCACACACAGTTCAAACTACTTACAAATATTTATACAAACACATACATCTACCCTACCTTCCCACTACCACCTTCTGGGAGTTCGACGTCATCCCCTTGATTGTCGAGTACCGTCTGGCGGGAAATACCATCCAGACCGTCCACGATCCCCACTACTTCTGCTTCCTCGTCATCTTCTTCCTCAACATAGGTGTCCGCCTTAATGATATTCACCTCCTCCTCATAATAGCCTTTCAGCATCAAATGATACCCTAGTCTGTCACGTTCCTCAACCATCTTGTCAAGATTGGCCTTTGTCTCCACCTGCAACTGACCAATCGTCACGGCATAAAAAGCCTTCAGCTGCTTGACGTCCTTCAAAGTGTAAGCCCTGGATTGAGCTAATTCTTTTTCTAGCCCGACATTGACCTTCTTCAGCTCGCTTTTATCTTCCTCTATACCGAGCCAAATCCCCTTGACAAGACGAGCAACCTGCAAAAATTATATCGATCTCAGCAATTAACTCAAAGTATATTAGGCATTTCTTTATGATAATATAAACTTACCATCTTGCTCGTGTCTTCCTCTCCTTGGAGAACCGCCAATCAGGCCCTTTCTTCGACCTCCTTGAGGTCGTCCACCTAAGTAGATCGCCCTTCGGCGGCCTTCTCTCCTGACTCCCCTGAGGGTTTGACCCTCTTTCTCTTATCTTTTGCAACCTCCCCACTTCCAGTAGTGCCAGAGGCCGGCAGAGCCTTTAATATCCTTTTCTTTGGGTATTTCAGGGCTACTTTGCTCAGCTTGACAGGATTCAGCTGAGCCGAACTGCCAGTTCCTGGAGTCTTGGAAAAATTAGTTCGAGCCTCCTCATCACTTTCTTGCCTTTTTCCCTCATCAACACTCACCATTGACCTGGTAGACTTAGCCTTTCGAACCTTATTCGACCTACTATTAACCTTATTCTTTCTACTCAGGCCGAGTCCCTTCAACACCAGTTCGAGTTCAGTCTCCTCCTCCGTAACTTCGTCCAGCAGGGATTCTTTCCTTTCTACTGTAGACTTCACACCTGCAATAACAACATTTTTACTATCAACTACAGATGCCAGAGAAACGTAACAATAATTATATCTATTCATGTCTATACTTACTTTGCTTTACAGTTCTAAACCGAAGATCCAAGGGTTCTTCATCATCTCTTTGAAGATAATTACCCTTTACCCATATGATGTTGTCATTCCAGGTTTGACTTGCTAAATTCAGATCAGAAAAATGACGCCAAGTTACGCTCGCACAGAAATATGACCCCCCACTGGCCTTTAAATTCTTCACCCCATAAAACTTCAAAACGTCCTCAGGGGTTATCCTCCTCACATTTTTCTCCCTTTCCTATTTTTTATTCTGATGGTCACACATGGTTATTACCTTCCACATGTTCCTGCTCATTTGAACTGGACATGCCCCAATTGTATTCATAATCCCCTTCGCCAAATTGGTGAGGGGAAAGCTCAACCCAGACTCTAATTGAGATAGGTAACACAAAAAGCCCTCTGAGAGGTCACTCTGGACATCCTCATCAAAATATTCTAACGAGATCGATTCATCTATACCCCTATCTCATTTTTCCACTTCCAAATTAGCCAGCAAGTAAAAATATTCTTCCCCCTCCGCTACCGTACAACCCCTAAACTGCCTGCCGGCAAACTCTACATATTTGCCCCATTTCCCTCCTACAACCGCTTAGCTTTACAAAAATATCTAAAGGCATCAAAACCCGGAGGATAAGATACCAATTGACTAGGGAAACCAGAGAATTATTCCAATCCTACTTTCCCTTCATTATCAGACTCATTCGTCCGACCAGAGGTCGATACTTCATTAGCAGACAAACTGCCCATCTTAAAAACAATTCCTACCGACATGTTTTCAACCTATATAGATGCATCTCACGCTCGACCTTCATACAGGTTAAGGTATTTATCATTCTTCCATCTATGTATATATATTTTTATATATACAACATATATCTCTGATCAATCGTTTATGTATAACATATATCTTTAACACATATATATACATCAACATATATTGCATACTTCTCTAGTAACCTTCAGTATCCGAATGAGAGTCGGCAGTTGAATCAAGCTTTCCCGTCACAATGCTGTTGTATAACCACCTTCGAGACCCAAAATCTTTTGCCCTCTTCAACCGTTTATCACCTTCGGATAACTCTTTATCAAATCTCCTGATCTTTTGTCTCTCTCTCTGAGTATTTTTCAAATTTTTTAAAGCTATAAAACATTTGATTTGAAACAAAGAAGCACTATTTATCTTTTCTCTCTCAAGCGGCTGACATTTATTGCTCCTCGCACGAACCGTCATCGATTCCAGAACCGAGTCATAATTTCCACTCTCCATGTCAGACAACTTGTACCTTTTCGATAAAACCACCTTTTCATCATTACAACTCCCCTAATTTTTTAACATATTTTTTCTCCCTGTTTCTATATCTTTTCCTGACCTTCCCATACTCATGATGGCTCACTCTGTACGATATTAGAGTTCTATTTTCTTTTGCATACAAAACAAAACTAGAAGCTTCTGCATTTTCATAATTTTGTTTATCTGTCCTTATTTATCATACTTATAGTGATTGACGTCATTTTCTAAACTGTGCAAATTTTCAAAATTATTCAAAATATTTGTTAAAACAGTCTCAAAGCAGATTCCCCCCTATTAGAGGATCTGATTGACTTATATTATTTCTAATACATTAAAAATAATTATATTATTCATAACAAACACTTTAAACAATATCCATCACAACCTTAGTAACATAAACAAACATCATCAAATCACATAATTCATCTGTCCTCAAATCATCGAATTCGATCTCCACTACAACAATCAAACCAACCAACTTCTCTCGATTTACCGAATTCCTCACCAATACATGAGAGCACACCTCATAGATATAACGAGCACACTCCAGCTCTCTACTCCTTGTATCTAACCTTCGAGCTAGCATTTCCTCCCCAATAACTCAACATCGTAACCAATTGAACTAAAGATCCTCTCACGTACTTCAACAATCTTTATAGCCAATCATCCTTCCTCGGCAAGACGAATCTTCAGAGATCGAGCCGTACCATCCTAATCTCTCATTCATTTTTTTTCATCCTACCCATAATTATTCGTTTATCACACTTTCCCCTTAAATACGTGATTTTTACCTTGTATCTCGTAACAGAAAACCCAAAATCTTGGAATAAATTATTTGAACTTATCCACTCACCAGTATACACATTAGTCACTATACTCGACCTTGAACTGCCACGAGTAGAATTCCTATAGACCTACAACAGCTCAAGTTTCTACAATTACATATTTCTTACAATATCTTTCCCTCACCTGTTAAACATAAATCATTTATATCAGCACGACATTGTCAGCACATATTCATCTTAGTTCGAGAAACATTACAATATTGTTTCATCACTTATAAGCAGTTATTCAACCAGCACCTAACACAATTCAGTTCGATTTAATTTTTTTCTATACACAGTTTAGTAAATATAAACTTTTATTCATGTCAAAGATATTACATACGATTTACAGATAACAAGATTTCATCACATCGACCTCAGGAATACAACCGAATGTTATCTATCCAGTACCAAACTCCAGGTACTTTACAAATAAAATCAGCATATCTGCTCCGCAGATACACCCATCCCTGCATATGAAGCCCTAACCCTGTCTTCCGTAAGAGTTCGGAGACAGACCCAACGTTCCTCGCCTGTCAAGACGAAGACATGAAATCTCTATTTATAGTAGAAATCTTCCTCAGCTTTAATTGCTTCCTCTCCCGGCAAGCCTTGGTACGTCGGAGGAATTGGGGCGGGTATCGCCATTTCCATGGAATGATCACCAAAGTATTTCAACTTTAACCTCTGCATTTCAGACGCAATCCTCTCTTCAAGAACCATCCTCTAATTTTTTACCATCTCAAAGAAAGTTACGCATGCTAGAATTGCTTCAAAGATTTACTACAGGTACTCTTTATATAACCCTAAATTTATTGTGCAAGTACATTTTCCTAAGCTAATCATTCATTATGGACGCAACTGTTCAAACGTAACCGTCACATACATCCACATCATCATTTAATACCCATAACTTCCCAATATCACGTAATTTCTACCCAATCAAACGCCATCATTACTTTGTTTCGAATTTCAAACATTTAACACATTCTTTCTTAACCAAAGCCACTCATGACTTCGGTTGCGAGGTGGCAATTGTAGGAACTTATCCCTCGATTTCACTTAAAATCGAGCTTGCGAAGCACGATTTACCTCTATCTCAAGCTCAGACAATTTTAGCACTTAACACTCCAGTCAACATTCTAACCAGCCCCACGAACTACTCAAGAACGTGGATCAAGCTAAACCCGGAAAATGTTATCCAGCCAAAGACACCTGTCTCACATATACTTGTCAGTTATTCAGTCAACCGTCACTAACCACATTATTCCGAAAATGTGTTCCAGCATGATGAAGAGCTGTGGGAAAAGCCTATATAAAGGAAAAGTTTCCGATGAGACAAGGACCAAAAAAATTACTCAAGCTTCTTATTTACGAGATCAAAAGCTTTTCTTTATTTTAGAGATCACTTGTAAAAAAAATTCCACTCCAAGCAATAAAAATACATTTACAAAAATCCTTCATACGAGGTCGTGGTTTTTTTACCTGTTCAATGATTTTCTACGCTAAAAACGCATATTTTGATTTCTTTCTTTCTAGTAGAGTATTGTTACAGGTTCATTGGTGTGATAGCTAATTCCCAATCATATCAAGCTTTCGGAATTTTGCCATTACAAGTTGGATATTGCTTTTATCAGGAAGAAAGTTTTGGAAGGGGAGATCAAAGCGAATGAATCTCTTGTGAAGAGGAAAGAAGAATTATTGAAAGATATGTCGGCTAGGGAAGAGTTAAACGTTGAAATTGGGAGACTTCGTGCTTGGGTAGTAGACTTAGAAGCCATGAACCTTTCTGAATTAGCGAAGTATAATACAAAGATGGAAAAAATGTAATCTACCATGCTAAGGTGGATGCGGAAATGACTGAACTGAAGAATGATTATGCTAGACTAGAGTCACGCCTCGAGAGATTGAGAGCGAGATATGTAACAATGGCCATACTTGATGTATCACGATCTGACCTGTTAAAGGCGATTGTTGGATATTTTGTAGAGGAAGTAAAAAGACTTGAGTTAGAACGTGATACCTTGTTCAAAACTCTGTCAGATAAGGGATGCATTTGTGGAGCTAAGATAGACTAAGGGAATTTTCTGGGCATTATAGAGACTCAACTGGGCCCTCGAATTATGGAATTGATAGGTTTGGGTAGAGCTGATATGACCAACGAACTGAAAGTTTGATCTTTTGATGTAGGGGGAAGCACTGCTAACTCTCCATCAACAAAAATAATGCCCTTTTAATGTGAATTCGACCTTAAAATAAATAGTATCTATCGTAGACACATTAAAAATTGATGAAAGCTAGTATGACCATTGCCTTATCTTGTGTTCTATGGGGTCTTTGATATAAAACTAATTTTTACTTTGTTTTTAATCACAGAAATAGGTTGAGTTAAACAAAGTGGAAACTTGATTTGAACTATAAAAATGTCGCAGACATATTGAAAGAGATAAAAACTAGTATGACCTTTGCCTTATCTTATGCCTTTTTTATTCTTTGATGTTAAACAAGTTTCTCCACTTGCTACAATCACAAAGATATAAAGAGTCAGCTAAGTCAAGTGTTATCCTTGATCCAGCTGGTAGAAATGATCCAAACAAGTTGAAAAAGATGAAGACTAGTATTACCATTGTCTTATCTCTTGTTTGGCAGAGTCTTTAATATGAAACAAGTTTTTACAATTGCTAAAATTGTAGAGATGTAAAGAGTCAACTAACCAAGTGTTATCCTTGATCCAGCCTATAAAAATGATCCAAACAAGTTGAAAAAGATGAAGACTAGTATTACCTTTATCTTATCTCTTGTTTGGCAGAGTCTTTGATATGAAAAAAGTTTTTATATTTGCTAAAATTATAGAGATGTAAAGAGTCAACTAAACCAATTGTTATCCTTGATCCAACCGGTAGAAATGATCCAAACAAGTTAAAAAAGATGAAGACTAGTATTACCTTTGTCTTATCTCTTGTTTGGTAGAGTCTTTGATATGAAACAAGTTTTTACACTTGCTACAATTGCAGAGATGTAAAGAGTCAGTTAAACCAAGTGTTATCCTTGATCCAGCCAGTAGAAATGATCCAAACAAGTTAAAAAAGATGAAGACTAGTATTACATTTGTCTTCTCTCTTGTTTGGCAGAGTCTTTGTTATGAAACAAGTTTTTACACTTGCTACAATCGCAGCGATATAGTAAAAGAAACCAAATCAAGTGATATTCTTGACCTAACTTGGATAAGATTGATTGTAAGCTAGTATTAACTACGCTTTAATCTGCAGAATGCGGACGAATGTTTGTGAAGAGAATGATATTGTTCCAAAAAAAACTTTTATTGATAAGTTTTGAATTTACATTGGATGGAGATTAGAATCTCACTTTTGGAATTGTAAAACAAAAAGCGAAATACGGAAATAGAGTAGTAAGATGCCTAACGATAGTACCGTTTCAGTCACCTAATGTTCTAAGGATTTGAAATGGGGACTCCCTCTTCTATCATGAGATAGTATGATCCCAGGCCTCAAAGACCTGGGATAATGAATAGACCCTCCCTATTGTCGGTTAATTTTCTAGCGTGAGGCTCTTTGCGATGTTGAAGAATTTCTATGAGGATGAGATCTTTGATTTGGAAAGTACAGCTCTTGACTCGGTTATTATACGATCTGGCAAGCATATGATGATATTGACCTAGGTTAGCGATGACGCGTTCCCTGGTCTTATCTATCATATTGAGGTTGCAAGCCAATTCGAACTCATTCTCCTCGTCAGTCAACTCGTGATCACAAACTGGATGATGATATTCAGAAGGAATGATAGCCTCAGTGCCATAAGAAAGAAGGAATGGGGTACACCGAGTGGATTGTCGGGGAGTGGTTCGATACCCCCATAGAACGTGGGGCAGTTCGCGAACCTAATTTCCTTTTTTCTGTAAGTGAAGCCAGTTTTTGAGTCCATCTATGATAGTTTGTTTGGTGATTTTGACTTGGCCATTGCCTTGAGGATAGTATGGATTTAATGGTGAGTGGATTATATTGTGGTGATTTAGGAAGGTTACGACCTTATCTCCTACAAATTTGGGCCCGTTATCAATGCGAATTTGGTTAGGGCACCCATATCGAGTAATTATGTTGTTCCAGATAAAAGAGATGACTTCTTCTTCTTTGGTTTGATATACTGGAATTTCTTCTACCCATTTTGTAAAGTAATCGGTAGCTACGAGTAGGTAGCGGCGATTACCTGGAGAGTTAGAGTATTCACCAACAAGGTCTAGTGTCTATCTTTTAAATGGCCAGAAAACCTTGCTTGCATGGAGTTCGAGCGTAGGGGTGCATATCATATTTCCATGTCTCTGGCAGGTATCACACCTGCGGGAATACTCTTCTGCTTGCTTGCGCATGCCGGGCAAGAATACTCCTTTAGTTATAGCTCAGTTTGCTAATGATTTACCTGCGGCGTGGGAGTTACAAGTTCCTTCGAGTAATTTGCAGAGTAGTTCGTCTGGTTTTGAGTTTGAGAGGCACTTCAGGTAAGGCCCTATAACGGAAAGGTTGTAAAGCATACCGTTTTTAGTAATGCAACGCGTCGAGTTGTTGATCAGCTATCGGTTTTCTTTTGAATATGCTGGGAGTGGTCCATTGCACTTATTATCGACACCGAGGTAGGCTAAGAAAGGCTTTCGCTAATCGTCGTCTCCCCCTTTATCGCCTCCAGTGTTGATCGTGCATACAGAATTGCGACAATGCTGGGGGTAGAAATGATTTTGATCTGGAGATATCGAGCATCTGTTCCCAAGTCCTTGGCTAGATATGCCAAGGAATCGGCGTATCTATTTTCACCTCAAAGATGATATTCTAGAGTTGCTTTCGCGAACTTATTCATCTTATCTACAACGAGGGCTGCGTATTCGATCATCTTCCCATTCTTCTTGTATTGTTCAGAATAATGATGAACGATGAGTAATAAATCTGTGTAAACTGGGAGTTCAAGGACATCGAGCTCAAGTGCGAGGTCGAGTCCGTGAATAAGAGCTTCATACCTAGTGATATTATTAGAGGCTTCATAATCCAAGCAGATTGATTTCTCAATTCTGCCATTAGAAGAGGTATTCAAAACGATCTCGATTCCTAACCCTACGGGTCATGCTGTTCCATCTTTGAGAAGCTTCCACCCTGACATAGTGATCCAGTCAGCTCATTCGTCGAATGGCTTGGGAGTTGGATTCTCTGGCATATTTTCGGTAAGGTCCGGGTCGTTCTTCTCCCAATTGGGATCCTCCACTGGAAAATCTGTGAGAAAATTGGTAACGGCTTGACCTTTTTTGGAGTGACGCTGTTCGAGCTTGATATCATGTTCTCCCAAAATGACTGACCATTGATGCATTATTTGCGACATCTCTTTTTTGGACAGAACTTCCCGAAGTGGGCAGTTCGTCATAACTTTGACAGAATATGCTTGGAAGTAGTGCTTGAGTTTCTGCGAAGTGTAAACAAGGGTGAGAAGAAGTTTATCAATTTTAGAGTACCTTGTTTCTGCTGGTATGAGTGTTTTGCTGATGAAGATGGTTGTTTTCTCTATTTTCCCTTCTAGGCGAATGAGAACTGAGCTGAGATAAGTATCTATGACTGTTAGGTACATTTTAAGTTCCTCATTACCTACTGGGGTACTCATTATGGGAGACCTCCCCAAATAGATTTTGAGATCCTAAAATACTGCCTCGCATTCTGGTGTCCATGTGACTTATGCATTTGGCTAAACCTTTCCTCATTTGGTACATCTGCGGAGTAAGAGGAATAGCCAATGACAGTGGTTTGAAGATTTAGCGACGAAACGGCTGATCGCAACAATCTTGCCGGCGAGTTTTTGAACGTCTTTTGTTGTCTTCGGAGAAGACATGTCGAGAAGGGCTCAAATTTGATCTGGATCAGCCTCAATCCCTTTCTTGCTAATGAGGTGGCCTAGAAAGCGGCCAGAATGTACCCCGAATTGACATTTATCAGGGTTGAAACCCATTCTGTAAGATTGAAGGATGTTGAATATTGTGTTGAGATCTGAGATGTGATTATCTGACTATATGCTTTTGCACAAGAGATCATCGATGTAGACTTTAACGATTTTCCCTAGGTGTGCTTTGAATATGGTGGTCATCAATCATTAATATATGACACCTATGTTTTTGAGCCCGAAGGGCTTAACTTTGTAACAATGAAGGCCACTTTCGGTGATGAACGTTGTCTTCTCTTGGTCTTCTTCTAGAAGTGGGATTTGATTATACCCTGAAGCAGCGTTCATCATAGAAAGGAGATCATGGCCTGTTGTGGAATCGAGGATCTGATGAATGTTGGGAAGAGGGAAATTATCCTTTGGAGTTTATTTGTTCAGATCTGTAAAATCTACGCAAACTCAAACTCTTCCATTCTTCTTTGAGACAATGACAATGTTGGATATCCAGTTCGAATATTTGGTTTCTCGAATAAATCCCACTTTGATCAATTTCTTGATCTCGGTGTTAACTTCATATCGAAGACGAGGTGAAAGTCGTCACTGCTTTTGTTTGGCCGTTATGGCATTAATATTGATGGCTAACTTGTGGCAAGTCTTGGCCGGGTCGACTCCGGGTATTTCTTTGAAAGACCATGCAAAAACGTCTCGATTGAGTTGTAATAACTGAATGAGAACATCTTTCTCATGCTGAACCAACTTGGTTCTGATGAACGTACCTCTGCTAGGTCCATCAATGTTGACATATTTCCTGGGCTCCTCTGTAGGTGATTGATCGTCGAGGTGATCAATTTTCTGTAATTGTATTGCGGCCAATCTTTCTGAAGTGTTTAGGATGGTAGAGATAGTATTTTCACAAGCTCGAGAGAGTGTCTGACTATCTCTGATCTCATAAATACCATTGTCATGTTTGAATCGGAGTGCTTGATGATAGGTGGAAGCGATTGCTTCCATATTGTGTATCCAACAACTACCCATAATCCCAAGATAATGAGATTTGGCATTGATCACTTAGAAAATGACATCGTTAGTGTCTAATCCTGTGGTAATAGGTAAGATAATCTTGGCTACTCGTTCCTCCCTGGAACCATTGAACCCACTGATGTCTATGTCACTCTAAATGACTTGGTCGGCCAATCCCATCTGGTCGATCGTGCTTTGAAAAAGAATTTCAATACCACTTCCAGTATCGATCATCATTGTGTGCATGACAAACTGTTTCATCTTGAGTATTATGACTAACGCATCATGATGTGGAAATTTGACATGGATAGTATCGCAATCCTCGAAAGAGATTCTGAGTCGACGATTGCCCGACTCGGGAAGAAGTTTAGCCTCTTTGTCTTGAGGTGTAAGATCACAGCATTTTGAGAGCCTCCGGCGCTTTGATCGGCTGGAATTTGTGATCTGGTTAATTTCAATCATGTTGCTGAGGTGCATATAATAGAGATACTTTTCCTCAGCACCATCGTTGACCTGAACAACTTTAAGGTGATTCTTAGAGCATTTCTAACGGCATGGTATACTGTTGCACTTTTCACGTACTTTTGTAAAAACTCTTTCCAACAGGAGTATGGTGTTCAACATACTCACCCCCATACCCATCCAAAGTTTGTGAATTCAGAACTTGGAGAGTGGTATGTGCATTCTACTTTTGTGGGTCCCTATAACTATTTCTTCATTTCATTTCTTTTCTCTATCTAATAAAAGAATATTGTGGGTCCCAATTTTTAATAAAAATCTCCTCTCTTTCCTAAAATAACCTTGTGGGACCCAATTTTAATATTTAAAAACTGAATTTGGAGAGATATCTGTTGGAGCAAAGTGGTATGCTATTCCGGATACTAGTATCCAAAACTGGAATAACATACTGTCTCTGTTGGAGTTACTCTAATAGTTGCCATCTCGGTATGACTTCAAGTTAACAATGTATTTGAGCATCTGTCCTTCCTTGAAAATGAGCTCGAGCAACCGCTGTAGAGCATCGCAATTGTTAGTAGTATGATGATTTATCTTATGATGTAGGCAAAATGGTTGATTCTTGATAGGCTTCAGTGGCTTAGAGATGCGGTTGGGCGGGTCTATCAACAGTAGTAGAAAAATTATGGAGATTCAGACATTCAGCTTTGGGAGGACAAGTTTGTTTTGCGGACCGCTTCTCCGAGGGTATCCAGTATTTCCCTTGGTGCATTTCTGTTCTCCCTGTTCCTCCTTAGGCTTGCTGGTTCGATCAGCAGGTAGGGCTTTGGTGGAGAGGATAGATTTAGTAGACTTTTGTTGCTAAGACATCATCCTCTCCAAGTTAACGCAACCATTGACTTTGGTGATCATCTCCTCTAATGTCGCAGGCTTGTTAAGGAAGTGGTATTCTTTAGCTTTAGAATCAAGCCGGAGAGCATTGGTGAAAGTGGTCACAGCTATTTTTTGGACGAGGTTATCTACCTTTCTCGTGAGCTCTAGGAATTTCTTTGTGAAATCTTCAAGCTTTTCTCTATGTGACTGCTTAAGACCGATAAGATAATACAAGTTCTCATCTTTGTCTCTGTTGTGAGCATATGTCTTGATGAACTACTTTTGTAGATAATCAAACGTGTAGATAGATTCCTCAGGAAGAGAATGGAACCATCGGAGTAGCTCCTCCTATAAACTTGTAACGAACAGACGACAGAGAATGTGGTTGAGATTGTTGTACAACCCCAATGAATAAGGGTATTACTGAATATGCTCATTTGGGTCAGTACCTTTGTATTTGTAAATTTTGGGAGTATGGAAACCTTTCGGTATCCCCATATTGAATAGTTCTTCGGCAATCAGACTCCCTTGTAACTTCGTGGTATCGCTGGTAGTATCCAGAACTTGTGCCTCGATCAGCTCCTTAATTCGTTGGTCCATGTGTTCTTTTTTGACGTAATGACTTGTTGGTTGAATCGCTGGACGTGCTGACAGGGGATGATGAGTTCCCATACCTTCACTCAAGCAATCTCGTACTGGAACTTGATATAGAGGTCGCTGGTCTTCCTCATGACGGATGGAAATCTGGTGACCTCGACTGACTTCTGATTGGACTTCTCCCCCCAAATGGATTGAGGGCTGGTGTCCGTGTGGTAGATTTCTTGAAATGGCTTTACCGGCGGCTCCCTGTGGTCCTAATCTTTCCCTTGCTGAAATACGTGAGGTCTCTGGAATTTGATCGTGGCCCCTGGCTGGAGGAGCCTGCTGAGTATTTTGCAGAGCCTCGAGTACAGTCTGCATCGTTATCATCTGATCTTCGTATCATTTGATTGCTGTCAAGCTAGATTGTCGTTCTACATCGAGCTCTTTCTCTCGGAGCTCTCGATCCTTTGTCAATTGAAGTTCGAGTTCGGCGCATTTTTCTATTTTGGCGTGGAAATTTGCCCGTAACTCGGTGAGCTGTCCCGAATCTACAGAAATTTCGAGCTGTGTTCTTACGGCCTGTCATCTGGAAGAAACCATAATTAAAAATTGTAATGAAAGACTGCCTTAGGGTATTGTGGAAATGCAATATTTTCCACAGACGGCGCTAAATGTAATGGCCAAATTCCGTAAGCTCGATATGATTGGGAATTAGCTATCACACCAATGAACCAGTAACTATATTCTACTTGAAAGTAAGAAATGGAAATAAGTGTTTTTAGCGTGAAAATCCTTTGAACAGGTAAAAAACCACGACCTCGTATGAAAGATTTTTGTAAAAATATCTTTATTGCTTGGAGTGGATTTCTTTATTACAAGTGATCTCTAAAATATATATGTGTTTTTGATCTCGTAAATAAGAAGTTTGAGTAATTTTTTTGGTCCCTGTTTTTTATGGAACTTTTCCCTTATATAGGCTTTTCCCACAGCTCTTCATCGTGCTGGAACACGTTTTTTAAATAATACGGTTAATGGCGGTAGACTGAATAATTGACGAGTTCGTGAGAGATAGGTGTCTTTGACTGGACAACGTTTTTCGGGTTTAGCCCGATCCACGTTCTTGAGTAGTTCGCGAGGCTGGTTAGAATGTTGATTAGAGTGTTAAGTGCTAAAATTGCGTGAGCCTGAGATGGAGGTAAATCGGGTTTTATGAGCTCGATTTTGAGTGAGATCGAGGGATAAGTCCCTATACTTGGAACCTAAAAACAATTATTGTTCTAGAGGCGATTGTCATAAGAAGTTCAACCTACACATGGTACATTCGGGTATGTATTGTGATGGTTGTACGTGCGGCGAAGATTGTTGACTTAACATAGCAGTAAAGTTCTAGTAATTAACATTAAAGGAAAAACAAATTAGTTACTTTATTTTCATGGTAAACATGTTTAACAATTTCAAGTTTGAGAAACTATACCTAATTGGATTGGATGCCTCCCATAAAACTATTTGATATCACGTGGTTAATGGGACCAACTATTGCCTTCAATATAAACAATTTTAGTTATGTTCCTTTATCGTGAAAATGTTTAGATGTTTAGCAATTCCTATTTTAAGAATATAACCTGGTTGGGTTGTATTCTGCCCCTGAAATTGCTTGATATCACATGATTGACCGAGCCAACTAATGTCTACATAAACACATAAACAACTAAAGTAATAGGCTCAAGATGAATTTAACAAAAAAAATATGTTAAATAACAACAAACCTGGTTATGCATATATTGAAGAATATTAGGCCATATTGGTAGGTAAGGTGCATATCTCACCAAACCAAATTCATCCATTAACTGCAAATTAAATAATTTATAATTAGTAATGAATTTAAAGCCTGGTTACTTACATATATGCATCTAGTTAAAGTTATTTTTATAAATCATACCTGATGGTGACCCAGAGTATTATGAATGGTACTTGCGGCTTCATCATAAGAAGTTGAAAGTTCAGAGTTTTCAGGGTGCATAACTTGATTACCACTTGTTTTATTACTTGTACAAGACATAGAAAAATAATAATAATAAGACATTTTGAGATTTACTTGAAATAATTTACAAATTACTACTAACCATTTGCTGCATTCTTCATTTGTGATGTTGACCTCTTTCTTCCTCTTATAGTCTTCGTCATACTTTTGTACCTTCTAAGACATTGTCCCCTTATGTTCTTACGTGATGGTTCTCGATCTGTAATGTTAACGTTCATTGGAAATGTATTTTTTTCCTTTTCGACATTATCGTGATTTAGGGAATTTGGGCTTATTGTATCCTGATGCTTATGAAAGTTAACACAAGATTGCACTTCTTCCAATAACCGCTTTAGTCCTCGCTTGGCTATGTAACTTATTTCTTCCATTGCAGACCCCATTCTTGCAATAGTTAAGGCCATGTGAGATAATTCATTATTTCTAGTTGACAAGGATGGATCTAGATCAACCTGCATACTTTTCTCATTGATATACATATCAATACCACCAAATGCATCCTTAGTTCACCTTTTTAGATAATGTTGCTGAGGAAGATCCGCAAGATTCAACTTATGAAATACTCTAAGAGCATGACCACATAATAATATGGTAAACTAGTATTTCTTATAATTGCATTGTACCATAAGATTTTCATACACAAGGTGAACTGTATGAGTTATATTGCCATTAGAGGAGGATACTTTGTATAACACTCTTTCTTCATCATCATTTTCAAGGTCTAACTCTAAGTTAATAATATTTTTCACCTCTTCTTAAAAAGAATGAAAAACTTTTGAAGTATACATCTCAGCTGCTTGAGACTCCAATGACCAACTCGAGATCAAGTTTGGTTTTGTTGCCATTAACTTGAACTCTGCCTTTACTTCTTTTTACGTCTTCGAGCCACTGGCTTTTCATACTTATCCACAAACTCACGTAAAATTTGTTTTCTCTTAAAATACCTTTTGAAATAACTATTTATACTTTCACTTCGTTGGGCTGTCGTCAAACCAGCAAAAAAGTGCTCCCGACCGTACACTTGTGCCCATTTCTCTCGTATACGATATAGAGCTTTCATCCAGTCGTTTTCTACTAGCTTGTATTTGTTAATCAATGCATCCCAACAAGATTAAAATTCTTCTTCATTCTCGTTGTCATATATGAATTTTTTGAAATCGCTATCAAAAGATCCAAATTTATTGAACTTGTTAGATAAATGCTTCAAGGCATTTTAAGTAGATATGCCACAAGCACAAGCGATGATACGTGTCTGGAAAAACTTGTTTCACCACATTAAAAATCAGGATCGCCTAATCTGTGAAGATTGTCTTTATCGATTTTCCTCCCATAGCATCAAGAAAAGCTTAAAATAACCAAACAAAAGTTTTTGAAGTCTCATCCCTCAACAAAGCCCCACCAAAAAGTGTTGTCTGATCGTGATGATTAACACCAACAATAGGTGCAAATGGCATGTCATACTGATTTATTTTAAAAGTAGTGTCAAAAATACACTACATCTCCGAATATACTATAGTCCAACCTCGACTTTGCATCAGTCCAAAAGTAGTTACAAATATGATTTTCATCATAAACTTGTATTAAATAAAAAAATAACTTGATTTCAGTTTGCTTCCGCTTGAAATAGTCTAAAAGAAATTTTGAATCCCCTTTCTTTATTAATTATTTACGCCTTTTTTGAATGAGATTGTCACAATCTTCTTGATTAAAATTGAGATTTTGAGATCCCCAAGCTTCTGCACTCATAAACGAGAAATTTTTTGCAAACCCAAAACCCGGTGAACACATTTTTAAAATCATATTTGCTTGTGTAGGATGAATTTTTCTTTGTGATCTCAACAAGTGAACTAAACTTTGAGGAACAAGCTCATGGTTATGTTCTCTCGTAAATGCCTTCATAATAAAATAATCTTCGTCTTCTTCTTTCTATAATATAACTTTAATTCGAGCCAAACATCCGGTTCGTGTTATTGGATGTGGCTTCTCGGGTGTTCCTTTTGGTCACCTTCATTTGAGCAACAAAATATCCTCTAAATTATCTTATTATTACGTTTTGATGCCCAATGCTTGCGTATACCAAACCCTACACGCCTTGTGGAAGGGCCTACCCCTCGACTTAATCCGAACTCGAACTGCCTCAATATCAGACTCATGCATTTCACACGTGACATAAACAGTCATCATTGATACCAAGACTACGAACTGATTAAAATTTGGATCGAGCACAATATAAGAATATTAACAAGCCAAAGACACCTGTTTCCCACGAATTAAAACAGCTACACATTTAACTACCACTTACCTCATTATCAAGAGAACATGCTTCTGAACGATAACGAGCTGCAGCTAAGGTCCATATAAAGATAAAGTTTAAGAAGAGATAGGGACAAGAAAAACCAGATTTTCTAGATTCTGAACACCATGAAATTCTTATTTCAAGATCAAGCATTTTTGATTCAAAGAGATCACTTATAATAAAATATTAGCCTCAAGCAATAAAAGTTACAGTTACTAAACCCTCAACTCGAGGTCGTAGTTTTTTTATCTATTCAAAGGTTTTCTAAGCTAAATCGCCTGTATCATTTCTTGCATTAAATTAATTTTTGTCACAGGTACATTTGGTGTAAGAGCTAATTTCATGCTATTTCGAACTACGGAATTATGCTATTGTATTTGGCACTGTCTGTGGGAAAGAAAACATTTCTATGATATCCTAAGGTATTCATTCACTCTATTATCCTGTTCCAATTATGATCACTTCCAAGTGACCAATAATCAGAATTTAGCTCGATCTTTCAATTCAGCCGAAGCAGTTCGCTGAACTACGGGCAAACCTCTATGTTAAAATAGAAAAACGTAATGAGCTCGAACATCAGTTAACACTTAACCAAGAGCTCTGCGACAAAGAGCTCGAAGATGAGTGTCAAGCTCGTTTGACAGCTTTCAAAAGACATGAAGAGCAAATGACAATCATACAGACTACATTATTAGCTTTGCAAGACACTCAACAGGCCCTCCTTAACAAAGAGCATGATCAAGTACCGGCGACCTCCCAAGTTTCTGTACGAGAAAGATTAGGCCCTCGAGGGGACACCTGCAAAGCCATTTCCAAAAATATTCAGCACGAACGACAACCTTCAATTCATTTGGGTAGGGAAGCCCAGTCCAATATCAGCTGAGGTCTTCGATCTTTCAAGCGTCGAGAGGATGAACAACAACCTCAACCATGGATTCCCCGCACGTGAGCACTTTTAAGAAGGCACCGACACTCATAATCCTCAACCAGCTCGCCAAGCCACTCAGGCCATACATCAGTTTATCACATAAGAACACATGGATCAACGAATCAAGGAGTTGATTGAATCTCATGCTTTAGGCAGTAAGGACGATTTTGCCAAATTGTACGGCAGTCTGCTTGCTAAAGAGTTATTTGATATGGAAGTTTCCATACTCCGAAGATACATAAATGCAAGGGTACCGATCCGAAAGAGCACATCCAACAATTTTGTGATTTGCTGGGATTATACTCAAATCTCAACCACATTCTATGCCGTCTGTACGCCACAAGTCTGTAGGGAGAACCTCTTCGGTGGTTCCACTCTCTACCTAAAAATTATATCCTCACATTTGATCAACTACAGAAGCAATTTATTAAGACGTATGCTCATAATAAAGAAAAAAAGGAGAATTTATGTTCTCTTATTAGTCTTAAATAGTCATAAGGGGATAAAATCGAAGTCTTTACAAAGAAGTTTCTGGAGCTCGCGTGAAAAGTGGATAATTTCGATAAGAAAATAGTTGTTACTGCTTTTATCATTGAGCTCCAGCTCGACTACAAAGCCAAATAACACCTCTTCTTAAACAAACCCGCGACCTTAGAGGATATGATTATCAAGGTCAATGGGTATGTCGACCTAGAAAGGATGATGATCGAAATGCATAAATCTACTAAATCCATCCTAACCACTAAAGGTCTAACTGCAGAACGATACAGTGAACTGAAGGAGGACCAGGGTGATTAAAAACGTTCCAAGGTGAATACTGGCAAACCTCGGAAAGACAATTTATTGCCTAAATTGGTCCTCCTTATGATGAACGTCTGAATCTCCACAATTTTGCTAATTCTCTCAAAGGATAAGTTCTACCGTCTATCTCAACTACTAGAACCAATTGGCAGCAGGCACTACATGCATCGCAAGGTAAATTATCATGACACTGACAATTACTATGCTTTATAAAGGTACTGGAATATATCTTCAAAGATGGGAGAATGTATGAATACATTATTGTTATAGAATCATATAAAAATGGAAGCTACAAAACGCTGATCGAAGTAGTCCAGGTCATAAATCAAGCTACGGAGAAATACTTGTACTATATGTACCACAACAACATGATCGAGATTCATCAGATTAACAACTCTTGTAGATTTAAATGCAGGAGATTGTCAGAATGTTACAATTTCCCACCTCAAGATAAAGATGTCAAGCTTCTCCTTGAGTCGGGCAATCACCGGCTTGGGATTTTATTTAAAGATTGTGACATCAGTCACGTCAAATTTCTATATCATGACACCTTTGTGATCATGCTCAAAATGAAAAAATTCGTCATGTATACAATGTTGATCGATACTGGAAGCGGTATTGAGATTTTATTCTAGAGCACGATAGATCAAATAGGGTTGGCCGGTCAAGTTATTCTAAGCGATATCGATATCAGTAGATTTAATGGTTCCAAGGAAGAATGAGTGGGCCAAATCATCTTACCTATCACCGCTAGACCAACCACAATCAACGCCATATTCTATATCATCAACGCTAAATATCGTTATCTCAGGATTATGGGCCGGTGTTAGATTCATAACATGGAAGCAATTGCTTCTACTTATCATTAAACACTACGCTTCAAACACAATGATGGCATCTATGAAATCAAAGGTAGTCAAAAGCTTTCCAGCACTTGCGAGATTACCATCTTTTCTATTTTAGATACATCAGATATATACGCTGCATAACAATTACAAAAAACTGGTCATATCGATGATCAACCTTCAATAGAAGAACCTACAAAGTACATAGACATTGATGGACATAATAAATGTACTTATATCGATACCAAGCTGGTCTAGCATGAAAAAGAAACTCTCGTTCACTTCTTGCGAATGAATTGAGATATCATTGCATGAATTTTTGAAGAGATACCCAGGGTTTATCTACCCAAGGCATGTCCCAGATTGGCCATTAACATTAATGCCAGGACAATCAAATAGAAATATTGACGACTCTCACCTCATCTTTGAGATGAAGTTAACATTGAGATCGATAAATTGATCAAAGTGGGGTTCATTCGAGATACCAAGTACCTAGATTGAATCTCCAACATTCTCCCAGTTCCAAAGAAGAATAGAAAAGTCAGAGTTTTTATAGATTTCACTGATCTAAACAAACACACTCCAAATGACAGTTTCCATCTTCCAATCATTCATCAAATTCTTGATTCCACAGTAGGTCACGAGTACTTATCTATGATGGATGATACTTTTGGATGCAATCAGATACCTCTTTTAGAGGAAGATCAGGGAAATACCATTTTCATCAATTAAAGAGGACTTTACTGTTACAAAGTCATGCCCTTTGGACTAAAGACTGCAGACGCAACTTATCAATGGTTAATGATAACTATGTTCAAAGCACACTTTGTGAAAATCGCTGAAGTCTACATCGATGATCTCCTATGCAGGAGCTTACAGTCCAAGGACCATATCACAGATCTATCCACAATATTCAACATTCTACGATCTTATAAGATGCGGTTAAATCCTGATAAGTATCAATTTAAAGTACATTTAGGAAAATTCCTCGGCCATCTTATAAGCAAGAAGGGAATTGAAGCCGACCCTGATTAAATTCAAGCTCTCCTCAACATACCCTCTCTAAGGACAACAAAAGATGTACAAAACTCACAGGCAAGATTGTTCCTATCAATCGATTTGTATCCAAGTCTTCAGATCGCTATCGATGGCTGTTCTTACTACTCCGAGGTTGTACCAAATAAGAAAAGGTTCAGCCCAATGAAGAGATCTAGTGGACAATAGAATATGAGATTGCCTTTCAAGAACTCAAAACCTATCTGGGGAAGTGTCCCATCATGAGCACCCCGGTAGATAATGAGGGACTGATCATCTACCTCATAGTATCGATTTTTTTATCAGCTCAGTCCTCATTCGGCTTGAGGGGAAGATTGAAAGGCCAGTCTATTTCATCAGTAAAACCTTCACTCTAGCAGATAAAGGTATTTTAAAATTGAGAGACTCCTTCTAACTCTTGTTTACACTTTACAAAAGCTTAAGCACTACTTCCAAGCTCATTCAGTAATAGTCATAATGATCTACCCACTTCGAGAAGTTTTGTCCAAAAAAGAAAAGTCACGGAGAGTGCAATAGTGGTCAGTCAGTTTGGGAGAACATGACATCAAGTTCGAACAATATCATTCAGAAAAAAGATAGGCTATTACCAATTTTCTCACAGATTTTCCTGTGGAAGATCGTGATTGGGAGGAGAACAATCCTGACCTATAGAAGAAATTCCAGATGATCCACCCCTCAAAGCTTTTGACGAATAAACTGAATGGATTACAAGGAAAGGGTGAAGACTTTTTATAGATGGTTTAGTAGAACCCGCAGGGTTAGGAATTGGAATTATACTAATTACCCATTCCAACGACAGAATTGAGAAATCAATTCATTTGGATTTTGAAGCCTCCAACAATGTAACAGAATACAAAGCTCTAATTCCGGGACTCGACCTTGCACTCGAACTTAGCGTCCCTGAGCTCTCAGTCTATTCAGATTTTATACTCATCATCCACCACTACTCAGAATAATACAAAAATAATGGCAGAATGATTGAGTATGTAGTCCTCGTTGTCGATAGGATAAACAGATTTGCGAAAGCAACTCTCGACTATCTTCCTCGAGGTGAAAACATATACGCCGATTCTTTGGCTTATCTAGCCGAGGTCTTGGGTACAGAAGCACGATATTTATAGATCGAAGTAATTTCCACCTCCAGCATTGATCTCCATTCTGTATACACGATCAACACTGGGGCGATGAAGAGGAGGGCGATAATTGACAAAAGCCCTTTATTGCCTATCTTGGCCCGAAGAGCGATTGCGACGGGCCCTTCCAACAGATTCAAAAGAGCACAGACCCTTGATCGAAAACTTGAAGCTTTATACAGTATAGAACGGTCGTCTAACGATAATACCATTTCAGCCTCCTAATGTTCCATGGATTTGGAATTCAAACTCCTTGCTCTATCATGAGATAGTACGATCCCAGATCAGTCATTATTTCTTGAAATAATTGCCAAGATTTGGAATTCAAATAACTTCCATTAGCTTCTGCGAGCACAGTATTTCTTGAATAGTCGTATTTTGATCGAGCATTATTACCTCAGAAAAATGCTTTTTTAATCTCTGATAACACTCTCTTAAGCTTTTGTATCTCATCTTTCTACTCTATGCATTTATCTATGCGTGTCATAATCTCATGATGCTCCGCCATCTTCTCCCTTGCTTTCTTTAGCTCAGCCTTATTCGATATCCTTAACTCTCCTATTGAGCACGAAGCTCCTCCAACTCCCGGTCATTTGAGTTACTTTCCCAAAAAAAAACTGTTTTTCAATAGCTCATCTTTTCTTTTAATCATTCCCTCTAACTCTTGCTCTCTGCGAAGAGTAACCTATAGCTTATCCCCGCTCTCTCATAAATGTTCATTCCCTTTCCTAATGTGAGCCTGAATGCAAACTACATCTGCCTCCAACTCTTTAATTTGAGCTAAAGGGTTAATCACGCCACCGTTACCAATTGAGACCTCGGCGTCATCTTTTTTCTTCTTCTTAGATAGCTTTTTAGCCTCAGCCTTCTTATCACGTAAATTGGCCGCGGCCAAATCCACCTTTAATTGGGCCACCCTCTCATTTAGTTCATCACAACATTTTTGGATCATCCAAAAATCAATGTCTTTAGCAGGCAAAGCCTCACCGAACTGCTCAACCACACTTTCAGACTTGGCCAGGTTAGCTCAAACTATCTCAAGCTCGTTGTCTTTCTTGGTCATTTCACTCTTCAATTTCCCAAGCGCACTCTCAAAGCTTGCCAAATCAGCTTGAGCCGTCTCCCGCTCCTCAATTTTCTAATCATTTGACCCTTTATACTAGCCACAAAATCCTATAATGATTTTTTTATTCTTCTAGAGACTTGATATGGTATTGAGTGGTGTCTGCCTCTTTACTTTTCATCGTCAACATATATATCCTACTTTTGAGCTTCGCAGACGCATCATTCGCCTCCGCGAGCTCTTTTTGTACTTTTTCTATTTTGGTATGTTTCTCCTCGATCTTTTGAGTTAGGTCACAAACAATTTTTGTCGCCTCAAAAAACTGGATCCACACTTTGACACGTTGATCCTCCCTATCTTCAGATACCTCTCTAATCTAATTAAATTATGCTGCAAACTCATGATTATATTAGAGTGTCTGCTGTTCACTCAAGCGAATAGTCTATAATTCGACCTACATCACAGATACAATATATCATGCTCGATTCAACAATCCCCACGAATACAATCAAATCATAATACAGATGACTTTCGAAGTTCTAACATATTTCTATTTTCTGACATTATATTGTTATGAGACTGCTTCGAAGCTTAAGGTCGAAGTATGATCTTAGTTCGTTGGCAATACATCTACATACACTTTCAAGGTACACATCACATTTTCTATGTTATGATTTTCTAAGACTTAAAAAATTATCTGTACATGCTCGATTACCATCCCCCTAAACTGCTAACATATTTTTTGTTGATCTATCTGTAGGGGTCTAACTTCGGGTAGAGGGGAAGTCAGTTCTTACACTACGGGGTTAATCCTTTATCTCAGGGATTCAAGTATATAATCTAGAAAACATATAATCAATAGAAAATATACTTGCGCAGAGGCCTAGAATGTGACTCTCCACGACCTCTGATGAGGATTTTTAAGAGTGTTTATATTTCTGTCGATTAGTCGAAGGTTTGAGTACTAGGTTTTTACAAGGTGGTCGAAGTCAAACTTCAAGGGCTCAGAGGGAAGATTTTCTAACCCCTCCTTGGTTCCCCATCTCTCCTATTTATAGAATCATAGGAAGGGTTGAGTCACCAAGGTTAGGTCCGATCACAAGTGTACAATCTGGGTATCCTCCAAATATCGAGTGGATATCCCAGTGTTGGTGTTGAAGGCGGAAATGCAGGGTCTACTACCATACCCTATCACTGTAACAGTTGTTAGGTCTGTCTTGGTACTTTGATAATATAGCAGTGGCTGGGTCTATCACTGTAGCTGACTGAACCAATAGCGGTGCCGTGGTTATCTGGTGAGCTGGCTATCTTGTCACACTTCGACCATGTATGGATATGGTCGAAGTATTTTTGAAGTGAAGTTCTTCTTCTAGACTTGTTCAGGGTTGAGGCTTCGTCTTTGGATAATCCTTGGGGGACTTGTTTGGGGATTGAGTGGGCCTTGAGATATTCAGGTAGGCTACGAAGTAGCCTTCGAGTGTCTGACTGGGGTTAAAGGCTGTGAGTAGGCTACTATACTATCTCTATGTTTATAACTTTACTTTATAGCTCTAAAATAATGCATCATACAAGTCAAATATTTCTTTCTCTTCTCTAACCTGTAGCTCCGCTTGCAAAGTCAATAGGAACGGTTTGGCATTTTTCTCCTTTGCGAGCTCATTATCTAATTCCCCAATTTTGAGGCCTATATCCTTAAGTTCCTACAAACAATGTTTACAAACATCTCTTAGCCAATCCAAAATTAATCCTACAAATCAATATTCCATACAATTACAGTTTTCATCCCATATAGAAAAACACACAACCAAACTTCAAACAACTTTACTTTACCTTCTCATTATCTTCCCGACGGTTTTTGAGATCGGTCCTCGTAGAGACCGAGTCCAGTCCTATTACCACATCTGGATGAGAGACACCATCTATAGTAGCCTACTCGTAGCCTTCGACAGTCAGTCGAAGACTACTTTACAGCCTACTCGAATGTATCGAAGCCCACTCAATCTCTAAAACAAACTCTCCAGAGATCCCCCGAAGATGAAGCTTCGACATAAGAGAAAGCTTCGAGAACGGATTAACATGCTACAGGAAAAATCCTTCGACCTTACTAACACACGGTCGAAGCAAGATAAGACAGACAGTCACCTCATCAGATCAGACGACGCATTAATTGACCCGTGCAGCTACAGTGACAGGTCCAACCACCGCATCGTTCAGAGGTATCACCAATAAATGTTGCAGTGATAGTACCGACATGACCAGCGCCCATAACTCGCCAGGATTTCCTGAAAATAATCATGTAATCCTAACCCACTCTTGGTCACTCAGCTCCTTGTATCTCTATAAATAGAGGAGAAGGGAAGCCAATAAGGGGTTAGAAAAATCATCTCCAACCCCTTGTATTTTACCTTCGAACACCCATATACTCTGTACTCGAACCCTGTTATTTGCTCTTCAGTAATACAATTTGTCTTAAAAAATCCTCATCAGAGGTCGTAGAGAGTCACATTCAGGCCTCTATGAAAGTATTTGTCTATAGTTAGATCTTACTTAAGGTCAATTGCTTGTCTCCTTTGATTGAGGATTGATTCTACGTTGTAAGAACCCACTTCCCATCTGAACGAAGTTAGGTCCCTATAATTGGCGCCATCTGTGCTTCCCACCCTACCAATCCCCCATCCTTCTTACCCTCCTTTTATTTTCCACTTCAACAGATTACCCTCAATGGCACCCACACGCTGCTCCAACTCCACCTAGGCAGGCAACTCCATTGACAGAGTAGCTGCCCAAATAGCCTTATTATCCCAACAAGTCGCTCAGGCAGAGGAGAGCCACCAGAACCAACTAAACCAGGAGCGTAAAAACCAGCGTGTGGCACTAGAAACTAAGCGAAATCGCCGCTTGGATGATGATAACAGAAAAAACAGAGCAATCGATGAACTGCGTAACACTGTCCGAGAGCTACAGAGATTACAGCCCTTGGAACTTGCTTGCCCGTCCCAGGTACCAAACACATCGCGCATTTCAGCTCGCGCCCGCCTAGAGCCTTCACCAAACCTTGAGATGCCCCCCCTTCACACCGGTGCTGAAGGTTTTCCCCGTATTATTCCCCCAACTGGCTCCATTCACCTCGGGATTCACCCCACAGAAGACTCTTCTGACTCAACCCTCCGTTCCTCTAGACACCCCAGACGCAGTTCTGCTCAGGAACGGCTTGGCAAATACAATGCTGATTTTCTATCACATACTCGACCTCATAACCTTCGAATTCATCAATCTCCCCCACATCCTGCATATGTTACACAACAGGACTTCAACCACAAAATACAACCCTCTTTAAACCTCACAAACTCTTATTTTCTTCATGGTTTGGGTCATTCGCGTTAGCACGAGCCCTGTCACAAACTCCTGGAGCCGCCTCAATAACCCGATCTGCCCCAAACTTTTGGCTATCAAAGTACCCTCTAACTTTTGTGCTCCCAAACTCAGCAAATACCGTAACACAGACCCCAAATCTTACATCTTCGAATTCCAAAACTCCCTGAGCCTCTGCTCCACGGCTGACTACCTATTATGTCGTCTTTTTCCAATGAGCCTTATCGATGACCCCCTTCGATGGTACCACAATCTCCCAAATAGCTCAATTCGTAACTTTGAGCAACATTTACATTTTTTCATCGCCCAATTTTCCTTCAACAAAGACAGAGAGGTCAGAATTGATGCTCTTTTCAATTTTAGAAAATCTGGCAGTGGGACTCTCAAAGCCTTCACCAGAAGATTCCTCGACAAATCTCGGAAAATAGAATATCTCGACTGCTCGAATGCTATTTTGGCATATTCGAATTCCCTGACCGACCACAGCCGAGTAAAAGAGCACCTAGTCCTCCACAAACCAAAAAGACTCGAAGAGATGCTCTCGAAGTTCAATGGCTATATCGATCTCGGGCGCCTTCAAAAGTCCCACAAACAGAGCCAGACTTCGCAAATAGAAAACTTCAATAATCCTCGGCAACAACCCCACTCTGCTTCCACACCCCTGATCTCTCCTGTCTCGTAGGAGACTGAGAGCCGCAAATGCCCCAATATTGACAACAGTACCGAAGCTCGCAAGAAGCGACCAAGGCCTGTTTTGCCTACACTCACTGCCCCACTCTGCACCCTTCTACCACACATACAGGCATATCCCATTTGGCGCATCCCTTTCCCCATCGAAGTCAGACCAAGCGAATCTTACCGTGCCAACCATAAGTGCAACTATCACCATACCAATAAATGCTTCACCCTTCAGCGCTCTCTTGAACTTATATTCAGAGAAGGACATTTGTACCAGTATATTGCTGATCTCCCAAGCTACCTCGATGGGTCCTACCTCAAATCTCTATCCACCCCTGCTACTGACCCAGCCGAGTTGCACATCTATAGAGTCAAGCTTATCAAAGTCAGCAACATAGACAGTTGACATTCTAAGAGCAAACAAAAATGCATCGAAGAATGTTACAAGCTCACATATCAGGAGAAATTTCCTACCCTTCTTCCAGAATCGGGCCGTCACCCTCGACTCGAAGGTATTTCTTTCATCGATTATGACACTTCACACATTTATTTTCCCTATTCCGATCCATTAGTCATCATGATTAAGATCGAGAACTTCATCTTCCATACAATGCTCATAGATACTGGGAGCGCAGCTGAAGTCTTCTTTCTCCAAGCAATCCAAGCCATGAAGAAAACAAACCTCATAACCGCTGCCAACATCGAACTAAAAGGTTTCAATGGATCAATAGAAGTCGCCGTTGGCCATATCAGCCTCCCGTCACTACAGGCCTCATTACCCTTCAAACCAACTTCATCGTCATTGACAAGAAGTCCGAATACCTCAGTATACTCGGACGAGATTGGCTTCACGCCATGCGAGCTATACCTTCGACTTACCATCAGACCCTTTGATTTAGCAATCACGAGGGTATTTGGAATTTGAAAGGCTCTCAACGCCTTACCCGCTCATGAGAGCACCCAGAGATTGACCAAACCCAAAAAATTATCAGCCGCCCATAGCAATCACAACATCTTTCCATCGCATTGACTTTGAAAAATGCCACCCCATCCATCGAACCCATTGTTTATATCGAACTCGAGGGTTCTTGTCGGGGTACATTTATCAAAGCCTTCCTCAATGAGTCAGAGTGCCTCGAACTTTCCAAGATCCTTCGAACAAACAAAGACATCTTTGCCTAGATATTTCAAGAGATGCCTGGTATCGACCCCAACCTGGCCTGCCATCGTCTCAATCTCATCCCCCATTCCTCAGCAGTAAAATAGAAAAAACGTACACTGGCACCACGACTTTGAGAAGTTGTAAACCTCGAAGTAGACAAGCTCATAGCCGCAGGCTTTATCATAGAAGTAAAATATACAGACTGGATATCAAACATTGTAGCAGTTCCTAAGAAGAATGGCAAGATTTAAATCTGCGTCGACTTCACAGACTTCAACAAGCACACACCGAAGGACAGTTTCCCCCTCTTAGCTATCTCAACACTCCTCAATGCCACTGCTGAACATGAGCACCTATCCATGATGGATGCGGCGTCGGGTTACAATCAGGTACCCTTCCACCTCGAAGATCAACTTAAAACTTCATTTATAACTGAACAAGGCTTTTACTGTTTCAATGTTAAGCACTTCGGCCTTAAAAATGCCGGTGCCACCTACCAACGCCTTGTCACAACCATATTCAAACCTTTGTTTAGCAAATCTGTCAAAGTCTATATCGACGATATGCTATGCAAGAACATTCAGAAAAATGCCCATATCCAAGACCTCTCAGAAATCTTCTCGATACTTCGCACGTATAATTTGAAACTCAACCCAAACAAGTGCCAAATATCTGGAAAAAATTTTGGTCACCTTATCAGTAAACGTGGTATAGAGATTGACCCCACCCACATTCGAGCCCTCATAGACATGCCTTCTCCCCATCCAAGAAAGATGCCCAAAAAGTGGCGGACAGGATAGCAGCCCTCAATCGTATCATTTTTTAATCCTCAGATCGATGTGCCTGAGTCTTTTCTCTACTACGCGATCAAGGCGTCCACAAAGCAAAAAAGAAAAACAATCCCGAGATCGACTTGACCCTTGAGTGGGAATAAGCCTTCCTTGAACTCAAAACTTATCTTGGTCGTCCACCAATCATCAGCAGACCTACCGAAGGAGAAACACTCTCTTTAAACCTTGCTGCCACTGAAACCTCTCTCAGTTCAGTGCTCATTCGACTTGATTCCAATATCAAAAAACCTGTATATTTCATCAGCAAAACCCTAACCCCCGCAGAAACTCGATATTCAAAACTCGAGCATTTACTCCTCACACTTGTCTATTCAGCCCGTAAGCTCAAACCATATTTTTAGGCTCATCCCATCCGTGTTATTACCAGTTATCCCCTTCGAGAGGTACTTAGCATAAAAGAAAAATTCAAACGAGTGCAACTGTGGTCCGTATACCTTGGCGAACACGACATTCCCTTTGCTAAGCAAATATCCCAGAAAGGCCAAGTAGTAGCAGACTTTCTAGCTGACTTCCCGGTCGAAGATGTCGACTAGGAAGAATACGATGATAACTTATCAGAAGATAAACCCAAAATAATCAATCCTTGGGACCCTCTTACTGGCTGGCGTTTATTCATAGACGGATCAACAGGACCTAATGGCCCAGGAATTGGTATTGTCTTGGTAACACCCACTAATGACCGCATAGAGAAAGTTGTCAAACTTGCCTTCGAATGTTCCAATAACGAAGAAGAGTATGAAGCCTTGATCCACGACCACGACCTCGCACTCGACCTCGGCATTCCCAAACTTGTAGTCTTTACAGATTCCTAACTTGTTACGAGACATTACACAGGAGAAAACCAAGTTAACGGTCGAATGGCTGACTACGCTCTTTTTGTGTGACAACACATGGACCAGTTCCCCAAAAAATCCTTAATCACACATTACCCTCGAGGAGAAAATAGACATGCAGATGCCCTCACCTACATAGCAGCTATGCTCGGAAAATCTGAATCTCGGACACTCCATATCGAAGTACTCGAACGCCCAAGTATCGACCAGATGGAAATCAATACCATCAGTACTGGGGGAGAGAGTCACGATCCATGCGATTGGCAAACACCGTTTCTTCACTACTTCAACAATACTACTCTCCCAGATGATACCAAAGCCAACCACTCTCTGCTAGAAAACTGTAGTAGATATACTATCCATAAAAACCAACTACATCAAAAATCCCTAAATGGCGTCCACCTTCGATGCATATCCCAAGCTGAAGCCTCTCAAACCTTTGCCGAACTTCATGAAGGAACCTGCGGTGCTCATTCTGCAGGTCATTCTATCGCCCTTCGAACTGTTATCCAAGGATTATTTTAGCCCGATATGAAAAAATAAGCTTCAGACTAAGCAAACCGCTGTGACAAATGCCAGCGTCATGCTCATGACATCCATTGCCCCTCTCAAGACCTCCACTTCAGTCAAGTTTCCTAGCCATTCAAAAGATGGGCCATTGATCTTATTGGACCCTTCCTAAAAGCCTCGAGTAGTAGAGAAAACATCCTCGTCGTAACCGATTACTTCACAAAATGGGTCGAAGCGGTATCTCTATGTCAAACCAGAGAAGAAGATGTTGTCAAATTTTTATGGGAAAACATCATCACTCTCTTCGGCTGTTGCCATATGATTCGATGCGACAATGGTCCGTAATTCGTTGGCAGCAAAGTCAGAAACTTCCTCATAAAACACAACATCATCCTCTCAACCTCCATACCTTACTATCCCCAGGGCAACGGTCAAGTTGAAGCAATGAACAAAACCATCGCCGATGGTCTTAAGAAGAGAGTTGATACAAAGAAAGGACGATGGGTTCAAGAGTTGTAACATATCCTCTGGGCCTATCGTACAACCCCAAGAATATCTACAGGATGCACCCCCTTCCTTCTAACATATGGAACCGAAGCTGTATTACTAACCCAATTCGAAGAACCCACCCGAGACCCTAACCTCCCAGACGAAGATAATGAGTTTGAACTTGCATGCAACATGTTATGGTTTGATGAAACCAAAGATCGAGTTATCGCCAACGTTGGCCGGTACCACACATCACTTCAGAAATCCTACAACAAAAGAGTTCAACCACGGAGTTTCAACATTGGAGATCTAGTACTTCGATATGTCAGCCAATCTTTGAAACCTCAAAACGCCGGCAAGTTTGCCGAATTTTTGGAAGGACCATATGTTGCCTACGATAAAACAAATAAGGGTTCTTATTACTTAATGATAGAAGACGAAGAACCTCTACCAAACCCCTGGAATACAATACAGCTGGTCTCCTATAACATGACATATTTCCAACCATGTCCAACTGATGTAATCCAGAACATTAAATAAACAAGTTTTTCAACCCTTACTTTATCTCCTGTTCCATTTTGAATTTCTTGATTTAACTCAGGTATCATGTCAACCTTAGACCCGACTGATACTTGAGGGTAACCTCGAGATCTTTTAAGCTCCCAACTTCTAGCAAACTCGAGGGGCAAAAATGGTCGAAAGGCCGACCCTCAGGGATGCATTGGGAGTGATCGGATATTGCCTCGCTGTGGCTTAGGCCTTCGAAGTCCAGTCCTTTTCTTGAATGACCCTAAGTATTATGTCTACCCTTGACCCGACTGATACTTGGGGATGATCTTGAATTGCTCAAGTCTCCAATTTTGAGCAAACTCGAGGGGCAAGGATGGTCGAAAGACCGGACCCTCGGGGATGCATTGGGGGCGATCAGATATACTTCGTCCAGGCTCTGAAACTGTCGAAGTCAAGTTTATTTATTGGTTTACCCCGGGTATCATGTCCACCCTATCCCCGACTGGTACTTGGGGGCGACCTTGAATTGCTCAAGTTTCCAACATTCGAGCAGACTCGAGGGGCAAGGATGGTTGAAAGACTAGACCCTCGGGAATGCGTTGGAGACGATCAGATATTGCTTCGCTATGGCTTAGGCCCTCGAAGTTCAGTAAATTTTTGGGTTTCCACTAGGTATCACGTCCTCTCGGCCTGACTGATACTCGGAGGCAACCTGGAAATTTTTCAAAATTTCAACATTGCTGTGGCTTCGGCCTTCGATGTCCAGCAAAATATTCAGAGTTCGATCTATATATCTTCGACACTCCTCTAATTTCGATCACACTACAGTCATTCAAACAAATCCAATTTTTACAGAAACCGTATATAAAAATACTATCTACAATTCCATCAAATACAGAGCACATTCAACATATTATCTTTCAGAGGAACCGTTGCAGTATAATTCAAAGACCAATCATCAAGAGTCCAAAACAAGCAAAATCAGCAGAATGTGCATTCAGATTCCAATAATTCAAGGTTAGAGCACGATTACACAATCTATTAGCAAATTAGATATCAAATTAGAAGTTCAGAGTCAATATGTTCAGAAAATACGCATCAATATGTTCAGCATCAACTTCAAAAGTTCCACAGATAACAAAAGCCAAACAACATACCGAGTTTAGAGACCAACAAAAAACAACAACATCGTTCAAAATATTGCAACTCAACATTATAATCAGTAGAAGAAGACATGTAACCCCAATCCCAAGTACCTCATATCGGCGTGGTACACCTTCTTGCTCCACAGATCCCCCAGCAGCTTCATTCGAACCTTCGACGACAAAACCATCAACTATTCTACCAATGGGCACTTCATCAAGAGAAGTATCTGCACCACCCCCAATACATCCAACTGCATCTTCAACAATGTTCGCCTCCCCTCCCTTCATCTACAAATTGGCCCCTTCAACAAGTTCTGGAGACACAGGATATGGTTCTAATGTCTCGGGGTCATACCCCTTATCATCTATAACGCTTTTCAACCTAACGTTCACCTTGTATTTGCCATCATACTACCGCTAAAAATTCACCTTCTGTTCTTCTTTCTCCCTCTCACACGCCATAAACTTTGCAGACCACTCTCACTCCAGCCTCGACCTCTGTAGCTCGGGCCTCTCGTCATAAGAATCGGTAAGCACCCCCTGATCTTGCTTCAACTTCCTGACTTCAGACACCAGTGATACCTCTTTTCCATGAGAAAGATTCAAATTGTCCTTTGCTTGCTTAAATTTTGCCTTTATTGACTTCTTTGCCTTGTTGGAAGTTTATACCCAAGCATCCGTCTGCTAAAATATTCAAGAAATCAGTACAACTCAAAACTCGAAGAATTTTCAAGAAATCTCAAAGTACCACAACAGAAAGCCATATATAGTTACCTGAAACATGTGCTTCTTTATTTCCTTCGAAGCCTCGTCTGGGTCATCATCCCAGAGCTTGACCATCGAAGCCTGCTTTGCCACAGCCTGCTCATGTCGTTCAACCTCCGTCATCTCTTTATCTTCCTCCAGTGTATCATCCTCCCCCAATACCTTACGCCTCTTGCGTTGGACAGCCTTCGATTGTTGCACCTTCGAAGCTTCAGGGACTACCGGACTTTTCCCCTTCTCAGTTTGAGCAGCTACTGGCCTCGGCCTCAACTTTGACGTATCTCCTACCACTTCGGGCACTGGCACTACTTGCTTCGAGCCCCTCCGCGATCTCAGTATAAAATGGTAGTTCCTTGGCAACTCCTCCCCTCCTATTTCTTTTTTCTCCTTCGAAACACCTTCACCTCTTTTTCTCTTTGGTAGCTTCGACGTAGCGGGTACTTCTCGAAGCTGGGAATCCACCTTCTTCCTCCTTTGCCTTTTGATTTTGAGAATGTCAAACACAGAATTTACCCAGTCTTCACTAGCCTCGGGCAGAGTATTAATATAATTTATCGGATTATCCCAAGATGAACTCTTCAGACCTGCAGAGTAAAACAAAAACACAGTTATCACTTATTTCAGATATACATCAACAACAAACCCTTTGACAGTAAACTTACTTTCGTTATATACCCTATGATCTAATTTATACGGGTAATCTTTATCTGCATTCTCATAGTTACCCCTTACTATCAGTAAATCTTTATTCCACCCTCGGCCTGTCGAGCACAGGTCAAAAAACTAAGGTTTCTCCGGGTGACATTGGATGTGATAGGTCCCCGGGTTCTGACAAGCCTTCCTCGAGTAAAAGGTGATAATGTCAAACCACTTAATCAAACTTCGACCCTCACTAGCCAGTTTTACATTCATCCCCTCTTCAACCCTCATTATCTCATAAAAATTACCGTTCATTTGCACCGGAGCTACCCCCCAGAAATTTAACACTTCTTTCATCTGTCTTCGGAGAGGAAGGTCCAGTCCCAATTGAATTTGGCCTCTATAAGACAAAATCCCTACCCCAGGGTCTGACTTGAAGGTAAACCCTTCCCCCGCAACACTCAGATACACCCCCAACTTCGAGAGTTCTAATTTGGCGGCAAACCGATCTAATATAATCCTATCTTTAGCTGAAACAGCACCTTCAACCCTATCCGAATCAGTCGAATCCCTACTATTTTTACTCTGTACCTTATCTCCTGAAGGCCCTACATTACCCCCCCCTCCCCCCATATTTTTTCCTCTTCATCACTATCTTCGGTAACTATCGTCCTTCGACGCCTCAAAACCGGAACCTCCTTAGCCAGTAGAACCATAGACAATGAAGCCTCGGTTAGAATATCTAATACTTCTACATCACTACCCTCATCTATTGGGGCTCGACCATAAATACTAGCTTCGAATTCTTTGAACTCCTTATCTATCAGTCTCCGTCTCGAAGCCCGACGGTTACATATTTAAGCCTACAGAAGAAGAGGCACACAATTAGAGTGGAAAATTCGACAATCCCGTGCCTAATACTCCTAACTCGTCCATCCCCCCCAAATATTTATCACAACCTGAATCTCAGACCCAAAAATAACCTCTAAAACCCAAACACTGACTGCCCTACCTACATTCTCAAAAGGGAAAAACAAAGTACAATCAGCAAAGATCAAGTAACTTACCAGTGGTTAGCAACACTACCCTCGAATCAGCAAAACCAAACCAGCAAGTGCAACAAGAACTCCCAAGTGTGAAATGGCGTACGTTCCCTTCTCTCTACTCTTTGATTCTCACAGTAAAACAATATAGTAATTACTCTTTTCCCCCTCGTATATCTTCCAAAAAACCTAAAACCACCACGATTTTCTAACCACTATCATTACCAAGACCTCACTACCCGACTTTTTGGCTATAATATGTTTTGACCAATATACCCCTCATACCTCTCACGTGCGAATAACACCCTCACTTTTAACTTCCTGCAAAAGCTGAAGCTTCTTAAACCTTTTTCTCCCCCACTCGAAGCTAAACAACAAAGTCCAAACAGTCACATCATAACTTTTTCTGTCATACGAGAAAAACATCATCATTACTTTTTGCACACTGCCCCAGGCGCCCGTACCAGTCTGACAGACCAGCCGTCTGGGCTGTCAGAATGGCTAGTCAAATCCAGCATAACCATCGTCACAATCCCCGAACTCGAGTACTCGACCATTTTACGTCTCGAACAATCCGCAGCAGATAGCCTCAAATAAACTTATCTAATATATCGACCTTCGACATCTAACACGTCCTTAAAATCAAAAGTTTAGAACCTTCGACCGAATACAGTCATAAACTTTGACCATTCAAAAATCTCCTGCTTACAGATAAAGTTTTCAACTTCGACACAGTTTACCTTTCACTTCGATAAATTTATTTTTATCTTTGAACGACACAAACAATACATTTCGACAACTGTATTACCACTTCAATACCTCAAAATTACAATTCAGATTATATTACTATTATCTACAACTCGACAAAGCAAGTTATCAACAAAAATCATTTTCATTCAGCACCTCAGACAATATTACAGGCTTCATACAAAAAAAGAGAGAAGAGAAAAGGAGGAAGAAAACAAGAAAGCAACAACAAGAAAGCATACAAAAGAGAACCCTATTTGTTGGTGGGTTGTGTCTCTTCAATAATGGCCACTGCATCTTCATCCTCCTGGTCCACTATATCCTCTGCCAAGCCTGTGAGAAGAGACAACCGATGGCCAGGAAATGGCCCCATCATCTGCACTATTCCCCACCAGTACGCGAAGGGCATGTCCTAGAGTGGTGCCCCAGGTTCCGCTTCAAAAAGTTCTGGCATTTCAGCGTCAATATCCTCCTCTATTTTGAACCTCTGTTGAAGACCCAGCAATACCTTCCAGATTTACTTGGCCCTCCTCGCCACTTGATCTCCTTGAACCGGTACATTTTCAGCCATGTTGATCAATAAACAAAGTAGTAGATGAAGAGAAAGTTGCAGGACAGATGAAGAAATTTCCTCCAACCTATCCCCTTTTTACTTACAAACCCACCACAACTTTCCCTCTTCCCTAACCGAATTAATGGAAACCTTCAATTCCCAGCCCTGAAAAGTCAGCAAACAAACTTTCCAGCTTCTCCGATGTAACTGATTCATCGGTACCTGCATTCAAAACTCATTCCCGAGGACTCCTAGTCGAGCATACCTCCAGCGTCGAGCATTCGATCATTATTACCTACGAGCATATCATTATACCTCGAGTCTATAAGAGTAATCGTTTACATTCGTCTGCATTATTTACCAGACACAGCAATAAAAGTATGCCCAAAATATTTTGTCCATTCCAAACACCCGATAAAATAAACAAATTACATTTCTACCACCACTACAAAAAAAAAAACCTCTACATAGCAAAACAAAAGCCTGCAAAAAATATAAAACATTCGCCACATCAACCTAAAGCCCCATTTTCGGAAGGACCAGCTCCGCTTGCCGCATTTCACTCCTCGATGATCTCCTCCGCACAAATGAGACTTTCAGCCAGAGCCATCAGAAAGAGAGAGCGCCTCTCAGCAGTCGTAAAATGAAGCCTCGGCTGTTCCCAAAGATAGGCATAAGGTTCACCATTGATGAATTCCTTAGATCCTACCCCAACAAGGTTCGGCATGTTCCAGTTCAGATCATGCTGCCCAAAAAACTTCATATGCAGTTCCGCCATCTTCCAACCCACTCGACGGTCGTGAGCGATTCCCATCCTCTTCTGGTAATACGTGTTCGGCATGGTATCTATTCAGATGTTCAGAATATTGAGAAAGAGCAGAAGACTATTGTAAATAGAAGAAGATACAGTATACCTCTACAATAACCCATACTTATAGCCTTCACCTCATTTATTACCCTATAACCAGTTATACCTCTTAATTACCCTCTTTTATTACCTACCTAAGAACCAATAGTCAAAAAGTTCATATTCCAAGACCGAACAATTTTCTCAACGAACACCTCTCCACTTGGCTTCTAGACCTTCGCTGAGAGGGGGTGAATGTAGTAGCCTACTCGTAGACTTTGACAGTGAGTCGAAGCTTACTTCACAGCCTACTCGAATGTATCAAAGCCCACTTAATCTTTAAAACAGGCTCCCCAGAGATCCCCCGAAGACGAAGCTTCGACATCAGACTAAGCTTCAAGAATGGATTAACATGCTACAACAGAAATTCTTCGACCTCACTAATACACGGTAGAAGCAAGATAAGACAGACAATCACCTCATCAGATCAGACGACACATTAATTGGCCTGTGCAGCTACAGTGATAGGTCCAACCACCGCGCCGTTAAGAGACATCACCAATAAATGTTGCAGTGACAATACCGACATGACCGGGGCCCATAACTCACTGGGATTTCCTGACAGTAATCATGTAATCCTGACCCACTCTTGGTGACTCAGCTCCCTGTATCTCTATAAATAGGGGAGAAGGGAAGCCAAGAAGGGGTTAGAAAAATCATCTCCAGCCCTTGCATTTTACCTTCGACCACCCAGATAATCTGTACTCGAACCCTGTTATTTACTCTTCAGTAATACAATTTGTCTTAAAAAATCCTCATCAGAGGTCATAGAGAGTCACATTCGGGCCTTTAAGCGAGTATTTGTCTATAGTTAGATCTTACTTTAGGTCAACTGCTTGTCTTCTTTGATTGAGGATTGATTCTACGTTGTAAGAACCAACTTCTCATCCGAACAAAGTTAGGTCCCTATACCATCGTTCTGAACTCCCTCCTCCTCTTCATCCTCTTCGATGCAGGTATTAACCATAATGGCTTTGACGTTAGCAACAGTATACCCCAGCTCTATCAACTTTTACTTGAGTCTATCCTGACAAACTCTAACATCATCCACATTCTTTTGTGCCTCCTTAGTGAGTTTGTTTATCAATACTTTATGCGCGGCCTTCACAGCTTTCAATCGCTTCCTCTTCTGAACCATGTCAGATTCAAATTGAGCAACCTTCTTCTCGAGCTCGACTCTCCCATTTTCTAGCTTAGCTTTTTCCTCCTCGATCCTGAGGCAGATACCCATCAACAAGCGAGCATTCTATAATAAAGTAAAACACATATTTAGCTCAAATCCAAATATAACTTTTAAGAATAAAAAAGTCATCAACTTACCATTTTGCTCAATTCTAACTGTGCAACACTCAACTCCTTAACACCCTTTTGAGCTGCAAGCCTCAGCCTATTCACCACAGCTTGTAACTCATCTTCCTCAGCAGGTCGGCTCTCCATGATCTTTACCCCTATCACTTTAGTAGGAGGATCAAATCTCCTCTTTTTCATATTCCCATCGATTTCCCTACTCACAGTGGTTCTGGAGGCTGAACCACCCTTCACAGCTTTCTTCTTCGGGAACTTTAGAGCTAACTTGCTTGAAGTGGTTCCTACAGGAACATCCTCCAGATTTATTTTTGAACCCCTCAAAAATACCAGATGTCCCTCCCCGTCCACTCCTCTCTTCTTGCTGGCTCCAGCCCCCATCATTGGTCTCTTCGCCTAAGACTTTTATACCTTCTCTGACCTACTATTAGCTCTTTTGTTTCTGTTGATCCTGAGCTCTTTCAGAACTATCTCGAGCTCATCACCTTCCCGAGCAATAGTGTCTAACAGTGATTCTTTTCTTATTACCTTAGATGGAGGACTTGTATGATAAACGCAACACATTGTTAAAACAGCAACATAAACCTTCAACTATAGTAGTTCGATATTATGCAATATTACTTACTTTTCTTTAAAGTTCTAGAAAAAAGTTTCATCGGTTCTTCATCCTTTCTCTGAAGGCAATCACCTTTCACCCAAATCACATTATCATTCTAAACTTAACCTGCTGATTTTAGATCAAAGAAAAGCGGTCGAGACGAGCTCAAATAGAAATACATGCCTCCAGTTGTAGCATAGTATTTCACAGCGTAATACTGTAAAGCGTCATCAGGAGTTAATATCCTCTCTACCTTATTTTCCTCCCGCAATCTATTTAAAGTTTCACAAACATTGATTACCTCCCACATATTCCATTCAGTTGGGCAGGACAAGCTCATATGGTATTTATTATACCTTTAGCAAGATTGCTACGAGGCAACATCAGTCCGTATTCCAAGTGAGTCAAATAACACATGAAATCCTCATCCAGGTCGACTTGGACATTCCCATTAAAATACTCAAGCGAGATCGATTCTTCCACTCCTCTATCCGATATTTCCTTTTTTAAATCAAGCAACAAGAAGAAATGTTCTTCTCCCGTTAATACAGTACAACCTCTAAACAGCCTATTGGCATGTTCTACAATGTTTCCCCATTTACTACCTACAATAGCTTTGGCTTTATAGAACTCTTTGAATACATTAGAGTTCGGAGGGTACGATACCAATTTCCCAGGAAAATCTTGGTATTAAACGAGTATCGCTTTATCCTCAGACTCTACATTTACAGATTCTACATTATCGGACTCTATCGTACAACCAGAGGTCGACGTCTCCATATCAGGTAAAGCCACCATCTCAGATGTAGACTTATGGATGAGGTTTGTATTACATATTCTCCTCAAAGCCCAACCCACATACAGGTCCAGGTATTCTGTCAACTTATTATTATCTATTATCTATACACATCCATGCAAACATCTACCATACATCAATCATACATATATGTATATCATATTCATATCCCTTTCTACACATAAATCAAATAGATTTTAATAAAATTACAATAAACAACAATTTTTCAAAATTTGAAAACCCACAAAAATTTTCAAACCTCACATTCATAAAATCATAATTCGTTCACTAATCTTCAACATCCGAGTATGAATCTCAAGCAGCGCCAAGTCCTTTTATCACCATGGTACTGCCTCTCTAATGTCTAGTCTTCCTCCGCAGACTTCTCTCCCCTTCTACGATGATTACCTTCGTCCTCTCTCTCACTCGAATCTCTATAAATTTTTATCTTGTCTCTCCCACTGCCCTTTCTTTTCCAAAGTTTGATAAACATTTAAATGAGGAAGGTAAACTATTATTTATACTTTTTCTCTCTAGCTACTGATAGTTATTGGGCCTCACACGAGCTGCCCTCAGTTTTAGAACCGATGCGTCCCTTCCATAATTAATGTCAGATATTTCATACCTTTTTGGTGAAAATGTCTTCCCATCATTACCCCAAATTATATATTTTAATATATTCTCCTCTCCCTTGCGTAGATCTTTCTCAGCCCCTTCCCCACTTATGATGACTTAAATACGTACACGCAATAGAGCTTTTTCTATCCTTACATAAAAGACTAAAATTAAAGCTAATCTCCTTTTTTAATACCTACTTCTACAACTTAAGGAACTACTAACGTCATTTCCAACGCTGTTACTTTTCAAATTTCAAAATTTTATTCACAATTGTTCCAAGCAACATTTACAATAGAACAGGAACAGATTCAAAGGAAGAGAAATTCTACCTCATTCAGTTCACTCCTTCACATATAATTACTCATAAAAAATCCCATATGCCTTGGGGAACCATACCTAATCAATTTGCCCCCAGCAATCCTCACATCATCTTCCTCGATCTCTTCCTCTACAATTTGCCTCACAGCCTCTTTTCGAGCTGCAGGCTTCCAAATTACTTCACAGAATATCTATGAGTAGAAATGGAAACTAATCTCAAATTACCTTTCCCTCATATCCAAACCTTCGAACTAAATTTTTGATTCAGGCAAGTCATAATCATAATCTAACAACCCAAAGATCCTCTCCCGTACTTAGGTAATCTTTATCGCTAATTGTCCATCTGCAGCATAACGAACTCTCTCAGAGCCAGTCCTCACCATATTCTTTTTTCTTTCTCCACTTTATGACACATTCCAATCATATTTATGCACTTTTTCGAGATCACTTCAAATCCCCCACATTTTGCATATATTATAATCTATTTTTCCACAGTTGAAAACCCTAAGATCATGATAAGAAGTTATATAAACTTATCTATACAAATCGGCCTCCTTGAATTTGTCCACCACATTTTGGCATGATTTTCATAATCTTTCCCTCTGTAAAGCATTTCCAAATAATATCTCTATGAGCTTGAATTTTCAAATTCTGCATATTCTATATCTGAAAGGACAATCTCTCTCCAGGGATCTTAAAACTTTTTTAGTTAAATACCCATTTTCAAATATATCTTAAAAAACACTCTATTTTTTTAGTTCGACTTCACAATATTAAATTTATCATACTCTAACATACATATATATACTTTTCTGGCTCGATTTCATTGAAACCAACTAATTCTATCTATCAACACAGGTTTTGCATAAATATTATTTTATTAGTTTAAATATTAATTAAAAAAATACATTATAGATAACAAGTCTTTTAGATATTATTACAGATCGATCTACAGGTTACATTGTATGTCAGTTTTTAACACTGTCTCAGTCCAAGAATCATGTGAAGCAAAAAGCCAGAATTGGAAATCACTGATCTCAATCCTTCTTTTACATCATTTATTTCCTCCAGAAATGGAAAAAAGTTATGATATCATGCTTGAACCAAACCTCAGTACGAGGACCTTCTTCACGATAAAAGATGATGATTGTACAAAAGAAAATCTTTCAATCTCTGTCTCTCTCCTCCTCCACCACTATTTTTACCTTCATAACTCCTACCAACTCAGAGTTGGTAGAGATAAAAGGAGGTCCTACCTTAGAGCCCAGTCCCTCATAGGATACTGACAACACTGCCTCGCATGTACGTCGGCCTTTACATCTGTCTCCTCAACCTTGTCCTTTGCCAAGATGCGAAGACATTTTTGATACAGCTCGCCAGACAGGACCACATAATAAAATCTCCACATATGATAAAAATCATCTTCAACTTTAACCACTTCATCTTCCGATATCCCATTGCCATGGTAAGTCGGTGGAACATGAATGGGTGTAGGATTCCCTAGCGCTTGGTTGCCAAATAAAGCAACTTCAGCCTCTGGATATCCGCAGACACTCTTTTTTCATATACCATTCTCCTAGTCTTCACGATTTTCATACAAAATGTAGGGGTAATATATAAAGAAATAAAGTACTTTACCAGAAGCTCTATTACAGTTACTATTTATAGCAAACTAACATTTAATGCGCAAGTACGTTTCTAGCATAGTTTTCATTCAAAATAGAGCCACTCTCGAAACCCTAAGTGTCAAGTACATTAATCCTTTCCATCGTCATAAATGCCAGATACATCCCTCCATAAATTACTACCAAGTACCCAACCCATCAAATTCACCATCAATACATCTTATCTTTTCAACTTCTAGTACCAACAATCCATAGGTTATTTCACAACCAAAGCCACTCGTTCCTTTAGTTACGAGGGAGAAATTAGAAGGGCCTACCCCCCGACCTAATCTAAACTTGAACTGCCTTAATATGAGACTTATGCATTTTACACGTGACATAAATAGTCAGCATTAACACCTAGACCACAAAATGATAAAGAACGTGAATCGAGCACAACTGAAGAATATGAGCAACTCAAAGGCACTTGTCTCCCACGAACTAAAATAGTTACACATTTAACTACCACTTACCTCATTATTAGGAGAACATGCTTCTACATAATAACGGGCTGCAGGTAAGGTCTATATAAAGAAAAAATTTCAGAATAGATAGGGACAAGAAAAACTTGATTTTCTAGACTCTAAAACAAGAACTTTTTCATTCTGAACACCGCGAAACTTCTTATTTTAAGATCAAGCATTTCTAATTCAAAGAGATCACTTGTAATAAAATATTAGCCTCAAGTAATAAAAGTTACATTTACTAAACCCTCAACTCGAGGTCGTGGTTTTTTACCTATTTAAAAGTTTTCCACGCTAAATCACTTGTATCATTTCTTGCATTACATTAATTTTTGTCACAAGTACATTTGGTATAAGAACTAATTTTGTGCCATTTCGAGCTGCAAAATTAGGTCATTGCACCTTGCATATGCATTATCAAAGTTATAGGCATTATCAATAGTAGAAAAATCTTATGTTAATTTTTTTTAAATCAAGCTTTATACTCTCTGATTTAACTTATTCCCCAGTAATCGGTTTCGCACTAAGTTCATCACTAATTGGTTCATCATCCATGTTATGATTTTTTTGTGATTGTAAAAGAGGTGCAAAATCTAGGCGTACCCTGGCAAAGATATTTGATGATGATAGAGTCTGTTATAAAGATAACCCCCAAGCCAAATGAATACTTTGTATGTAATTAGCTTTTGTAGGAAGAAGATGGATTTTAAATCTTTTGGTGTGTGTTTTTAGCTAATACATTCAAAAATGGGGAGTTAGTTCTTTCAGCAAAGTTACAAAACCGTGTTATTTTTAGCAATTTTTAGAAAGTTACTAGAAAGTTCTGCATATATTTCTTCATTTCTATATGATGAACAGAAACCTAACCCAACTGAGAAGAGAATCAGAAATATTAGGGATTACGTTCAAGTTGTGCTCATTGGCATTAAGTATTGATAAGGTGTCCTACTTGCCACATCACTTCTCACATGAAGATCAACCTCTATAAAAACAATAAAAAGAGAACAAATGCACAATCATAGAGAACTTCAACTTTCGATATTCTGATTGTCTATTTAACAAACTCATAAACAATTTTGTGTTTACGAAAGTTAGAATATCATGGATAACAAACGCATTTCAACATTTTTTTTACAATTTGGTTGCTCCCAAAAATTTATAAAATTTAGTTCCAGCATAGAAATTACTTGATCCAGATTTACCCTTAAAAAGAGAGACAAACTCTTCAAATCTTTAAACAAGGTCTAAAAGATCCTTTAAACCGACTGTCATCCTAGACCGGTGGTGAATGTTGTAAATGGATGGGAGTCAGTTGTGCTGGCGTAACTACTGAGGGTAAACTGGTTTTATGTTAGCATGGCATTCAGATTTGTAATGGGATTGTTTAGTGTATATGTGATTTTAGTTTCAATAGGTTATGAAGGGTTGACTATTTTGATTTTCTCAAAGATATTACTCACAAACTCTGTACTATATAGAAATTTGAAGAATTTATTAAGTACATAGTTTTAATTTCATAACTGCAAGGGAAAATCTGTCTCTCTAAGTGCACTCTACTTTTTACTATAAATCATCTTTTTCACATTTAATTCTTCTCAAAATTATATTTACCAGATGGCAGAGATTGACTAACCATATTGCATCTAACCTCCAAATATCTTAAATCTATTGCTACTCTCAATGACGTCCAACTATGTCTGTTATAGTACAATCAGCAGATCCATGTTTAGTCGGTAATCCTCCATAAAATGTGATCCAGAAGGATCTAGACATTAAACCTCTTAAAGACGCCAAGTCGCTTGAATGAGCATTGGAGCCGTTCGAACGAGATAGAAGAAAAAGTGAAGTCAAGGTTCTATTACTATTTTTAGGCTTTTTTGCCTAGGTCGTTCAAACGAGCTTTTGAGTCGCTCGAACGAGTTGAAGTCCAAAAGAGGTGATTCTAGTTGTTTTGATTTCTAGGCATAATTTGACATATTGTTCGAACAACTCTGGGTTCTAGAAGACCAATTCTGTCAGCCACAACTTTTGGGCTTAATTGAGCTAGTCGTTCGAACGACTATTGTAACTATTTCTGATTTTAGTGCGTTTAAGGGAATATTTATCATATATTGCAACTAGGAAACTTGTAACCTTCATAAAAAGGCAAGGGTAGACAATATGAAATGATCTAAGTTTATAATCCAGAACTTAAGATTTAAAAGAATAATTCAATTGGAATCAATCAATTGAGGAATTAAAGTTCTTATTGGGAAATTATCCCACCAAATCGTTTGTGTCTGTTTATTCTTTATTATAGGTTAATCTATAATTTGACTGTGGACTAAGTAGTATTAAATTTTTGGATTATGATTTTCGGGGGTATTGGTTTATTGTCACTATACGCGATCCACGCAAGAAAATAAATGAGAACCTTGTGAGTTTGTTGAAGATTTTCAAAAAACCTAACTCAAAGAAAAACGCGAATTCTGAGATGGGAAATTTTGAAGATAGGCTCACTAAATTTTAAAATAAAGTTTCTGACTTAACTACTACTCTAGGAGAGTTGGTAGTATAATTACATCTTGCAAACCTCGATGAAGCGACAAGAGTGCAAGAAGAAGAAAGGAGTTGCAGAGGAGGAGAATAATGTGGGTAACGAGGAAGAAGATAAAGATTCAAGTGATGCCGAATCCATAGAGGAAAGATCAGTTATTGGTAAGTCTACGAATCTAATGCATAATCTTCTTATTGACTTTAAAATTAAAATTCCATTATTCGATAGGTCGATCGATGCTGAGAAATTAGATATCTGGTTAGATAGGCTAGAGACCTACTTTTTAGTATATGAATATCCAAATGCTCAAAAAATATACTTTTCGACATTAAAATTTGTAAGTCATGCACTCACGTGGAGGAAGTCGTATTAGAAACATCACATTATAGAAATCTTGAGTTGGAAGAAATTTAAGGTGTTGGTTAGGAATCAATTTTATCCTATTGGGTATGAGCAAGAGAGATGGTTTAAATAGTATTATTTGTACCAAAAACATGGACAATCTGTGCAAAAGTTTACTACGGAGTTTCATAACTAAGCTTTAGTTTTAGACATCGATATAGATGAGTATGAGGTATTTATAAAGTACACGAGGGGGTTGTCGAAGTCCATTAGAAGAGAGTTAAAGCTCTTTACTATTGTAAATATCGAAGATGCTATCGTGAAGGTAATTGCCATTGAAGGTAATTACTTGATTAGTGATATAAAAGATGATAAGAACACGTCGGGGTACACAAGTCTAGTTGGAAGAACGAGCATACGGAAGAGTCCAAAGCAGAGGGGTCTTCATCCAAAAAGAATTATTTCAGTCATTATAAGGTGAGTAGGCATATTTTAGATAAATGTAAAAAACTTCACCCGAAGGAGGAGAAGGGCAAGAAAGAGAGATATGCACTAGCCGCAGTAGTTGTTGACCTCCAATATTTAGATAAACCAAACCCCAGGCATCCCCACCTACCAAGCCAAATGAGGTGCATATCTTCCAAGCTCATATGATCGAAGTCAACAATATCGACAGCGGCCATACCTGAAGTAAAAGAAAACGGGACGAATATTATTGTAAGCTCTCCTACCATAAAAAACTCCCAGTCCTTTTATTCAAAATAAGTCAGTACCCATGACCTGAAGGTATATCCTTCATCAACTATGACATTTTTAATGTTCGTTTCCCCCACTATGATCCTTTGGTAATCATGATCAAGATCGAGCACATCGTTCTCCACACAATGCTTGTCGATACTGGGAGTATAGTTGATGTACTATTTCTCCAAACAGTCAAAGCCATGCAAATGACCGAGCAGATCACCCCAACTAATTTTGAAATAAAGGGATTCAATGGCTCCACAGAAGTAACCATCGGTCGAATCAGCCTCCCCGTCTCCACAGGCCCAATGGTGCTACAAACCAACTTCATAGTCATCGACAAAAAAATCAGAATACCTTAACATTCTAGGCCGTGACTGGCTTTGACAAAAAAATCAGAATACCTATCACCAAGTTTTAAAATTCAGCACCCTAAGTGGCACCGAGGACATGAAGGGGTCCCAAAGATTGACCCAATTCTGCGAGCACCCAGAGATCGATCTTACTCACAAGTTGGTAAAACCATAACAATTATAGTAACTCTCCCTCATCATACCTTCCGTTACATTCATCGAGCCACTCACTGTCAAACCTACCGTCTATATTAAACTCGATGGCCCTCGCCAAGGAACATTCATTGGAGGCTCTATGACAGTAGATGAAAAATACCAGATTACTACATTCTTGAGATCCAACAAAGGCGTCTTTGCCTGGAATTTCTATGAGAAGCTCGGCGTCAACCCTGCCCTTACTTGCCACCAACTCGACCGAATATCAAAGTCTACAGCAGTCAAACAAAAGAAAAGTACACTAGCCCCGAGGATTCAAGAAGCAATTAACCTCGAAATTGCCAAGCTTCTAGCCGCAAGTTTTATACGAGAAGTCAATTATGCAGAGTAGATCTCAAACATCGTGGCCGTACCCAAGAAGAATGGCAAGATCTGAATTTGCGTCAACTTCACTGGTCTTAACAAGCACACCCCGAAGGATGGTTTCCCCCTCCCTATAATTTATGTCTTCCGCGATGCAACAGCTGGCCATAAATGCCTTTCCATGATAGATGCTACCTCGGACTACAATCAGGTACCCCTCCTCCCTTAAGATTAAATAAAAACCTCCTTCATTACCGAACAAGGGCTATACTATTTTAACGTTATGCCATTCGAGCTAAAAAATGTGGACGCAACTTACCAGTACCTAGTTACTACTATGTTCAAACCTTTGCTTGGCAAGTCAATCGAAGTCTATATCAATGACATGCTATGTAAGAGCCTCCACAAAAATACCTATATACAAGATCTGACCGAAGCTTTTTCAATCCTTCGATCATAGCAAATGAAATTAAACTCTAACAAATTCCAGTTCGGCGTATCGTCTGGAAAATTCCTCGGCTACCTTATTAGCAAATGTGGAATTGAGGCCGACCCTACCCAAATTTGATCCTCATTGATATGCCCTCTCCCTAAACAAAGAAAGACGAATAAAAAGTTACAAGCAAAATACCTGCCCTTAACCGACTTATTTCAAAATCTTCTGACTGATGTGCCTGGTTATTCTCCCTCCTATGAGATCAAGGTGCCCATAAAACCAAAAAGATAAGTCTTAACATTAATTGGATACCCAAATGTGAGCAAACTTTCCATGAGCTTAAGACTTACCTTGGCCAACCACCAGTAATAAGTACCCTAGTCGAAGACAAAGTACTTTCCGTCTATCTCGGAGTTACTTACAAGTCTATCAATTTAGTTCTTATTCGAATAGATGAAAGTATCAAAAAACTAGTATGCTTCACCAGTAAACTTGAAAGACTTCTCCTTATACTTGTCTACACTTCCAAAAGGTTAAAACTGTACTTCCAAGCACATTGCATATGGGTGATTATGAGTTACCCCCTTCGCAAAGTCTTACCCAAGAAAGAAAAATCTATACGGGCACAACAATTGTCTACCTCAACGAACATGACATCACTTTTGAGAAACAGACATCCCAGAAAGGCCATGTCGTCGTTAACTTTTTAGCCAACTTCCCAGTCAAAGACACGGAATGGGAGGAGCATAAAAATGAGCTCCCCAAAGACCAACCTGAACAAAATAGCCCCTGGAATCCCAATACAGGTTGGCAACTATTCACATATGGGTCAGCAGGCCCGAATGGTTTCAAAATAGGAATTATACCCATCACACCGTCTAACGATCGACTTGGGAAAGCCATCAAACTCAACTTTGAATATACCAACAACGAAGCCAAATATGAAGCCTTGATCCACGGCCGTGACATAGCCCTCGAGCTGGGTGTTCTGGGACTACATTGAATCACAACAAATCCAAAGACATTATACCAGCAAAAACCAGGCGAATGGTCGAATGATGGAGTATGCAGTACTAGCTCACCAATGCGTGGATCATTTTCTTAAGAAATCATCGGTCACACATTACCCCAAAGGTAAAAAAATAGATACGTCGACACTCTTACCTATATTACAGCAATACTAGGCCAGTTTTATCCCCGAAAGCTCACTATCAAAGTACTCAAACGCCCAAATCAACCAGATGGAAGTTAATACCATCAATACTGGGGGCGAGAGTCTCGATCCCAATGATCGATGTACCTCCTTTCTTACATATTTTAGCAGTTCCATACTCCCAATAGACCCCAAGGCAAAGCGTTTATTATTAGAAAATTATCGAAGGTATACCATTCTTAAAAGTGTTTTACACCGAAAATCACCAAATGGAGTACACCTCAAATGCATATATCTGTAAGAAGTTACCCCTACCATTTCAGAGTTACACGAAGGAAATTATAGATACCATACCGTCAGCAGATCTATGGTGCTCTGCGCGATAGCACAAGGCCTATTTTGGCTGAATATGAAGAAACATGCTGAAGAATATGCAAAACATTTTGATAACTGCCAACTTCATGCCTATAACATTAAAAACCCCTCACAAGATATTTACATTGCTAAATCTAGCGTCTTCTTCACTATCACCAAAGGATCTTCAATTTGGGCAGGTGTTGGAGGATCTCTTGAGGATGTTCGTGCTCATTCGAGTTGGGTGATTGGGGATGGGGCTTGCATTGATCTTGGGCATGACAATTGGTGTTCTCCTCTTTTTCTAAAAGACATGACTACCGACGATGGCATTCCCTGGACAGACCTGTATGCTAGGGTGAGCTATATTATTATTAAGGGTAGATGGTCTATACCCAACAATCTTCAGCTGATTTTTCACGGATTTGGAGTGGATATTCATAACATCAAGATTAGCAAAAACAAAACAGACAGGAGGGTGTGGAAACCTGATCTTGTAGGCAACTTTTTAGTCAAAGGAGCTTTCGATTCCATCAGAGATAAAGGTCAGCCAATATGGTGGTACAAGTATCTCTTTAGAAGGGTTATCCATCCCAGAATCTCTATGTGGAGCTGGATATTGTGTCATGGGAAGATTCCTTTTGATGACAATGATCAAAAGAAAGGCATTGCTTTGGTTTCCAGATGCTGCATATGTAACAACAGTTCTGAATCCATCAAACTTTTATTTTGGGAATGTGCCTTCAGCTCTTGCTTATGGAACTGGCTTGAAGACTTGTTCAAAGTCAGGGTTCTAAAGAGAAATCTTAAAAGGGTCCTCGAGGTTGGAGATACGATGAGTCCCTATCTTAAAGATATTTGGATTGGGGCAATATGGGGTGGGACAAATCTGATTTGGCACGCTCGCAACAAAAGAATATTTGAACAATAAATTTTTACTTTAGACAAGGAAAAGAGAAAGTGGAATAAGCAGATTCAGGAAAATGCTTTTTTATCTAATGGATACATGCTCAACAGTCAGTCTGACCTGGGCATTCTCCACAGCCTTGGCATGCCGCTTCATCCTAGTAAAGATATAATGGTTAAATCCTATTTTTGGGAGCTTCCTCAGCAAGGAGAGATTAAGATCAATACAGATGGAGCAGCGAGAGGCAATCCTGGTAAAGGAGGCACTGGCTGCCTCTCCAGAGACAGTGATGGTAAGGTACTTAGTACTCTTTTAAAAGGCCTAGGGATTGTAGAGACCTAACTTCGTTTGGACGGGGAGTCGGTTCTTACAAAGTAAACTCAATCCTCAACCAAAGGGAATAAGCAATTGGCCAATGATAAGATAAAGCTAAAAGCAAATACTTACGTAGAGTCCCGAATGTGACTCTCTATAACCTCTGATGGGGATTTTTAAGATAAATTATATTACTGAAGAGTAAATTAGAGGGCTTGAGTACAGGTTTTATGGGTGGTCGAAGGTAAAGACGTAAAGGCCGGAGGAGATATTTCTAACCCCCGTCTGGTTTCCCCTCTCCTCAATTTATAGAAGCATAGGGAACTGAGTCACCAAGCGTGGGTCCGGTTTACATGATTATGTTGTCAGAAAATCCTAGCGAGTGACGAGCGCTGGTCTTGTCGGTATTGTTACTGCTGCATTTATTGGTGATGGTTCTGAACGATGCGGTGGTTGGGCTTGTCACTGTAGATGCACGAGCCAATAAATGCGCTGTCTTATCTGATGAGGTAGTTGTCTGTCTTATCTTGCTTCGACAGTGTGATAGTGAGGTCGAAGGATATCTACTGTAATGTACTAATATGTTCTCGAAGTTCTGTTCGTTGTCGAAGGTTCGTCTCTGGGGGATCTCCGAGGAGCATTTTTTAAGGGATGAGAGGGCTTCGATATATTCGAGTAGGCTATGAATTGGGCATCGACTATCTGTTAGAAGGCTACGAGTAGGCTACTACATTCGCCCCCTTTCAGCGAAGGTCTCGAAGCAAGGTGGAGAGGTGTTCGCTGAGAAAACTGTTTGGTCTTAGAATTTGGGCGGTTTGACTGTCTTGTTTTTTGGGAAATTAGTAAAAGGGGATTTTCAAGGGATGCGGTTGGTTATAGGGAAATAAATGCATTAAAGCCTATAAGTAAGGGCTATTGTAGGGGTACACTTTATCTTCTTCCATCTACAATAGTCATCTTCTCTGTTGTCCATATTCTTAACATTGGGATGGATACAGTACCGAACACACGTTACCAGCAGAGGATGGGGTTTGCTCGGGACCGTCTAGTTGGGCGAAAATGGCGGAACTACACGTAAAGTTTTTTGGCAAACATGACCTGACCTGGGATATGCCAGACTTTGTGGAAGCAGGGCCTGAGGAGTTCTTCGATGGTGACATATATTCTTATCTTTGGGAACAGTTGAAGTTTCAATTTACGACTGCTGAACGGCGCTATCTCTTTTTGATGGCACTGGCCGAAAGTCACGTTTGTGCTGAGGAGATCATCGAGGAGCAGAATGCGGCGAGGGGGGCTGGTCCTTCCGGTAGTAAGACTTCGGGTTGAGGGTGGGAATGTTTAAAATTTCTATAGGTTTCTGTTTTACTATGTTTGGAGGGGGTTGTTTATGTTGTGTAGGGTTGATAGTAGAAATGTAATTTGTCTATTGAATTTACCATTTGGAATGGATAGAGTATTTTCTTTGTACTTATATTGCTATGTCTGATTGATATTGTAGACGAATGTAATCGAATATTCTTATTGGCGCGAGGTACAGTGATGAGCTCGAAGGTAATGGTGAACGAAGGTTATTATTATCTGGTTATGATGGTCAGAATGAATTATAGTCGAAGGTATGATGAAATGCTGCTTTGTAATAAATGATGGTTATGATGGTCGAATGCTCGATGTGGGTGATGTGCTCGAATAGAGGTCCTCGGGAATGAGGCTTGCATGCATGCACCAATGAATAAGTTATGTTAAGGAAGTTGGAGAGGTTGTATGTTGACTTTTCGAGGTTGGAAATGAAAGGTTGTCATTAATTTGGTTACGGAAGAGGGAAAGTTGTGGTGGGTTTGCAAGTATAAAAGGAGCTGTTGTAGAGATTACTTCTCACCATTCTGCATGTTTTTCTTGTTGTTCTTCTTCGTTGCTCGCATTAAAATGGCGACAGATATTCCCATTCAAGAGGACCCAGCTGCTGCGAGAGTTAGGCGCATACGGGAGGCCTTGCTGGGGCTGCGACGGCGGTTTGGCCTGGAAGAGGACATTTATGCAGAAATGCCAAATATTTTTGAAGTGGAACCCGAAGCTCCAATTCATGAGATGCCATTCGCATACTGAGGGGGGGATACTGCAGATGATGGGGCCATTCCGCGGTCATCGGATGTTTCTCCTCGAGGGCATCACAAGGGATATTGTTGACCAAGGGGATGCAGATGCTATGGCCGTTGTCGAAGAGGAGCAGCCTGCTAATAACTAGGGTCCTCTGAAATATGATTGTGTTCTTACTTTCTTTTCTTTTGTTTCTGTTGTCTCTTGTTTGTTATTTTGTAAGAGGGTTGAAATGTTAGCTGCTTTTTGAATGAAAAATGATTAATATGAATAACTCGTGTTGCCGAACTACGGGTAATAGTAATAAAGTCTAATATGGAATGAATGATACAGTTTATCAAAATGTGTAGTTTGTGTTGTTCGAAGATAAAAATAGTTTTGTCGAACGGAAAAGTAAACTGTGGCGAAGCTGATAAATTTATCTGTAGGCCTGAGGTTTTTGACTGGTCAAACTTACGACTGTATTTCGTTGAAGGTTCAAAACTTTAAAGTTAAGGGGCGTGCTGGATGTCGAAGGCCAATATATTGAAATGAATTTTGTTGAGGCTGGATGCCGGGGATTGTTTGAGGCGTGGAATGGTCGAGTACTCGAGTGCAGGAATGCGTCAAAGATTGAGTTTGATTTGGCTAGCTATTTTGGCAGCTCAGACGGCTGGTCGGTCAGACTGGTACGAGCGCCTGGGGCAGTGTGTAAAAGGTAATGATGTTGTTTTTCTTGTATGATGGAAAAAAGGTAATGATTGGCTATTTGGACTAGACTGTTTGCCTTCGAGTAATGGAGAAAAAAGGTTCGAGAAGCTTTGGGTTTTGCGAGCAAATGGTAGTAAGGGTGTAATGCGCACGTGGGAAGTGCGATGGGTAAAGTGGTCAAATGACATTGGATTTGAAAAGACGGTGTAGTGGGGTATTGGTAATGATAGTAGTGAGTAAATCGAGGCGGTTTAATTTTTTTGAAAGATATATAAGTGAGAGAAGAGTGATTACTGTACTATCTTGTGGTGAGAATCAAAAGGTTGGGAGATGAGAACATACGTTATTTCGAACGTGGGGGTTGCTGCTTCTTTTGTTGGCTTGATCTTGCTCGTTCGAGGAGAGGGCTGCTAGCCACTGGTAAGTCACTTGATCTCTGTCATGTTTACTCTATTATGTTCTCTGTTTAAGGGGGTAGGTAGGAGATTTTGCAATTGGAGTGAAGAAGTTATTTTCGGAAGTATGTAGGCTTGTTAGAACTGGGCTTTGACCCATTCTAGAATTTGGTGAGGGTTTTTTGTTTTGGAGAAGTTATTGTCTCTGATATTTGCGATAGGAAGAATATCTGGAGGGGATAGATGGGATAAGGGTGATAGACACGGGATTGTTGAATTTTCTACCCTAATTGCGTGCATCTTCTTCTGTTGGCAAAAAATGCATAACCGTCGTGCTTCGAGGCAGGGATTGGTGGATGAAGAGGTTGATGAAATCGAAGCTAGTACATCTGGCCGAGACCCAATGGGCGAGGGTAGCGATTTAGAGCTGTTAAATGTGGTGACCGAGGCCCTGTTGTCGATGATTCTGTCGGCTGGAGATGATCCGGTCATGAAACGTCGAAGGAGGAAATAGTATGGGGGAAGGGATATGATATAGAACCTTTAGGTAGTTGGGAGGGAGATAAGGTTCAAGGGGGTGATAGCGAGGATTCGACTGAGTCGGATGAAGTCGAGGATGCCATTTCGGCAAAAAATAGGGTTAGGTTAGATCGGTTTGCCGTAAAATTAGAACTCTCGAAGGTGGGGGTACAACTGAATGTGGCGGAGGCATGGTTAACCTTCAAATTGAGCCCTGGAGAAGGGATTATGGCTTATAGAGGTAAAATTCGATTGGGACTAGAGCTGCCTCTTCGGCAACTGGAGAATGAAGTGCTGAATTTCTGGGGGGTAGCTCCGGTACAGATGAACGGTAATTTTTATGAGATGATGAGGGCGATAGAGGGGATGAATGTGAAATTGGTTGGTGAGGGTCGAGGTTTAATTAAATGTTTTGACATTATCACCTTTTATTCAAGAAAGGCTAGCCAAAACCTGGGGACTTATCACATCCAATGTCACCCAGAGAAACCTCGGTTCTTTGTTCTGTGCTTAGCAGGCCGGGGGTGGAATAAAGATTTACTGATAGTAAGGGGTAACTACGAGAATGCTGATAACGATGACCTGCACAAATTACATCATATGGCATTTAATGAAAGTATGTTTGTTGTCGAAGGGTTTGTTGTTGATGTGCTTATGAAATAAGTGATAACTGCGTTTTTGCTTTACTTCTGCAGGTCCCGGATGTTCGTCTTGGGATAATCCAGTCAAATACATTGATTCTCTGCTTAAGGTTAGTGATAACTGGGTAAATTTGGTATTTGATAGTCTAAAGATCAAGAGGCAAAGGAGGAAAAAGGCGGATTCCCAGCTTTGAGACGTACCCACTACACCGAAGCGATCAAAGAGATAAAGAGGGGTGGGTCTTTCGAAAGAAAAAAAAGAAATGAGAGGGGAAGAGTTGCCAAGGAACTACCAGTTTGTGCCGAGGTCGCAGAGGGGTGCGAAGCAAGCGGCGCCAGTGTCCGAGGGGGGTGGAGAGTCTTCGATCATGAAAGCAAAACAAGTGTCATCTCAAGCCATGAAAGGGAAGGACCGAGTAGCACCCGAAGCCCCTAAGGTGCAACAATCGAAGGTTATTCAATGAAAGAGATGTAAGGTACTCAGGGAGGATGATACAATAGAGGAAGATGAAGTAATGACGGAGGCTGAGCGATAGGAGCAGGCTGTGGCAAAGCAGGCGTCGATGGTCGATCTCTGGGAGGATTACCCTGATGAAGCTTTGAAGGAGATAAAGAAGCACATGTCTCAGGTAACTATATATAGCTTTGTGTATTGATATTTAGAAGTTACTTGTAAATTGTTCAAGTTTTGAGGTTTACTGATATCTTGAGTATTTTTAGCAGACGGAAGTCTGGGTAGAGACTTGTAACAAGGTGATGAAGTCGGTGAAGGCGAAGCTGTGACAATTAAAGGAAAATCTGGATCTGTCTCGTGGGAAGGAGGCATCATGGGTATTTCAAGTCAGGAAGCTGAAGCAAGATATAGATGTGCTTACTGACTCTTGTGATGAGAAGCTCGAGCAACAGCGGTCAAGGTTGAGCGAGAGTGGTCGTCCAGCTAAAGGCATGTAAGAAGGCGAAAGCGGAACAGAAGTTGGGTTTACAGGGGTAGTATGATATGAAATGCATGGAGAATGTGAGGTTGAAAATTTTTATCGGTGGTATGGGGTATGATATTGATACGTTGCAGCCTTATCCTATTTCTCCGGGACTTCTGGAGGTGGATGAATTATAGATGAAGGGAGGGGAGGTGAACGCTGTTGAGACAGCACTTGGGGGTATTGGGGGTGATGTTGAGAGTGCTCTTTGTGTAGCGCCCATTGGTTGAACTACTGATGGTATGATCAAAGGGTCGCATGAGGCTGCTGAGGTTGGTGGTGCTAGGGCGACTGTGATGCCAGAGGGTGCAACCGCGCCCACATGAGGTATTTTGAGGTAGGATTCGCATGTCTTATTCTGCTGGTTGTGTTGTTAGGTTGTAATATTGTGAACGATGTTTGTGGTTTTCTGTTGGTATTGGAACTCAGTAGGGGTTTTTTTTTTGCTTTTGTTATCTGTTGAACTTCAGCGGTTGATACTGAACATATTGATGCTTGCTTCCTGAACATACTGATTCTGAGCTTCTGACTTGAAATCTAATTTGCTGATTAATTATGCTATTGTAGTCTGACCTTGAATTGTTGTAATTTGAATGCACATGCACATGCTATTGATTTTCCTTGTTTCAGACTCTTGCTGATTGATTTTTGAATTATACTACAATTGTTTCTTTTGACGGATAATATGTTGAGTGTTCTCAGCATTTGATGGCATTATCTAGTGTTTTTGTATTTTTGAAGTAGACATTTGATCTGTTCGAAATAGGAAGTTGATCTGTTTGATTGACTGTAGTGTGATCAAAATTAAAAGAGTATCGGAGATATATAGATCGAACTCTGAATATTCTGCTGACATCAATGGCCGAAGCCATAGAGATGTTGAAATTTTGAACAACTTTCAGGTCGTCTCAGAGTATCATTCAGGCCGAGAAGAAGTGATACCTAGAGGAAACCCAAAAATTAACTGATCGCCTCCAACGCATTCCCGAGGGTCCGGTCGTTCGACCATCCTTGCCCCTCGAGTTTGCTTGAATGCTGGAAACTTGAGTAATTTAAGGTCGCCCCCAAGTATCAGTCGGGGCGAGGGTGGACGTGATACCCGGGGTAATCCGAGAAAAGGACTAGACTTCGACAGCTTCAGAGCCTGGACGAAGTATATCTGATCCCCCCTAATGTATCCCCAAGGGTCCGGTCTTATGACCTTCCATGCCCCTCGAGTTTGCTCGAAATTGGAGACTTGAGCAATTCAAGGTCGCCCCCAAGTATCAGTCAGGGCAAGGGTAGAAATGATACCTAGGTTCAGCTAAGAAGAGGACTGGACTTCGAAGGCTTAAGCCACAGCGAAGCAATATCCGATCGCCCCCAATGCATCCCCGGGGGTCCGTTCTTTCGACCTTCCTTGCCCCTCGAGTTTGCTCAAAATTGGAGACTTTGAACAATTGAAGGTCGTCCCCAAGTATCAGTTGGGGCGAGGGTGGACATGATACCTAGGTTCAACTAAGAATTAAAAAATGAAATAGTAGACGAAGTCGGAATGGAACAACTTTTTTATTGAATATTCTGGGTTACATCAGTTGTACATGATTGTAGATATGGCCTATTGTAGGAGGCCAATTGCATTATATTCCAGGGGTGTGGTAGGGGCTCTTTATCTTCCCTCATTAGGTAATAGGAGCCCCTGTTTGTTTTATCGTAGACGATGTAGGGTCCTTCCAAAGATTCGGCTAGCTTGCCAGTATTCCAAGGTTTCAAAGATTGATTGACATGTCGAAGCACTAGATCTCCTATGTTAAAACTTCTTGGTCGAACTCTTTTCTTATAGGATTTTTGATGTGAAATGTGGTAGCGGCCAAGGTTGGCGATAGCTCGGTCTCTGGTCTCATCAATCCATAACATGTTACACGTAAGTTCAAACTCATTATCTTTATCTTGGAGGTTAGGGTCTCGGGTGGGTACTTCGAATTGAGTTGATAGCACAGCTTCGGTCCCATATATCAGGAGGAAAGGGGTGTATCCTGCAGATTTTCTTGGTGTTGTGCGATAAGCCCAGAGTACATGTTGTAACTCTTGGACCCATCCCCATTTCTTTGTATCGACTCTCTTCTTAAGACCGTCGACAATTATTTTGTTGATTGCTTCGACTTGACCGTTGCCCTGAGGATAGTAAGGTATTGATGGTGAGAGAATGATGTTGTGTTTTTGGAAAAAGTTTCTAATTTTACTTCCAGCAAACTGGGGACCGTTGTCGCATCGGATCATATGGGGGCAGCCGAAGTGAGTGATGATATTTTCCCACAAGAATTTGATAACTTCTTCTTCTCTGATTCGGCATAGAGGAATAGCTTTGACCCATTTAGTAAAGTAGTCAATTGCAACAAGGATGTTTTCTCTGCTACCTGAGGCTTTTGGGAAGGGTCCAATGAGATCGATGGCCCATCTTTTGAATGACCAGGAAATTTGGCTGACATGGAGGTCTCTAGAGGGGAAATGGATGTCGTGGGCGTGACGCTGGCATTTGCCACATTATTTTGCATAGTCTGAAGCTTGTTTCTTCATATCGGGCCAAAATAATCCTTAGGTAACGGCTCAAAGGGCCATAAAGTGACCAGCAGTATGAGCACCACTGGTTCCTATGTGAAGTTCGGCTAAGATTTGAGAGGCTTCGGTTTGGGATACGCATCGAAGGAGGACTCCATTTGGAGATTTGCGATGCAATTGGTTTTTGTGGATTATATATCTGCGGAAATTTTCTAGGATAGAACGTTTGGCTTTGGAATCATCTGGGAGAGTGGCATTATTGAAATAGTGAAGGAACGGTTTCTGCCAATCATCTGGATCGTGACTCTCGCCCCCAGTATTAATGGTGTTGATTTCCATCTTGTCGATACTTGGGCGTTTGAGTACTTCGATATGGAGTGTTCACGACTCTAAGTGGCCGAGCATAGCTGCTATGCAGGCGAGGGTATCTGCATGCCAATTTTCTCCCCGAGGGTAATGTGTGATTGTGGATTTTTTGGGGAATCGGTCCATTCGCTATCGCACAAATAGGGCGTAATCGGTTATGTGACCATTAGCTTGGTGTTCTTCTGTGCAGTGTCTCTAAATAAGTTGGTAATTTGTGAAGACTGCAAGTTTGGGGATGCCGAGGTCGAGTGCGAGGTCGAGGCCGTGGATCAAGGCTTCATACTATGCTTTGATATTGGAACATTCGAAGGCAAGTTTGACGGCTTTTTCTATTCGATTATTAGTGGGTGTTACTAGAACAATACCAATTCCTGGGCCATTAGGTCCTGCAGACCCGTCTGTGAATAAATGCCAACCAATGAGAGGGTCCCACAGATCTACTTTTTCGAGTTGATAGTCTGCGAGATCATCTTCGTGTTCTTCTCAATCTACATCTTCGACCGGGAAGTCGGCTAGAAAATCTGCTACTGCTTGGCCTTTCTGGGATATTTGTTTCTCGAAGGTAATGTCGTGTTCACCAAGGTATACGAACCACTGTTGCACTCGTCGGGATTTTTCTTTTTTGCTGAGTACTTCTTGGAGGGTATAACTGGTAATAACACGAATGGGATGAGCCTGAAAATATTGTTTGAGTTTACGAGCTGAATAGACAAGTGTAAGGAGTAAAAGTTCAAGTTTTGAATACCGAGTCTCTGCGGGGGTTAGGGTTTTGCTGATAAAATATGCAGATTTTTCAATATGGGAATCAAGTTGAATGAGCACTGAACTTATTGAAGTTTCTGTGGTAGGGAGGTATAAAGAGAGTGTCTCACCTTCGAAAGGGGTACTGATAATAGGTAGACACCCAGGATAAGTTTTAAGTTCAAGGAAGGCATGTTCGCACACATGGATCCAATTGATCTCAGGGCTGTTTTTCTTTTTTATTTTATGGGCACCCTGATCGTGTAAGAGGGAAAAAAGCTAAGCACATCGGTCAGATGATTTTGAAATAAAACGGTTAAGGGCTGCTATCCTGCCAGCTACTTTTTGGATATCTTTCTTTGTTCGGGGAGAAGGCATGTCTATGAGGACTTGAATGTGGGTGGGATCGATCTCTATCCCGTGTTTACTGATAAGGTGACCCAAAATTTTTCCGGATCACACGCAAAATTGGCACTTATCTGGGTTGAGTTTCATATTGTATGTGTGAAGTATTGAGAAGATTTCTGTTAGGTCTTCGATATGAGTATTCTTATGATGGCTTTTGCATAACATGTCATCGATATAGACTTCGACTGACTTGCCAAGCAAGGGTTTGAACATAGTTGTGGCGTGGCGTTGGTAGGTGGCACCAGCATTTTTAAGGCCGAATGGCATAACATTGAAACAGTAAAGGCCTTGTTCGGTTATAAATGCAGTTTTAAGTTGATCTTCATGGAGGAGGGGTACCTGATTGTAGCCCGAAGCCGCTTCCATCATAGATAGGCATTCGTGTCCAACGGTGGTGTCGAGGAGTGCTGAGATAGTTTGGAGGGGGAAACTGTCCTTCGATGTATGCTTGTTGAGGTCAGTGAAGTCGACACAGATTCTGATTTTTCCATTCTTCTTAGGTACTGCCACGATGTTCGATATCCAGTCTGTGTACTTCACTTCCCTGATAAACCCAGCGGCTATAAGTTTGTCAACTTCAAGGTTCACAGCTTCACAAACTCAGGGTGCCAGTGTACGTTTCTTTTGCTTTACTGCTGAGGAATAGGGGATGAGATCTTGGCGATGGCACGCCAGGTTGGGTCTGACGTCGGGCATCTCCAGAAATGTCCAGGCGAAGATATCTTTGTTTGCTCGATGGAACTCAGAAAGTTCAAGGGGTTCTGACTTGTTAAGTAGGGTTCCAATAAATATAACTCGACCAAGACCGTTGAGTTCGATATAAACAGTGGGTTCGATGGGTTGTGTGGTATCTGTCAAAGTTGAAGGTATAGGAAGATACTATGATTGCTATGGGCAGTTGAAAAGGTTTCATGTTTGGTCGATCTCTAGGTGTTCACATGAGCGGAAATGGCGTTGAGAACCTTTCAAGTTCCAAGTACCCTCGTGATTGTTGAATCAACGGGTCTGATGGTAGGTCAAAGATATTGCTCACATGGCGTGAAGCCAATCACTTCCGAGTATACAAAGGTATTCGGACTTCTGGTCAATGACTATGAAGTTGGTTTGGAGGGTAATGGGACCTGTAGTGACGGGTAGACTGATGCGGCCAACAACGACTTCTGCTGATCCATTGAAACCTTTTAGCTCGACGTTAGCTGAGATTATAAAGTCTATTTTCTTTAAGGTTTGGACTATTTGGAGAAATAGGACATCAACTGCGCTCCCAGTATCTATGAGCGCTGTATGGAAAACGAGGTTCTCGATCTAAATCATGATGACTAATGGATCGGAATGGGGAAAACGGACGTGTGAAGTATCGCAGTCAATGATAGAGATACCTTCCAGTCGAGGGTGATGGCTGGTTTATGGAAAGACGATGCCAATTGCAGGGACCTAACTCCGTTCAGACGGGGAATCGGTTCTTACAAAGTAAACTCAATCCTCAACCAAAGGGAATAGGCAATTGGCCAATGATAAGATAAAGCTAAAAGAAAATACTTACGTAGAGGCCCGAATGTGACTCTCTACGACCTCTGATGAGGATTTTTAAGACAGATTATATTACTGAAGAGTAAATTATAGGGTTTGAGTACAGGTTTTATGAGTGGTCGAAGGTAAAGACACAAAGGCCAGAGGAGATTTCTCTAACCCCCGTCTGGTTTCCCCTCCCTTCTATTTATAGAAGCATAGGGGGCTGAGTCACCAGGTGTGGGCCCGGTTTACATGATTATGTTGTCAAAAAATCCCGGCGAGTGACGGGCGCCGGTTTTGTCGGTACTGCTACTGCTGCATTTATTGGTGATGACTCTGAATGGAGCGGTGGTTGTGCTTGTCATTGTAGATGCACGGTCCAATCAATGCGCTGTCTTCTCTGATGAGGTAGTTGCCTGTCTTATCTTGCTTCGACCGTATGATAGTGAGGTCAAAGGATATCTGCTGCAAGAACGTTAATACGTTCTCGAAGTTCTGTCCGGTGTACTAGCTCTCTGTCTTATCATACTTCGACCGTATGTAGATATGGTCGAAGAATGTCTACTGTAATGTACTGATCCGTTGAAGTTTTGTATGTTGTCGAAGGTTCATCTCAGGGGGATCTCTGAGGAGCCTTTTTTAGGGGTTGAAAGGGCTTCGATATATTCGAGTAGGCTATGAAGTAGGCTTCGGCTGTCTATTCAAAGGCTACGAGTAGGCTACTACAGGACTGGTTACCAACTACATGTCTAGATGTAAGGCTATTATTTAAGGGGTTGAATCGGCTGCTTCCAATGGTTGGCTAATTACTTCGGTCTTGGAAGCTGACTGAGAGAATGCAAATTAGAATATCTGCCAACTGGAGAGAGGCTAACTTCAGTACTAATGATCATTCAAAGCGGGGAGCTAATCAGCAGGATGGCCTGTACGAGATTGGTATGGGAAGACTTTCTTTTCTTAAAAAAATTGAAGTACCCATGCAAGAATATATTAGATTTTGTTAGCTTTTCTTTGTTTGCTCTTTGCAATCGGGTTATAGCTAGCCTCTTGTAAGATTCGGGTTTTTCTGCAATAAATTTCTCTCACTTAGCAAAAAAAAATATTAGATACTCTATCAGTTAATCAAAAATGAATTGATATTGAGAAAAGAGTAGGGATATTTGTATGGAGCTAACTCCGTTCAGAGGGGGAGTTGATTCTCACAACGTAGAATCGATCTTTAGTCAGAGGATACAAGCAATTCGCCTAAAATAAGATCTATCTAAAGAAAAATACTTGCGTAGAGGCCCGAATGTGACTCTCTACGACCTCTGATGAGGATTTTTAAGACAGATTGTATTACTGAAGAGTAAATAATAGGGTTCGAGTACAGAATGTCAGGGTGGTCGAAGGTAAAATGCAAGAGGCTGAAGATGATTTTTCTAACCCCCGCTTGGTTTCTCTTCTCCTCTATTTAAAGAAACACAGAAAGCTGAGTCACCAAGAGTGGGTCAGGGTTGCATGAATACACTGTCAGGAAATCCCGATGAGTTATCGGCACCGGTCTTGTCGGTACTATTACTGTAACATTTATTAGTGATGTCTCTAAACGGCGCGGTGGTTAGAACTGTCACTGTAGATGCACGATCCAATCAATACGCTGTCTTATCTGATGAGGTAGTTGTCAGTCTTATCTTGTTTCGGTCGTGTGTTAGTGAGGTCGAAGGGTTTCTACTGTAGGATGCTAATCCGTTCTCGAAGCTTTGTCTGGTGGGCTGGCTGTCTGTCTTGTCATACTTCGACCATATGTAGATGTGGTCGAAGGATGTCTGCTGCAATGTACTGATCTGTCCCCGAAGCTTTGTCTGGTGTCGACGGTTAGTCTCTAGGGGATCTCTAGGGAGCCTATTTTAGGGATTGAGTGGGCTTTGATACATTCGAGTAGGCTATGAAGTGAGCTTCGGCTGTCTGTCGAAGGTTACGAGTAGGCTACTACATTTACCCCCTCTCAGCGAAGGTCTTGAAGCCAGTTGGAGAGATGTTCGCTGAGAAAACTATTCAGTCATGGAATTTGAGCGGTTTGACTATCTTGTTTTTCGGGAAAGTAATAAAAAAGGGATTTTAAGAGATGCAGGTGGTTATAGGGTACTAAATGCATTGAAGCCTATAAGTATGGGTTATTGTGGAGGTATACTGTATCTTCTTCCATCTGCAATAGTCTTCTGCTCTTTCTCAATATTCTTAACATTTGGATGGATACCATACCGAACACGCGTTACCAGAAGAGGATGCGGCTCGCTCGCGATCGTCGAGTGGGGCAGAAGATGGCGGAACTGCATATGAAGTTTTTTGGGCAACATGACCTAAACTAGGACATGCCAGACCTTGTGGAGGCAGGGCCTGAGGAGTTCTTCAAAGGTGATCCATATTCTTATCTGTGGGAGCAGCTGAGGTTTCAATTTATGACTCCTGAGAGGCGCTATCTCTTTCTAATGGCTCTTGCCAGAAGTCTCATTTATGCAGAGGAGGTCATCGAGGAGCGAAACGTGGCAAGCGGAGCTGGTCCTTCTGGAAGTAGGGCTTCGGGTTAATGGTGGAAATATTTATATTTATGTAGGCTTTTGTTTTGCTGTGCAGGAGGGGGTTGTATTTGCGTTTGGAGTGGTAGTAAAAATGTAATTTGTTTGTTGGATTTGCTATTTGGAATGGACAAAGTATTTTTTGCGTACTTATATTGTTGCATCTGATTGATAATGTAGACGAATGTAAGTGAATACTCTTATAGGCGCAAGGTATAGAGATGATCGAGGGTTATTATTATCTGGGTTATGATGATCAGAACGAGATATAGTCGAAGGTGTGATGAAATGTTGTTTGTTAATAATCAATGGTTATAATGACCGAATGCTCGATGTTGGTGACGTGCTCGACTAGAGGTCCTCGGAAATGAGGTTTGAATGGATGAACCGATGAATCAGTTACGTCTAGGAAGTTGGAGAGGTTGCATGTTGAATTTTTGAGGTTATAAATGAAAGGTTGTCATTAATTCAATTATGAGAGAGGGAAAGTCGTGGTGGATTTGTAGGTATAAAAGGGGATAGGTTGGAGGGAACTTTTTCATCTATCCAGCATTTTTCTCTTTATCTCCTGCTTTGTTTGTTGAATCAATCATGGCTAAAAATGTACCGGTTCAGGGAGATCAAGCGGCGGTGAGGGCCAGGGGGATCCAGGATGCTTCGTTGGGTCTTCAGCGGAGGTTCAGAATAGAGGAGGATATTGATGCTGAAATGCCAGACCTCTTTGAAGCAGAATATGTGGCACCACTCTATGACATGCTCTTCGCGTACTGGTGGGGCGCAGATGATGGGGCCGTCCCCCGGCCACCGACTGTCTCTTCTCATGGGCTTCGCAGAGGATATAGTTGACCAAGAGGATGCAGATGCAGTGGCCGTTGTTGAAGAGGAGCATCCCGCTAATAGCTAGGGTCCTCTGTAATATGGTGGCGTTATTGCATTCTTTTGCTCTGTTTCATTTGTCTCTTGTATTTTTTACGAGGTTTGTAATGTTAGCTTCCTTTCTGAATGAAAATGGTCTCTTGGAATAACTTGTTTTGTCAAACTGTGGGTAATAGTAATACAATCTGATATTGAATGGATAATACAGTTGTCGAAATGTATAGTTTGTGTTGTTCGAAGATAAAAATGAATTTGTCGAAGGGAAAAGTAAACTGTGGCGAAGCTGAAAAATTTATCTGTAAGCTTGAGGCTTTTGATTGGTCGAAGCTTACGACTATATTTGGTCGAAGGGTCGAAACTTTTGATTTAAGGGATGTGTTGAATGTCGAAGGTCGATATATTTAGATGAATTTGTTTAAGGCTAGATGTTGAGGATTGTTCGAGACGTAAGATGGTAGAGTACTCGGGCTCAGGGATTGTGGCCAAGGTTATGTTGAATTTGACTAGTCGTTCTGACAGGCCAGACAGCTGGTCTGTCAGACTGGTACGGGCGCCTGGGGCAGTGTTCAAAAAGTCATGATGTTGTTTTTCTCGTATGACAGAAAAAAGGTTATGATGTGACTTTTTGAACTTGATTTTTTAGCTTCGAGTAGGGGAAAAGGAGGTTTGAGAAGCTTATGATTTTGTAAGCAGATGGCAGTAAGGGTGTTGTTCCCACGTGAGAGGTACGAGGGGTAAATTGGTCAAACCACATTGGTGCTAAAAAACTGGGGTAGTGGGGTCGCAGCAATGATATTATTTAGGAAATTGAGGCGGTTTTGTTTTTTTGAAAGATATATAAGTGGGAGAAGATTGATTACTGTGCTATTTTAATATGAGAATCAAAAAGTTGGGAGAAGAAAAACATACGTTATTTCAAACTTGGGGGTTGCTGCTACTTTTGTTGGTTTGATTTTGCTGATCCGAGGGTAGTACTGCTAACCACTGGTAAGTCACTTGATCTCTGTCATGCTTATTTTGTTTTGTTATTTGTCTGAGAGGGTGGATAGGATATTTTGCATTTGTGGTTTAGAGGCTATTTTTGGGAGTAAGGAGGCTTGTTAAAACTGGGTTTCGACCCAGTCTGGGATTTGGTGAGTTTTTTTTTGAGGAGGTATTGTGTCTGATATTTGAGGTTAGTATAAGTATCTGGAAGAGATAGATGGGATAAGGGTGATTGACACAGGATTGTCAAATTTTCCACCCTAATTGTGTGCCTCTTCTTCTATAGGCAAAAATGCGCAGTCGTCGGGCTTCAAGGCAAAGACTGGTGGATGAAGAGGTCGACGAGGTCGAGGCTAGTACTTCTGGTCGAGACCCAATGGACAGGGGTAGCGATTTAGAGGTGTTAGATGTGGTAACTGAGGCCCCATTGTTGATGATTTTGCCGGCTGAAGATGTTCTGGTCACGAGACGTCGAAAAACGATAGTGACCGAAGATAGTGATGAAGAGGAAATAGTATAGGGGGAGGGATGTGATGCAGGACCTTCGGGTGGTGGGGAGGGAGGTAAGGTGTAGGGAAGCGATAGTGAGGATTCGATTGAGTCGGATAAGGTTGAAGGTGCCGTTTCGGCTAAAGATAGGATTAGGTTAGATCGGTTTGCCATGAAATTAGAACTCTCGAAGGTGGGGGTATTTCTCAGTGCTGCGGGGGCAGGGTTGACCTTCAAATCGGACCTTGGGGAAGGGATTATGGCTAATAGAGGCCAATTTCGATTAGGACTGGAGCTTCCTCTTCGGCGACTGGTAAAAGAAGTACTGAATTTTTGGGGGGTGGCTCTAGTGCAGATGAACGGTAATTTTTATGAGATGATGAGGGTGACAGAGGGGATGAATGTGAAATTGACTGGTGAGAGTCAAAGTTTAATTAAGTGGTTTAACATTATCACCTTTTACTCGAGGAAGGCTAGTAAAAACTTGGGAACCTATCACATCCAATGTCACCTAGAGAAACCTTAGTTCTTTGATCTGTGCTCGACAGGCCGGGGGTGGAATAAAGATTTACTGATAGTAAGGGGTAACTACGAGAATGTAGACAAGGATGACCCTTATAAATTTCATCATAGGGTATAAAAAAAAGTAAGCTTACTGTCGAAGGGTTTGTTGTTGATGAGTTTCTGAAATAAGTGATAACTGTGTTTTTGCTTTACTCTGCAGGTCCGAAGAGTTCGTCTTGGGATAATCGAGTAAATTATATTGATACTCTGCACGAGGCTAGTGAAGACTGGGTAAATTTGGTGTTTGACAATCTCAAGTTCAAAAGACAAGGGAGAAAAAAGGTGGATTCCCAGCTTCGAGATGTACCCGCTACGCCGAAGCGACCAAAGAGAAAAAGAGGGGTAGGTGTTTCGAAGGAGCAAAAAGAAATAGGAGGGAAAGAGTTGTCGAGGAACTACCAGTTTGTGCTGAGGTCGTGGAGGGGTACGAAACAAGCAGCGCCACTGTCCGAAGGGGGTGGAGAAGCTACGAGGATAAAACCAAAACAGGTGTCTTCTCAAGCCGAAAATGGGAAGGGCCGGGTAGCTCCCGAAGCCTCTAAGGTACAGAAAATGAAGGCTATTCAATGTAAAAGGCATAAGGTGCTTGGGGAGGATGATATAATAGAGGAAGATGAAGAAATGACGGAGGCTGAACAACAGGAGCAGGCAATGGCAAAGCAGGCTTCGATGGTCGAGCTCTGGGAAGATGACCCTGACGTAGCTTTGAAGGAGATAAAGAAGCACATGTCTCAGGTAACTATTATAGCTTTCTGTAGTGATATTTTGAGGTTACTTGCAAATTGTTCAAGTTTTGAGGTTCACTGATATCTTGTGCATTTTTAGCAGACGGAAGTCTGGGTAGAGACTTGCAACAAGGCGATGATGTCGGTAAAGGCAAAGTTGCGACAAGTGAAGGAAAACCTGGATCTTTCTCGTGGGAAGGATACATCATGGGTGCCTCAAGTTAGGAAGCTGAAGCAAGATATAGATGTGCTTACTGACTCTTATGATGAGAAGCTCGAGCAGCAGTGGTCAAGGTTGGAGCGAGAGTGGTCGGCCAAGCTTAAGGCGTGTGAGAAGGCAAAAGCGAAACAGAAGGTGGGTTTCCAGCGGCAGTTTGCTAACGAATGCATGGAGAATGTGAGGCTGAAGAAGTTTATAGATGGTATGGGGTATGATACCGATACATTGCAACCTTATCCTGTATCTCCAGAACTTGTTGAGGGGGATGAGTTACAGATGAAGGGAGGGGAGGTGAACATTGTTGAGGAGGCAATTGGAAGTACTGAGGGTGGTGTAGAAATTTCTCTTCTTGGAGTGCCCATTGGTAGAACTGCTGATGGTCTGGCGGTCGAAGGTTCAAATGAGGTTGCTGAGGTTGGTGGTACTGGGGCGTCTGTGGAGCAAGAAAGTGCAGCCGCGCCCATATGAGGTATTTGAGGTTGGGTTCGCATGTCTTCTTCTACTGGTTATAATGTTGAATTGTACTATGTTTGAACGATGTTGTTTTCTTTTTGTTGGTTTCTGAACTTGGTAGGTTTTTTTTTTTTGCTTTTGTTATCTGCTGAATTTCTAAAGTTGATGCTAAAGATATTGATCCGTATTTTCTGAACATACTGATTCTGAACTTCTGATTCGATATCTGACTTGCGGATGGATTGTGTTATCTCTCTGACATTGAATTCTTAAAATTTGAATGCACGTTCTGTTGATCATGCTTGTTTATGACTATTGATGATTGATCTTTGAATTATGCTGCAACTATTCCCCAGATGGATAATATGTCGAATGTGCTCTGTGCTGGATGGATTTGTAGAGAGTATTTTTGTAAACGGTTGCTGTTAAGGATTGTAGAAGTTTGGTCTTTAGGAGTATAAATTTGATTATGGTCGAAGTAGGAATTTGCCTTGGTTTAAGTAGAAATTTGATATGTTCGACTGACTGTAGTGTGATCAAAATCTGAAGAGTATCGATGATATGTAGATCGAACTCTAAATGTTTTACTAGACATCGAAGGCCAAAGCCACAGTGATGTTGAAATTTTAAAAAATTTCCAGGTCGCCTCTGAGTATCAGTTGGGCTAAAGGGACGTGATACTTAGAGGAAACCCAAAAATTTACTGGACTTCGAAGACTTGTGCCACAGCGAAGCAATATCTGATCGCCTCCAACGCATTCCCGAAGGTCCGGTCTTTCGACCATCCTTGCCCCTTGATTTTTCTCGAATGTTGGAAACTTGAGCAATTTTAGGATGCCCCCAAGTACCAGTCGGGGTGAGAATGGACCTGATACCTAGGGTAAGCCAAGAAAAGGGCTGAACTTCGACGGTTTCAGAGCCTGGATGAAGTATATCTGATTGCCCCCAATGCATCCCCGAGGGTCCAGTTTTTCAACCTTCCTTACCCCTCGAGTTTGCTCGAAATTGGAGACTTTAGCAATTCAAGGCCGCTTCCAAGTATCAGTCGGGGCGAGGGTGGACATGATACCTAGGTTCAACCAAGAAAAGGACTGGTCGTCGAAGGCCTAAGCTACAGTGAAGTAATATCTGATCGCCCCCAATAGATCCCTGAGGGTCCGGTCTTTTGACCATCCTTTCCCCTGGAGTTTGCTCGAAATTGGAGACTTGAGCAATTCAAGGTCGCCCCTAAGTATCAATCGAGACGAAGTTGGACATGATACCTAAGTTAAACCAAGAAATGCAAAATGAAAACGGAGATGAAGTCTGGGTGGAACAATCTTGTTTATTGAATATGCTAGATTACATTAGTTCTACATGATTGGAGATAAGTCTTGTTATAGGAGACCAGCTGCATTGTGTTCCAAGGGTTTGGTAGAGGCTTTTTGTCTTTCATCATTAAGTAATAAGATCCCTTGTCTATTTTATCGTAGAAGACATAGGGTCCTTCACAAGATTCGGCTAACTTGCCGGCATTCCGAGGCTTCGAAGATTGATTGACATGTCGAAGTACTAGATCAATGTTGAAACTTCTTGGTCGAACTCTCTTATTGTAGAATTTTTGAAGTGAAGTGTGGTAGCGGCCAAGGTTGGCGATAGCTCAGTCTTTGCTCTCATCGATCCATAAAATGTTGCATGCAAGTTCAAACTCATTATCTTTATCTGGGAGGTTAGGGTCTGGGGTGGGTACTTCGAATTGAGTTGGTAGTATAGCTTCGGTCTCATATGTCAGGAGGAAAGGGGTGCATCCTATGGATTTTCTTGGTGTTGGGCGATAGGCCCAGAGAACGTGTTATAACTCTTGAACCCATCTTCCTTTCTTTGCATCGACTCTCTTCTTAAGACCGTCAACAATTGTTTTGTTGATTGCTTCGACTTGACCGTTACCCTAGGGATAGTAAGGTATTGAGGGTGAGAGAATGATGTTATGTTTTTTTAGGAAGTTTCTGACTTTACTACCAACGAATTAGGGACCATTGTAGCATCGAATCATATGGGGGCAGCCGAAATGAGTGATGATGTTCTTCCATAAAAATTTGATAACTTTTTCTTCTCTAGTTCGGCAGAGAGGAACAGCTTCGACCCATTTAGTAAAGTAATCGGTTGCGACGATGATGTTTTTTCTGCTACTCAAGTCTTTTGGGAAGGGCCCAATGAGATCGATGGCCCATATTTTGAATGGACAAGAAACTTGACTGAAATAGAGGTCTCGAGAGGGGCAATGGATGTCGTGAGCGTGACACTAGCATTTGTCACATTGTTTTGCATAGTCTGAAGCTTATTTTTTCATATCGGGCCAAAATAATCCGTGGGTAACAGCTCGAAGGGCCATAGAATGACGAGCAGTATGAGCACCACAGGTTCCTTCGTGAAGTTCGGCTAAGATTTGAGAGGCTTCGGCTTGGGATATGCATCGAAGGAGGACGCCATTTGGGGATTTGCGATGTAATTGGTTTTCATGGATAGTTTATATACGACAATTTCCTAGGATATAGCATTTGGCTTTGGGATCTTCTGGGAGAGTAGCCTTGTTGAAGTCGTGAAGAAACGGTGTTTGCCAATCGTCTAGATCGTAACTCTTGCCCCCAATATTGATGGTATTGATTTCCATCTGGTCGATACTTGAGTGTTCGACTACTTTGATATGGAGTGTCCGAGATTATGCTTGTCCGAGCATAGCAGCTATGTAGGCAAGGGCATCTGCATGTCTATTTTCTCCTCGAGGGTAATCCGTGATTGTAGATTTTTTGGGGAACCGGTCCATGCGCTGTCACACAAAAAGAGCGTAATCAGCCATGCGACCGTTAGCTTGGTTTTCTCCTGTGCAATGTCTCTGAACAAGTTGGAAATCTGTAAAGACTACAAGTTTGGGAATGTCGAGGTCGAGTGCGAGGTCGAGGCCATGGATCAAGGCTTCATACTCTGCTTCGTTATTAGAATACTCGAAGGCAAGTTTGATAGCTTTTTCTATGCGATCATTACTGGGTGTTACCAAGACAATACCAATTCCTGAGCTATTAGGTCCTGCTGATCCGTATGTGAATAAACCCTGCTGATCCCAGGGATCTACTATTTTGGGTTGGTCTTTTGATAAATCGCCTTCATGTTCTTCCCAATCGACATCTTCATCTGGGAAGTCAGGTAGAAAGTCTGCTACTGCTTGGCCTTTCTGGGATATTTTCTTCTCGAAGGTTATGTCGTGTTCGCCAAGGTATACGGACCACTGTTGCATTCGTCTTGATTTTTCTTTTTTGCTGAGTACTTCTCGAAGGGGATAACTGGTAATAACACGGATGGGATGAGCCTAAAAATATGGTTTGAGCTTACGGGCTGGATAGACAAGTTTGAGGAGTAAACGCTCGAGTTTTGAATATCAAGTTTCTACGGGGGTTAGGGTTTTCCTGATGAAATATACAGGTTTTTTGATGTTGGAATCAAGTCGAATGGGCACTAAACTGAGAGAAGTTTTTGTGGCAGCAAGGTATAAAGAGAGTGTTTCTCCTTCGATAGGTGTGTTGATGATTGGTGGACGACCAAGATAAGTTTTGAGTTCCTGGAAGGCTTGTTCGGATTCAGGGGTCCAGTCGATCTTGGGATTGTTTTTGCTTTGTGGACGCCTTGATCACGCAGGGCTCAAATGTGGGTGGGGTCAATCTCTATCCCACGTTTACTGATAAGGTGACCTAAAAATTTTCTGGATGACACGCCAAATTGGCACTTATCTGGGTTGAGTTTCATATTATACGTGCGAAGTATTAAGAAGATTTCTGAGAGGTCTTGGATATGGGTGCTTTTCCGAAGGCTTTTGCATAACATATCGTCGATGTAGACATCGACAGATTTGCCAAGCAAGGATTTGAACATGGATGTGATAAGGCGTTGGTAGGTGGCACCGGTATTTTTAAGGCCGAAAGGCATAACATTGAAACAGTAAAGGCCTTGTTCAGTTATAAATGAAGTTTTAAGTTGATCTTCGGGGAGGAGGGGTACCTGATTGTAACCTGAAGCTACATCCATCATAGATAGGCGCTCGTGTCCAACAATGGCATCGAGGAGTACTGAGATAGTTGGGAGGGGGAAACTGTCCTTCAGAGTGTGCTTGTTGAGGTTTGTGAAGTCGACGCAGATTCTGATCTTACCATTCTTCTTAGGTACTGCCACGATGTTCAATATCCAATCCGTGTACTTCACTTCTCTGATAAAACTAGCGGCTATGAGCTTGTCAACTTCAAGGTTCACAACTTCTCGAAGTCGTGGCACTAGTGTATACTTCTTTTGCTTTACTACTATAGAATAGGGGATGAGATCGAGGTAGTGGCAGGCCAGGTTGGGGTTGACACCTGACATTTCTTGAAATGTCCAGGCAAAGATGTCTTTATTTGTTCGGAGGAACTTGGAAAGTTTGAGGCGTTCTGACTCGTTAAAGAGGGTTCCAATAAATGTACCCCTACTAGGAACGTCGAGTTCAATATAAACAGTGGGTTCGATGGGTTGGGTGGTATCTGTCAAAGTCGATGTGATAGAAAGATGTTGTGATTGCTATGGGCGGCTGATAAGTTTTTGGGTTTGGTCGATCTCTGGGTGCTCGCATGAGCGGGCAAGGCGTTGAGATCCTTTCAAATTCCAAGTACCTTCGTGATTGCTAAATTGAAGGGTCTGATGATGGGTCAAAGGTATAGCTCGCATGGCGTGAAGCCAATCTCGTCCGAGTATACCGAGGTATTCAGACTTCTTGTGAAGGACGATGAAGTTAGTTTGAAGGGTAATGGGATCTGTAGTGATGGGTAGACTGATACGGCCAACAACAACTTCTGTTGATCTATTGAAACCTTTTAGTTCGATGTTGGCAGCGATTATGAGGTCTATTTTCTTCATGGTTTGGATTATTCAGAGAAAAATGACACCAGCTGCGCTCCCAGTATCTATGAGCATTGTATGGAGAACGAGGTTCTCAATCTTAATCATGATGACTAATAGATCAGAATGGGGGAAGCGAACATGTGAGGTGTCACAGTCGATGAAAGAAATACCTTCGAGTCGAGGGTGAGAGCTTGATTCTTGTAGAAGGGTAGGAAATTTCTCCTGATAGGTGAGCTTGTAACATTCCTCGATGCGCTTTTGTTTGCTCTTGGAGAGACTACTATCTATGTTGTTGACTTTGATGAGCTTAACTCTGTAGATGTGCACCATGGCTGGGTCAGTAGTAGGGGTGGATAGGGATTTGAGGTAGGACCCATCAAGGTAGCTTGGTAGGTCGGTAATATATTAGTGCAAACGTCCTACTCTGAAGATAAGTTTGAGAGAGCGCTGAAGGGCGAAGCATTTATTGGTATGATGATAATTGTATTTGTGGTTGGCATAGAAAGATTCGCCTGGTCGGACTTCGATGGGGAAAGGAACGCGCCAAATGGGGTCTACCTGTATGTGTAGTAGAAGGGTGCTGAGGAGAGCAGTGAGTACAGGTAAAATAGGCTTTAGTCGCTTCTTGCGCGCTTCGGTGCTGTTATTAATCATGGGGCGTTTGCGGCTCTCAGTCTCCTGTAAGACAGGAGCGATCAGGGGTGTGGGGGCAGATTGGGTATATTGCCGAGGTTTATTGAAAGTTTCTATTTGCGGAGGCTGGCTCTGTTTGCGGGACTCTTGAAGGCGCTCGAGGTCGATATAGCCGTTGGCTTTCGAGGGCATTTCTTCGAGTGCTTTGGGTTTGTGGAGAACGAGATGTTCTTTTACTCAGCTGTGATCGGGCAGAGCATTCGTGTAGGCCAAAATAGTATTCGAGCAGTCGAGGTTTTTAATTTTGTGAGATTTGTCGATGAATCTTCAGGTAAAGGCTTCGAGGGTCTCATTGCCAGACTTTCTGAAATTGAAAATAGCATCAACTCTAACCTCTCTGTCTTTGTTGAGGGCGAATTAGGCGATGAAAAGTTGTGAAGGTTGCTCAAAGTTACGAATCATGCAATTTGGGAGGTTGTGGTACCATCAAAGGGGGTTATCGGTAATGCACGTTGGAAAAAGGTAACATAAAAGATAGTCATCCGTGGAGTAGAGGCTCAGGGAATTTCGGAATTCGAGGATGTGGGATTTAGGATCTGTATTACGATATTTGTTGAGTTTGGGAGCGTGAAAGTTAGAGGGTATTTCGATGGCCAAAAGTTTAGGGCAAATTGGGTTATTGAGGCGGCTTCAGGAGTCTGTAGCTGGACTCGCGGTAACACGGATGACTGGTTGTATTTTTTGGTCAAATTCCTGTTGTGTAACGTATGGGGGATGAGGGGGAGATTGGTAAAATCGAAGGTTGTGAGGTCGAGTATTTGGTATAAAGTCGTCACTGTGTTCCCCGAGCTGTTCTCGAGCAGGACGGCATGTAAGTTGTTTGGAGGAGCGAAGGGTTGAGTCAGAAGAGTCTTCGGTGGGATGAATCCCAAGGTGGATAGAGCTGGTTGGGGGAATAGTATGGGGAATACCTTCGGCCCTAGTGTTAACTGGAGGTAACTCGAGGTTTTGTGGTGGGCCTAGGCGGGTGCGGGCAGATACGCGCGATGGGTCAGGTGCCTAGGATGGACGAGCAGGTTCCAAGGGTTGTAATCTCTGTAGCTCTCGAAGGGGATTACGCAGATCTTCTATCGCTCAGTTCTGCATATTTTTGTTATCGAGATGGCAATTCTGTTCGGTTTCCAACGCCAAGCGGTGGCTTTCTCGCTCCCGATTCAGTTCGTTCTGGTGGCACTACTCTGCCTGAGCGAATTGTTGAGATAATAAGGCTATTTGGGCAGCGACTCCGTCGATGGAATTTCCTGCCTGGGTAGAATTGGAACGGCGTATGGGTGTCATTGAGGGTAATCCGCTGAAGTGGAAAACAAAAGGAGGTGAAATAGAAAGGGAGATTAGTAGGATGGGAAGCACAGACGGCGCCAATTGTAGGGAGCTAACTCCATTTAGAGGCGGAGTTGGTTCTCACAACGTAGAATCGATCTTCAGTCAGAGGATACAAGAAATTGGCTTAAAATAAGATCCATCTAAAGATAAATACTTGCGTAGAGGCTCGAATGTGACTCTCTACGGCCTTTGATGAGGATTTTTAAGACAGATTGTATTACTGAAGAGTAAATTACAGGGTTCGAGTACAAAATATTAGGGTGGTCGAAGGTAAAATATAAGAGGCTGGAGATGATCTTTCTAGCCCCCGCTTGGTTACCCCTCTCCTCTATCTATAGAAACACAGAGAGCTGAGTTACCAAGTATGGGTCAGGGTTACATGATTACACTGTCAGGAAATCCCAGCGAGTTATGGGTGCCGGTCTTGTCGGTACTACTACTGCAACATTTATTGGTGATGTCTCTGAACGGCGCGGTGGTTGGAACTGTCACTGTAGATGCACGAGCCAATCAATGCGCTGTCTTATCTGATGAGGTAGTTGTCAGTCTTATCTTGTTTCGACCGTGTGTTAGCGAGGTTGAAGGGTTTTGCTGTAGGATGTTAATCCGTTCTCGAAGCTTTGTCAGGTAGGCTGGCTATCTGCTGCAATGTATTGATATGTTCCCGAAGCTTTGTCAGGTATCGAAGGTTCATCTCTAAGGGATCTTTGGGGAGCCTGTTTTATGGATTGAATGGGATTCAATACATTCGAATAGGCTATGAAGTGGGCTTCGGCTGTCTATCGAAGGATACGAGTAGGCTACTACAATATCTTTATTGATAAATAATTCTCTGTATCCTCAGAGGTTCTATATTACAAAGGATAACCCTTTTTGAGGTTATCTATACTAACTCAAACATTTCCTATAAACCCTAATGGTCTATGGGATTGTTAGGAGTCCAGTAGGATACCCCAACCCAGTTAAGTTTCCACCTTGGCCCGAACCTAACTTCATGAAGTAAAAGTATCTTCTCGCAGTTCGTAAATATAACTGCCACCGTCTGTTTCATCGATCTCCAATCCATCTAACAATGGTCTCTATGTAGGTCTGACAAGTATTTTGTACGCATCCTATAATTACCATTTACCATTTTGAGTAGAACAGACCCCAGTCTTTCATACCGATCAGATACCTCAGAATATGCCTGTTCCCATTCTAGTTCCTTTGGGCAGGAATAGAACTATGGCAAGCCAAATAGTTTACTAAAATCAGTCATTGGGTCTAGTATACCCAACTATCTATAGACAAGCATCACCTAGCTATGGTGTCACAACCCTAGGAGTTTCTCCCTCCATTAGGATGGTAGAAGATGTCATTGTCCACATCCAAGTATTGGACGTAGAATAAATGACTTAGCACCGTGTGCTACATCTATACCGAAGTGTTAGATAACTCTTTTGATATATATAGTTTGATATACCAATATTCCACTACCAAGATGTTCGATCTGCAAATCGACACACTACTTGATTTTCCAAGATCTTTTATTTTGAATTCCTTCTTATTGTATTTGGCGGCTCTCACGATCTCCCCCAGAGTTCTAATGAAATCCAAATTATTTAGTACACTGTTATAATGATACTGAAGCTAATTTTTGTGTTCTAAATAAAAATGCATGGACAGATTGGGATATTTGCAAAATCTCCGACCTTCAAATGCTCAGTCAACTTACGACATCTCATGGGGCCTGATTGCTTCAAGTTAACAATAACTTTTCCATTTTTATTACATACACACCACGTGTATCGGGCTTAATTACTTCCAGAAGCTTATACCTCCCTAGGTGGCTTTATGTAAATATCTGCATCTAGTTTCCCATATAGATACGTGGTATTTATATCTGACTCATGTCTAGCTTTTCTTCGACAACTTGACAGACTGATCAGTACTGAACGTTAAAGTATCCATAACCAGATGATAGGTTTGTAATCGAGGCCAGATCTCTTAAAAAATTCTTGAGTAACTAGTCTTGCCTTGACCAAATTCTCTCTCCGAGTTAATCATATTTTTATACCTTTTCCATTTGTAACCGATAGGCTCTATGGTGTAACTTCGTATTATGCTAGCAAGCTGAGCTCTGCTTAGATTCCAAACGCCCACTTTAGCTAATGTACAATAATACACAGTTATTTACAATAAGTGGTTCTGAATCTTCATCCTTGTCAACAAATGTCTAATGAATGATCCTACATTGTGCTTATTAAAGACTTTTAATATATCGAGATCTCCTAATTATCTTACATATGTGCCACCCAGGGCATGTCTCATAATGTATCAACTGGTCGTGAAGCTACTATTGCCTCGTTGATGGGTGGTTCCATCCTCGATGAACCGACTACACCATTAGTCATATTTGTATGTTATTCTGCATCTCCCTGGGTCATAATACTTTCTTCCAACGGTGCTCCGCACTAAGCGCGAGCCTCAGATTCATTTGCAGTACTAATTCCCTCAAAACATTCATCTGTATAGGTATAGTACTTACAGGTACATACACTTACCATACTTCAACCGTACCTATGAATGTGCCTAGCAATTCATTTATGACCTATTGGAGGATTCTAATTTGTTAAACCTTATTGTCACTTAACTTATGTTAAGGTATCTAGATGAGATAACGATGGTATTTTCCAACTAATCTTATAAACATCATCCACATTGACTATCATATCCACCCCCATTATTGAGAATATCGTCACATCAAAGTGATAATTATCTGCCCTACAATATATAAGTCGCCAGTGGGTTTCAAGTATCTAAGATGCGAATCATAACCCATATAATACCAGGCCGATGTTGAGGGGCCCATCATCATACATTATGGTGGTGCGATTGGCACCTGTATGGAACATCCAAATGTTTGTCGATGCGCGACACCGGGTTCTAACCCAGTTACTAGTCACTTTTGGGAAAAAATAATTTGATGACTTGCTATGGGATGAACCATAATCAGTACTGTGGGAGCAAAAATGTAAATCCCACACACTAGTCGAAAGCTGTGATCATAATAACAGGGGCCTAACTATTATCCTAATTCCCTTGATTACATTCTCCACCATAATGGTTGTGATCATACTATCTAGATACCCCATATCATACCGTAAGAGAGTGATAGTATGATGCACTATGTACTTTCTATCAGGTGGTCATGCCATTAATATTCGTGATATCCTCGATGCACTAGGTTAGAAACAAGAAATATGTTCATATCTCAAAAGGATCGAGTGTGTAGTACTAATATCTCTTAGACATATGTTGCTACTCATCCGATTATCGATCATGTTCAATTAGCAGATAGATCCATAGGGGGATTGTATATAGTAGATTAACTATCATACGTAAAATTTCACTACTTTTCAAGTTATAAATTCATAAACAAAATCAAATAATAATCTCATAGATGGGATACCGAACCAGTGTATGTCACAAGCATTTTATTAAACTAACCAATAAAGAGATCCCTAGTCAGTCAATCATAGTAATAATAAAGCAAAAGTTCTATTATGCAACAAATAAAGTTACTACTTGGTAATGCTCTGTAGGTGATATCATTCATTTACTAAGAATTTGCTACTTTTCATTCTTAGAACTTGATCCAAATTACATTGGTATCATGGGAGAAATATATGGCCACAGACTCTACCGTGACGAAGTCTGTGCCAGCTGTGGTCACGTGATAAGTCTGGGGCCGATATTTGTAAATTGTATAGGGTGCCTTGCAATCCCATGCCTGACTATCTCGTATCTATTTTTGAATTCTTCTAATTCCATTTTGGTCAATTGGTGAACTTCTTCGTCCCCATGCCTCAGTTTACTGATGGCTTGAATTTAATCTAGCCACTGTTACCACCTCACGTCTATCCATGGTTATGACCCTGTCAGTAACGTCACCTATCACTAGACCCAATATTGTATAACCCTGGCGCATGCTTACTCTTAGTAGGCATATGCTTGAGGTTCCTAACCAGTAGCTCATTATTTTTCCCAAAAATAAGGAAAACATAAATTAAGTCTGCGTGTACAGTAAACTATCAAATGTTACCTTGAAAGTACAATATTTGAAGCATAGAAAGTTTAATAGAATATTCTTAATATCTCTGTTTACCTCAACTATTTCTCTATGCGAGATTATAGTGAAGTTGCACTGCCAAATAAAAAATTTACCACCGTCATAGGGTAATTTTTTATCTGGTTTTCGTGAATTTGCGAGGGTGCAAACAAAGCTCCTACTTTGTTACTTAGAGACTCATTGTTCTCAACAATAGTCTTCTCCATATTCTGCAATAGCAGATAGATTTTAGTATCCATAGAGGTCAAGTTTATTAGTACCGGAAATGGAGTTACAATATGGGAAGTACTCAATGCTCTGAATGTCACCAACATCTATTATGCATGTAGATCAATACCAGTAGGAGTACTTGATAAACATTATGTGCATAAGGGTATTTCATAGTATTTAAGTCAGTGATTCCCAATCATTACTTGAAGGTGAACCTTGTTAATATAATTTTACTCATGAAATCCTATTTAAGTACATGATTTCCAATCATTACTTGTGGTTCATAGTATATAGTGTAATAAAGTACATGATTCCCAATCATTACTTGCAAGTAAACCCTGTTCATGGCTTTATACTCATAGAATCCTATTAAGCATCAAATCCCAATTTTATCTTGTAAAATGGTGATCTTAACCTTAAAGTGAATTTAATAGAGTCTTAGCCAAGATAGCTATTCAAAACCACTAGATGTTGTATTTATTATTCTAAAAACAAGGGTGTTATAATCCTTAAAGTTCTATAAGGTTGATATATTCTACCTAAATGACCATATCCCTACAAATATGAGAGGTATTAGATGTTTTGCTGACAAGTGGTCCCACCCTAAAATCTGCTGGGTTCATAAGATAAATAGATTATGCCTATCTTTGAACTAACATTTTAAGGTATTATAGGTTACTATCAGTGCCTATATACCTCTAAATGTTATGATATAGCATCTATTGTACCTAGATACATAAAATTGGTTTATCAGATACTGTGTTTTTAGAAATAAGACTAAGTCAATTTCTAATTGAGCTTTAATTATTTATCCTTGACAATTAACTGTGATTTAGATATAACTCCCAATCGTATTCTTAATTAGTCTTGGTTTCATATTAATTGTGATCTCTGATCATGATAATTATTAGCCTAAAGACATACCATTAATATACCGTTAGCTATCGTAAGATACTTAATTAGGTATTAATCCATTTACTTATATCACATATAAGTGAATCAGTTTTCTTATACAAGGCACCTGTTCCCAAAAAAAAAATTAAAAATATTTTTAATTAAAATAAAATAAAATAGGTCCCCTATGGGGTAGGTTAAGTCAATAGGAATTTTTCAAAAAGAATGACTCAATTTGACCAAAAATGGAGCTTTCTAAAGCCAATTTGCTCAAGCTGAAGAGCGTCATCGATGCCAATTACATCAGGAGCGTGAAGAGCACAGACAAGAGGTCAAAGTTGAACGAAAACGCCATTTGGACAATGCAGACAGGCAATATCGTGCCCTCAACGATCTACGTAATACAGCTCGTGAGTTACAACGGTGTCAGCCTCAAGATGCCCCTCTACCATCTCCAGCACCCTCCCCGTCGTGTGTTTCTTCCCGCGCCTGGCTGGGGCCCCAACCACATCTTGAATTACCCCCGGTCCATCTTGGAGTTGAGGGTGCTCCCCCCACCACTCTCCCTACTGGCTCAATCAACCTTAGCATGCATCCTACAAAGGTTTCTTCTATTTCTACCCTCCGCACTATCAGACAACCTCAACTCCGCCCTGCCTGAGAACGACTCAAGGAGCGCAGCGCCGAGCACACGCCAAATATTCGGCCTCATCCCCTTTGACCTCAAAGATCCCCTCCTCATCCTGTTTATCTTACACAGCAGGACCTCGACAAGAAAATCCATTTTGCCATCTGCATTAGTGCGAGCCCCACACCAAACTCTTAGTGTAAGTTAAATAACCCCCTCTGCCCCAAATACCTCGTTATCGAGGTGCTTCCAAACTTGTATGCCCCCAAAATTGGCAAATACTGCAATACTGACCCTCAATCTCATATCCTTGAGTTCCAAAATACCTTAAGCTTATACTCTACGGCCGACCACCTGTTGTGCCAGTTATTTCCACCAACCTCACAGGCAGCCCTCTTCGATGGTATCATAGCCACTCCAACGGTTCGATCCGAAGCTTCGAGCAGCTATCTAACCTTTTCATCGCCCAATTTGCCTTCAACAATGATCGAGAAGTCTGGGTTGATACCCTCTTCAATTTCAGAAAATCCCCCAATGAAACCCTTGAGGCTTTCACCAAGCGGTTTCTCGAAGAATCACGCAAGATCGAAAACCTCGACTGCACGAATACCATGCTCGCCATTTCTAATGCGCTGCCAGATAACAGCCGCATTAAGGAGTAGATCATGCTCCACAACCCTCAAACCCTCGAGGAGAAATTATCCAAAGTAAATTGATACATCGACCTCGAGCGCCTCCGCGAGTTCATTCGCCAGGTGCAACCTTCAACAACCAATCAGAATAAACCTCGACAGGGACAACCTTCTACACCTCTGATCGCACCTGTCTCATAGGAGATTAAGAGCCATAAATACCCCCATGCTAACGATACCACCACCGAGGCCCACAAAAAATGACCGAAGCCGGTCCTCCCCAAGCTTGCTCCCATCAACACCCTTCTGCCACAGATTCAGGCTGACCCAGTATGGCATACCACTTACCCCATCAAGTTCAAATAAGGCAAACCATAAGTGCAACTGCCATCACACCGACAAATGCTTTGCTCTACAGTACTCTCTCGAAATAATTCTTAAGGGGTTGTCTACATCAATATATCGCTAACTTCCCCGGTTACCTCGGCGGGTCATACCTCAAGCCTCAACCTGCTCTAGCTGCCGACCCAGCCGATGTACATATTTACCAACTTCATCTCATCGAGGTCAACAATATCGACAACGGCCGTTCTGCCAACTTACCTACCCGGAGAAGCCACCCGCCCTTCTGCCAGAATCAAGCCAATACCCTCAACCCGAGGGTATCTCATTTATCAATTGTGACACATCGCATGTTCGTTTCCCCAATTCTGACCCTCTTGTCATTATGATTAAGGTCGAATACCTCATCCTCCATACAATGCTCATTGACCTGAAAAGCGCAGCTGATGAACTATTCCTTCAGACTGTCCAAGCCATGCAAAAAACAGACCTCATCACCCCGGCTAATGTCAAACTCAAGGGATTTAATGGCGCTACTAAAGTCCTTGTGGGTCACATTAGTCTCCCTATCACTACAGGGCCAATCACACTCCATACCAGCTTTCTTGTCATCGATATGAAGTCTAAATATCTTGGCATCCTTGGCCGCTACTGGCTCTATGCCATGTGAGCCATACCTTCAACTTACCACCAAACCCTTCGTTTCACTACCCCCTGTGGTGCGTGGAACTTGAAAGGCTCCCAATGCCTTTCCCGCTCATGTGAACATCTGGAGATCGATCAGACAAGAAAACATGTTAAACAACCATAGCAATCAATGTCTCTCTCCACCCCCATACCATCGACACCAGCTACCATACCCATCGAACCCACTGTTTATATTGAACTCGACGGTCCTAGTCGAGGGACATTCATTGGTACTTTTCTGGATGTGGTCGAAAGCCTCAAACTCACCAACATCCTTAAAGAAAATAAAGATGTTTTTGCCTGAACATTCCACGAGATGCCCGGTGTCGACCCCTCCTTAGCCTGTTATCACCTCGACCTCATCCCTCACTCTACAACAGTAAAGCAGAAGAAGCGTACGTTGGCCCCACGACTTTGTGAAATCGTCAACCTCGAAGTCGATAAACTCCAAGCTGCGTGGTTCATCAAGGAAGTCAAGTACGCTGACTAGACATCCAATATTGTTGCGGTCCCAAAGAAGAACGGCAAGATCCGAATCTGTGTCAGCTTTATAGACCTCAACAAGCACACAAAAGGATAGCTTTCCCCTCCCAATCATTTAGTACTCCTGAATGCCACTACCGGATATGAGCGACTATCAATGTTGGACGCGGCTTCGGGTTATAATTCGGTACCCCTTCTTCTTGAGGATCAACTTAAAAATTCTTTTATTACTGAACAAGGCCTTTATTATTTTAACGTAATGCCCTTCGGCCTCAAAATTGTGGGTGCCACTTACCAGCGGCTTGTTACAACCATGTTCAAATCTTTTATTGGCAAGTTTGTCGAAGTTTACAACGACGACATGTTATACAAAATCCTTCAAAAACACACCTACATTCAAGACCTAACCGAAGTTTTCACTATACTTCGATCATATAATATGAAACTTAACCTGGGCAAATGCCAGTTCGGTGTTTTATCTGGCAAATTCTTAGGCCACCATATCAGCAAAAGAGGTATCGAGATTGACCCTACTCATATCTGAGCCCTCATCGATATGCCTTCTCCCCGAACCAAAAAAGATGTCCAAAAGGTAGCTGGAAAGATAGCGGTCCTAAACCGCTTTATTTCAAAATCCTTATATCGTTGTGCTTGGCTTTTCTCCCTCTTGCGCGACCAAGGTGCCTACAAATTAATTGGACACCCGACTGTCAACAGGCCTTCCTTGAACTTAAAACATGCCTTGGTCGACCACCCATCATCAGTACCCCCATCGAAGCCAAAACACTTTTTTATACCTCGCTGTCACCAACACTTCTATCAGTTTAGTCTACATTCAATTCAAATCCAACTTCAAGAAACCTGTATACTTTATCAATAAAACTCTGACACCTGCAGAGACTCGATGCACAAAACTTGAGCGTTTGCTCCTCAACCTCATCTACACCTCTCGAAAACTCAAACCATATTTTCAAGTACACCCTATCCGTGTTATCACAAGTTACCCTCTTTAAGAAGTACTCAGTAAGAAAGAAAAATCTAGACGGGTACAATAGTGGTCTGTTTATCTTGGCGAATACGACATCACATTTGAGAAGCAAATATCCCATAAAGGCCAAGCAGCCGCTGACTTCCTTTGCAGACTTCCCGGTCAAAGATATCGACTGGGAGGAACATGAAGATGATCTACCCAAGGACCAACCCGAATAGAACAACCTTTGGAACCCTAACACAGGTTGGTGCCTCTTCACAGATGGATCTACTAGACCCAACGGTTTGGGGATTGGTATTGTCTTGGTTACACCCACCAATGATCGAATTGAAAAAGTTGTCAAGTTAAACTTTGAATGCTCCAACAACGAGGCGGAGTATGATGCCTTGATCCATGGCCTCGACCTCACACTCGACCTTGGTGTCCCTAAGCTTGCAGTATTTACAGACTCTCAACTTGTGTAAAGACAATATACCGGCGAAAACCAGGTCAATGGTCACATGGCTAAGTATGCTGCCCTCGTCCGCCAGTGCATGGACCGTTTTCCTGAAAAATCTTCTATTACTCATTACTGCCGAGGTAAAAATAGACATGCTAATGCCCTTGCCTGCATAGCAGACATATTAGGCCAGTCAAAATCTTAGACACTCCATATCGAAGTACTCAAACGCCCCAAGTATCAACCAGATGGAAGTCAATACCATCAATACTGGGGGTGAGAGTCTCGATCCAGACGACTGCGAACACCATTTCTTGCTTACTTCAACAGTTATGCCCTCCCAGAGGACCCCAAAGCCAAACGTTCGTTACTAGAAAACTACAGCAAATACACCATCCTCAAAGGTGTGTTACATCGCAAATCCTCAAATGGCTTCCACCTTTGGTGCATCTCTCAAGAAGAAGCCACTAAAATTCTTACTAAACTTTACAAAGGCACCTGCGGTGCTTATACTTCCGGTCGATCAATGGCCCTTCAAGCCATATCCCAAGGTTTGTTCTAGCCCAATATGAAGAAGTAAGTTGAAGAGTACGCCAAGCACTGTGACAAATTCTAATACCATGCCCACGTCATCCATAGCTCTTTGCAAGACCTTCATTACAGTCAAGTCTCTTGGCCATTCAAACGATGGGCCATCGATCTCGTGGGTCCCTTTCCTAAAGCCTCGGGTAGCCGAAAAAATATTCTTGTGGCAACTGATTACTTTACTAAATAGGTCGAATCCGTGCCTCTATGTCGAACCAGAGTGGAAGAAGTCATCAAGTTTTTAAGGGAATATATTATTACACACTTCGGCTATCCTCAGATGATTGGATGCGACAATGGTCTACAGTTCGTTGGGAACAAAGTCCACAATTTCCTTAAAAAATACAACATCATCCTCTCCCCTTCAACAGCTTACTATCCTCAGGGGAATGGTCAGGTCAAAGTAATCAACAAGATTATAGTCGACGGTCTTAAGAAGCGGGTCGATGAGAAGAAAGGATGATGGATCCAGGAACAACAACATGTATTTTTGGATTATCGAACTACACCATGAAAAGCGACAGGATGCACATCGTTCCTTCTAGCCTATGGTACCAAAGCGATTCTACCTACTCAATTCAAAGTGCCAACACGCGATCCTAACCTCCCAGATGAAGATAATGAGTTTAAGCTCGGATGCAATATGTTATGGATCGACGAGACTAGAGACCCCGCCATCGCAAATCTCGGCTGTTACCATCTTTCCCTTCAGAAGTCATACAATAAGTGAGTTTGATCGCGTAGTTTCAATATCAGAGATTTGGTACTTCGATGAGTCACATCCTCTTCGAAGCCTCGCAATGCCAATAAGTTAGCTGAATCCTGGGAAGGACCTTATGTTGTATATGACAAAACCGATAAAGGTTCCTATTATCTGATGACAGAAGTAGAAGAGCCTCTACCAAATCTGTGGAACACCAAGCAGTTAGTATCATACAACAGGCCACGGCCTCCATCTTGTTCAAGTGATGTAAATATAATGTAATCAATAAACATATTTTTCCTTTGAACTTTGCATTCTGTCTTCTAGCTAATTTCTTGGCCAAACCTAAGTATCATGTCAACCCTTCGACCAGGCAGATACTTGGGGGTGACCTCAAAGTTTTTCAAGTCTCCAAATTTGAGCAACCTCGAGGGGCATGAATGCTCGACAGACTAGACCCTCGAGAATGCATTGGGGGTGACAACGTTATACTCTGTCTAGCCTCAAGCCTTTGAAGTCCAGTGAATTTCTTGGCCTAACCTAAGTATCATGTCAACCCTTCGACCAGACTGATACTTGGGGGCGACCTCAAAGATTTTCTAGTCTCCAAATTCGAGCAACCTTGAGGGGCATGAATGGTCGACAGACCGGACCCTCAAGAATTTATTGGGGACGACCACGTTATTCTTCGTTTAGGCTCAGTCCTTCGAAGTCCAGTAAATTTATTGGTCTAACCTAAGTATCATGTCAGCCCTTCGACCAGACTGATACTTGGGGGTGACCTCAAAGTTTTTTAAGTCTCTAAATTCGAGCAAACTCGTGGGGCATGAATGGTCGATAGACTGGACCCTTAGGAATGTATTGGGGACGACCACGTTATGCTTCGTTTAGGCTCAGGCCTTCAAAGTCCAGTTAACTTCTTAGTCACACCTATGTACCATGTCAACCCTTCGACCATACCGGTACTTGGGGGTGACCTCGAAGCTCTTCAAAGTTCTAGTTCAAACCCTATTACAAACATTATATCCCCTATTTCATACAGCACACAATTCAAATTCTAAGTTCAAGTTCAAACACTATCCCTAATAAATACACAGCAATTCATCAGACTACTACTCAAAACATTATACTCAAGTTCAAATTCAAACATCTTCAAAATTCAAGAACCATAGCAAAAGAAAAAAAAAAGAAGTCTCTACACATCTAACAAAATCTAGCACAATACCTTTTACACATTTGCAGCAGCTTCTCCTTGATCATCAGTAACATTATCTTCAGTATCTTCGCCAGCAGGGGTCCCTCCAGTTGCATCCACCGCACCATCTACGTTGGCTAACAATGCAGTACCACCTTTGGCCAACACTGCAGTATCACCTTCGGCTGTAGCATTCGCACCCACACCTTCAGAACCTTTCACCCCCTTGTTCACTACCCAAGTAACATCATCGGCAACTGGCTCCTGGGTCGTAGTAAAATGCTTGAAAGTTACGGGATCATTCCCCAAGCTGTCTATGAAATTCTTTAAGGAAGTGGTCATTTCACATTCCACATCGAATTGCTCCAGGAAATTCGCCCTCTGTTCTTCCATTTCTGCCACCTTTTTAGCAAGCTTCGACTCTAGCACTTTTAGCGCTTGAGTATGATTGTCACGCTAAGCCTGGACTTCCCTCTCGTATTCTGCTTTGATAGCCAACTGCTCTATCTTTAAAACCTAAACCTCGGACACCAGTGACAACTTGGTTCTTCGAGCAAGATCTAAACTCTCAACCGCTTGCCTCATCTTCCCCGTTGTTACCTTTTGGGCCTTCATAAAAGTTTGAGACCCAGCATGTGAGTACAAGAATATTTGAACCATAAGTACTTATCGAAGCATGGCAAACTTTAGCAAAATATCAGAATTTCAGAAATAGTTACCTGATGAAGAGCTTTATTCATTCGCCTCCCAGCCTCCTCTGGGTCATTCGTGCAAAGAGTTACCATCGAAGTAGCCATGGCTCGAGCATGCTCCTCTAGTTTGGCATCTGCTCGCGCCTCGTCCACATCCTCTGAATCATCAGCCAACAGCTCCTGAGGCCTCTTACCCTGAGTAGCCTTCGACGGTGTTACTTTCAAAGGTTTGGGGACGACCTGGTCCTTACCCTTATCAGTCTACTTCGACACCTCATGATTTACTTCAAGCACTAGCGCTACTTGTTACCCCCTTGGAAAATAGTGTGCCTTGCATACCAACCTATCTTCCCCTATTTCTTTGGTCTTTGCCGAGGTACCTTTTCCTCTTCTCTTCTTCGATGGTCTAGCAATAATTGGTTCGTTTCGAAGCAATGTATCTATTTTCTTTTGCCTTTTCCTTACAATACCCAACTTTATGATAACACTATTTACCCACTCATCATCGGAGTTGATCAGTTCATCAATATATATCTTTGGATTCGTCAAAGTTTGAGGACCGGGTTCTGTAAAACAATAAAGCATAAAATCAACAACCAATTCGTTCAACATAATTCACAGCCTTTGACAGAAACTTGCTCGGATTATAAAACCTGTGCTTCAGCTTGTATGCCTCCTCCCCTTCTGTATTCTCAAAGTTACCATTTACCACTACTAAATCCTGATCCCACCCTCGACCAGTCGAATACAAATCAAACAACCATGGTTTCTCTATGTGACACTGAATATGGTAGATGTCTGCCTTCTTATTAGCTTTCCTCGAGTAGAATGATACAATATCGAACCACTCGATCTGGCTCCTCTTCTCCCATTTCAATTCTATGTTCATACCTTAGACTACCTTCATCATCTCGTAAAAATTACCGTTCATCTGGCATAGGGTCACATCCCAGTAGTTCAATACCTCCTTCACTAGCCTTCGAAGAGGCAATCGCAAACCTAGCCGTATCTGGCCCTGAATGCTAGAAAACCTTTCTGAGGAATTCCTTAAAGGAGAATTTTGCCCCCAATACCATCAATTCCACGCCCACCTTCGACAACTCATGCTTTAGCAGAAATCGATCTAGTCTCGCCTTCTCTCGGGCAGAGATCGATCCCGTGGTAGTCCTCAAATCATTCGGCTCCTCACTATTTCTACTTCGCTCATCTTCCCCTGCGCCTCCCTCTCTTTCATCACCCGGGGGCTCGACACCCCCTTCAGCTTCCTCCTCCATTTCCTCCTCATTACACTCTCCGAGCACTCAAGCCCTGCGACGGCTCCCCCTAGAGGTTCTAACCTTCAGTACAACCACTGCTAAAGGCACACCCGTCATGACGACCAACTCTTCTGCCTCGTTGCTCTCATTACCTCAACCAGATACACTGGGCTCGTTTACCTCATCTTTCTCATCAATCAGCCTCATCCTCGAAGCTTGATGGGTATGCATTTATACCCTACAGAAGAAGAGGTACGCAATTAGTTCGAAATATTCGACTATCACATTTTCCCACCCTATTTTGACCTACCCCCTCCAATAACCCCCAAATCCCCAATGGGCAAGACCTCCAGCCATATGGGTTCCCACTTTTACTCGGTCCCATCATCACAAATATGAACCCTAGCAGCGTCTACCCTACCTTGTAAATCTCATATAGAAACAAAAGATGAAACAGTAGGATAGAAGTAGACGACATACCTATTTGAATGGAGCACGCTTTCCTCCTCTCAGCAAGTTAGACGATCCCTCAGCAGCGACTAAGTATCCTTCTCCTTCAGCATTAACCAAGCTCCTCAAAACAATGGCGTATGCTCTCCTTCCCTATCTCTCTATTTTTTCTATGATTAGGTAACTGGGAATAGAAATTTTGTTCTTACCCCTATATATACCTCAAAACAATAAAAAAAAAGCCGCCTCGATTTCCAAAACTGCCATCATTACTACTCCGCCACCCCCCTACTTTTCAAATGAGTTGCGTTTTGATATTTTTACCCTCAACTACTCCTACACCCGCATTTAAACAATTTTATATTATCCAAGTCGAACCTTCTGGTACCTTTCCCGAAGTTGTCACGACAAGTTTATACGTCATATCAATATTTATCCATATCCCAAGGATACATTATGATGACCTGCAGGGCACTCTTCCCTAAGAACAGTACCGCCTCTGACATGCTAACTGTTTGGTCTGTTAGGTTTACAGTCGAAGCCATCTACCTTCGACATAAGGAAATTTCCAAACTTCTCCTGATTCCACCTACGAACCATCGTCTATACTTAATGTCGAACATTTGTTCATACATACCTGATATTATATTTTACCTCAATGGATAACAAATTTCTAGTCGTCATTCCTACAAGTTCGACATTCGTGAAGTATTTATCGCGCCTAATTTACCGTCGTCTATTGTGTTTGTCACACTTATATACAAACAGTTCAACATCACACCTCGACAATTGTTTCAATATATTCCATTTCATTCGAGAAACTTCCCTTACACCAATTAAAAAAAAAACAACATCAACAGAAAACTATAAACCTTCTAAACCATAACCAAGAAGCCCCTATTTGCAGATAGGGCAATTCTTAGATAGCCCAGCCTCCTCATCAACTCGGTCTTCTTCAATTATCAAATCTTCAGCCAGACTCTGTAGGAAGTAGAACCGGTTACTCACCAGTGGTTTCATTCATTACAGCACCCTTCACCAGTGTGCATATGGCATCCCATAGATCTGCTCTTCTAGCTCTAGTTTATCCAAGTCTAACATCACCCAGTCTAACTCATGGTCCCCAAAGAATTTCTCAACAAGCTCATGTGTCTTCCCCTCTACTCGATGCTCCCTGGCCTTCGTCCTCTTTTGACATCGCGTATTTGGAGTTGTGTTCATAGCTTGAATAGTAGGAGAAGAAGAGGCAGAAACTTTACTATGAGAAGATAGTACAGATGTTTAAAGCTCTCCTAATACCCTCTAATAATACTTGAAGATAGTTGCATTCAAACCCTCCTTAGCCACAGACAACATTAATCACAGTCTTCAATTACCTTCCTCAGAATTGTAACAGTTAAACTTTTTAACTTCCCAAACTCAACCTTTTTCTCAGAATGCATACTCTACACTATTTTCTGAGATCTTGCAGTTGACACATCTCTATTCTCAAACTATCGACACCTCTCTACACTCTGTCACAATATTTTTTCCGTAGTACTTTGAGAATTCAGGGTCGTTTATTCGTTCAAAGGTCAAATGTTAAATATTAACTTATGTTTTCGATCATTACATTATCATTCAGAGTAACTTTCCCCTAAGATCGTTACTATCTTTACTCCTTACCCTTCGTTCGAAGGTGGAATTTCGATCACGCACTTACAATCTATCCGTCTATCATACTTCTCAGATATAAAACACACAAATTCATTCAACTATTTTTTCATTACAGTGCTTCGACAGTACTAAACATAAAAAGTGACAGACTTACAAACAAAAACAACCATCACCACCCCACCACCACATTGCGAGGAACCCCCTATTTTACTGACGGGACAGTTCCTCTTGCACAGCCCTGGCTCGTCCTCCAGCATCTAGTCCTCCCTTTCTACTATACGTTCCGCTAAGCTCTATAGAAAATAGTACCAACTGTCGGCAGCTTGGAACGACCATTGCAAGACCCCCCCCCACCACCAGTATGCATACGGTTGCCCATTGATATACTCTTCAGGCTCTAGCTCGACCAGGTTTTGCATACCCAGTCCAGCCCCCTGTCACCAAAAAACCTTATCTTCAGCCCGACCACCTTACCTCCAATCTGACGGTCCCTCTCTTCCATCCTCCTTTGGTATTGGGTATTGGGGGTGGTCTCCATGGTAAGTTTTTAAGAAGAAGAAGAAAGTACATAGAGTTACCCCTTCATAACCCATATTTATACCCCCATTAACCTCATTTATTTTACGGTAATCACCACCACCTCTTAATTACCCCCCTCAGAACGCCTAACTACTTTTCTCTGCACGCGCCATCTACACCAATTTCTGAGGCTCCTGCTGAGAGGGGGCAAATATAGTAGCCTACTCGTAACCTTCTATCACTGGTCGAACACTTGAAGGCTACATCGAAGTCTACCAGATAACTCGAACCCTAGTATGTCAATAATTAAGCCCACGAAACCTTCCAAGAATATTTGAACACTCGAAGTAAACATCAAACCAGAAATACTTCGACCATGGGCATACATAGTCAAAGGGAAACATATCAGGCAGCCAGCTTACCAGATAGAATAGTGGAGCACACTGCACGATAACTGCAGCGCCAGATCCAACAACTGCAGTGTTAGAGCCAATAGCTACGGTGTTAGACTTGATAAGTTACAGCATTAGAATCGACTTTGGGTACAAGCCAGTTGTCCCCGGAAGATACAGATGTAACTGGACCTCCCATGGTGACTCAGCCCATCCTATGTTCTATAAATAGGGGGGAGGAACTGTGGAGGGGTTATAAAATCTCCCCAAGAGACCTTGTAAGATTACCTTCGAATACCTTGTAAACCACCCTGTACTCGATACTTCGACTACTCGATATTTATATCATCACTCTTAAAAATCCTCATAAGAGGTCGTGAAGTAACCCATTTAATGCCTCCATGCAAGTGTATTGTCAGTAAGTTAGTTCTTATTATTATTGATTATACTCTTGAACCTCCTGGTAGAGGATAAACTTCATAGTGTAAGAGTCAACTTCCTCTCTCGCAAAGTTAGGCCCGTACACTTGTGCTTCGATCAACTCCTTGATACGCTGATCCATATGCTCAAATGTAACATATTGACATGTCGATTGAGTAGCTTGATGAGGAGGCTTAGGATTATGAGTGCCGATACCCTCACTCAGTCGATCAAGTGCTAGAATTCGAGGTTGAGGTCATTGTTCTTCCTCCTAATGTTTGGAAAATTAGTGACCTCTGCTGATTTTAGACTGAACTTTACCACCCCAATGAATGGAAGGTTGATGCTTGTACTGAATATTAATGGAAATAGCTTTGTTGGTGGCTCTGCGACGTCCTAAGCTTTCTTGTGCTGAAACCCAGGAGGTTTCAGGCAATTGATCGCGATCCCTTGTTAGAAGAGCCTATTGAGTATCTTGTAGAGCTTGTAATGTAGTCTACATGGTTTCCATTTGGTCTTCATGCCATTTAAATAATGTCAAATGAGTTTATCATTCGGCTTCAAGCTCCTTCTCACAGAGCTCTTAGATAAAAGTTAACTGACGTTTGAGCTCATTGCGCTTCTCTATTTTGACGTAGAGATTCGCCCGTAGCTCTGTAAATTGTTCTTGCTCAACTGAAAGATCGTGCTGGATTCCGATTATTGGTCGTTTGGAAGTGACCATGATCGAAATTTGTAATAGAGTTATGCCTTAGGATATCGTGAACATGTCTTCTTTCGCACATACGATGCCAAATGTAATGGCCTAATTTCGTAAGCTCAAGATGGCTCAAAATTAGCTCTTATACCAATGTTCATGTGACAAAAACTAATGTAAAATAAGAAATGACACAGGTAATTTAGTATGGAAAATCTCTGAATAGGTAAAAAGCCATGACCTCGAGTTGAGTGTTTTTGTAATTGTAACTTTTATTGTTTGAGGTTGATATCTTATTACAAGTGATCTCTCAAACTAGAAATGCTGGATCTTGTAAATAAGAAGTTTGATGTCTTGAGAATCTAGAAAATATAGCTTTCTTGGTGATTTCTCACATATTTTTCTGGTCCTTGTATTTTCTAAAACTTTTTCTTCATATAGGCCTTGTCCACAGTTCTCTATCGTGCTGAAGCATGTTCTCCGAATAATACGGTAAGTGGTGTTTGACTAAGTAACCATTGAGTTTGTGAAATATAGGTATCTTTGACTTGTTCATGCTTTTCTGTTGTGCTCGACCCACGTTCTTCATCAGTTCATGGCGTAGGTGTCAATGTTGATTGTTTATGTTATATGTAGAATACATGAGTCTGATATGGAGGTAGTTCGAATTAGGTAAGATCGAGGGATAGGTCCCCGCAGCAGTCATATAATACTATAACAGTATAGGGTAATCAATTATCAGGTCTTCTTAAATATGGAGCCGTGGGTATATACAAAGTTCCTACTTTATTATTTAGAGACTCATTATTCTCAATTGCAGATGGATTTCAGTATCCATAGAGGTCAAGTTTATTGGTACCTAAATTAGAGTTGGAGTATGGGAGGTACTCAATATTCAGACTATCGCCAACATTTATTATGCATGTTGATAAATACTAGTAGTACTTGATAAACATTTATTGCATAAAGGCAATTCATAGTATTCAAGTTAGTGATTCTCAATCATTACTTGTAGGTGAACCTTATTTATATCCTATTACTCATGAAATCCTATTTAAGTACATGATTTCCAATCATTACTTGTGGTTCATACTATATAACGCAATGAAGAACATGATTCTCAATCATTACTTGTAAGTGAACTCTATTCATGGTTTTATACTCATGAGTTCCTATTAAACATCAAATCCTAATTTTACCCCATAAAATGTTGATCTTAACCTTAAAGTGTGTTTTAATATAGTCTTAGCCAAGACAGTTATTCAAAACTACTCGCTGATACGATCTTATTTCTAACCACCACCAAAAAAATGGGTTTTAGCAACGGACTATATATGATGCAAAAGCCCTTTCGCAACGGACTATGTCTGTAGCATAATTGTTGTCGTAGGGGGTGTTGCAGATGGAGCTATAATAAGGAATTTCCGTTGCTGAAAGTAATATTTCTGCGACAGATAAAATCCGTTGCCATTGTTAGACTTTTGGCAATGGGTTTTGTCCGTTGCAATAGCTTTGGCAACACCATCAACTGCAATACTTAAACTCTGTTGCTAAAGTTATTTTATGTTGCTAATAAGATGTCTTTGGCAACGGCCATTGTCTGTCGTAATTTCTTTTTTCATTTAAAAATAATAATAAAAATGAAATCACCAAAAAATATCACATAAACTTGCATTATTATTACACAAAAGATGCATTCAAGTAACTTTATTAATATCTCAAGACCTTTATCCAACAATTAATGGAGAAGACTGTATCATATTCTCTATCTCTAATTAGGCTATAACTAATAGCTAAAAAACCCATTTAACTTGGCTTCTTCATCCTTGTAATGGAAGCTGGATCAATGATCCTCGATCTGAACTGCAATGTCAAATAACAAATCCTTGTTGAACTAGGTGAACTTTTAAGCATATAGTATGAAGCTACAATATTTGAGAAGGTATGGAGCAACTACATACCTATGAAGTACAAAGTATTTCCCTCTTCTTTTTGCCATTGAAGAAACAACAATACTCTCATAGGGCAACATGAGCAACAACATCCATAACCTAAGAATCATAAAAGAACTTAATGTTAGCTTCAAGTAAAGAAGCAGACAAAGCATATACAAAGTATAAACAGGTATAGATGGAAACTACAAGAAGTTAAATATTGTATTAAAAGGATATCTTATTATTACAAGGTTAAAATAAAATCCTAATACTCTGGTAAAATTTTAAATTATATCGATGCAAATCTATAATTATATTCACCTACTCGAGATAAAAAGAAAAGCTTAAAGTCGAGATTTATTTGAGACTTTACCATATGTGTATACGCCAATCCCTGTTTTACGTCCAAGGTGACCAACATCAACATATTGCACAAGAAGAGAACATGGACAATATTTTCTATCCCCAAGACCGGTATGAAGAACCTTCATTATAGATAAACAAACGCCAAGTCCAATGAAATTTACAAGCTCTAAAGGATCTATTGGTTGATTTGTGCCAAGTTTCATCCCAACATAAATATCCTCATTTACTGCCACCCTAGTGTATAGAGTAAAAAATACTTTATTAACCATTAGCATCAAGATCCGATTTGCAACAAATCCAGGATAATCATGAAAATGTATAACCGTTTTTCCAAATCTGCAAGTTATGATTAGCTTTAGTATTCAAAATCCAAATTCTCCGTGCCAAAATGTAAAATACAAAATTTCAAATAGTTTTGGCATAAAAGCAGAAAACAATAGACGTTGCCTGGTAATTTTAATTAAAGACGGAATGCCATATTGAGTTACGGCCAAGGTCAGAAGGACATTTCCATGAATACATCTTTATTTAAACTTTTTACAAAACCTTACCCAAAGTTTTGGGTAGGGATTAAAGTTAATCTCACAAAAGGTTGTTTTAAAGCCAAAATGGATCCTACACCTCATTAATGACATTGATTAAAGCAATACCCCCCTTTCAATTACAGAATGCGGTAGGGAAGCATTCCAGTTGCCTTCTAGATTTGGCTAGCCAGTCCCACAATCTATATATGCTAAAAGTGCAAAAGATGAAAGTTATTCTGAATAGCATAAATATAACTTGGCTGACGCGTGTTTTATGCCCCCAAGAGCTAAGCCTATTGTGGTTAAGAGGATGGAAAAGGCAGTGGTTAGGGTTTTTGTAATGGCCAAATTCTGTAAGCTCGAAATGGCTTGGAATTCACTATCACACCAATGAACCTGGGATAATATTCTAATGGAAAGTAATAAATGACGCAGGTAATTTTAGCGTAGAAAACCACTGAATAGGTAAATAAACTACGACCTCGAATGGAGGATTTTTGTAAAAGTATCTTTATTGCTTGAGGCGGATATCTTATTACAAGTGATCTTTAGATTTAGAAATACTTGAACCTTGTAACTAAGAAGTTTGAATACTTCTGAGAATCTAGAACAAGTAGTTTTCTTGGTGATTTCTAGTATATTTTTTTGGTCCTCGTCTCTTTTGGAACTTCTTCTTTATATATGCTTTCTTCACAGTTCTTCATCGTGTTGGAGCACATTCTCCGAACAATGTGACAAATCATATATAAATGGATGACATATAATTCATAAAATGACATACATTCAACAAGGCAGACATCACATTGACTCTATTCTAACGAATGACAAATATTTCATCACATGATGACAAAGAGTAAATTACAAATGATAAGGATTATATAAATGAATAATTTTCATAACTGCTTATTACTTTACAAATCTACATAAATTATAATTTATAACAAAATGGATGTCAAAGTTTTTAAATTGCTTTCGGCTCAACTCCCAGCCTTAATGTCATAAGCAATTATATGACGACATTCATCACCGTTTATCAGATCTGGAAATCTTATCTCCCTTAAGATATTATCCAAAAAGATAAGTATATAGATCCCGCAGTCATTACCATTCGGCTGTATTAGAGACTCCCCAAAATGAGTTGTCCCTCTGGAGTTAGTTTTATAAGTCTTTACCTCTGAACCAATAGATAGCCTACAAGCAGCAAAATCTGTCCATATCAATATTTTAGGGAGAATCATTGATAGCTGATCATGAATAAGTTGGTGTCTAGGAGATAATTTCTTCTTTTTCTTTGCATTTGCAATTTTTGCATTAACCAGTGAATCGTAGATGCATATTTGTCTCTCCTTAAAGGACACAGTACAAAAGACCCAATGGTTGTCATTGAGTATCCAGGGAAGGAGTACTAATTTTGAATTCATTACTTTTAAATCTCCTCGATTAAAGTAATGAGATACTGTTAAATTCCATCCCATAAAAGTAATTTGTGCCCAATTTGATTTATTCTTTAATTTTACAGCTTTTGGAGAGGACATAATCCGTATCCATACATTGAAAGCACTACCTATAATTTGACCTGAATACACATTGGTTAACATAATCCTTTCTTTAGTTGGGCGGACACGATGTTTTGAATCGAAAAATTGAATCAGGGCTTTAATGTAAACATTAATGGCCTAAACAGAAAATGACAATGACAAATCATCAACACCAAATGATAAAATTCAAAAATACAAATGACAAAGTCTTTAAAACAAATTATAAAGGTCAAGGAAAATAACTTTTGTATAAACAAATGCCAAAGTGCAATGAACAAGTGACAACCACTTTAAAAACAAATGGTAGAGACTCTTGAACAAATGCTAGTTTTATGACAAAATGACCTAAATGATAGAGGATGGCATAATAAATGATAGAGGAAAATAAATAAATAGTATAAATTCCTCATTGTCCAACCATTGGTTCATATGTAAGGTGTAGAGAGCGTTAAGGCAAACAATTTATTTTCCTATCCTCCTATAAGTACTCCTGTCAAAGTCCCTATCATTATTAGGTAATTTATCTTTCTCAGTAACCAGACTTGGGTCACCTAGTTTTTGTCATCCAGGGAGATGGGTCTTTGAATAAAAGATTTGAATAACACTCCAGGAAGAAGCTTGTCAAGGTGAGCGTGCAATAGGTTTATTTAACAAGCCCATGTCAAGGCTCTATCATTAATATCTTCATCAGTTAATTTATGCCTCTTCTTTAAGGTGAGATCCGCTTCTGACTCCCTGAAAACAAGCTGAAAAAGATGAATTACTTGAGAAATAAGAAAATATAAATGTTCATAATACATGAGAATGAGTAATAAGATATGTCATGAAATCTTATTACTTAGGGTCTGGTTTAAAAATACTTCATGCATTGGTCTGGTCAATAACTATTTCTTTTATTATTTTCACAGGGTCTAGTTTTTCCTGTGAAGTTCTATCATCATTATCCTTGCCTTCAACCACCTCCTCTTTACTCAATTCCTCGATAGATACACCAATTGTTTGGTCTACACTAGTCCGTAAATAAACAGACTAAAAATGATAAGAGTGATACAATATATGGTAAAATAATAAGAAGAAAATCATAAGTTACCAGCAAACAAATAACTACTAATCAAAAACAAGTGATAAGTTACCTGATTAGCTTTATCAACATTTTCCTCCTGATAGAAGAACACCACTTTAGTTTTTACTTGGTCTGCAACGTTCATAGCCGGTACAAGAAATGGTAAAGATGAAAGAAATTAAAAATTGTATGGATAGGTAATGTTAATATTATGGATTACTTAAAATAAATAAATAATAGTTAAATACCTCATTGGCCTCTTCTACCTCATCTTTTTTTCAACATAATACACCACTAAAGTTTAAAATTCCTCTTCATCAGCAACTTGAGGTTGCTCTTCTTCAACAGATTTAGCTTTCTCGTCACCATCTTTCTCATCTTTTTCATCACCCTTCTTCCACTTCACATACAAAAAATGAAATGAACAAAGACTTCAGAACAAATAAAATTTCTGGAAAAAATAATTACAAAGACGTCTGAGCAAATGCCAATTTTTTTTGAACAAATGACAGACTTCGGAGTAAATGACAAAGTTTACAAAGCAAATGCCAATGTTCTTATAAACAAATGTCAAATAAAAACAAAAAAATGATAAATGGATAATACCTCTAGATGATCACTACCATATTCAGAAGATATAGCTTCTAAATTCACTTCCATCACAACTTCAACTTCATCCTCAACCTTTAAATTTTTTTCCACCTCCAATCCCTCTCTAGGGGTAACTTGCTGAACAAAATTTTCTACAGTTGATTAAATTTCATCAGACTTATGATCTGGGAATACCGCCTGTCTCTTCCTTGGAGCTCTATTACCCTTAGGGATGAAGGATTTTAACATGATTAGAAGGACATCATCTAATTGTTCATCAGTAAGAGTTTTTTTCTTTGTGCCTTCAACTTTTTTCTTCAGGGGCATATCAGCTTCTTCTGCCTTCTTTTTATTCTTGGCATTGGTCTTGCATTTCTTTTCATTTTCTTCTCTCTTTTCCCTTAGTTTTTTTCGTCTCTTTAATCTTTTAAATTTTTTCTTGGAGCTTTCTTTGCTAGGCTCTCTGTCCCGCCTTCTTTTATATCCCATATTCTTTCTCATCTTTTTCTTCTCCCTTGCGTTTCATAATTTTCTTAGGAGTAGAGTACTGGTACTGCCCAAGGAGTAGAGTACCATCTCTAAGTGGTAGAGTTACTGTCTTTAATTGTAGAAATCGAAAATCATTCCAACATTTTACCATGGTTCTGCAATATTTTACCTTAACCACTGCAGCTCTGATATAAGTGGTGGAAGAAGTACTACCGATTGCAGGTGGTTCGATTGCAGGCGCAACATTGATTATAGACATACCACCGATTGCAGGTGCTTCGATGTAATTTCTTTAAAATATTCAAACAGATGACAACGAGTGATTTAGAAATGATAGAAAAACAATCTAACAATAACAATAGATATAAAACAAATGACAAAAAGGGACTTAATAATGACAGGGGAAATGACAAAGAAAAAAATCAAACAAATGACAAGAAGAAGATTTCAAATGCCAAACTTAAGCAAGCAAAATGATTAGAAACCTAAATTAAATGACAAGGAAGCAATAAAATGAATCATTCATACAAATAAAGGAAGATTACCATGACCTCTTATACAAGTTCTTGATGCATGTCAGTCTTAGGCGGCTTTAAAGTTGTTGCCACCAATTTAGAGTTAGCAAAAAACTTTTTGAACGTCGTAATTTGGTGACGCTTAAAGGATGTCATCCTTCATCCCTATAGCTTAGGAAATAAATGTTTGAATTCCTAAATTCTTGGAAACTTCAGGCCAGGAATAGAGAGGAAAACCCATATCATCAACACCTAGGTATATTCATACAGTGATAAAGCTTTATCCGACTTTTTATTAGCGGCCGATCAATAATCCGCAAAATCAACTATTTAACTCTACAAGCAATTATAAACTTGCTCACCGTAGGGGAATCAATTGAATTAATCTAGATCATCTACCAGATCAACATACTTTGCCTTAATGTTTTTCCCCTTGTTCGAGAGGAGAAAGGATAGTAGATTTTTTAACAAATTTAATCGAAGAACATCATCTGCAAAACAAAATTACACACGACCAAGAATAAGAATGGGTTAAAAAAGGCCAAAGAATATACAATGTAATGATAAGAAACTTAAAAAATAATGATAAAAATAAATAAGACAAGACCTAAAAATGGTAAATATAATACATAAATATTTAGGGTGACAAATACAATGCAGAATAATGATAAAGCAGACCAAAAAAATGCCAAATTAGAATCTTACCATGATGTATTTCCAATTTTTCTTATTTTAAAGCCCCATTAATTTTCTTCAACCCATATGTATTCTTCTTCTTGGGGAATCGCCTTATTCTTAAACTCGTTATATACTCAGGAATAACAAATAAGAAATCACCTAAAAAAGGAAAGACACGTAGCCCCAAAATTAGTTAAACATGAATGGGTTTCATTTGAATTATCGTCCTCCCAAAATGAAACTTCATATTACCAAGATGAAGATTGAATATTTCCATAACCAACGTCAGTATCGTCGTTATTGAATCAATCAACAGTAACGGTGTAAAGTAGGTGGTACGAAGAACACCCTTATCCTCTTTAGGTAGAGCTCCAAACATTTTATGAAGTCCCACACCTTAACACCAAGAGGTGTAATTTTTAGCAGTAGAGGTGCCCTTCTTGGCTCCACCCTCCTGCATTTGGTTCTCCTCATCAAATTGCTTATTCACTTCTTTATCAGACTTTATTGAAAAAGAAAACCTAGACTTTAATCAAACACTTGGTAGACAGTAGTCACACAGAGGATTTGCCACTGAAATAGTTTGGTCGTTAAAGAAATAACCAATTGTTTATTTATCTCCAAGGAAGCATAGTATATTACTGCTGCGTCTTGCACATGTCAAGCAATATGGTTAAGAAGAATGGTGGGTGAAGTAAAGTTTCATCAAAATAAGAAAATGCTTATTTATTGCGATAATAGTTTGACAATCAAATTATCGAAGAATCCAGTTCAACACGGGAGAACAAAGTACATTGATGTGCATTACCATTTCTTGTAAAATCTAGTGAAAGATGAGACGATTGATCTTATCCACTGCAAGAGTGAAAATCAAGTTGCAGACATTTTCACCAAAGCCCTCAAGTTAGATGCATTTGAGAAACTTCAGAAGCTACTCAGAGTTTATTCATTTAAGGGAAGGAGCTGCAAAGAAAACTCAACATAGCGTTTACTTCCTAAACTAGTATTAGCACATCTAGTTTAAGGGAGGGTGTTAGAATGTATGAAATACATTGGTATGGGTAACAATAAAGTCAAGCTACCAAAGAAACAGCAGTCTACCATAAAAATTGTAGTCATAGTAGGTAGCATAGTGAGGTAATGTTTGTATTTCAGCTAAGCCAAGTTGGATTTGTGCTCTAATGCCTATATAAAGGCTTGCTATATGTTGTAATCAAATAATCTCATCCCAAGTTTGATTAATAACATTTCTTCTTTAGAGTTTAGAATTCTATTTTCAGCAAATCTTACAATCAACTATCTGCGGGAGTGTAAAATCATATTCCTACATTAAAAAAAGACTTTACCCACACTCTGCGAAATTTAACATCCAACTAAATTATAAACTTCAATGTAATGATATCAAAATATGACAATATATTTGACAATGATGAAAAGAAAAGACCTAAAGAAATTGGGAAACACCTATAAGGCTACCACCTGTACCTGCATTGGCTACAAAAGCATCCAAATACCCACTGGTTTGTTCCCATATTTTAGGCTCAGTTCCTTCGTAGTGGACCCTGAAGTTTGCGAGGCTTTCAAATTGATCACCAAAGAATCCCCCATTACAATCATCAGAGAAAATAGAGTCATGGTTTACTTCTTCAGACATATGACCGTTGATTTGACCAAAGCCCTTGACACCAAATTGATCAAAATTTCTTGGTTCTAAGGCTAACACCTTTGTTTTAACTGCTATTCTCCTTGCAATATTGACATAATGATCTTTGTGCATGATAGACACCAAACTTATCCTTTCAACGGTAGCTCCAAGGCTTTGAGTATTTGAGACTACAAAAAAGGATTGCAAGTAGGACATGCTGAGTCGCAAGCGACAGAAATCGAACTCCAACTCGATTTGGTTAGCAACAAACAAGCAGCAATCTAAAGGAATACACAATTAACAACCAAACACAAGGTTTAAGGTGGTTCGGTAATTTCCTACATCCACCATATAATAGAGAGAAAGTTTATTCAAGATCCAAGGTTACAATCTCGCAAATCAATTAGAGATTTTTTCTCTCAAGAATTCCTCTACCAATAGATCTCACCAAGGGTGGCTCATAAAAAAGCTAAATTTTCCTTATATACTTGGGAGAGGCAAATACAATCACTCAGATCTCGAGGCAAGCAAGAAGCTTTAAACAAAACTCAAAAATTGGGTTTTACAAAAGTCTGTTGGAATAGACTATTTGTCTATTTGAACAAAGACTTCTATTCGAACATAACCATAAGTGTATTCGAATAAAAAGTACTTAGGCTATTCTATTTGAATAGATATATTGTTTATTCGAGCAGACTTTATTTTATTCGAACAGGCAATATGTTTATTCGAACAGAACCTCGAACCTCTACAATTCTCCACCTCGGTGAAGATTTCCCCAACTCAACAAACTGAAATATGAGCCGAACATAGTCACTAACCAAATGGCCCAAAACAGGCATCCTCTCTCACCAAATGTCATAAGGACCCAAGAACAAATGAAGGAAAACCAACAAACCAACGCCCCGAGGGACCAAATTTGACCAAATCAGACCAAGCGTCCCAAAGAACCCAATCAAACCAAAGGACCAAATCAACTACAATAAATTAATGGTTGCCTACGTATTGTTGATCAAGTTACCCATAGTTCCCAAAATCTAATCAATCAATATGAAGAATTTGAACCATGTTCAAACAATGATTAAACTTAATTCCTGAAACAACTTTCGTAAACATATCCGCCAGGTTATCTTTGGTGTAAATCTTTTTTAATAGAATCTCACCCTCTTCCAGGATTTCTTTGACAAAGTGATAATGCACATCAATATACTTTGTGCGTTGATGATGAACCTAATATTTGGCCAAGAAGATAGCGCTCTGACTATTACAAAAAATATCAAGATGGTCCATCTTAATACCTAAATCGCGCAGAAGACCCTTCATCCAAATAGATTCTCTTATCGCCTAAGTCACCGTCATATACTCTACCTCAGTAGTAGATAGTGTCACCGTTGACTGTAGCGTAAATCTCCAACTAACCGGCCCTCCACCCAATATAAATATATACCCGGTAGTAGACCGTCGTTGATCCAAATCACCCATATAGTCAAAATCCACATAAACCACACAAAACTGATCAATCAAATCTTGTTTATAAAATTTCAAACCCATATCCACAGTAGCTTTGATATACCATAAAATCCATTTCACAGCTCGCCAATGATCTTTACCCGGATCATGCATCTATCGGCTAACCATATCAACCGCCTGTAAAATATCTGGCCGAGTACATACTAGAGCATACATCAAGCTACCAACAGTGCTAGCATAATGAATTTGACTCATATAATCACGTTTATCATCAGTGTTTAGAGACATAGAAGCCTTAAGCTTAAAATGAGGAGCAAAGGGCGTACTTAGAGATTTTGTGTTCCCATCAATGTCAAATCTCTGAAGTACCTTCTTCATGTACGTCTCCTGAGAAAGGCACACTATTTCCTTCTCTCTATCTCTACGAATCTCCATACCAAGAATCTTTTTTGCATCACTAAGGTCCTGCATTTTAAATTCTTCACCTATTTTCTTTTTTAGTTTGTCAATCTCTCTTTTATGCATACATGCAATAAGCATATCATTTTTATAGAAAAGCAAATAAATAAAAGACCCATCACATAGCTTGTGTAAGTAGACGCAGTTGTCGTAATGACTTTGCTTGTACTTCTGCCCAATCATAAACTAATCAAACCATTTAAACCATTGTCTTGGAAACTGCTTCAAACTGTACAATGACCATTTTAGCTTTCAAACATAGTCTTCCTTCCCCACAACTATAAACCTACTAGGCTGAGTCATATAGATTTCTTCCTTCAAATTCCCATGTAAGAATACCATTTTAACATCGATCAAGTTGTTACAACTCCAAATCAAATTGTGCCACCAAGGCCAATAGGAAAAGAATGGAGGAGTATCTTACCATCAGAGAAAAAACTTCATTGTAATCAATCCCCTCCCTTTGAGCATAGCCTTTGGCTACGAGTCTTTCCTTAAAGCTTATATCATCATCAAAAGATCCTTATTTCTTTGTGTAGACCCATTTACAACCGATCACCTTCTTTCCTTTTGGCAACTTCAAAAGTTCCAAAGTTTCGTTCTTGAAAAGATAATACATCTCTTCCTTCATCGCTCCCTCCAAGTGTTAAGCCTTGTAACCGTAAATAGCTCCCATATAGGTAGAAGGAACATCTTCTTCAACGACCAGTAGTGCATAGGCTATTATGGCCTTCAACTTTGGAAGCGGCATATCCTTTGTAAGCCAACTCAGTTTGCTTAAATCCCTCTTTGGTTTACTCTTTACGATTGACTCCACCACCAGAATCTCTTCATCTGTACTACCAAATACTCTACCTTCATCTGTGTCTTCATCTTTTGGAACATGAACTACTGGCTCATCACCCATTGTCACACCGATAGATGATGCCCCTTTTAGTACATAACACTCTAGCACATATGAAGACGTATCAATCTCCACTTTCTGCAATACCTCACTTGTCATCTTCTCTGTGTGCTCAAAGACATATGACTTCATCATAGAAGCCTTTTCAAAAGTGACATCTCTGCTCAGAATGATCTTTCGGTTTCTTGTATCCCATAACTTGTAGCCTTTCATACTCTTATTCTTACCCAGAAAGAAGTCTTCTTTGCTCGAGGATCCAACTTACCATCTTTAACATGATAGTATGTCGGACACCCAAATATATGAAGAGTATCATAATCTATAGCAGGTTCTCCCGACCAAACTTCCATCGGTATCTAACCCTCAATTAATGAGGTAGCATACATATATCAAAGCCACAACCCCAAATACCTTGCCCAACCCAGAATTGGACAACATATACCATACTTTCTCTAGCAAAGTATGATTCATGCGCTCAGCTACCCCATTTTGTTGCGGTGTCTCTCTAACAGTTAAATGTTGAACGATCCCCAAATCCTTACATACTTGCAATAATGGATCACTAGTGTACTCCCCTCCATTATCCGAATAGAGCAACTTGATCTTTTTGTTAGTCTGAGTCTCAACCAATTTCTTCCACCTGATAAAAAAATTTAGGACTTCATCCTTCATCCTCATGGTATATACCCATACACGCCTGGAAAAGTCATCCACAAAATACACAAAGTAATGTTTCCCCTTTAGCGATGGATTCTTGGAGGGTCCCCAAATATTAGAGTGAACATAATCAAGGGTTCTACGAGTACGATGGATAGCGATGCCAAACTTTACCCTTGTTTGCTAGCCCAACACACAGTATTCACAGAAGTCTAGTTTGGACACTTTAACACCCTTCAATTGCCCTTGGTTAGCTAGAACCCTCAAGGACTATTCCCCCGCATGTGCCAAACGTATATGCCATAGCCGAGTAGTATCTCTGGAAGTGGTCTCCTTCCTTCCCGCGGTAGCAATCTTACCTAGAACAGCTGTACCATCCAAATAGTACATATTATTACTTCTTTTTTGGCCCTTAAATACAACCATGGCTCCCTTAAGAACCTTCTTCACCCCATTCTCATACACAACCTTGTAGCTTTTCGCTTTAAGTAAACTCGTTGAGATAATATTCTTATTCATCGCCGAAATATACCGAACATTTTCAATTTCTTTAACTAGACCATTATGAAACTTCAAACGAATGGTACCTATCCCCATGATGTGACAAGGATCATCATTTTCTATCAACACCGCTCTACCATCTAGCCTTTTCAAAATAGAAAAATAATCCCTTTTGGGACAAATGTGATAAGTAGCACCCGAATCCAAAATTTATTCTTTTGAATCAATAACACATGTACTAGATGATATAGTTAAAGAGAAATCAGAGTTATTACCTCCATTTCCTATGTCTTGAGTCACATTTATCGAAGAGCTCAATTTTCCCCCTTTATTCTTAAAAAGCGTGAGACATTCATTATTTTAATGACCCATTTCCTTACAAAACACACATTGAAGAACTAGTTGTATCTCCTTTTATCATGGTTCCACCAATTTTTATACACTAGCCGTAATCAAAAACTCAAATGAACTCGAGATAAGTCGACGTTACCTCAATTTTGCGAAACACCGAGGAACCAACCTCACTCTAACACCAATTGTTGAGTCGCAAGCCGTGGAAGCCAAAATCCAACCTAATTTGGTTAGGAACAAAAAAACAACAATCTAAAAGAATACACAATCAACAACCAAACACAAGGTTTAAGGTAGTTCGGTAATTGCCTACATCAACCGTACAAAAGAGAGAGAGAGAGAGAGAGTTTATTCAACATCCAAGGTTACAATCTCACAAATCAATTGGAGATTTTTTCTCTCAAGAATTCCTTTACCAATAGATCTTACCAAGGGTGGCTCATAAAAAACCTAACTCTCCCTTATATACTTGGGAGAGGCAAATACAATCGCTCAGATCTCAAGGCAAATAAGAGGCTTTAAACAAAACTTAAAATTGGGTTTTACCAAACTCTGTTTTTTCTATTCAAACAGAGACTTCTATTCGAACAAAACCATAAGTGTATTCGAATAAAAATACTCAGGCTGTTATGTTTGAACATGTAATATGTCTATTCAAACAGAACCTCAAACCTTTACAGGACATACTTTAGAAAAATTATAGTAACTACGAAACAAGAAATCTAATTTAGTTCAAGCAAACTAAGTAAATTATGAAAATGTATGCACCTTCTCAATGGTAACATCATATGGGATAACAACATGGCATTTGCACCGATAAGCGGGAGCAACTATAGAAAGGCCGATAGGAGTGCTTCCAGCACTCCCCTCCATTACCTAGATAAAAAGTTTGAAATTTATAATGCCAATAAAAAATATTGAAAGACCATGCACAGCCACAACGCAACCGGATGGAAAAGAAACATAATGTGCTTTAGATGGTAGTTCTTGTATTCAAAATTCTTACAAAACATTCTATACTCAGTATCGAATTTGCCCCATACAAATAAATACTAAATTATATCTGACATGACCAAACTAAATACATTTAGTTGACATTTTCTATTCCTATCTACAAGTTAAGCTTGCCCATTCCCATAAATAGGAGAAAACTACAAGAAAGACGTGAAGTAGGCTACTGGCCCAAAATAGAAATCCAATGCTTTTAGCTTGGCATATTTGAGTAGGCACAAATTAATTAACTCGTACATCTACGTATTCGTAATCCCTCTTAACACTTACTACAATAATGAGGTATTTTAATTTTGTGAGCTTGGTAACCATTGGTGCATGATTAACCTATAGAGTCACACAATGGCTAACCATGCATCAAGCTATGCATTGGGAATTAGTCTTCTAAATTGGAAAGCTTTGTTAATTGTTACTCAATTTTTTATCCTTGTTTAGAGCATTCTTAAAATTTTAACCCATTGAAAGAGACTTTTTTGCTCTAAATTCTTACTCGAGCATACACAAGATATAATCTTACATACCATACAATTTATCTCATGCCCAGTTTTTCATGACATCCTAACGTCTCCTTTATACATTAGACTAAAACTTAAGATTTTTTATTTTATGGGATCTCATTTGTTATAGATGGGATTGTGATGCTTCTTTGAATTTTATGTATGAACTTTCTTCTATACAAGTTATTGTATTGTCTGAGTTTTTCCAAGTATGAATGAATATAATCCAATCTATCCAAGCTGGAGTCTAGCCGCCTTATACACATCCTAAGTTACTGATTTTCTACAAAGTATTTTAATTAGTTATAAGTTGGTGAATTCTATCATTTAGGAGTTAGTGGGAGTAGTTTACTGTAATAGTTATGGAGAAAGTGGATAGTGGTTACGTGGTTTGTTATTCTTAAGATATTATCATGGAAGTGGTAGAAACATCTTTATTTAAGAGTTTGTATCAATTAATCATATATGAATTGAATAATTAAGAAAGAACACTATGTGTTTGCATCTTCGGGGCAGGTTTTCCTCAATCTAAACTATTTTTATCCTTTTTATATTTTTATCGTAATAATTGGTATCCAGAGCTAGGTGATTCTCGCTTCCATCGTCGTTAAATTCATAAATTGATCGTCACTTATTCACTTTCATCTTACCATTTTTTATTCAACCAAATGGATTTGTGCAAATAAATTGTGAAAGAGTTGATAAGGATAGTGAAGAGCATGAAATATATTGGAGCAAATTATTCGGCTGAATCACGAGCAAATTATCGTGCCCGTGTAACGTTCAATGAATCCATGATTAAATTTAACAACAAGACATGTCCATATTTGTGAGACTTCTTCAATATATTTGAAGATAAAGAAGAAATTTTTCGAAAAACCTGGAGTTCTCCATCCAATGATATAGGCAACTTCTTCCCAATTTTCGAATAAGAGCAAAATGATATTACAGAAAATGTTACGAATTTTGATATTTCCATTTCTAATGATGTTTTCTTATTAAAATTTTAGAGCATGTTAATCATTCATCTACATGCGAGTGGGCATTATCATGTTACCCTCAAAGCATTGATTTAACTTTAGGAGGTTGACATCACTACTACAACAACAACAAAATTTTAATCGTTTTCACTTCTACCTCTACTAACAACCAAATTAAGTAAAAGGGTATATACAAAACTAAGATTAGTACTCACACTCTATCCTTCACACTTCCCCCAGAATTCAAAAACTTAACTTTTGCAAGAATCTGAAACACAAACACAAGATCAAACAAAAGGTTTTTTTTATTTAAGTCATGATGTTTATACGAATATTAGACTTAAGTCCTGTTGCTTAGCAAAAAAGTAATCTTAGTCCTTAATTTGTAGTTTGACCTAGGTCAACTCCAGTTGACCAAAATAAACAAATATTAAAAACAACTTTGCCCTTTTTGAATTTAAATTTTTAAAAAATCAAATAGCAAACCACAGTCGCAAGATATTTACCATGTAGTAATCGAACAATCTTATTTTCAAGTTTGGTTAAGACTCGATGGATAAATGACAAGTGTCAATAATTTTTTATGTTTAAACAACATCTCACGTGATTTGCACATGTTGAGCATAAGGGTATTTCAGTCTTTGTGAAATAACTGTCAGATTTGAACTTGGTCAACTGCAATTGATTATAGTTGACCTGGGTCAAAATGCAAATCGAGGGGTAAGATTATTTTTTTGCTAAACTGTGGGACTTAAGTCTAATATCCATATAAACATCAGGACTTAAGTCAAAATCACTCTCAAACAAAGCCCAGACTCCAAAACACATACAAATATCAAATTTGAGCTAAAATCTTACTTCATAACCAGTTGCTTCTAAGAGACTATTGATTTTGATCAAAGGGGTATTTCCAATGGTGTTGATTAGCCCATTTCGTAGTTTCTTATATATGGTTTGTTTGGTACTAGTGATTCTTCTCCATGGGAGTTTTAAACGAGAGTAGTGGAGGAAGTAAGAGAGCATAACTAATCTTTCAGTCCACCAAATACTTGATTGGGAACGAATTCTAAAAGATAGAGAGAGAGAGACCGACTGCTAACCCAACTCCCTTCATGGCCGGTGGCCAAGGCCAGTCATCTTCTTCTCCCATAGGTCTCCCACCTATTTCTCTTCGAACTGAACCCACCACACATCTTAGAGTTTAGAATGAACAAATGTTGGAGACCAATCTAATTCCTGCCGATTTGTAAGAGTAAGAACTCCGATGGCTTGAGTTTTGGATACGGCAAAGGCTTTCCTTCAAATGATAAAGCTCTTACCTGAAGAAGGGAAGCTAAAACAAACTACTCTCCAAATGAAACAAAAAAAAGCTAAATTAATCAAGGCCATTGAGGCAAAAGCTCTGTATGAAGCTAGTGTGAGAACCAATGTTCTTGCTGATAATGGTGTTGGTAAAACTTGTGATGAAATTGTTCACATCAATGAGGTTTATGTATTTAGTTTTAATGATGTCCAAATTTATGTGGTTAGTAATTCTGAAACTGAATTGAACGATGCTCAAATTGAGAGAGTTAACAACTTCATCCCTGATTGTAATTTTGGGGAAAATCAACTTTTACATGACAATTGGTTGAATAAATGTCCAAGCAAAAATTTAGTTGCAATGGAGGTAGATGCTCATGAATTTAGCGAAGATGATTACAGATCAAAGGTTGTAGCAGGGGACGATATTATAATCGAGTTGGATTTTGATTCAGCTGACGATGGTCTTAAATCAAGTGATGATTGTACTTCTTCTATGGGTAATGCTTCAACGTCATAGACCTGGGTTCTTCCTCAAACAAAAAAGGTACAATAAAACACAATTTTACTCCTCTTGAGACCATTAATGGTGTTTCTGTGGTTTTTTTCATGGCTAAAGAGTTCATCGAAAGTATTAAAGAGTTTGATGCTTATTTAGTTGGTAATTTTGTTGGGAAAAGACTAGATTACATCTTTGTTAGGGATACCTTGTGTAAGATTTGGAAATTGAAAGGGTTAGTTAATGTTACTCTATAAAATAATTACATCGTTTTTTTCATATTCTCTTCGAGTGAAGATAGAGATAGAGTGCTAGAGATGAGATCTCAGTTTATTGGTAGCAGGTTTTTCCTTATTAGGCCTTGGGGGCTTTTCATTAAGACCAAAGAATCTGAATTAAAGACTATCCCCATTGGGTTAATCTCATGTAAGTTCCTTCCTACACTTATGGACCCCCCATGGAATTGGCAAGATTGCTAGCTTCATTGGTACGCCTTTGTTCCTTGATAAAGTGGCCGAAGATAGGACTAGAATATCATTTGCTTGAGTTTGTGCAGAGGTTGATATTGACAACGATCTTCCAAGTACCATCCCTATTGTTTATGAGATGATTAGAAAATCCAACATTGAGGTGGAGTATAATTGGATTTTGACAAAGTGTAATGAGTGCAAAGTCTTTGGACATATTACTTTAAATTGTCTAAAAAATGTAAGCATTGTCAAGAATGTAAGCATTGTAGCTAAGAAAGCTAAGCCAAAAGATTCTTTGAGTTGGGCTGCCAAAGTCGGGACAAAAAATATGGCTAAGACCACAAAGAATACCAAGGCCGTAGTGAACAAAGATGGTTGGGAAAAGTCGAGGAAACCGCTAGGTATAGACCTACTAGTTCTACAAGTGGTATTATTGCTCACATTCCAATTGATCTCACTGAAGAGATAATTAAGATGATATAGAAGGGGTCTATCTCTGGTGTAGAAATCAAAGATAAAGATCAACTTATTTTAACAACGGATAAAGAGTTGGGGCCTATTGTTTCTTACGGTAGTCCTCGTGTTGAACCTAGTGGTGAAGATGCCTCCTTACTAAGTAAAAGGGTCAAGAAAGAAGTGGTAACTACGAGAGACAAACTTCCTAAAGAGCCAGATCAATAGTACGAGTCTCTTTTGTTTTGCCTCTTTGTAATCTTTTTTTTAGTATACCTGTTGTTTCAGGTTGTTTTTCCCTTTTGGGTGTTTGGTTCACCTCCTTCCCAGGCCTTCATGTTGACTCTTGGAGGATTAGGGGGAGTTATCCCCACCATGTACATTTTTTCCTTCTATATATCTGGTCACGGGTCTGCTTAAACCCAGTTTGCCTGGTAAAAAAGAAAAGAAAAAAAGAGCATAACTATGGAACCAACTACAACAATAATAATGCCAGTGGGTCTCACAGTATAGGCGCATTGTTACTTCAAAGTGAGCTTCTGTACTAGGACCTGTCTGGCAATTTTGTTTTCATAAGCTTTTGAAGTGTAATGAGATAGAGGTTTGATTGTCGTAATTTGAAAATCGGCTCAAAGAAGCCAAATGAAATGGCATTTAGTAAACTATGGTTAGATGTAAGTTTTTTTTACTTACAAGATTTTTGTACTTTGATCGAAAAGGTAAAATTACTTTAGGTCATCTCGTGTAGTGCTCAGAAATGGAGCTCTAGCTTGGAATCTGAAGCTCATCTTTAGGCACTATGATAATGCTGCAACCCAGAGCTTACTTCAAAGGGATAAGCTCACCTTTTAAAGTAACTCTTGTACTAAAAAATATTTTTGCTTGGTTCTTTTCTAACTATTCAAAGGGATTACTTCATAACCATTTTATTAGTCTAAATATTTTAGCTAAAAAATAGTAAAATCCAAGTTTTTTCCAGATATGATGATTATGGCGCCTACATTCCCCATATATATATGGAGAAAATGATTTTGTTTAATGTGTGACTCTCTGGATGCAGTTATTGCAGCTCTAATGTACTTAATGGTTAAGATATACTTTCCCTTCGAAAGGAATGCCATACAAGTAGAATAGGTCAGCAACCTTGATATTTTTATGACATTCTAAATTTTGGTTATAATGAAATTTGGATTATGATCTCCATATTTTTGTTCTCCATCAGATGTCTTGCTCAGGGTGCTACTAATTGCTCAAAAACTGCTGCAAGATAACAGACACAGATCCAAAAGAGATATATATTACATGCATCCATTTGTATTTACAGGTATCGTTTGACAGATTCTTATAAGATTTATTTTCCAAGCCACAACTACTTGAGGTGGATTGAAAGGAAGAAGTACAAGATCTAAAAAAATTTACTTGACACAACTGTCTCATGTTTCCATATCTAAGCATCACATTGTGTTTTCAACTGTAGAGCAAGCGGTTGTAGATTGAGCTATCAATGACATATGTATCCTATTACACTGTAGTTGCTACAACCAAAATGAAGTACATTCTCCTATCATGACGTGTGATTACATATTTAGAATGACTCTTTTCCATTTTAAGAAATTTCTGCAAAGTGTCTAGGCTAGAATGTACACCGATTTGGCCAATTTATACTCACAAATGAAGACAAACTATTGCTCTCTGATAAAAGTGCTACCCTTGATAAGGCTTGCACTGAATTGATATTTTCTTCTATTATAGGGAACAAATGCAATTTGTAAGTGATACCTGAAGCATCCATATTTTGAGTTTGTTTCATTTCATGTCTAGAATAGGTGTCAGCACTACCTCATGGTTATTCGTCATCAGAGAGTGCACGTGGAGTGACTACAGCTGAACTGACACTGAACAGGTACGTGGGTTTGTACCTCTTCACTCAAAAAAACTCGAGCCATTAGTATTTTACAAAAGGTCAAAAAGAAATTATGTTTTTTGGAAAAAATATATTTTTGATGAAAAAAAAGTTTCTATTCTAACAGACTTTTTCTTTGTTCAAAATTTTTACTCAGAACCTTTTTCTTTGAATAGATCTTTGGTTCTGTTCGAATAAAACATTGTTTGTTCGAACAGACTATATCTCTGTTCGAACAGAGGTTGGGTTTTCAGTTTTTTGATAAATAACATCCTTTATTATTATTATTTTAACTCTTCCAAAACCTATTTTTTCTAGGACTTGAGATTTTAGAAACAATAGAGAATTTTCATCGAGCGATTCAATGCGAAAAAAAACTCAAATTGAATCAATCAAAGATTGAGTAAAACTAAATCCAATTTCATAATTTTTGAGTTTGAGTGATTCAAGCTTTGAAGCTTTGGTGCGTTATTCGAGGCAAGGCGTTACAATAACGAAGGACATTGCGAGAATGCAGATTTGATTGTGAGGAGTTCAATTAGAAGAGAGGTAACCACAGGATGTACTTATCAAGTCTATAAGTAATTAAATTCTTATAATTTTGTTTCAATATTGGATTGTTAAGTTGTCGGACGATTCGGCAGCGACCTGTAGGTTTTTCTCCTGAGAAAGATTTCCCATAGGGTTAAAATTGTTTGTTCTCTTACTTGATTTATTTTTGCTTATTATCACTAGAACATTGGACCAACTTGAATTAGGCTAGGGTCAAACCATTAATTCAAGGTTTTTCGGACCTATTGATTTTAACCTAAATTAATCGAAATCGATTAGTCTCAAGTGATTTGAATTTTTAATACTATAAACCTTGATATACGTATAGGTAGAGTTGTAAGAATATAGTATTATACAACCATTTCAAAATTAAGGAATAGACCCGTGAATTGTTTAAGATTGGTTATGGAACTGTAGATCTTATTATTTTATATAAGACAAACTATCAATGATGTATTTTCTTTCTTTCTTTTCTTCCAACTGGTATCTGTTGGAAATGGGCATACTCTTTAAAGCTAAGTACCTTAGAGCATATGCAACAGCAAGTTAGATTGCTTATGTGGCAGTAACTGACCCTCAAACCTCCCAACCGACCACCCAACAGCATGGTCATCTTGTCTAGCTGGCAACCTGCAGACCAATAAAACTCACCTTGTGGGTCGGTTTAGAGACCCACAGGGTGGGTTTGTAAAATAATCATGTTGCACAGCTTTGAAATTCACGGCACCAATGAACCAATGAGGGGATGCCACTTCTCATGTTCTGATTGGTTGTAAATGCCGCACAGTTCTTAACTATGTACCAGACCAACTGCTAGGATGAAGCCACGTGTATGGCCCATGTTTAAAGGAGGGCAATGGCTAGTTCTTGTCGCGTAGTTCTGAATTGCGCAGCATGGTCTGTAACAATTAAAACAAAGCCATGTCTTCATCTCCTCCATAAAACATCCCCTCACCCCATTTATCTTTAAGAAAAGAACCACATTAAACTAAAACAAAGCCATGTCTTCATCTAGCTCTCAAGCAAGCTCCCAATCTAATTCTCAAGCCAACAACCTAACTTCTATCCCTCCCAATTTACCGTATTTGGTTTATCACAAATGCTAAATCCTTCCCAATATCGCGATAACCACGTTCGGCAATTGTTTCCTTCACATGACTCGTCATTTCCCTCATAATTTGATTCTCAAGGAACCAATGCTTACTCTAACCACCAACCTTACTACCCACAATTCAACGTTCAATTGGGAAGCCCATATTTTCCCTCACAAATGGAATTTGGCGGTAGAATTTTGTCCATCTCGCCAATACAAGCTTCATGGGGTTTAAACAACTTAAACCTCAATGCACCACCTACTCCAGTTGTCGCACAAAGTCATACGCGTGCAAAAGGGAAGGCGAAAGATAAAAGGAAGATAATGACACTGGTACCAACACCGTCTATGGTTGAAAATCATGTAGAGGAGGAGGTTGATGATAGGGAGATAATTAATAAAGAGAAATACAAGAATGAAAGTCATTGGTCGGCAGATGATTTCGTAAACCTCGCATACGCTTGGTCTCAAGTTTGCCAAAATCTCAAGACAAATAACCAACATAAAGCTTCATCCTCTTGGTTAAAAGTGCGTGACCAATTAAATTCATTCTACGCGGTCTAATCGATATAACGATCATATAACGACATCAATTGCGCGTAGAAAAATCGGCTTAATAAGGAATGCGCAATCTTCAAAGGCATTCCTCAAGACCATGAACACCGATAATTTTTTGATATTGGAATGGGCGATGTGCTAAGTATTTCAATTTTACATTCATTTTAATAGTCTAGCTAAGGTAATGTACTTATAGTATTATCAGACATTTTCATATGCCTAAATGGCGTACGAGATGTATGAAAATATATTTTAATTTTGAGTGTCTTATAAATTGTTAGAATATTGCCCAAAATGATCCCAAATTAATCCAATTGGGAATCTCGGCCGTAATGTATTAAAGAAATTGTCTTATAGCGATAGTTCACAAAACTCCACCAATACCGAACCTCCCACACCTATTTTTGCCACCCCTACGATGGACGACCATCTATCACTCTATACTTGTGGGGAAGTATGTCTGGACGGCTAAAAAAATTTAAAGCGAAAGAAGCCACAAAGTCGGGAATGGGTTATTGGGGGAAGAAGATGTTCGAAATGACTGCCAACATAATTTTGGCATATAATGAAAGGGACGAGAAGAAAAAAGTGGTAAAACAAGTTATAGTTAGAGAACGAGAAGAACAAAAGTTGGCTAAAGAGGAGAAGACACAAAGGAGATGTGAAGTGGTAATAACTAGACAAAAAGTTAATAAATAGCAAACTTTAGTTAAGGTGATGACAACCGACACAACTAACATACTGCCAGAACAAAAACTTTGGAAGAAGAAGCAACTCAAAATTTATTCTGCAAAGTTGAAGAAACGATGTCCAATTGATGAAGATGACTCAAGTGATAAAGATTGATGCAACTGTCAGCTTTATTATTAGAAGGCATTAATTTTAAATTATCACTTTGAATTCGATCTTGATGTACTCTTCTTTGTCTTTTGGTAGTTTAAAATGTATTTTCTTTCTATGAATTTGATTGTGATGCACTCTTCTTTTGGTCGTTTAAAATATATTTTCTTTCTATGAATTTGATCTTGATGAGTCCTTCAATACTCTAATTTGTCAAACATAACTTGAAACATTCTCTACTTCAGTCAAATATTACAAATAAACTTCTGTGAAATATTACAACTTCAACATTAAAAATTGTGATTTCAAAAAGAAAAATCATCAATAAGAAACTTGTGATAGAGAAATGACATTACTCTGCTCCTTTTAGCTCCCATAAATGACCCACGAGTTGATTTCGTAAGGTGAAATGAGTCATTTCATCTCTAATATTAGTAACCTTCGTAATGTACTCTGCCATAGTATTGAGAGCATGAATTGGGTTTAATATTGCCATTCACTTCTAATAATCCATTTGTATCATGAGTGTCGGGTGATCTAAGGTATTGAGTTTTGAATTCTGTGACGATTATTGGGCAAAATTGTTTTAAACTTAAATTAGCAATAGACTCCCTAATCTGAATGTATTCATCTTGGGCATCTCCACAAGTACCATAACATAGTATGTGAAGTACGGACGTTATCTTTTGGTGATTTGACAAACTTATCATCCTAACGGCATTTTCTTTATGAACAAAATAATCATTCGAAGAAAGTACTTTATCATAAATATGTTGATACACACCTTCGCTCATACGGAATTGGCGGCGAAATGGAATACTTTTGTAGAATGGATTGGGACCAAAATAATCTCTCATAAACTAAAATACCCCAATGCATGATCACGCTCTTTCCGTATGTCCCTCCTACCCATCTTACTACTACTCCACTTACGTGACAATGTCGCTACTAGCTCTTCCACCTTTCCCATTTCCAAGAGAACCTTGTTATACTCGTGCATCATCAAAATATGTTGTTAAAAAAGTTCTTCCAATCCAGAAGAATATGAAGAAGATGATGATAACGAAGAGATGATAGGTCGGACATGATGAACTTGATTAAAGAGTAAAAAATTAAAAGATGAAGTTATAAGAAATACTCAAGGGAGTGATTGATGTAAGAATTACTCAAGAGAGATTTACTCAATTTATAGTTGTTTGTTATATATGATTTGTCATTTGTTATATATGATTTGTCATTATTTTTGCTTCCGACTATCTTTTCAAAGAATTTGCTCTTTTGTTCCTATCATATCAAGTCGTTCTGAGATGAAAAGATTGTTTAACACGTCACGCTATTCTGTTTCTGCTTATATAAAAAGTGGACTCCATATATGTGAAGCTCCACTCCAAAATTAATCATAATGGATCCAGGCCGACCACGCCATCTACACAACCACCAACCTGAAAGGGAGAAATGCCAAACTACGGAGGAAGACTTCTCAGGGAGGGTATTTGATTTCTTTACGAACTACCAAAAAACTAGCTTTTGGCAATAAACCTACTACACTTTTAATAATAAAGATTGTCCGTTACATCACTTGCTACGAAAGATGTCTGTTACCAGAAGACTTTATCCGTTGCCATAAGTTTTGCTAAATATTATACCGCGATACTTTTACTCCAAAAAATTGAAAACCCCACCAAATTTCTTCTTTATTCTCAAACTTAGACCTTGATCCCCCATTTCACTATTCAATCCATCTTTTCTAATTATCAATGTGTTTTTGGTGTTGGTTCTTCAATTACATGTATTTTTTGTATCTCTCTATTGTAAGAACTCTAGGGAGAGATGAACTCCAATGCTCTATTATATCAACCTCCATCGTTGTTTTACTTCAATTTCAACTCTAAAACCCTTATGGATCCAATTGGGCTTCTCTGTATAAAGATTATCGATCCTGTTTTGTTTGCTTCTCTTCTAAAGAAGATAATGGTTCCGGGTTTGCATTATCTTATTTCTTAGTAAATATTATAGATTTTGGGTAGGTAATTTTATCTAGGTATGATTGAATTTTGTAAAAAAAAAATTGAAAGAGTGAGAGAAGGAAGATATAATGGGTAGTTGGGGGGATTATTTGGAAGACTATAATTTGGCAGTTTACCTCCTGAATTCCAATTTTTCAAGCATTTACCTATCGGTTCACCTTGGTGCCGAGGGCGATCCTGCCATTTTACCTATCGGTTCGATCCACCTTGGTATACATCCCACGGAGGACTCTTCTGACTCCACCCTTTGAACTGCCCGATACCCCACATACCATCCTGTTCGAGAATGCCTTAGGGAGTGCAGTGCTGAATACACGCCGAACCCTCAACATCACCCCCCTCGACCCCAGCGATCTCTTCCTCATCCTGCCTACCTTACTCAGCTGGCACTCGATCAAAAAATCTGCGCTGCTATTGGCGTCAGCTCGAGCCCCACACCGAACTCGTGGAATCAATTAAACAACTCTATTTGCCCTATAATTCTCGTGGTCGAAGTACCTCAAAATTTCCATACCCCTAAAATTAACAAATACAATAATACCGACCCTTAGTCTCATGTCTTTGAATTCTAAAATGCTTTGAGTTTGTAGTCCACCGCCGACCATATCTTATGTCGAATGTTTCCCACCAGTCTAACTAATAGCCCTCTCAAATGGTACCACAGCCTCCCTAACGGCTCTATCCGAAGCTTTAAACAATTGTCAAACCATTTTATCGGCCAATTTTCCTTTAACAAAGACCGTGACATTCGAGTCGATGCTCTTTTCAACTTCTGTAAATCCCCCAACGAAACGTTAGAAGCTTTTACCAAGCGATTTCTCGATGAATCACGCAAAGTCAAAAACCTCAACTGTGTAAATGTCGTTCTCACGTATTCTAACGCGTTACCAGATCATAGTCGTGTCAAGGAGTACATCGTGCTTCATAAACCACAAACCCTCAAGGAGGTATCATCTAAGGTTAATGGATACATCGACCTCGAATGCCTCCACGGATCCAATCACCAGGGGCAAGCCTTGACCACTAACCATAATAAACCTCGACCATCTTCTATACCCATGGTCGCTCCTATCCCACAGGAGACCGAGAGCTGCAAACCCCCTCACTCTGATGCTACCCCAGCCGAGATCCGTAAAAAATGACCGATGCCAGTTCTACCAAAACTCATTGCCCCCATAAGCACCCTTCTCCCACAAATATAGGCCGACCGTATCTGGCGTACCCCCTACCCCATTAAGGTTCAGAAAGATGAGCTTTACTGTCAAAATCACAAGTGCAGCTGCCACTCTACCAACAAATGTTATGCTTTGTAACTCGAGATAATTCTTTAAGCTGGTCGTCTACATCGATATGTCGCCGACCTCTCCAGCTATCTCCACAGGTTGTATCTCAAACCCCGACTACCGACCCAGCCGAGGTACACATTTTCCAACTCCATCTCACCGAAGTTAACAATATTGACAATGGCCATACTAGAAGTAAGCGCAAGCGCATCGAAGAATGCTGCAAGCTTACCTACCAGGAGAAGCTACCCATCCTTCTACCAGAATCGAGCCAATGCCCTCGACCCGAAGGTATATCCTTCATCGATTACAATACTTCTCATATTCGTTTTCCCCACTCCGACCTCTTGGTCATTATGATTAAGGTTGAACGCCTCGTTCTCCATATATACCATGCTCATTAATACAGGCAGTGCAGTCGACGTCCTCTTCCTCTAGATTGTTCGAGCCATGTAAAAAATATACCTTATTACGCTGGCTAATATCTAGCTCAAGGGATTTAATGGCACTGCCGAGGCCATCGTCGGTCGCATCAGCCAACCTGTCACTATCGGCCCCGTGACCCTCCAAACCAGCTTTCTAGTCATCGACAAGAAATCTGAATACCTGGGCCTACTTGGACGCGACTGGCTCAATGCAATGAAAGTCGTACCTTCTACTTACCACCAAACACTTTGTTTTACTACCCCTTGCGACACGTAGAACATAAAAGTCTCTCAACGCCTTGCCCGCTCATGCGAACACCTTGAGATCAATCTTTCCAAAAAACTAATTAAACCATAAAAATCAATGCTTTTTGCACTCCCCAAACCTTTGGACCCTTCTACTATACCTGTCGAACCCACTGTATACATCGAACTCGACGGTCTTGGTCGAGGTACATTCATCAGTAGTTTTTGGATGAGGTCGAACTCCTCGAGCTCACCACTTTTCTTCAAGCAAATAAAGATATCTTTGCCTAAACTTTCCATGAGATACCTGGTATCGACCCAACCCTGGCCTACCATCGTCATGACCTCATCCCTCACTCTACCGCCGTAAAGTAGATGAAGCGCACTTTGGCACCAAGGATTTGAGAAGTAGTAAACCTTGAGGTCAAAAATCTCTTAGCCGTAGGTTTTATCAAATAAGTCAAGTACGCTGACTGAATCTCCAATATTATTATTGTTCCTTAGAAGAACGCAAAGATCCGAATTTGCGTCAACTTCACAGACCTCAATAAATATATACCAAAAGATAACTTTCCTCTCCCGATCATTTCAGTACTCCTGGATGCCGCAACCGGCCATAAACAACTACCAATGATAGATGTGGCTTCGAGTTACAATCAGGTACCCCTCCTCCCAAAGGACCAACGCAAAACTTTGTTTATTACTGAATAAGGTTTTTACTACTTTAACGTCATTCCCTTCAGCCTTAAAAATGCGAGTGCCACTTACCAACATCGTGATACCACCTTGTTTAAATCTTTGCTTGGCAAGTCAGTTGCAGTTTACAGTGATGACATGTTATGCAAAAGCCTCCAAAAACATACCCATATCCAGGACCTCAGCGAATTATTTACCATACTTCGTTCTTATAACATGAAACTTAACCCAGAAAAATATCAGTTTGGTATTTCATCCGACAAAATCTTGGGCCACCTCATCAGCAAACGAGGTATTAAGATCGATCCAACTCATATTTGCGCACTCATTGATATAGCTTCCCCTAGAACCAAAAAAGATGCCCAAAAGGTTGTTGGAAAGACAGCCACACTCAACTGTTTTATATCGAAATCCTCTGACCGTTGTGCTTAGCTCTTCTCCATCTTACGCGACCAAGGCGTCCATAAGGCCAAAATTAAAATAACCCCAAAATAAATTGGACACCCGATTGCGAATATCCTCGAACTCAAAACATACCTTGGTCGACCACCCATCATCAGTACCCCCATCGAAGGTGAAATGTTTTTTTTATACCTTGCAGTTACGGACACTTCTATTAGCTCGGTCCTTATTCGACTCGAATCTAGCATCGAGAAACCCGTGTACTTTATCAGCAAAACTCTGACAACTGCAGAGACTCGATATACCAAGCTCGAGCGATTGCTCCTTACACTTGTTTACATTGCTCAAAATCTCAAACCATACTGTCAAGCTTACCCTATACGTATTATCACCTGCTACCCCCTTCGGAGATCCTTAGCAAGAAAGATAAATCTAGACGGGTTTAACAATGGTCTGTTTATCTTAGTAAACACGACATTACTTTTGAGAAACAAATATCCCAAAAAGGCTAAGCAGTCATTGATTTCCTTGCCAACTTCGCGGTCGAAGACATCGACTGGGAGGAATACGAAAATGATCTACCAGAAGACCATCTCGAACAAAACAACTCTTGGAACCCTAACACGGGTTGGCATCTCTTTACAGATGGATCCGCTGGATCTAATGGTTCGGGGATCGATATTGTCCTGGTTACCCCTCCAATGACCAAATTGAAAAGGTCGTCAAGTTAAACTTCGAATGCTCTAACAATGAGGCTGAGTATGAAGCCCAGATATATGGCCTCGATCTCGCACTCAAACTTGGTATTCCCAAACTGTCAGTATTTACCGATTCCCAACTTGTTCAGAGACAATACACTGGTGAAAATCAGGCAAACGGTCGCATAGCTGAATATGTTGCCCTTATTCGCTAGCGCATGGATCATTTCCTTGAAAAATATTCTATTACATATTACCCTCGAGGTAAAAATAGACATGTCGACGCCCTCACCTACATAACAGCCATGTTAGGCCAGTCCGAATCACGAACGCTCCATATCAAAGTACTCAAAAGCCCAAGAATCAACCATATGAAAGTCAATGCCATCAATACTAGGGCCGAGTGTCTCGATCTCGATGACTGGTAAACACCATTTCTTGCTTATTTCAATAGTTCTACCCTCCCTTGAAGATCCCAAAGCCAAATGTTCGTTACTAGAAAACTATCGCAGATACACCATTCTCAAAGGCAGATTACACTACAAATCCCCGAATAACGTACACCTCCGATGCATCTCCCAAAATGAAGCCACTACCACACTTACCGAACTTCACGAAGGTACTTGCGGTACTCACACTGCTAGTTGATCTATGGCTCTTCGAGCTGTAGCACAAGGTTTATTCTAGCCTAATATGAAGAAACAAGCTTAAGAGAACACAAAACACTGTGACAAATGCCAACGTCACCCTCATGATATCTGAAGCCCTTCACAAGACCACTATTGTAGCCAAGTTGCTTGGTCCTTTAAATGATGGGCGATTGATCTAGTGGGCCCTTTTCTCAAGGCTTCGGATAGACGATAACACATTCTAGTCCCTACAAATTACTTTACTAAGTGGGTCGAAGCCGTGCCTCTATGTCGAGCCAGAAAAGAAGAAGTTAACAAGTTCTTATGGAAAAATATCATCACTCGTTTTGGTTGCACTCACATGATTCACTGCAAAAACAGTCCACATTTTATTGGGAACAAAGTCTGCAATTTCCTCAAGAAGTACAACATCATCCTCTCCCCTTCAATACCCTATTACCCGCAGGGGAATGGCAAGGATGAAGCAATCAATAAAACTATAGTCAACGGTCTTCAGAAGAGCGTCGACGAGAAGAAAGGCCGATGGGTTCAAGAACTACAACATATACTCTAGGCCTATCGTACCACACAAAAAAAAGGCGATGGATTGCACTCCCTTCTTCCTAGCTAATGGTATCAAAGTTGTGCTGCCTAGCTAGTTCGAAGTACCAACACACAATCCCAACCTTTACAATGAAGATAATGAGTTTGAACTTGGATGCAATATGTTATGGATCGATGAAACCAGAGACTGAGCCATAGCAAACCTCGGCCATTACTACCTCTCTCTCTAGAAGTCATACAACAAAAGAGTTTGACCACGCAATTTTAATATTGAGGATTTGGTACTTCGACGAGTCACACCCTCTTCGAAGCCTCAAAATGTCGGCAAGCTAGCCGAGTCCTGGGAAGGACCATATGTCGTGTACGACAAAACCAACAAAGGATCCTATTATCAAATAATAGAAGTGGAGGAGCCTTTACCTAACCCATGGAATACAATACAGTTAGTCTCATATAATTGGCCTTAACCACCACCTTGTTCGACTGATGTAAATATAGCATAATCAATAAACATATTTTTTTCCTCTACACTTCATGTCATGTTTCTAGTAAATTTCTTAGTCAAACCTAAGTATCATGTCCACCTTTCAACCCGACTGATACTTGTGGGTGACCTAAAAGTTTTTTAAGTTTCCAATTCGAGAAAACCCGAGTGGCATGAATGGACAAAAGATCGGACAATCGAGAATACATTGGGGGCGACCACATAATGTTTTATTTAGGCTCAGGCCTTCAAATTTTAGTGAATTTCTTGGTCAAACCTAAGTATCATATCCACCCTTCGACTCGACTGATACTTGGGGGCAACCTCGAAGTTTTTCAAATTTTTAATTTGAGCAAACCCGAGTGGCATGAATGGCCGAAAGACCAGACACTCAGGAATGCATTGACGGTGACCACATAATGCTTCGCTTAGGCTTAGGCCTTAGAAGTCCAGTAAATTTCTTGGTCAAACCTAAGTATTATGTCCGCCCTTCGACTCGATTGATACTTGGGGGCAACCTCGAAGTTTTCAAGTTTCCAATTCGAGCAAACCCGAGTTGCATGAATGGCCAAAAAATTGGACACTCAGGAATGCATTGGGGGTGACCACATAATGCTTCATTTAGGCTCAGGCCTTTGAAGTCCAGTAAATTTCTTGGTCAAACCTAGGTATCATGTCCACCCTTCAACCCGACTGATACTTGAGGGCGACCTCAAAGATTTTCAAGTTTCCAATTCGAGAAAACCCGAGTGGCATGAATGGCCGAAAGACCGGACACAAGGGAATGCATTGGGGGTGACCACATAATGCTTCGTTTAGGCTCCGGCCTTCGAAGTCTAGTAAATTTTTTGGTCAAACCTAAGTATCATGTTCACCCTTCGACTCGACTGATACTTGGGGGCGACCTTAAAGTTTTTCAAGTTTCTAATTTGAGCAAACCTGAGTGGCATAAATGGCTAATAGACTGGACACTCATGAATACATTGGGGCGACCACATAATGCTTCGTTTGGGCTCAATCCTACAGATAGACCTGGGGGTGATCTTTGAAGTTCAGTACCCTCCTCGACCCGGTCAAACCTAAGTATCATGCCAACCCTTCGACTTGACTAATACTCGAGAGCGACCTTGAAGCTCTTCAAGGTTTCTGGAGGGGACCTCGACCCACTAGAGTAGAACATTTTATACTTCTAGCCGTACGTATAAATAAAGCATACAAACAAATCAGCAATTCAAGTCAAATACATGCAAGCCATTCCAGTCCAATACATACCAGCAGATAAAATTCAAATATAGTACTCATGGTTCAAATTTCACATAGCCAATACACAATCGTTCTAATTCAATATACAAACAATTCAAGGAAAGAAAGTTCATTACAGAACTCTGACGACAAAGACATACCTTCTACATATGCCCCACTCACACAGGAGTGGTCGCGCTGGCACCTTCAACGGATTCTTCAACGGCAACATCTCCAATGACTTTGACAGCAGGGATCCTTCCCGTAGTATCAACAGCACCTACGATTACAGAACCCCCTCCAACATTAGTGCCATCCCCTTCAACCGCAGGATCAACAATACCATCTCCAACACCCCTTACTACAGGGTCCACTTCCATCCCCACTGCATGTGCCACGTCCTCGACAGCAGACTCTGTGTCGAAGGAAAATGGTCGAAGGTCTCAGGATTATACCTCAACCTATTTATAAAATTATTCAGAGCCATGGTCGTATCGCACTCCTCATCGTATTGCACCTTGAAACATGCTATGTTTTCCTCTAGCTGCTCCTCTTTTTTAGCCAGCCTCGCCTCTAATACTTTTTGTATTTGATCACTGTTGGCAATCGCAGCTTTGACCTCCCTCGAAGCCTCAGCTTTAATCTGCAACTTCTCTCATCCTAAGACACCGACCTCAGTCTCAAACGACATTATGGTACCTTGAGCGAGTTCCAAACTGTCCCTCGCCTGCTTGAGCTATTTACTTGGTACCCTCTGGGCTTCGATAAAAGCTTGAGCCCAGACATTCACCTACACAAATACTCGACTAATCAGCAATTCTCGAAGGATAAGTATAACTTCACAATTTTAGAAACATTTACCTGATGCATAGCCTTATTCATTTGTCTCCCTGCTTCATCTGGGTCTGTTCCACAGAGGGCAGCCATCGACACGGCCATTGCTCAAGCCTGCTCCTCCAATTCAACCTCGCGTTACCTCACTTCGACTGCATCATCCACATCATCGGCCACCTGCTCACGAAACCTCTTATGCAGAGTAGTCTTCATTTGCTACACTGTCAAAGCTTCTTCAGTGACCTTACCTTACCCTTGCTAGCCTACCACGATACCTCAGAATTGGCCTCGGGCACACTCGAATGTACGGCCCCCGGCCCTTATTACCGCTCCCTCGGCAAATAGCTTGACTTTCAACTCAACCTTCCCTTCTCCATCTCACCCGCCCTCGTTGAAGCACTTCCTTTTTTCCTCTTGTTTGACTGAACAGCAGCAACTGGTATGTTTTGCAGTAATGTGTCAGTCTTCTTTTGCCTCTTCCTCACAATACCCAACTTCCCAAATACCCAATTTTCTACTCCTCGTCATGGTCAATCAGTTCGTCAATATACCTTTTCGGATTTGTCAATGTATAATTGCTGGGATCTATAAAACAAAGAAAGCAAGTTCAGCAACCTATTCGATCCACATAATAAATAGCCTTCGATTATTAACTTACTTGGATTATACGGCCTATGCTTCAGCTTATACACCTCCTCCCCTTCCACATTCTCATAATTTCCCCTTACCACCACCAAAGCCTTATCCCACCCACGCCCCGTCGAACACAAATCAAATAACCACGGTTTGTCTACATGGCATTGAATGTGATATGTATCTGCCTTCTTATTTGCTTTCCTTGAGTAGAATGATACAATATCCAACCGCTCGATCAAACCCCTCTTCTCATGTTGTAGCTTTATATTCATCCCTTCGACAACCCTCATCATCTCATAAAAATTTCCATTCATCTGGCATAGGCCAACATCCCAAAAATTCAATACCTGCTCCACCAGCTTTCGAAGGGGCAGTTGCATCCCTAGTCAAATCTGAACTTAAAACACCATGATACCTACCTGCAGGGCATCCTTGAAGGTGAAGCCTACCCCTGCAGGAACCAGTATAACACCCACCTTTGAAAACTTATATTTCTCCATGAATTGATCCAATCTCGCCCTTTTCTGAACCGGACTGGTCCCGACGGTGTCCCTGCATTATTCGAATCATCCCGATTGTCACTCTGTTACTCATCCCCTTCCTCCCTCTCATCACCCAAAGAATTGATATTACCTTCATTTCTATTTGCCTCCCCCTCCTCAACCTCCACTTTTTCACTCTCCCCGACTACTTGAGCCCTACGATGGCCCCTAGTCGAAGGTCCAACCCCTGGCACAACCATAGCCAATGGAGCGGCCATTCAAATTTCCAATACTTCTACATCGCTGCTCTCACCCCCTCGACCTCGACCAGATATACTTGGTTCACTTACTTCATCCTCCTTATCTATCAGCTCATCCTCGAAGCTTGATGGGTATGCATTATACCCTACAGAAAAAGAGGTACGCAATTAGATCAATATATTTGACTATCACATTTCAATATCATATTACGCTCTAGCTTCTCAAACTTGCCCAACCCATCGTTGAATGTTCGACTACAACCTCAATCACCCCCTCACTCTCCCCAATTCACCACTGGGCCAAACCTCTGGACACATGGGTTACCCACTTCCTCGGTCAGGCCATTACAAATAAAAAACCTAGCAGCACTTACTCCACCATAAAAAAAATATAAATCCAAAAGGCGATACGGCAGAGCAGTAGAGTACAAATACAAATCACCTATTTTTACAAGAAATCCGAAGACTTACCTGTTTGAATGGGTCAGATCTCTCAACAACCACAAAGTGTTCTTCTCTCCTCTCCAACAAGCTCTACCACAACAATGGCGTATTTTTTCCCTTTCTTCCTCCTTTATTATATTTATGTTTGATTGGTTGGGAACAATAAATTTCTCCCTCACCTCTTTAAATACCACCTCAAAAAAATAAAACCGCCTCTATTTTCTTCACTCACCATCATTACTACTCCTCCACTCCCCCTTATTTTTTAGCTGAGATGTGTCTTGACAATTTCACCCTCACTTCCTCTCCCATGCGTATTACACGCAAGTAATATTTGTTATACCTCTCGAAGCTTCTGGCGCACTGCCCGAGGCTGTCAACTCAAACCCACATGTCACCTTCACTTCTATCCCATATCCTGAGGAAACATCATGATGACCTGCAGTAGCACACTGCCCTTGGCACAATACCACCTCTAACACGTCTGCTATTACGGCTGTCAGACTTTGCAATCGAAGCTCATATGCCTTCGACAACAAAAATTTCCAAGCCCTCGCATGCAATCTTTTTCCAACCATCGTCCACATTTACCCTTATCTCATCGTCCATACACATAGGTTCACGAACCTTCGATCAGTATTTTTTGATCATATGACATAACTCAAGTTTCTTACCATTTTTAATCGTGTTCATTACTTAAGTTCAAAGTTTGATAATTAATACCGCGTCTATAATATCATCGTCTATATTACCTATTACTATTCTACTACCATAGTTCGACAAACATAGCATAGTTCCATTACATAAGTACACGAGCCTACATCATAAACATCAAACAGGAGAAGTAAAAATAAGGGTAACAACATAAACAAAATACGAAAACAAGAAAAAGCAATAACCCTCTACAATCGAACACCACCACCACTACCAAGACCCCCCTATTTGCATATGGGGCAGTTCTTGCAGAGTCTAGCATTATTATCGACCACATCCTCAGCATCCACCTGGTATTCGGCCAGGCTTTTTAGCAGGTAGTATCGATTACTGATATTGGGACCCAACCATTGAAGTACCCTCTACCAATGCTCGAATGGCATTCTACAGATAGGCTTTCCCAGTTCTAGTTCCACCAACTCAGGCAGTTCCCAGTCTGGACCAAGATCCCCAAAGATCTTTTCCTTCAGCGCATCCATTTTCTCCTTTACACGTCGTTCCCTCACCTCCATTATTTTCTGGTACCTCGAATTTGGTGTAGTTTCCACAGCTTCGGTTATACAAAGAAGAAGATGAAGATAGTCTGACCCCCCCCCTAACACCCCCCATTTATACTTGGGTTAAGGGTCATTTATTACCCCTTAATCAACACTTCTCTTATTTACCTTCCTTAATTACTCCCCTCAGAATTGACCACATTCAACCAGTCAACTCTCCAACTTCCCATGCCCAACAATTTTTCTCAGCACGCGCCATCTGCGCTAATTTCCGAGGCCCCTGCTGAGAGGGGGCGAATGTAGCAGCCTACTCGCAGCCTTCTAGTACAATTCGAATAATTGAAGGCTACATCGAAGCCATCCTAAAGACTCGAAGCCCAATAAGACAGTAACTAAATCCACAAAGCCTTCCGAGACTAATCGAACACTCGAAGGAATCATCGAAGCTAACTGCCATAATCGAAGATAGATGAGCAGCGCCAGAACTCACCATCAGTACAAGAAATACTTTGACCATGGTCATACATGGTTGAAGGCAGATACGTCTAATAGTCAGCTCACCAGACGGTACAGTAAAATAAGCCGCTCGACAACTGCAGTGTCGAAACCAACAGCTATAGTATCAGAACTGACTCTGGGTGCAAGACAATTATCCCCAAAGGATATATATATAACTTGACCTCTCATGGTGACTCAACCCTTTCTATATCCTATAAATAGAAGGGAAGAGGTACTATGAAGGAATTATAAAATCTTTCCCTTCAACTCTCAAAGATTACCTTCGACCACCCTATAATCAACTTCTATTCAACCTGTTATCCAAACGCGATATATATCATCAACCATTAAAAATCCTTGCTAGAGGTTGTAGAGTAACCCATTCTAGGACTCCACGCAAGTGTGTTATTACAGTAATCTTGTTTGTTATTATATTAGATGTTTGCATAGTCCCTTAGTCAAAGACATCTCCGTGGAGTAAGAGTTAGTTTCTCCCTCTATGAAACTTGGCTCCTATAGGCGATACGCAATCTGTGTTCTCATGGAAGAGGTGAGGTTTCTAGGAACTCAGTAAATTAAAGGTTGCTTTTCAGAGCTTAATTCTGTGAATATGGTTTGGCTTATTTATGTTTTATTAATTTACTTGTGTCATACTTCTGGAAATGATTATTGTATATAGGTGAGGGGTTAAGGCCAAAAGGATACATAAAGAGTGCCAAGGCTATGGATGATAATAGTGATGAAGCAAGCGAGATGCCTGAAATCATATCATTAATTCATTTTCCTCCTCGTATTGTAATTGTTTGTAACATCTGTGAAAATTCAAGGTTTCCTTTTACTTTATGATTTCCTCTCTTTCTAACTCTCTCTCTCTCTCTCCTAAAGAAAATGTTTTCATCTCTTAAATTTATATATCTCTCTGAATTTATGCCGATATGGATTTATACTTGAAAAGTTTCAAAAGAGGAATGAGTCCTTAGTGGGAAGAATTAAAGGTTGTATTGTGGATTTAACTCTTGCTGTTGCACCAGATCCACGGGTAAAACTCTTAAATCCCTTTTAATTTACATTCAGATAATCAACAAGATTTATTCTATAACTAGAACAACTATCAATTCAGTCTTAACTCTCGGAAACATATGAAAATACAAAATTTTCAATATGATTCTTAAAATCTTGTTAAGGTGAAGTGCCACATTTCCTCTTATTATATTGCATAACATTAAGATTTTAATGGATATTACTTTATCATTCCCGTGTTTTTTGGGGTATATTCATTTAATGCTAAAATTCATTTTTGTTATAAATTATCTAATAGATATGGAGTTCAGGTTTCCCTACTGCATTTTTGAAAAAGCAGAGTGTCGGAATAAAATGATCCATTGTGTGAAATGGCCCTGACATGGAGATCACAGTTGGCATAACCGTTTATGTCACACCGACAGTATCAGACACATCTTTGCTAGTTATTTTATAGAAAATTCTTTTTGATGGTCTTGAATCTGCCTAAAATGAATAGGTAACTATGCCTATTTTGTTATTAGTATTTGTTGTGTATGTAGTCCATGTGATTGCTTCTAAATTTGGTTATTTAAATGGAAGAATAGGAATAATCATATAGCATTGATCTTATTTATGTTGGGTAATGGGATAATGGGAAGGATGTAATTTATTTGACTTCAAATGAACTTCAATGCTTTCAACCTTAACTAACATTTCTTATCAATAGCTCTCTTATAAATAGTCGCATGCCTCTCATGATCTTATACAACAATCTAGGCTTGCCATCTCCTGTGGAAGTGAAAATATCAATTAATCGCATAGAGCTGTAGAGGTAGCTAAAATACCATATAGTAAAATGTGTACAAATTATATTCTTTGAGTTTTATCTATCCACATCATTATACTAACCTTAATTATTGTTATCCCGGTAATGTGTCATATTAAGCAATATTTGGTTGATGCTAACAAATTAAATTTACTTTTATTTATGCAAATGGATTTATTTGAATATCGAATTTTTTCTACCTTTTTGAGAGAATAAACCCTAAACTTATTTCGTGACGGAGATCAATGAAATGAGTTATTAGTGGGGATCTCATTCCTATATAATAATGCGATGGAAAAGGGTAAAAATATCTTACTTATATTATCATGGCTAAAGATAAGGATTAATAAAACTTTCGTTCGAAGTTGGTATACACTTCTGAAATTTTACGGTTAGTAGAGTTCTAAATATATAAAGTTTGCAGGTTTACCTAATGAGATCCTAAGTTTGCTTTACTGGAGAAGTAATAACTATTCACTTTTATGCTTTCCGTAAAAGGAAAAGTAGATTAAAATTTCAATTTATCTAATTAGTCTCATCTTTGGTAAAAACAGGTGCGGTTTCTCATACTATAGGTATTGGCAGGGAAAGCTAGCATTGAGAATGCCAGTCTTTTAGTACCCAGATGTTTGGTACACTTTCTAGTCATGAATTCCAGTAAGTTGGGTAAAATTTTTTTTACTATATATCTTAATGTTTCTAATGTAATTTTTGCGTGCCTTGATTAGTTCAAATGCCATGTGTGGATATAATTTAGTGGTGTACAAATAATTTTATATTTTTTATAAAGGTAAATTGAACTGCACCTAGAGTGGAGTAAAAGGAAATACTGGACTTCAAGTTTTGATAAGCATCTCAATGCTGGGCAAAAACTTTCTTCAAGGAAGACCAAGTGTAAAAAGTCTTATAACTATTAAATGTGTATTTATTCTTTTTGTCTATTTTATGTTTGTATGAACTGAAAGTTAACAATGCGAAATGTTGAATGCGTACTTTCTAATCATTGTGTACATTTAAATAATATTATAGGTATTTTGGTGCACCATTTTTTTAAATGATTTTTTCTTTTGGAACGGATTTGGATTGTTATCAATATGAACCAATTGGAAACGAAAAATGTTTTAGCAATAAAGATACAGTGTTGTTGTTGGGATTGTTGCAAAATTTGTTATTACAGACAAAATCTGCGGCTAATGGTCGACCAAAGGATATAAACATTATCTATTACGGAAGTTTAACCTTTGGCAATGGACATTGTCTATTTCATAACCATTCGCAACACACCTTACAAAAATATTTATGTTATGGATAAAACCAGCTGCTAAAGGACTTCGGCAATGGATATAGTCCATTGCTAAAAGTTATTATTTTGGTAGGGGAAGCTTCAATCAACTATCGAAGACATTGGCAATAGAATGACTGCTAATTTTATAACCATAGATTCTAATCTTGAGTACATTGTTGACATAGTTGAATCGCTAAATGAGAGATTAGATCTAATTGAGGAGAGGTTGTCCGGTCTTGAACTATAGATTTGCATATCTTCTGTAATGTTATTATTCAGGGGAATTTGTAGTTCGATTATCATTGTTTATCATTTATATTTTAACTTTAAACATTTGTTCCTAGAGAGTTTAGCATTCTAGAGCCAAAATTAACGTCATTAAAGATAAGGAATATTACACTTCACTTCTACATATTTGACTACTTGTTAAGATCTAGAGATTTTAACTTGAAAAAAAAATCATGCACCATCTCCGTTCTGATCTCGGAGATCCTTAGTTGAGTGTAAGTTTTATTTGTAATAGTGTCCCGGATCTAATTTTTCCCTTGGCCAGAATTTGTGATTTCTTCCGCCGTTGACGATTGTGGCCTTTTAGAATCATCGAGCGTAGACGATTCTCGAAACCAAATTTTGAACTAATAATGGTATTGTAGGCAATGGTAGAATCTCCTACCAGGCAGTTTAGAGACTCTACAAATGAGACCACAATCGTACTTTTTTACCTCATCTACCCACGCCCAAAAACCACACCCACCAAATTTGTGAACGCAATGACAAAACCAACGGTTACGGTTGAGGCTTGTGCAAGAGAGACGAAGTTCACAATTTTCACCATGCCAGCAAATAATAGAATACATCATTGGTAGGGTATGCAATGATTAAGAACTAGAAAGAACTAGAAGCAAGTATGCAGGTTATGTAGTGGACACTCTATGGTGGTGATAATTCACCGCATGAGAATGAAAAGCTCTTTATAAAAAATAAGAACTACTTATATGAGGATGAAATTATCTATACGGTGACAATTAGCTTTCATTATGATAATACCATTGGTCACAACAAATGCTAAATGCTCCACTTAAATTTTAACATCGTCTTTCCTATACAGTTGATGTGACAAGTCAATCTTTATTACATGATTGTGAAAACTTAACTTAAAGTCAACTTTAATTAGGTTTACAACAGGCTACCTATCCAAAGCATTCACGTGGTTCCTGCCACCCTAAACCCTACTACACGTGATTCAAAGTACCAATGTAATGCATTCCATTCTTTTAAGTATATAAAACCTTAAACACTTTTCAGCTATTCTCAGCTATTCAAACTCTCAACCCTAACATTTGTTTTTCAACTTCTCAACTATTTAAACCCTAAACTCTTTTCAACTTCTCAAGAAATGTCGTACTCCCACTCTACTCAATTTAGTCGTACCTCTCCCAACACCCCTCGAGATTGGTTTGAGGCGGTAGGGATTTAGAAAGAGCAGGATGATGAACGTCACTTCTAGTTGAATAAAATTTGCCTAATGGAGAAGGATGTCTCCGGTGAGAAGGCACAATTACTAAAAGAGCATTACGAAGAGTTTAAGGAGAAATTAGAAGAGCTCGATAAAATAGATGATGAACTGGATAAACTTATAAAAAAGAAAAGAAAGCGTTCTGAAGAGTTTAAATTCTATATCTTCTTCTTGGAAGATTAGCTCTGGGCTCTAAAGTTGGACCGGTATGAACGCAAGAAACTGCGGGAGGAGTTGGCCTGTAAAATTAGTTGTTTTAAACAGAAGATCAAGGCTATAGATAGAACGTTATCATAATTCCTCAAGTGAGGAGTTATGAATATTTGTTTTGTTTTGTTTTTTGTTCTTAGTTTTTTTTTTTGTAATTGTTTCCCATGTATGGACATATATTTTGTTTTGTTTTGTTTTTTGTTTACTTTTTTGTTTTCAAATAATAATTTTTGCCTGATATAGACAGTTTCGTCAAAAAATAATGATCTAAGGAAACCAAACAAATGATAAAGGCTTCATGAACAATGATAGTTAAGTGATGAACTTAGCAAAATTGATGATAAAATTCCAATAGACAAATGATAAATTATCTGTAAAACAATGACAGTTCAGGAAAGAAAGAATGATATATAAGATACAAACAAATGCAAAAATCTCTTGAACATATGACAAGTCGATGTGATAACTAATAATACTTGATTAAACAACTGAGTTTAAATTCTCATTGATTATGATTTATGTATACAACAAGTATCGACGGCGCTGAAGTAATAATACCTTCGACCCTAAACCAAACAGTAATCCCTGACACGCGTGATTTAAAGTCCCTTCCCAATACATTCAATTCCTCAATATATAAACCCTAATCTAAAATTAACGATTCTCAACTCTTAAAGTATTCAAACCCTAACCGCAAAACTCTTTTCAACTTCACAACTATTCAAACCCTAAACTCTTTGTAACTTCTTAAAAAAAATGTCGTACTCCACTCGATTTAGCCATGTCTCTTCGAACACTCCACTCGATTGGTTTAAGTCGGTAGGGATGCAAGACGATCAGCGTGACCAACATCTCTACAAATTGAATAGAATATGCCTAATGAAGAAGGATGTCCCCAGTAAGAAGACACAAATACTAGAAGAGCATTACAAAGACTTTAAGGAAAAATTAGGAGAGTTTGATGAAATGCAAGAAGAATTGTATAAAGTTATAGCAAAGAAAGATCAGCGTTTTGAAGAGTTCAAGTTCTATATGTACCTCTTGGAAGATCAGCTTTGTGCCATAAAGTTAGACTGGAATGAGCATAAAAAATTATGGGAGGAGTAGGCTTCTAAGATTAGTTATCTCAAGCAGAAGATCCAGGCAATGGAGCGTAATCAGGAATCCTCAAAACATAAGGAGTCGTGAACATTTGTTTTGGTTTTTATGGTTTTTAGTTTATTTTAAGTTTTTTGTTGTAATAGTTTCCCTTGTATGAACATTTGCTTTGTTTTGTTTTATTTTCTTTTTACTTTTAAATAGTAGTTTCTATCTGATAAGAGGGAAATAAAAAAATAGCAGTTTCGTATGAAAATAATGATATAAGGGGAACAAACAAATGATAAAGTATCTATGAACAATGATAGTTTAATAATGAATTTAACAAAACTGATGATAATATATTAATAGACAAATGAGAAATTCTTTGTGAACAAATGACCGTTTAGTAGCAAATAATGATATAATGGAATCAAACAAATGAGAAATTCTTTGAGAACAAATGGCAGTTCAATAGCAAATAATGATATAATGGAAACAAATAAATAAGAAATTCTTAGAGAACAAATAACTGTTTAGTAGCAAATAACGATATAATGGAAACAAACAAATAAGAAATTCTTTCTAAATAAATGACAGTTCAGTCCCAAATAATGATATAATGGAAACAAACATGAGAATTTCTTGTAAACAAATGACAGTTCAGTAGCAAATAATGATATAATGGAATCAAACATATGAGAAATTCTTTAAGAAAAAATGAAAGTTAAGTAGCAAATAATGATATAATGGAAACAAACAAATGTAAAATTCTTTGAGAACAAATGACAGTTCAGTACCAAATAATGATATAATGGAACAAACAAATGAGAAATTCTTTGTAAACAAATGATAGTTCATTAAAAAATAATGATATAATGGAAACAAACAAATGAGAAATTTTTTCTAAATAAATGATAATTATATTTAGACAGATGATAATTTCAACAAAACTGACAATAAAGATCATACAAACAAATGATGCACAGAGTACCCAAAATCATCAACACAAACTGATTGCGACATCTTCATCTGGGATGGTAGGTGGCTCAATACTCATCGTAAAAGACGCTGTCATTATCAAACGTGTATTATCTTCAGAAGGGATTGACAAAACCTTACAAGAATGACGATTGTGTTAATTTTTTCAACACCTACTATAAAATCTTAGTTTGGTGACCAGATCAGACATTTTTTCCCATATTTTCTTTTATGTGCGAGGAAGACCAGCTCGAACTGTTGGAATAGGAGCACAAACACGTAGATCATTTTTTAAAATTTTCCACAGCTAAATTCATCTTATAGGAATCCATATCGGTTTATAAACAGCCTTGTATCTATCATTTGTGAATTACTCAAAGACAAGTGTAGTTGAATTACTATTAGCAAGACTAAGAGCACGTACTCCGTATTCAAAAGGTATTCCATCATTTGCCACCAACAACAAGAACAGGTACCATCTTCAATATTTACTAAATCGGTTTTGCGATAACTAGTCGTCTAAAAATGGTGACGTAATATACGAACCCTGCAGGTTAGTGAATCCACCATAAAAATTTTACTCTCATAATGATCCGTAGTCCATGGCATTAAGTGAACTTGACTAATCTCAGCTTCTTCCCTATACGTGTAGGATATTTCCAAACAAATTCTACGCAATTCCTCAATAAATACATGGATAGGGAGATCTCTCACTTTTACAATAACATTATTCCAACTCTTGACATAATTAGTGTAAGCCACTCCGTATTTGAACAAATGAAAAATAATATAAATAAAATGCCAAATACGTATAAAATAAAGACAAATTGAAACATAACAACTGTAAAAGGAATAATAATGAACTTATAACAAATGGAGTAATGATAACTAGTCCTGAAATAGTAAATGACATGTTTATTAATAGAGAATGACAACATACCTACTCATTGGAATGTATAGATTAGACCATGTTTTCTTGGGAATACCTAGTATGTATTAGAAACCCACTAGATCTGTATTTTGGATAGCATTCATGAATTTATTGAAATCAATGCTGGTTAGGGCCTCTGCTACCATCCTAAATGTGATCCTTATATTTTTGTGGGTAGTTTTAATGTTGTTCGATATGGAGAAAGCACAAAACATATGGATTGCAAAAGGAAGCACCTTGGGTACAACATTAATAATTATGGGGTTCCTGATTAGAGATGACGACGAACCGAGTGTCATAACCGTGGAAATTAGACCCAAATATCTCCAGGAAGTATGCCCAACTTTTGATGGACTCCAAGTCTGTTACTGAAAATACAAGTGGAAAAATGTGATTGCTTGGCTCAATGGCGATGGTTATTAGTAGAGTCTAACGATATCACCATTTCAAAAAGGTTTCGTCAATCACAACAGCAGGTCTTAATAGTTTATAAGTTTTTTGGGGATGACCAAGACACTAAAAATAGATTATGAATCTCTTATCCTTACAACTCGTAGTTTGAATGTCAAACACCAAATCTGGGTCAACCAACCTCACTTCCGCAAAATATCTTGTAAGTAGTTGGTATACATGCTAAAAGCTACCTCGCATCAGAAATAATTACGTAGATCAAATGATAAACATCCAAGTACAAATGATAAACATCGGAGTACAAATAATAGAGAGAGTCCACCAAATGACATGCGATAAAATGATAAACATTATTGTAAAAATGACAGGTGATGGGGGAACAAATGACATATAAGATGATTATACCTTTGCATAGCTTTTTCTTTTGCACGCCAAACAAGATTGTATGATACATCAATATTATGATTAATTTACATATCATCAATAATTCTTGAAGGTTTACAGTTTGGGTCTTTTCGTAGTTTTTACTTGATTATAAAAGCAAGCCATCTACTAAACACTGCCTTATACGCATTCCCACCATCAGTTTCTACTCTGATGCATGTATGCACGGAGGAATAAGTACTTACTAAATAGGGAAAAACTGAGCAACCTTGTCGTGTAAATCGGCCAAGAGCAATAATGACCTTTGCAACGTACCACAATTTTATATTTGTTACTCAGATCGTGTACGAGATTGAACTTATTTACAACTGCATAAGCTCTTATGAAATTCTTGAGTGCAATCCTATCTCGATATAGATCACCATTGTTAAACTCTTTACTAAAGTCATAGAGATCATTTGCGTACGCAGCAGATTTAAGCCAGAAATCCACGGGATCTTTCACATGTTCGGGTTGTGGCTCAAATCGAAATTCAACTAAAAAAATGAGAAATATGTTTCTTAGCATGATACTAATTTCATAAGAAATGTTAAAACACACCTCACAAATGATAAATTCTGCGAGCTTACCTGATGGTTTAGTTTATTCAATGATAGGTTTGGGTTCAATCTAAAGAGGAACATTAGTTTGCATAAGTTCATTTAAAAGATGAACATTAGTTAGTATAAGTTCATTTGAGAGATAAATATTTGATTGAGGAATACAAAGTTCATTTGAGAGAAGAACATCAGTAGAGATAGTTTTAAAAGGTTCATTTGATTTAGGAACATTAGTTAACATAGTTCATTTGAGAGATGAACATTTAATTGAGGAATACTAGGTTCATTTAAGGGAGGAACATCAGCACGGATAGTTTCAAAAGATTCACTTGATTGAGGAACATCATCTGCTAAAAGTCCAAACCTACGTAGATCAAGCCCTTTACCGTTTGTTTTAGGGTAGCCCCTGTATTCAAGTTCAGGATCAGGATCATACTTGAGTTATGATGCAAAGGTCCCCCCACTTTGGTGGTGGACAACCCTTTACCTAAGACAGTATCTTTGGATTAGGACCAGGATCATGTTTTTATGCCTATTGATCATTACAGTAAAGTCCTAGACTGATGAAATTACGCATGCACAACCATAGATGAAATTGTACAGCTTATAGTCCTCACGATGGATTTCACTTGTTTCTTCAAGGAGTATAACAAAATCTTCATATTATTAGTATGTTCTTAGTGAGGTAAGCTTTGTACTTTCTCCAACATAACAAATAATTGATCCGATCTTTGAACGTACGATATCCCCCCCCCCCCCCATACACACACAAAATAAACAATAATATAAAATTGAACTCTATCCATCCCTAATACAAATTATATAAATAAACAATTTTGGTGATAATGTAGCTTAAACAAATGCGAAAAATGACAATTAAAATGATAACAAAGCAGAAGACAAATGATATAAAAATCAACTTCAGCAATCCCTCAAACAAATAATAGGAATCCCGAAATAAATCATATCGATGAACAATTTTGGTAATATAGTAGCATAAAATAAATGCTAACAATGACACACACAAAATTGCAAATGATTAAGTAGTAGAAGACAAATGATAAAGTAACAAAAAAAATGATTATGTACAATGTGTATCGTCTTGCATAGCATTTTTCTTAAGAAAAAAGGCATCAAATCATGATACGGATACAAAGTTAGAGATGATGAATACAAAGTTAGCGTTGATATTTGTGAGGGCTTATTTCTAATCCTCATACTGAGTCCGATATTCGAGCTCATATAGGTCGAAGTTAACACACGGGTAACTAACCAAGGGCTAAAGGCAAGCAGTTCACAATACAGACTTCCTCATCTACAGTTCGGGAAGGTCGAAGCATCCAATAAACATCGTACTATAGAAAGTACTCAGATGTCTATCAACAATTCGAATAAATGTGAACACTCCTGGAGATCGTACCTTCATCACAATTTGGAAATATCAAAACATTTTGTGACTTCGCGCTACAGAAGATACTCCTCACTTATCAACAGGTCATATGCACGTGAACATCATAAGAGGTCGTATCTTCCCAACGGTCTGAAGTTACAGCTAAAGAATATATCCATTACAGATTAACAAATATCAAGACGTTACAGAGGACCATTATAAAGACTCATCAAAACCTGATATTGTAACGTTCATCGTCAATATAACCAACGGTCGTATTATAAGACCAATAAAAGGAGACCTGGAGATTAGGATCCAGGATGGCTATTATCATCTGCAGAACTCTGAGAGAAGATCGTCCTTACCAAAACTTAGATATTCTACATCTTTCTTTCTTTGTAATAGCTAGCATCTAAATAAAAACTATACTTTCATAAATCCTCAGGAGAGGTCGTGGTTTTTTACCCATTCAAGGGTTTTCCACGCTAAAACTCGTGTCTATTGCTTTTAGTTCCCAACCGAAGTTCTACATTTCAAAGGTGTAAAGCACTATTTTCGATCTCTACCAAAATAGGCTATTACATTTGGTACCGTCTGTGAGAAACGAAGCATACAATCAGCATTCTCCAATCTAGTTTTTACCGCATTCACTTTTAAAAGATGGAAAATCAAGACAAATCATACTGCACCCTGCCTGACGCTACTGAAGGAGTGACAAATTTGTGAACAACTATGCAAGCAGAAGTCGAACGACGAATGGAGCTAGAGAAACAGCTCGCCAGCATGCAGGACGTAGTCAGAGTACTTCAAGATCAGATAACAACAAATCCGAGACCACGGATTGCTCTACCTATAACCTCGAGGATATCGATCCATGATCGCTTGGGAGTTCGAGGCAAGAATCCAACACTTCCTCAAATTCAGCAAGAACCAGTCTTACCGCGAAGTCACGTCAATCCACCGTTACCTGCTGGAGTGATAATATATCTGCAGCAAGAACAAAAACAAAATAGAAAAAAACCCCAAGTTTCAGTATATGACCGCATAGGAGAAGCAACATGAGAGCATAATCCTACGAAAGGACCAGCAACAAGACGAGCTGTCATATCTCGCCTGTATCTCACTCCGCAATAGGTGGACAGGAGCATAAAGGAGCAGTTAGACGCTCAAATGCACACTATAAAAACCAGATATCCTAAACTGCAAAAGAGCCCACTCGCACAAGAGTTACTAGATGAGGAAGTGCCTGCCAGTTTTCATACTCCAAAAATCCAGAAATAAAAGGGGGGAGATCCTGTTGAACACGTCCAAGAATTCTAGGATTCTTTGGGACTACATTCGACATCTAACCACATCCTCTGCCGACTATTTCTAACCAGTTTGAAAGGAGAACCTCTACGATGGTCCACACACTCAATGAAGGATCTATCTTCACTTTCGAACATCTTCGCGAACTGTTTGTCAAAAACTATTCGCACAATAAAGACAAAGAGGAGAGTCTTTACTCTTTATTCAACCTCAAGCAGACACTAGATAAAAAATTGGAAACGTTCACTAGGAAATTTTTTGGGCTAGCTCGAAAACTTGACAACCTCGACAAGAAAATTATAATCTTCGCTTTCACCAGCGCTCTACTCCCGGATGGACGAGTCAATGAGAACCTGGTTCACAATAAACCACTGACGTTGGAAGACATGATCGGGAAGGTCAACAACTTCATCGACCTCGAACGACTGACGACTGAGAAGTCAAGACCTCAACGCACCACCCTACCAACAAAAGGCCATCCCGACGAACGAGCCCATAACAACAATAAAGACTATAGGGGTGATAAGAAGCGTTTCAAATCCAATGACAATCAAGGATGCCAAGGGCAGAGGAAGCCAATTCTGTGTATACCACAGTTAACAACTACTCTTGCAGTCTTGTACCCGCTGATACAAAAAGATGAATGCTTCAGAACTGCCAATACTCTTACGCCCATACCAGGAAAGCCTTACTACATTCACCACCAGATACAGCATCATGACACAGAGCAGTGTTTTGCACTAAAATATTTTCTCCAGACTATATTTGCACAAGGAGGAATGCTGGAGTACATTATCGACATTGAAAGATACAAGGATGGTAGCTACAAAACTGACGCCAAGATCGTCCAAGTTGACAAAACAAATGAAGAAAAACATTTGTATTCATTGAGACTCAGACAATTGGCAATTCCAATAGGTCCAAGCGTAGGCGCATCGGACAATGCCATAATCTGACAATGAGAGACAAAGAAGCCCGTTTGTTGCCATAATCCAGCAATCGGAGAGCCGAGATTTCTTTCAAAGACTGTGACGATCGTCACATCAACTTTCCGCACCACGATGCTCTCTTCATCATGTTAAAAATGAGGAGCATAGTTCTATATACAATGATGATCGATACCGGCAGTAGCATCGAACTAATTTTTCAGAGCACAATCGACCAAATGGGTTTAGCAGACAAGGTTGAACCAAGTGATATCAATGTCTCTGGATTCAATGGCTCTATGGAAGAGCACGTGGGGAAAATCACACTTCCCATCACAGCCGGGCCAGTCACACTTGACATAGTCCTCTACGTCGTCAAAGCCAAATCCTTTTACCTGGGCATCATGGGGGAACCATGGTTACTGACATAAAAGTTATCCCCTCCACATATCATCAGGCATTACGATTTGATTGAAATGAGGGATCTATGAATTTAAGGGAAGCCAAAAATTAGCCCGAGCCTATGATAATACTATTGAAACTAAACCAGCTACAACAACTGCGTAGCAATTACAGCAGTCAATTCCAACAGAACCCCAGTTACCAGACGTCGAACCGATAGAGTACATAAAGATCAGTGGCACTCATAGAGGAACTCATATTGGAACTTCCTTAAGCAAGGAGGAGCGCTCGAGTCTCATACAATTCCTCACAGAGAACAACGACGTCTTTGCATGGACGTTTCATGAAATGCCAGGGACCGATCCAGCTATATCATGCCACAAGTTAGGGTTGAAAGATAAAGAAGAACCGGACAAACAAAAGCAATGAACTCTAGTACCAAAATTGCGAGATGAAGTGAATAAAGAGATTGACAAATTGATCAAGGTCGGTTTCATTCGCAAAGCTATTTACCCAGACTGGATCTCCAACATTGTCGCAGTACCTAAAAAGAAAGGATAAATCAGAATTTATGCTGATTTCACAGATCTCAAAAAATACACTCTAAAGGATAGCTTCCACTTCCAATCATCAATCACCTGCTCGACTCCACAGCAGGGCACGAACTCCTCTTAATGATGGACACTGCATCAGGATATAATCAAATACTACTTCTTCCTGAAGATCAGGACAAGACTGCGTTAATTACTGAACAAGGTCTATATTGCTATAGAGTCATGCCTTTCGGCCTAAAAAACGTCAGCGCCACCTATCAAAGATTAATAACACAGATGTTTAAAGACCATCTTGGTAAAAAAAATGGAGGTTTACATTGACGATATGCTCTGCAAAAGTCTCAAGAAAGAGGACCATCTTAAAGATTTGTGAGCAACTTTCAAAATCTTGCAATCCTACAAGATGTGTTGAAACCCTGACAAATGCCAATTCGGAGTACAATCCGGGAAGATTTTAGGCCACCTAATAAGCAGAAGAGGCATTGAAGCTGATTCATCCAACATACGAGCTCTCTTAGCTATGCCTTCGCCAAAAATGAAAAACGACATTCAGAAACTAGCCGAGAAGATTGTAGCGCTCAACAGGTTTGCATCCAAATCATCAGACAAATTCCAACCTCTGTTCAATCTGTTAAGACATGGTACATCTCGATGAAAATCAAAGAAAGACCCAGAGATCGAATGGACAAATGAATGAGAGGCAGCCTTCTTCGAACTCAAGCGTTATTTGGGCAAACCACCAGTTATGAGCACACCAGCAAAAGGAGAAGAACTAACAGTATACTTAGTCGTCACTGATACATCTCTCAACTATGTTCTCCTCCGGCTCGAAGAAAAGACCAAGAAAACAGTTTATTTTATCAGCAAGACCCTGACTCCTACTGAAACGAGATATACCAAGATCGAGAAGCTTCTTCTTTCTCTCGTCTATACATCCCAAAAATTAAAGTAGTATTTCCAATCTCATACTATTTGCATTTTGACGAACAATCCACTCTGCGAAATCTTATCCAAGCACAAAAAATCTCGACGTATTCAACAATGGTCAGTAACACTTGGGGATTACAATATATGTTTCAAGCCACATCACTCCAAAAAGGGTCAAGCTGTAGCAGATTTCCTAGCAGACTTTCCAGTAGAGGATCACGATTGGGAAGAAAATTTTGTTGATCAGAAAGATGGGCCACTCGCAGATCAATCCGAGGATAAGTTAGATTGGGTAACAAGGAAGGGTTGGCGACTTTTGACTGGCGGTTTCGTCAGTCCATCCGGATTGGGGATTGGAATCGTTCTTATCACTCCCTCCAATGATCGGCTCGAAATATCCGCTCACCTCAGTTTTGAAGCAACTAATAACAAAGCAGAATATGAGGCTTTAATTCATGGCTTGGACATGGCAATCACACTGGGAGTAGCAGAACTCTCTGTCTACACATATTCATTACTAATAGTCAACCATTACATAGGCGTCTATCAAACCAATGGGAGAATGGTCGACTATGCAGCTGCAGTGGGCGAACGAATGAACAAATTCTAGACAATTTCTATGGACCATTTTCCAAGGGGAGAAAATAGACATTCAGATGCGCTCGCTTACCTTGTTGGTATCCTCGGATCAGAAGCTCGTTACTTAAAGATCGACGTCATTTCTAACCCTAGTATCAATACCGTCGAAGCCAACGCCATTAATACTGGGGGCAATGAAGAGATCGAAGATGATTGGAGAAAACCTTTCATTACTTACATCGGACCTCACAAAAAATTCTACGGGCCACTTCCTAAGGATCCTACGGAGCGGCAGAGATTAATTGACAACACCTGAAGATAAACTGTTCAGGACAATCTCTTATATAAAATTTTGGTCACTGGTCCCTACCTCCTTTCTCTATCTGACAAAGAAGAACAATAATTCTTGCACGATCTACACGAAGGCACATACGGATCCCATACAGCAGGACGATCCCTTGCAAGCAGAGCTTTAACTCAATGAATGTTTTGGCATAAGATGAAAGTGCAGGCAATCGAATATGCCCATAAATACAACGTTTGTCAGCGGCACGGACCTAAAATTCGAGCTCCAGCCCTTGAATTATACTCAAGCCAAGTCACTTGGCCATTCAGACGATACGATTTCAACCTTATAGGAGAGTTTCCTATAGCACCAGGGAAACATAAACATTTATTGGTTGCTATAGATTACTTTACTAAATGGGTAGAAGCAGTTCCGTTGTGCCGAACCCGAGAAGACGAAGTCATCAGATTTATCTGAGAGAACATTGTTATCTGATTCGGCAGACCACATCTCATCCGAATTGATAACGGACCACAGTTGGTTGGCTCCAAGATCGTCGCATTCCTCAATGAGCACAACATCATTCATTCTCCATTCAACCCTTATTACCCACAAGGAAATGGATAGGCTGAGATTACTAATCAAACTATTGTGGACGGCATCAAGAAGCGTTTAGACGACAAGAAGGGGAACTGGGTGAACGAGTTACCACACGTACTTTAGGCCTACCAAACAACTCCAAGAACCGCAACAAGCTGTACTCCGTCCTTATTGGCTTACAGGACTGAAGCCATCATTCCCACTCAGTATTATCACCCGATACATGATCACAAGATGACAAATGAAAAAAACGAATTTCAGATTGCATACAATCTGAATTTGATCGAAGAAGCACGTGACAGAGCTCTCGTTAATCTGGGAAAATATCATCTCGCTTTATCCTGTCATATAACAAACGTGTCTGACACAGAGAATTCAAAATAAAAGACCACATTCTCAGAGAAATCCCACCACATCACAAAACACCTAGTGTTGGGAAGCTGGCAGAGAATTGGGAAGGTCCTTTTATCGTAATTGGAATGAGTGGTTTAGGATCCTATGATTTCAGTACATATGATAGAGTTCCTGTACCTAATCCGTGGAATACTCGCCGATTAAAGCTGTATCGACGATAAATATGTTATAACATCCGATATTATGCAATAAAGTACTTTTCAGCATCATTTTGCAAGTCTACTCAATTCAAGCATTTCTGTTATCTCGGAGTATGACATACATCATAGCTGTTCAAATAAATTCGCTCTCCTAAGATCGCTTATTAAGATAATCAATTCGATCTGGCAGAGATGCGCCGTACAACTATTTCAATATTCAAAGATGTCGCAGTATGGTTGCTTATTGATATGCTCAATTGGACCTGTGACTGGGACCTACAACATAGCTGGTCAAATAAATTTGCTCTCCTAAGGTTACTTATTGAGATAATCAATTCGATCTAGCAGAGATGCGCCATACAGCTATTTCAATATTCAAAGATGTCCCGGTACGGTCGCTTATTGATACGCTCAATTCGACTAGTGACTGAGACCTACATCATAGTTGTTCAAATAAATTCACTCTCCTAAGGTCGCTTATTGAGATAATCAATTTGATCTGGCAGATATATGCCATACAGCTATTTCAATATTCAAAGATGTCTCAGTACAGTCGCTTATTGATACGCTCAATTCGACCTATGACTGATACCTACATCATAGCTGGTCAAATAAATTTGCTCTCCTAAGGTCGCTTATTGAGATAATCAATTCCATCTAGCAGAGATGCATCATACAGCTATTTCAATATTCAAAGATGTCCCAGTACGGTCGCTTATTGATATGCTCAATTCGACCAATGACTGAGACCTACATCATAGTTGGTCAAATAAATTTTCTTTCCTAAGGTCGCTTATTGAGATAATCAATTCGATCTAGCAGAGATGCGCCATACAGCTATTTCAATATTGAAAGATGTCCCGGTACGATCGCTTATTGGTACGCTGAATTCGACCTATGCCTGAGACCTACATCATAACTGTTCAAATAAATTCGATCATACAACACCGTTGCTATAATATCTCTACATTGTCGTTCATCAATTCAACCAATACGACCATACAAAGAGATTACAGAACAAAAACACTTTTTACTAAACTTTTGACATTTTTCTACAGTAAAGACATATTTACACTCTGCTCATTACAATATAAGCAATAAAACTACTATTCGCACTTTGGGCGTACAATATTCGAACTTTCCCCAAGCCCATATGAAAGAAAGACAGGGCATAGCCGCATCAACTCCAGTAGAAGGTGCATTCAATAATTCCATAACTCTCGGCATCAAATTATCTATATAAGATAACCGCGCTAGTTACAAATCATATTCCATGACGTATTCAGTTGAAGCAACCAAGATCGACTCACGCTCCGTTCGAAATTTCTCTACATCAGCATACAACATAGCCATAGCGCACAACGAAACATTATCTGCAGTCAACAACGTAGCTTCACAAAACTCGGCCTTCACATTGTTTAGTTCGTCTTCAAGATCTTTACATCGAGCTTCCAGAGATTTTTTCTCCTATAGTAACGAGCCTCTATATTGCTCTGTTATCTACACACTATGCACCATCTCCTGCTTCAGACGTTGCAACTTCTTATCTACCTCCCTCGAATAATTGATCTCGGCTTCAGCTGCGTCCACCATCCTCTACGACTCTTTATACTTCATATGGAGTTCTTTGAAAACTTCATTACCTTGCATACACTCCAGTAACAAAACTTGTTTTTCCCGATCAAGATCGGCGATACGTGTGTTACACTTATTGATGGTTTCATTCAACTTTTGATCTCACTTGGAATACGCTTCCTCGTGAGTTTTGGCACGGTTACTTTTCCTCTGGCATGAGTCTCGGGCCTCACGTAAATCCCAGTTCAGTTTTTTAGGCACTCTCGCATATGACGGATTTCAGCATCTTGCTTCTTTAAGAAATCAATATTATTTGCTACCACTGACTGATGGGACAACAGATCGTTCTTCTACTTTTCGGTCGTACTTAACAGATCCAGAACTTGTTGATTCGCAGACATGGTCTCTAACTTATTCATCTTCAAAGATTCTTTCCACAGTTTGGCTTCATTATTAGCAGTCAATATCTCTGCATCCTTACATGACAACTCTACAGTCACCGCATTTAGCCGAATCTGCAGTTCCAACATATCAGATTCCAGCTTCAAATTCGACAAAGCTGTATTTTCGACTACCAACAAACATTGTTGTAACTTTGCAGACAGTTCCTTATTTGATGCGGATAAGACGGCCAGTTCGTCTTGTTCATTATCTTCAGCCTAGAAGAACTGATTACAAACGATAATACATCTATCAACAAATATTCATTCGAACAAGACATATCATTCAACAACACCTATTACAACATCAAGCTATGATATATGAATCAACTACATTATGAAGAGTGCAATCATATGCCACAATTTAGTTGGTTTATGATTGAACCCTACTACTACTCACATCGACTTGTAAAGGTTCATTGAAAATTGCGACCTTGTGCGGGCGGGCTTATGTCGCATGTAAGGTAACAGATCTTCAACCTCCTCCTCCTCAGACTCTTCAGCTCGCATTTTTGAGGTTGAAGCTCCTCCATCCTTATTCCCCCTTGCAAACCACATATTTTCAACCTTATCATTATTTACTTCCACATCTTTACCATAGCTCGAGATATAACGTCTAAATTCATTTTCTACTCTCTCGAGCTCGCCCCCATAAAACGTGATCACATCGGCTATCTGACATTCGTGATCCATGTTGATAACACGTTTTCCCCGCTTTGAAGTAATTTTCTTCTTCAAACACGATGGGATATTTGCAGACGATTCTGCATATCTAGTAAACGCGTTTCTAACAATGTCACTTTCTTCTCCGAACTATGCAACAACTTGTTATACTCCCCCTTTTCCCTCTCCATACATGTATTATGATCGTTGCATCGCTTCAATTCGTCACAAGCTTGCCTCAGATCGATTTCTAATTGTGCCTGGATTTTTCTATCTTTTTTTTTTATGTTGAAGAAAAGGATCCTCATTGCTCTTTACCCCTACAAAAGTTAAGCTCATTAGGCAATGGACCTACACTACCCCATATGATGGATACTCTAGCCCGAACAGAGCATCTTTGCGCCTCTATACTATGGCGATTACGCGCTTCTTATACTAAGAATTTTACCCAAGCTGGGTCCAGCACTATACCTCTCTCAGTTAGCAGTTCTAAATAGGCCTCCTTCAAACCCCGCTCACTATCAACTTCGACCTCAAAATAGAGCGTCAAAGACAATAATGACATTTGACACTCTAACTTATCACTCTCATCTACGAACCGCTTATCCTTAAGGGATTTTTGGAGTAAAACGAACCTATCGCCCTCTTTTCGCAAAACCTCATCCTTCATAATTTTTATTTTCCCATATCTACATTAAAGCCCGAATAACTCCTTAAAGGTGTTATCAAAATTTGACTTATGAAGACGCCTCTCATATTCAAGTTTATTATGTACCTGTTGAGTACGATTGATGGAATTCCTCGCTCGACTCAAAGCCTTCTCCATCTCGATCATTTTCCCCCTCAAACAAACTACCTCCTACATACACATTATACATTCCCCATCAAAACATATATCAATAGCAGCTGCAAAAAAAATTCAAAGTCTCGAAAAAAAAACCGCTTCATCACAAGTACAAAGGATGAAATTTGACCAAGACTCAAAACTATGATACAACTACAAAATCAAGAATTAGCTCCTGCTACCTCCTCAGTCTTATCATCATCAACTGGAGGAGTCGGGCTCTACTTAGCGACTGGAGAGGCATCATCCCCTGGGAAGATGATTTCGTTATACTTCCCTGCAAGAGCAAGATCGACATCCTCTTTGCTCAAACCCCAGAAGTAGAAGGCTTGAATCAGCTTATTTTGGGAAGCCACCACAGTGTCAACAGCCTTCTTGGCCTCATCTTCAACCTCTTTCTTTGCAGCGGCAGCTTCCTTTTCGAACTGATCTTTCTGCAGAGCCTTCTCCTTCTCAAGCATCTCCCGCTGCAGAACCTTCTCCTTCTCAAACTGTTCTCGCAGAGCAGCTTTATCTGTATCATGTTGCCGAACAAGTTCATCACGATCCGTAGCAGCTAACTTCAACACCTCCGCAGCCGACTTCCAAGCAAAAAAAAGTTGCACCACAAGTATAGAAAAATAGTATTACAAGATCGGATTATTACTGCAAAAAAATGTTAATCAGATAACATCTTGCATACCTGCGAGATACTGGATTGAATTTTAATATCTAGGCGGATGGGATCACGCTTAGCCAAATATAAGGCCTCCTCCTCCATGGCTTCAAGGTTGACCACCTTTGAAGAAGCTCGGATATCTTTACCGGATTCTTTTTTTTGCATCTTCAGAGGAGGAGCCATATTTACATCAGCATCCACCCCCTCAGTCCCCACCGAAGGTATCTACACAGGAGTTATTTGTTCAGAAGGCGGCACTGTCTTTTTTACTTTAGGGCGCTAAACTAAGGAGCTTAAAGTACCCACAGCACAGGCAGGAATCTCCAAAACATTAGCATAAGCAGAGCCAGAAGTAGCCATAGCTCGATTTTGATGAGCTCGCTGCACTTTTTCAACTACAGATTTCAGCCTCTTCTCTCTGCGAATACCTAGTTCTCCAAGGACTTTGTTCAGTTCGTCTCCTTCTCGACTAATGATGTCAAACAAACTCGACGTATCAGCAACAGCTTTTGGATTAGGATCTGCCAAAACTACAACCAACTATGTTAACAGCTCGCAATAAGTTAAAAGATAAACTACAGGCAGAATGAAGATACTTACTCTTGTTAAAATTCTTATATATCAGCTCGAGCACCGGTTCCCCAGACACTTGCATACAATTACCCCGCACCATCACAAGATGGTCACACCAGGGTCTCCCAGAAGATTTAAAATTAAAGAATTTTGGCCTCGCTGAATCACTAAACAAATATCCGCTCTTTCGATCTTTCACATATTTAAACTTATAGTATTTCAAGACATCATCCGCAACGAACTGTCTTGCAATACCATTATCTCTCCACTTCTGATTAAGGTCTTCATAGACCCTCATCATCTCAAAGATATTACCATTTAATTGACCAGGGAAACTCTTTAAAGCATTCATTACCACCTTTTGGAAAAAGGTTAGGGGAATACTCAACCCATATACAACCTGGTTCAAATAATAGAGGAATCCTTCCTCTACGACCTCTGCGCCAGTTCCATTATAATAAGCGATATTTATATCATTTCCTATATCCATACTTCTCTTCCACTGATCTAGAGAAGGCACCTGATAATACTCTATATTACCACCCGGTCTCACCAGAGTTCTAAACCACAACCCTGCATTCATCACATAATGCCCCCATTCTCCGTCTAAACTCTTTTTATACTGTAAAAATTTCTTTGCTACGTCTACGTTCTCGGGATACTTAAAAAATTGCCCAGATTTATTCCCCGCAAGCAATCCCATATCCCTCCCAGAAGAAACAGCTGGATTATCAGCAGTTACAGTACCAATTACCGCCGAATCATCTATAGTCCTATCAGATGATGATGATTCCTCACTACTGGTAGATACAACAAATTTACTACTGGGTTTCGGGCTTTTTGAACGCATTTACCACAAAATACAGGAAAAAACTGTTCAGAGTTTTTTTTTTAAATCAAACAGGCCTCCTCCCTCAGCCGTACCCAACACGTTATTAATCTACCCAGAAGTTTCAAACATGCAAACTACCAGTTCCAAGAAACTAATACAATAGCAGAAAAGATGGAAGTAGAGATACTAACCTGTACTAGAAGAGCAACAGTCGTCGACTCTGGTCACCGCGCGCACCTCAGACGATAAAACTTTGGTATTTTCAGAAAGATCACATAAGACTGGAGGACTGCGTTCAAAATTCAAAGATTTCTCTCTCTAGAAATGCTTCTTCCTCTCTCTGCAACTGATTGTGGTTTAAAAGAAGATGGAAGAAAAACTTTAATATTATCCCTCAGTTTCTGAAATGACGGCTCCTCGGGACACGTGTCAACATCATCTCTCCTAACATGCACATCTTTTCATTTGCCTCCATAATGATTTTTGGAGTAATGTGTTCTGCTATCACGTCTGTCTCTCCCATCTGCCATTATTAAGGACTCACTACCCAAGAAGATTTATACAGATCATACAGCACGATTACTTACAGCAACAACCTTCAATGGTTGTACGATCCTGCTACGATTTTTATAATATGGTTCCAGTTCAAAAACCTAGGAACAGCTATTACAGCTGTCACTTACCTCAATTTTGGTCTGACAGAAGCAGAAAATTGGCAACAAATCTTGCTTCAGTTATATTCCAATCAAAAATTATCATAAATACAGAAAGCAATGACAAGACGACCTCAACACAAACAAATCATTTTATTATGATCAATCATCCGACCTTATATATAATGACAGAACGGATAATTCTCTGCACCACACAGAATGATTTTTCTATCGGCAGCTCTCACATCCTCTTCAGCAAATTTCACCAACACGATTTATCAAACTAGTCAGAGGCTCCGACCAAGTTCTTACGATGGTAACAAAGATTCAAAGTTCACTCTGATGATACTCTTACAATAAGGCCACAAATACATAGCACGATCTACACAGTTCAACTCAGCAATATTTCGATCTACATATTTTCGTCCTAAGTCATTTGTGACATTTAAGCAGTTTTCAAACACTTACAAGACAAGATCAGAAAGTTTGAATTTATTATTAAAAAAAACAATTTATAAGGACGAATACTTCAGACAGTTCGAAAATCAAGATTACAAGCTCTACAAACAATTTTTTCTTTTACAAAGAATAGCCTAAGTTGCAGATGATAGTGCAACACTTGAGAACCAGCAATGGCGGGCCCAGCAGAAAAACTCAAGCCCAAGAAGAGGAACTTGAGAGAGGTAGAGGAATAAGTTAATCTTACCCCTCCTCCATAACCCTCACCTCCACTGCCGACGAAGGACCTCCTACACCATTACAATACCCAATCTTTCGCAGGGTATCGACGGTACTTAATAGAGGACACCCCGGCCTTCTCATCCTCCACCATCACCGCATCCTCTGCAAGCATTCGAAGACAGGACCGACGGTGAGCAACAAACAAAACCATATAATGAAAGTACCACATTTGATGATAATCATCATCTGCCTCCTCTACTTCTACCCAGGACATCCCATGAAAAATTGGAGGGACGGGGATTGGAGTTGGAAGATAAAAACTTTGGTCCCCAAAGTAGCGGGTTTACAGAATCGTCATCCTCTTTTGAACTCTCTCCTCGTACGCCTAACGACGAGTAGTCACCATCACTACTACTTAAACAAATCGAGACGACTGACAGGTTCAACCAGGATGAGCAGTGATAGCAACTATTCATAATTTTCTATAGTCACAGCAGTTAATTCCATGCCGCCACTTCCAATACAGTCTTTATCACTAGCACACATCTCAAGCAGCATTTTTGGGGACCCAATAGTCAACACAAATATTCCTCCAGATACCTAGGAAGCCATCAATGCAACATTAAAAATGACTGGACTTCTCAACCAATACCACTCGCTATGCACGCCTCTCCTGCTATTGGCTGAGAGGGGGCAGTTGTGAGGGCTTATTTTTAATCCTCATACTGAGTCCAATATTTGAGCTCATATAGGTCAAAGTTAGCACACAGCTAACTAACCAAGGGCTAAAGGCAAGCAGTTCACAATACAGACTTCCTCATCTACAGTTCGGAAAGGTCGAAGCATCCAATAAACATCGCACTACAGAAAGTACTCAGATGTCAATCAACAGTTCGAATAAATACGAACACTCTTGGAGATCGTACCCTCATCACAGTTCAGAGATATCAAAACATCTTGTGACTTCACACTACAGAAGATACTCTTCACTTATCAACAGGTCATATGCACGCGAACATCATAAGAGATCGTATCTTCCCAACGGTCTGAAGTTACAGCTAAAGAATATATCCATTATAGATTAACAAATATCAAGATGTTACAGAGGACCATTATAAAGATTCATCAAAACCTGATATTGTAACGTTCCTCATCAATGTAACCAACGGTCGTATTATAAGACCTATAAAAGGAGATCTGGAGATCAGGATCCAGGACAGCTATTATCACCTACAGAACTCTGAGAGAAGATCATCATTACCAAAACTTAGATATTCTATCTCTTTCTCTCTTTGTAATAGCTAGCATCTAAATAAAGACCATACTTTCATAAATCCTCAGGAGAAGTCATAGTTTTTTTACCCATTCAAGGGTTTTCCACGCTAAAACTCGGGTCTATTGCTTTTAGTTCCCAACTGAAGTTCTACATTTCAAAGGTGTACATCACTATTTTCGGTCTCTACCAAAATAGGCTATTACAATATTTACTTCAACGGTTACTTCAACGATCAGAGAGATGGATAATAACGATCTTTAACAACTAGAGTAACTTAGAATAATAGAGATCTTTTTCTCCCCAATGACCTCTGTGTGAGAACTTTAGCGAATGTACAACGATAGTTGAAAGACTTTGTACATGAAGGAGACAAAGAGTATATCAAGGAGAATCTACTTTGGTTTTTGTAGAAGTTCTGTTATAGAAGAAGAAGAAGAAGAAGAAGAAGAAGAAGCTTTTGATTTTTAAGGTTGGTAGTTTATTATGGGGGGGAATCTTCCCTTTTATTACTATTTTTATTACTGTAGCAGATTAGACTACTCAACAACTTCAGTAGGGATAGTTTCTCATTTGTTCTGTATTATTTGTCATTTTTTTTGCCATAACTTTATCATTCGTTTGGAAATCTTTATACTTTTTTTGTTATAACTTTGTCATTTGTTCAGTAATCTTTGTGAGTTGGTAATTTTATTACTGTAGCATATTAAACTACTCATCAACATTTAATGTTATAGAATTGGGGTGGCAGCTAGGGGGTAGTAGGTGGGACCAGTATCGATTTGTAAATTTTAGTATCAATTTTGGAAGAGTTTTGCCAAAGTATCGATTTTGTAAAATTGGCATAAAGTAGTATTTATTCTCATAATTGTCGACTCATAAATTTTGTATTGTGTAAACTTCGAGAATTTCATTAATTATGCAATTGTTGCCTTATTTCTTTTTCCATAACCCCTAGTTTTACTTCTATTTCATACATTTTTCCTGATCCGTTTAAAAATTCCCTAGGATTCTATTTAGGGTTTCAAGAAGATCACATAATTAATCTAGCATACAAACTATCGATTTCATATTAATTCAATCGCCACATAACTAATATTTACATTAGGCACAGTTTAGCAAATGTATGGGACGCCAGGGGTAGAACTAGTAGAAGACTCACCCGGGCTATAGCCCGGGGTAAAATTTTGCAAAAAAAAAAAAAATATTATTTTTATTCCTGTAACTTTCTTCCTCTGCAAACTACAAGCAAACCTTTCTTAGTTTCTTCCTATAACTTTCTTCATCTCTCCTCTCATACAGACACAACACAAGCCTTTCTTCTCTCATTCTTTGGTTTTCTTCTTTGTCTTTCCTTAATCCTCTCTCACACAACATAAGCCCGCCTCTCTTCCTCTACAAACAAACCTTTGATTTGATGAATTTGACAAATTTCTCACCTTGTAATTGACAAATTTGATTTCACCAAACTAGGTATACTTTATATCTCTCCAATTTTGTGTAATTATGTTTGGGTTTTAGTTGTTTTTGATTTCTAAGATTCTTAATTAAGTTTTTTTTTCATGGTAATTACGGGTTTTAGTGCTCTTGGTGCTTGGATAATTGGATACCTCTTTAGTGTGATTATCTGTGCTTTTGATGATTTTTTAGAATTGACCAATTTATCTTGGATAGGTGATCAAAAGTTTGTAGAAACATTTTGCAATACTCCATAGTGAATTTTGTTTGTTATTTCCCAAGTTCCATATCATCATTTCCTTTAATTCTACAAAATTCCCTCATGCCCAACATATTGTTATCTTAGTTCCTCAAATTTCCCTTGATAAACTAACTTTCTCCTCGGATTTTCCATTAATTTCAGAGCATACTAATTGACCCAAGTTCCCTTTTTTGTGATTTTCCATTGTATCTCTTGCATAAATGCTTTGAAATATATGATATTGCCAAGAATTTTTAAGATCGTTGGATGGGGTAACCATCTATGATTTATATTGTAAGAGTTATTTCATCTTGATTTAGGAAGTGCATATTGGATAATTTCCTTTTTGATATCTGGAGTGCATATTGTTGGTTATTAGCTTGTTATTATCGATTTTTTTATCGTTGATCTTTTCTTGTTATTTTACTTCTTGTGGTCATAAAGATCTTTTCTTGTTCTTTTATTATCGATTTTTTATCGTTGAATTGTAGGTTTTACTGATTAAACTGGGGTTCAAATTCTAATTTTCTTTACACATTTTGGGCTTGTATTTTATTATTGTAGGTTAGAATGCAGAGAAAAATTTTATCATTTTTCAAGATACCAAATGACAATCAATCGAAAGGTAATACATCTTCTGCATTTGACAGTTCTGAGCAACATCTTTTTAAATTACAAAGACTTAAACCAGAATTTGTTCCTCCTACTGAACTTAAAGAACATGTTGAACCGATAGAATTGGATGAAATTGTTTCTCGTATTGAACCAGTTGTTGGTGCTCCTCTCCAAGTAGAAGAAATAAGTTTTCATGAAGAAGAGGAAGAAATTGTAGTTATTTCAGTTGAACCAGAAGATGTTATTATTTCTCTTAAACGTGATCCTGGACTACGTGTTCCAATTTGGCAGCATAATGTTAACCAACGTGACGAGGTTCGACGAGCATACATTGGAAAAGGGTCGTTTTAGCCTAAATGCAAAGTATATCCACCAACATAATCTGGAAGACAAAATCGTCGCTTTAAAGCTTCTTGGTTCGCCTAATTTTCTTGGTTAGAGTATTCTCCCCACAAAGATAGAGCATTTTGTCTTCCGTGTTTTCTTTTTGAAATGGATCCAGCAAAGTGTCCTGCATTTACTATTGAGGGATTTAATAGTTGGAAGAGGGTAAACGATGGTGTGAAGTGCGCCTTTTTACAACATATAGGAGGTCATGGTTCTCCACATCTGGTTGCGCTACATTCTATGGAAGATTTAAAGCAGCCATCCAGACACATTGATAAAATGATCAATATACAGTCTAAGGATGAAACTTTGAGGATTCGACTTCAGCTCAAGACTATAACTGAGTGTGTGCGTTGGCTAGCACTTCAATCTTGTGCTTTTAGAGGCCACAATGAATCCATACATTTAAAAAATCGTGGCAACTTTCTTGAATTACTAAGTTATACAGGAAAATGGGATAAGAAGATTTATGAGACTATATTGAAAAATGCCCCTAGAAATGCCAAGTACACCTCGCCATTGATTCAAAAACAAATTCTGAATATTCTTGCTGAAAAGTGAGAGAAAGGATTTGCAAGGAAATTGGAGATGCGAAATATTTCATTCTTGTTGATGAAGCAAAAGATAAATCCGATAAAGAACAAATGGCCCTTATTCTAAGATTTGTTGATAATGTTGATTGTATACAAGAGAGGTTTTTTGAAGTTGTAAGTGTTAAAGACACGACCGCGGCAGCTCTTCAAAAGAAGATAACTGATATTCTTACTCGAAATAACCTCCTACTTGAGAATATACGGGGTCAAGGGTACGATGGTGCTAGTAACATGCGTGGTTCATGGAATGGGTTACAAGCATTGTTTCTTAGAGATTACCCATCAGCATATTATGTGTATTGCTTTGCACATAGATTGCAATTAGCATTAGTAGCGACAGCTAAAGATGCCCCTGAGATTTGGTAATTCTTTTCAAAATTAAATTTCATTGTCAATATCTTTAAAGTTTCTCCTAAAAGAAACAATGAGTTACGATATGCTCACGCAAAAAAGAAATAAGAAGAAAATTAACTACTGGTGAGCTCAAGATGGGTAAAGGCGCTAATCAGATTGGTTGTTTGCGGCAAGTGGGGGCTACTCGTTGGGGTTCTCATTTTGTTTTTGTGAGCAGCTTGATTGATAAGTGTGGTGCTACAAGTGAGTGCCTTAACAACATGATTACGAAAGGGGGGACTAGTAAGATACGTGGCAAAGCTAAGGGGTTTATGATGCGCTTATGTCCTACGAGTTTTTCTTTAACTTACTTTTAATGAATAAAACCATGGGTATTATTGACATGCTTTGTCAAGCTCTGCAAAAGAAATTTGTAGACATTGTGAGGGCAATGAGTTTAGTTTATGATGTTCTTGTACCAGATATGAGTGTTCGTCATATGATAGCCAAAAGTCGTTCCAGCAAGCAAAAAGATCACATTACAGTTCAACATTATTACCGCGTGAATATATTCTATCCCGCAATAGATTATCAGTTGATGGAGTTAGATGATAAATTCACGAAGGAGGGGATAGAACTTCTTATTCTAAGTGCTACCATGGATCCAAATAATAGTTTTGAATCACTTAACATCGATGATATTTGTATTCTCGCCTTAAAATTCTACTATGAAGATTTTACTGATCACGAGCTACGGATGTTGAGATGTCAGTTAGAACACTATGAGCTTAATATCCTTCATTACCAAGCCTTTCAAAATATGTTTACCTTTTCTGAGTTATGTCGAGGGTTAGTAGTAATAAAATTGTCAGAGGACTACGTTCTGGTTGATCGTTTGATTCATCTTGTGTTGACACTGCCAGTTTCTACAGCAACCACAGAACGTACATTTTCAGCTATGAATTTAATTAAGACAGTACTTCGTAGCAAGATGGAAGATGAGTACCTCACAGATTGCATGATTGTCTACATTGAAAGGGAATTTGCTCAAAGTATTTGTTCAGATTCGATAATAGAAGCATTTTGCTTAGCGGGGAACCGTAGGGAATTTTTTAGTAGTATCTTGTATATTGATATTTTGCACATGTCTATGTCACTTTTGACTAGATTTTTTATGAAAAGGCGAGGACACTTATTTTTGTGCCTTTTTGAATATTGATTTACATATAAAGTTTTTTGTGAATTTCTAGTATGAAGATTAGTTTTATACTTTTACTGAATGAATATTAAACTTATGGAAGCCTCTTGTAAACTTATATAAAAAGATTTGCAACTAATGAATTTAGTTTTTAATTTTCAGGTGATACAATTGTTCATGGTAGCATTTGCTAAATTGGTTATGGATCTCTCAGGAATCCTTAGATTTATCAGGTACTTGCTTATATATTTTGTTTTTTAGAATAAATTATTTCTATCAATAATTTTGAGATATGTCAATAACTTGTTTAGTATACGCAAAGAAATTACGTAATTATTCAATAATATTAGTAAATATCCCTATAAAATTACTAATATACCCTCAAAAAAAATCTGGGGAAAGCCCCGAACCCCCGAAATATGTTACCCCCACCCCCGCCACCAACTTGGAATCCTGGTTCCACCCCTATGGGACGTTGAATTTTTTTATCTTCTCTCCAAAACAATTAAAACCTTCTCTCTTCAAGTTACCTCCTCTCTCTCCCTCTAGGGTTCAATCCCTGCCTTATCTTTCTCTCTCTCTTGGTGATTTACGATTCGGCATGACTGATTCCTGAGAATTCAATCATTCGGGTTTCTTTGATTCGATTGAACAACTAGGTTCTTCAATCTTGATTCACACTATTTATCGGGGTTCTTTGTTTTGATTGAACAACTAGGTTCTTCAATCTTAATTCATAGGATTCATGTTTGATTTTTTTCTTTTTGTGATTCAAAGTATACAATTTAAGTTCTGTAATCTGAAGTTTTTCAATTTCAAAATTCAATTCATATGAGGAGCCAATTGGGGAAGAATGTTCATTTAAGTGTACTACCATTTTACGGTTTACTATAGGGCTGGCAATTTAACCCGCCCCACTGGGGCCCTGCCCCGCCCCGCCTTTAATGAGGCGGGTTTGGTATGACTATAGCGGGTATGGGGCGGGTTTGGTTTTTAATAAAAAACCCATTTATTTAATGGGGCGGGTCTGGTTTAAGGCTTAAATAAATGAGGGCCCGTCACTCGACCCATATATACATGATATGACGTGAATACCCTTACACACAAGTTAAACCTAATTCTGATTTTTGGACTCTGAAGACAAAAGACATGTTTCTTCCTCCTCTCCTACAGTCCTGCCTTCATAACTTCATTTCAACCTCCATCTGCCCATCAGCTTCTCTTCTTCTTATACAGACCTATCGAAACTAGGTGGCTTCATTTCAACATTATTCTGAAGACATGTTTTCAGTTGTGGATTAATGCAGAAGTGAGGGTTAAATTGCCTCTGATCCTTAGTTGGCTCAAGTGAGGGTTAAATTGCCTCTAATCCTCAACTCGTTTTTCCTCATTCTATTGAAGATTAAATGAATAATTATCTCAAGCTTATTCCTAGCAGCTCGTTTTTATTTTTGTACAAGTGATTTATGATTTTTAAACGGGTGTTGGGGCGGGTTTGGTATAGGAAAATTTAAACAGGGCGGGTTTGAGTATTTTCTATTTAAGTTAAATGGTATTGGGGCGGGTATGGGGGTAGGGTAATTTTGCGGGTATGGGGATGGGGATGGTATTGCTCCACCCGCCCCAAACCCAACCCATTGCCACCCTAGTTTACTAGTATACAAATGTTTAAAAAAACAAAACTACGGAGCTGTCTTCTCCTTCTCTCATAGTAAAATAGTTATCTGAGTATGACTTATAAATCTTACACTTCTCATATTTACGAAAATATTTTTTTAACTGTAAACTTGAACTCTCATTTTTGCTCCAAAATCAGTTCTCATGGAAACCTTAATTTCAAAGAATTTGTTTTGGAATTTAAATCCCCAATTCCCTTCATCTCTTTCTAGGTCAAAATTCAGATCAAATCCTTCGAAAAAACCTTATTTTCCCCAATTCTGGAATTGTAAATCGGAAAAATCGATACTTTTTACGGTCTCGGCTTCGGATTCGACAAGTTATGGTGGCTGGGAAGAACTAAACCTAATTGAGGATTCAACCCAGATTGGTAAGTTTGATAAGTTTCGAAATTTCTTGGTTTCTGTTGGAATCAACGATAAAAAGTATGTTTTCGTGTTTGTTCTAGGGTTTGTTTCAGCTTTAGCAGTTTCTAGGGTTAGCGTATCATCAGTACTAGTGTTTCCAGCTTGTGTTGTGGTTTTCGTGGTGGGATTTTCACTTGGTTTGATTCGACGAAGCGGTTTTGGTGTGTTTATGAACAATATGAGTAGAAATGGAGGTAATAATGGTTATAAAGAAGAGGGGTTTCGGGTTTTTGTTGAGAAAATGAGGGATTTTTGCAATGAAGTTGATGTCAAGGTAAATTTTTTAGAAAAGGAGGTAAATTTAGCTATAGATTCTAATCACGGCTATTTAGGCAAGTTTAGCGACACTGTGAAGTCTATAAGCTTTGATATTGGGCAAGCGAAGAATCTGGTTGAAGCTTCAATTAGTGATGTGGGTGCTTTTGGCAATGTGGGTGAATCCAAGGGAGACTCGGTTGAGAATCGAGATATTGAAAGAAATTTGAATCAGAAGTCAAGTGGGAGAAAAAAAGAGCAGGGTGGAGTTAGTTTTGATTTTAATCAACTGATTGGAGGGTTACTAGGTGAGTATTTGATTGGTATGAAACATAGTAAGCTTAAAGATAGTGGTAAGAAAAAATCGACTGAGACATTGAATTCGAAAATGGCAAGTAATGAAGTTAATGGTAATAATTTAAATGGAAAAGTTCAAGACAAAGAGGTCGTAGATTCGGTGAATAAAATAAGAAACGCAAAGTTGGGTACTTATCCAAAGGAGGCCTCAAGTAATCTAGCTTTGAACCAGCAGGGAGCTATGATCGAAGGAAAAGAGGAAATTTCTATGGCTGCTATTAGCAACAGCAATGAATCACTTAATGGTGAGGATTTGACTTTACGCTTCATCCACAATCATGGAAACTTCGCAAATATGCATAATCACTATAAAAATGAGATGCCATTGCCGATTGACAACCTACGTGATCCATTCAAATTGAACAGAAGGGAAATGGAGATAGGTACATATGATACCGAAGCCTTGGCTTCCTTAAAGCAAGAACAACCTCTCAAGACATCCAATGGAGATTATATCCCTTCTTTCATTAGGAATAAACGTGTAAATGGGAGTGACAATTATGACTTTAACAAAGGGAAGGAAATATTGGAAGGTGTACCCAACATCGAAGAGGATTCTGCCTCATCATCTTCGATGATTTCAGAAGACTTGGTGTTCGATAAACATCTAACACAAGCTACGGACCTTCTGAAACAAGCTAGAGAGTGTTTAAAAGGTACAGTTGATGAAGAAAGGGCTGAAGTCATATTATATAAGTCAGCGAGATTACTCTCCAGAGCCATAGCTATGAAACCTATGAGCTTACTTGCCGTGGGGCAGTTAGGGAACACATACCTTCTCCATGGAGAACTTAAATTAAGGATTAGCCGTGAGTTGAGGACTCTTTTCTCTAGTACTGGTCCCATTTCATGGGATAAAGGGCGTAGAGTGCAACTTAAAGGATTATATAATGGGACTATGAGTCAAGATAAAATTGCATCTGTTCTTGTTGATGTGTGTGAAGAATGCGAGGAACTTCTTGTTGAGGCAGGGAGAAAGTATAAAACGGCCTTAGCGATTGATGGGAGTGATGTTAGAGCTTTATACAACTGGGGCCTCGCTCTTTCCTTCCGTGCTCAGTTGATTGCAGATATTGGACCGGTATGAATCTCTTTCGACATTAGATATATAATTATCATTCAAATTTTTTTTAACCAAAACCCTGATTTCTTAGGCAATAATGGGGGTTTTCACTGGCTTATCTGTATTAAAATTTGAATTTTGAAAAATAAATTGTTGAACCAAGTAACACTGATAAAAGATTTATTAAAGCATTTGTTCTGCTAGAATTTGATAAGAAACATTATATCTTCTGCCAATCAGCCCAACCCTATACATATTCAGGAGGAGGCTTAAGTGGTGATAACGACAAACTACTGTCTCTGACTGAAGTTGCATCAGTTTCGGAGATGTGATCTATTTCTTCTTTGTGTCTCCATCTACATCACTTAAAAAATGTACAAGTATTACTTTTTAGGCACTTTCCATATGTACTCTGCAAATATTTATATACATAAGCGCTTAAGGAATAAAGACTTATACCAATATTATGGTACTGCAATGTCTTGCCTGAATCAAAGAATTGGCTCATGGAATGCATGGTATGGGCACTTAAGTCTAGGCTATTGGTCATTTCTCTAAATAATCTCTATGCATTTGAGTTTCTATGGTAAACATATATGAATTTTATAATTTGCAGGGAGCAGCTTTTGATGCTGACAAGGTGTATCTGGCCGCAATTGATAAATTTGATGCTATGATGTCCAAGAGTAGTGTGTATGCACCTGAAGGTATGATTCAGTTACTCATTATTAGGATTTGCAACTCTACAATGACTACTATACTGTTATAACTGTCTTCTCAAAACATGGCTTAACACGAACAAGTAGTAAAAAGTTTCTTTTGCATGTCGTGTATGAATTTCAGCTTTGTTCAGATGGGGAATGACATTACAGCAACGGTCTCGATTGAAACCAAACAATAATAGGGAAAAGATAAAGCTGCTGCATCAGGCTAAGAGGCTCTTTGAAGATGCACTATCCATGGACTCTAATAATCTACAAGTAAGAGAAGCTCTGTCATCTTGTCTATCTGAGCTTAACTACTGGCAGTTCTAGTTGCTCAAAAAGTCCTTCAGGGAGTGTTTAGTTGTACATTTACTTATACTTTTTTTTCTTAATAAATGAAAATACAATAAACCAAAATACGGAAGATCAAATAGCTACTTTTGTACACCAAGTCTAATACTAGAAATACTGTTATCAAGGAAGACTTAGATTATAGTCCCCTTTTAAAAATGAGGATATTGTATAATTGTAAACATTCTTTCTGTTGAGGAGTTGTATGTGAAATATTTAATGTGGTAGAGAAAAGGGAGACATATTAGATATTAAGAAAAGGAACCCAAAAGCTGCACAGCTTTGGAATTAACAATCTGTTCTTGTATGAATTGGGAGGATAAATAGTGGATATATGAAAATCGACCCATTATATAGATCTCCCCATGTACAAGTTGCATTTCCACACTGCTTACTCATGGTGCAACGTGAAGTCATGTTATTGGCGATCACTTTCACGTCATGCTGAAGCATAGCATATATTGAGCACCCCAAAGTTTAATCTCTCTTCTTTCTTTCTTTCTTTTTTCTTTTTTTCTAAAACCCTTTTTCTCCTTCGGTAGTCATACTCATATCATCATCGTCATCCTAGCAATTTGTCCGAACAAGTTTCGTATCTGCTACATGAATCTTATTCCTCCTGAAATATATCAGAAACTGTTTCCTTGAGGCCTATAGGTATAGGTAGATTCTTCAAACTTACCTTCATCACAGCTTAGTTTGAAGTTTTACTTTACGATACCTGTATTTCACATCAATGTCTAACATATAGTTCCTTCTCGGGATGCTCGTGGAAATTTGTGACTTAATAAGTTCCATTTTGTTAAGGGTGAACTCGAATTGATGGTCGTTCGAACTACTGGAAGTCGTTTGAACGAAATGTTTATTTTCTAGGTTTGAAACTTGGTTCCGTCAAAGTCGTTCGAACGAGATGCTTGTTTCTAGGGTTAAAAACTTGGTCCCGTCAAAGTCGTTCGAACGAGATGAAAGTCGTTCGAACGAATACCGCGTTGGCTGATTTAGTAAGTTTGTTTTGGGAAGTTGAGTTTGCCTCGAGATCTGTTCTGTTTGTAATAAGTCTCCCAAGTATATAAGGGAAACTTAGGTTATTTGTTAGACATTCTTCTGTGAGTTTAATTCTAGAGAACTAGGGTTTGAAAGACTTCACAAAAGCTTGTGTAAGCTTGGAGAAGAGATTGTTGTAACCTATTTGATCATAGTGGATTGTTCGCGGGGAGTGGTTTTTCATCCGAAAGGGTTTTCCACTTCCCTCCTCCGGGAAAATATTTGTCATTGTTTTTGTTTTTTGCTTGATTAATTCCTCGTTCGGCGTTTTCCGCGTTTCGTTCTTGGCGTAGAAAAGATACTAAAGCCCTTTCTCAACAATTGGTATCAGAGTGCTTGTTACAGGGCTTGTGTAGTGAAGAACGATGGCCAACCAAGAGAAATTGAAGATCACGAAGTTCAATGGTTCAAATTTTGGATTGTGGAAGATGCAGATAGAAGATTATCTATATCAGAAGGATCTTGACTTACCACCTGGTGGGATTGAGATGAGGCCAGCAGATCATGATGCTGCAAAGTGGGCGCGATTGGATCGTAAGGCGCTTGGAACTGTTAGGTTAGCGCTATCATCTCAAATTCTACATATGATCTCCAAAGTTGCGACTACAAAAGATTTGATAGAGACTTTATCCTCTATGTACTTGGAACCTTCTGGGGCAAATATGGTGCATCTTTTGTGTCGATTGTTTACCTTAAAGATGAAGGAGAATGGTAGTGTGCAAGCTCATATTTGTGAGTTCAATACTATTCATGCTCAACTTGAATATATAAAAATCACTTTTACTGAGGAGGTGAGAGTGTGGGCTCTTTTGGGGCAAATGCTTGAGAGTTGGAAAGGGTTTATTACAGCTGTGAGCAATTCATCGAGGAAGGAAGACATTAAATTTAACACTATAGTTTATTTGATTATGAGTGAAGAGAATAGGTGTAAACCATCTTAACCCTCTTCGAGTTAAACGGCAGTGCATTGAACGTCGAGGAAATAATGAGGTCTTACAGAAAGGGGCCAATGTATGAAAGGGGTCGTTCACAGTCAAGAGGAAAGTCTAAGCCGATCGGTGCGTGTTTGACTTGTGGAGAGAAGGGTTATTTCATGCGAGATTGTAATTCTTCTAAAAAAATTAATGATGAAGAGAAAGAAATAATGAACCTTACTGAGGAGGTTAGTTTTGATGAGGCTCTACTACTTTTGTGTGACGATGTTAATGAATCTTGGATAGTTGACTCGGGTGCCTCATTCCATGCTACTGCAAACGTTGGTTTCCTAACCAATATTGTTAAATGCGACTTCGGTACGGTCTTTCTTGCAGATAAGAGTGCATGCAATATTACTGGAAAGGGAAACGCTAGGTTGAAGTTGCTTTTGGGGGCGACGTTGGTTTTAAAGAATGTGCGACTTGTACCCAAATTGGGGCATAACCTTATCTCGGTTAGCTAATTGTCGGATGATGGTGGATATGTAAGCACCTTTGGTGATACTTTCTGGAAGGTTACAAAGGGAGCTTTGGTAGTAGCTCGGGACTTAAGGCAAGGAACATTGTATACAACGCAAGACACAATTTCTACTATTTGTGCGACCACTCCGGGGATTGATACAAGTACTTGTCACAAACGGCTCGGTCACATGAGTGAAAAGGGGATGAAAATGATGGTAACAAAGGAAAAGTTAGAGGGTCTTGATGAGGTTGATCTTAAGTTTTGTGAAGAGTGTGTTCTTGCAAAGCAGAAGAATGTTAGTTTTAAAATAACTGGAAGATCAAGGAAATCTGAAAAACTGGATCTGGTTTACACAAATGTTTGGGGGCCAACCAAGGTGTCTTCTCTTGGTGGTTCTCATTATTACGTTACTTTTATCGATGATACTACTCGTAAACTGGGGGTCTACTTTGTGAAGAGCAAATCAGATGTGTTCGATAAATTCAAGAAGTGAAAGGCTCTAGTTAAAAATAAAATCGGCTTGAAACTGAAGTGTCTTAGGTCGGATAACGGTGGCGCATACTGTAGTGACGAGTTTGAGGACTTTTGCGCATTAAACGGGATTAGGCGACAAAAGACTATTCTTGGAACACCGCAACAAAATGGTGTTGCAGAACACATGAACTGAACCATAAACGAAAGAGCGAGAAGTATGAGACTCAACGCTAGATTGCCAAAATGTTTTTGGGCGGATGCGGTTAGTACGGCGGCGTACTTGATTAACAGAGGGCCTTCAACAGCTTTGGTCTTTGGACTTCTTGAAGAAGCATGGACCGGTAAAGAGGTAAACCTTTCTCACTTGCGTATTTTAGGTTTTACCTCATATGTGTTTGATAATTCAGATACAAAGACAAAGTTAAATGTGAAGTTAGCGAAGTGCATATTCATTGGATATGGTGGTGATGAGTTTGGGTACCAATTTTGGGATACGAAGAATCGGAAAATCATTCGGAGCCATAATGTTACATTAAATGAGGAAGTTTTGTATAAAGACTTCAAGTACATGTGGAAAGAAATCGAAGTGAAGCAGCGAAAAGTGTCAACATTGAATTTGAACCCTCTCGAGAGGTTGATGAAGAAGTCGTGGTTGAGTTCGATGCACCGGATCAAGACGAAGAACCTAATGATCTAGACATTCTAATAGCATTTCGAAAGGAGTCGGGAAATGTAAAAATTATGGCTAGGTACGTTAACTCCCTACATCACTTGTTACTTACGGATGGTGGTGAACCGGAATGTTACAAGGAGGCTATAGATGTGGAAGCTAAGAGCAAGTGGGAGCTTATTATGGATGATGAGATGCAGTTATTGTCAGTAAATTGAACTTGGGATTTAGTTCGGTTACCGAAAGGGAAGAGAGCATTGCACAACAAGTGGGTATACAGACTAAAGCAGGAATTTGACGGTTCAAGGAGATTCAAGGCTAGACTTGTGGTGAAGGGCTTTCAGCAGAAAGAAGGTGCTGATTTTGGTGAGATCTCTGCTCCTGTTGTGAAGATGTCTACTATTTTGGGTTGTGATGAATATAGTTGCAGTTGAAGATTTACATCTTGAGCAGCTTGATGTCAAGACAGTATTTCTTCGCGGCAACCTTGATGAAGAAATTTATATAAAGCAACCAGAAGGGTATTTAGTTAAAGGGAAAGAAGATCTTGTGTGTAGGCTCACGAAAATCTTATATGGTTTGAAACTGGCGCCGAGGTAGTGATATTTGAAGTTTGATCAATTCATGTCCAGAAATGGTTATTCGAAATGCAATGTAGATCACTGTTGTTTTATCAAAAATACGGGAAACTCATATATCATTCGACTTCTGTATGTAGATGATATGTTGGTAGTAGAGATGGCAATTTACCCCGCCCCACCAGGGATTACCCCGCCCCGCCCCGTTTGGAGAAGATTTGGGATGACTATATCGGGTATGGGGGCGGGTTTAGGCTGAGCTTGGTTAAATCCGTCAGAGATCGGGGCGAATTTGGGGCAGAGCTTAGTTAAATCCGTTATCCGCCCCGCCCCATATAATACCTTTACAATTATACCCCTGTTATATATATTATAATTAAGAAATACACAACCCTAATAACTTAAGTCCCAACTCTCAGCTCTCAACCTATCTCTCCCTAACCCAAACCCAACCAGACTTCGAATCGAAATGAAAGAGTAGCAATTCTTCAGACTTCAGATGTAATTCTTCATATGCAATTCAATTCTTCTCTAGATTAGATGCAATTGGGGTTTGTTCCAAATCAAGGATAGCTGAGTTTCTCCCTCTTATCAACCATTGCTTCTCTCTCCTCCCTCTCTTAGTGGTCGTAATGGTAGTAGTAGTAGTAGTAGTGGTAGTGGTAACTTTGGTGTGGAGAACAAAATTAGCCCAAGTATCTTGCTTATCATTATTATCCTTGCAGTCATCTTTTTAATTTCTGGTTTGCTTTATCTCTTTATAAGATTCTTATTTAGCTGAATCTCTTTTTAATTAGGTCAGTTATAACAACTATATCACCTTCATGACACTGGGGTGGATCAGATACTCTTCCTGTGTTTGTTTATAAAGCTATTATAGGATTGAAGAACCCCTTTGATTGTGTTGTGTGTTTGAGTGAGTTTGAACCTGATGATAAGCTTAGATTGCTCCCTAAATGTAGTCATGCCTTTCATATTGCTTGCATAGATACATGGCTCTTGTCTCACTCAACTTGCCCTCTTTGTACGGGAAGTTTGATTCCTGAGTTCCCTTATAACAATAGTTGTTCACCTATTGTTCTTGTTCTTGAATTTGGGAGTGAGAATTTTAGGGAGATTGGTTCAGATAGACATGTTGCTATTAGTATAGGTAACAATAATACAGATGGGACCAATTTTTATTTTTTTTAGTTAAATGGGGCGGGGATGGGGCGGGTCTGGGATTAGGCTTTGTAAGGTGGGGCGAATTCGGGGATCCCCGTTGAACTTAAACGGGTATCGGGGCGGGGATGGGGGGTTGAAACCTAAGTGGGGATGGGGATGGGATTAGCTCCCCCGCCCCAAATTTGCCCCAATGCCATCCCTAGTTGGTAGCAAGTGCCGACATGGGAGAGATTGTCAAGTTGAAGGAACAGTTGTCCCAGGAGTTTTCTATGAAGGACTTGGGTGCTGCAAAACAAGTTTCTGGTATGCGTGTCACAAGAGACAAAAAGCGGCGAGAATTGAAGTTATCTTAAGTTGAGTATATCGGTAAAGTACTTAAGCGGTTTAACATGGATGGTTCTAAGGATTTTAGTACACCATTGGGAGGTCACTTTAAATTATCAAAACAGTGTTGTCCGAAGACGCAGAAGGATCGCTATGAGATGCGGAAGGTTCATTATCAATCAACGGTTAGTAGCCTTATGTATACTATAATTTGTACGAGACCGGATATTGCCCAAGCAGTGGGAGTTGTTAGTAGGTATATGAGTAATCCAGGCAAAGAGCATTGGAGAGCTGTGAAATGGATACTTAGGTATCCAAAATGGACTTAAGATATGGCATTATGTTATGGGGGTTCTCAGATATGCTTACAGGGTTTTGCTGATTCTGATATGACAGGTGACATTGATAAGCGGAAAAGCACTAGTGACTTTATTTTTACATTGAGAAGCGGTGCGGTTACATAGGTTTCTAGGCTACAGAAGATTGTAGTTTTGTCTACGACAGAGGCGGAATATGTTGCGGCTACGGAAGTATGCAAGGATATGGTTTGACTTAAAGGGTTGATGAAAGAGCTTGGTAAAGTACAACATTCTCCTAAGTTGTATAGTGATAGTCAAAACGCTATACACTTAGCGAATAATGCGACTTTTCACTCTATGACCAAGCATATTGATATTCGATATTATTATATTTGTTCGCTCGAGGACGGTGTGTTGAAGCTTGTGAAGATTCATACTGATGTGAATCCGACCGATATGTTTACAAAGGTAGTAACTTTTCAGAAGTTGACGACATGTACAACTTTTGTTGGTCTTCACGATTGAAGGTCCGGGTAGTGCGGCAATTCATTTGGAGATCTGGAGATGGGTTACGATAGTTTCGATTTCAAGTGGGAGATTGTTAAGGGTGAACCCGAATTGATGGTCGTTCGAACGAAATGCTTATTTTCTAGGTTGGAAACTTGCTTCCGTCAAAGTCGTTCGAATGAGACCGTCAAAGTCGTTCTAACGAGATGCTTGTTTCTAGGGTTAGAAACTTGGTCCCGTCAAAGTCTTTTGAATGAGATGAAAGTCGTTCGAACGAATACCGCGTTGGCTGATTTAGTAAGTTTGTTTTGGGAAGTTGAGTTTGCCTCGAGATCTGTTCTGTTTGTAATAAGTTTTCCAAGTATTTAAGGGAAACTTAGGTTATTTGTTAGACATTCTTTTGTGAGTTTAATTCTAGAGAACTAGGGTTTGAGAGACTTCACAAAAGCTTGAGTAAGCTTGGAGAAGAGATCGTTGTAACCTATTTGATCATAGCGGATTGTTCGTAGGGAGTGGTTTTTCATCCGAAAGGGTTTTCCACTTCCCTCCTCCGGGAAAATACTTGTCATTGTTTTTGTTCTTTGCCTGATTAATTCTTCGTTTGGCGTTTTCCGCGTTTCGTTCTTGGCGTAGAAGAGAGACTAGCTACCCCTTTCTCAACACATTTCGCCTCTAATCTCGGTCATCATATGTTCCAGGTAGAGATCACCTGACCCGAAATACTGCTTTGTGATTTTTTGCAGTTGTATCCAATAGCATATATGCACAGTAGCCATTTGCCTTGTAAAAAAAAAAAACTAGCTCTGTTTAACCCTCTTTTGATTCTGAAACCCGAACTAAAAAATTTATGCTGTGTATCCACATTAGCTGAGTTATAGAAACTTGTGAATATATTTCTCAAATCCAACAGGTAGTAATCATCCAAATTCTTAACCTCTTTTTATCATATTTCAAAGCTAACAGCCAGCAATCAGAACAATTGAGCTCTAAGAACAAACTAGTGTGTTATTCAGTTTGAGCACATTGAACCTGTGTCGAAAACGGATTATGACCTGCCACCATAACCTACTTAGAAGCTCGCTGTAATAACAGAGGGATTTGGCACAAAATCATCCTTAGGCTTATAGTTCCAATTTGGGGTTCTTCATGGATTGAGAATGAAACAAGCAATGCCACATAATTTTTGTTCTAGTTCTGCAAATATCATAATTTCTGTTCCCAGTCCACAAGATATGTCAAATATCCATAAAGTTTGTTGATACCTATAGTGTTTGTCCCACACAAACAGTTGGTACAACCTCCACAACTGAGTATCAGCACATGTATGTGTTCACCACTTGAGTTTTGGTTGATCTTTCCATTAAAACTGGATACAAAGTGCATGTGAGTTGTGATATGAGCCACACTTTTCTCTGTTCCTCACATGTTTTAGTGACAAAGTTAAGAATTGTGGAACCCTCAAGACTTCAACTCAACACCAAACATAGAGACAAAGAGATTCTAACAAGTCTCCATCAAGCAACAATAGAGGAGAATTCTGAACTAGTTTATCAAGGCCACCACATATTTCAATCTGAATATCTTCTGAAAAATATCACTCACCCCTTTATCACATAGTTCAATTTGGTCCTACCCTTCCCAGTTGCACTAGCTTTTATGGGGGTAGACCAAAGTCTCATCTCCTTTTCCCTTGTCACACTGTTTTCATGTAAAGTCTAGTTATACGAGGTCCTTATAAGATAGATAGTCTCTTGTAAAACTTGATTGAGATTGAAGTTTTAGATGTATATAAATTAGAGGACAAGTGACAAATATGGTATAGATCTCACTGAAAGATTTGATTTTTTGTGATATGTAGTATTAGCACAAATATGGTATAGATCTCACTGAAAGATTTGATTTTTTGTGACATGTAGTATTAGCACGCTCTTTTGTTTGCATTAAGAACATCTTTAAATGTTCTTTCGGGTGAACCTCTAGTTCCAGAAAGAAAGAAAAAAACTGAAGTAAATTGTAGACAATAATAGATCCATCAAATGATTCCAATTTACTATAATAAAGGGTCTCAGGGACAAACCGTCCCCATGAAAACCAATTAGACCGCTCCGCTCTCTCTCCCATTCGGAGAGGGCTACAACATCAATTACTCCAACTTACAGACATTGCCCTAAGTGAGAAAAAAACACACACCCAAAGCTTCAAATACAAATGAAGAGCGAAAAAGCAATGGAGGCCTGTTTTACAGATCACAAGGGCTACTTTCTCTTCATAAAAACAAGTTAAAAAGAAGAAAGACAACGGCTACTTATAGCGTTATCTAGTGAAAGCGGAGACCTGAGGTGTAAGTTTTTGCTGCAACCCAGTTGCTTGGAATAATATCTCTTGCAGACAAAGTCCGACCTGTTTCAAGTGTTGTTAGTCTCACCGAAAATGGTCCCTTTAATGGTCCCTGTGTTATCGCCCAATTTGCTCCCCACAAGTGCTTCATGTCTATCCAATTATCGGAGTTTGCCTGCACCAACAACAACCCAAACATTAGGGGGAAATATAATAAAAATAGACACCATATGATGCAACTCACATACTATTCATTGCCTATATAATCTGTAAATTCATGTTTCATCAAAAAAAAAATGAAAAACGAAGTTTTCAGATTAAGTATGCAGATTCTCTTTAAAGTTTTCAGCATTAAGAATAAGTATTCAGACAAAAACTAGTAGTAGCTTAAATCGATAATAATAATTTAAAAAATCACCTCTAGTTTGTAAATTCACTTCTTTAGTAAAAAAAAATATGTAGTTTTCAGAAGTGTTCAGATTCTCTTAAAAGTGTTCAGCATTCAGAATACAACACAAAAACAAACAGATCAAATCCCAAAAATAAAAAAAATGTTTGCCATTGTCAAGTTGATTGCTTACAGAAATATTTAGATTTCATTTTCTTAAAAATATATTTAGGTCTCTTTTTTAAGCAAAAGATGTCTCGACATTAGTATAAGCCAAGATAAAATACATATAAAGGGCTATTGAAAGTATAACCGACAATGGTGATATAAGGTCTGATGTCCTGATTATTATACTAAAAGTTTCTTTTATATAATGTTAAGCATGCTTGTGCTGAAAAAAAAAATTGGGGGATCACTAAGCTTTTATTTTCTTGTTATTTAAAAGCTAAGGATCACTAAGCTAAAGTATATAGAAAAGAAAACTATATCAAGTTGGCATAATAAAGTATGTGATTAAAGATGGTAGATAAGTATACTTGTTTTATTTGCATTGACCCAACGTCACCATCTCCATCTTGATACTGCACTCTAATGGATAGCCAATATTCTGTTGATCCTTCGTTGACGTGGAATGCGATGTTTTTCTTCCTATACTTACACGGAGTCCTGTGAAACACAATCAAATATTACATAATATAATGTTTATATTCTACTAACACTGGAGAAAACTCTTCCACTCTCAACTCAATGAAGAATAGTTTACTAATATTTCACAAAATTTACCACAAGGTGTAAATGATAGAGGGTTAGGGCCATTTCTTGACATAATATTCACAAATTCATGGATATCCGCCAGGGTTTATCCTAACTTAAAATGGAGTGTACAGCTTGCAGATGTACCTGGCGACTAGCTGGGAGAATGGTGAAAATGATGAATATAACGAATTTTGGGATTTCCAAAAAGAAAAAAGAAAAATCATAACTGTGAAAATGTAAGAAAAAAAACAGAGGGGCAGTTGGTCAAACTTTAACAGACTCGACTGTATAATAACTACAAACCAACAGATCCTCATCTACAAACTTGAAAGACCATAAACCCCTCACTTTTGCTAATTCTATGACAGTTTTGTTGGGCTAAATATGGAAAGATAAGCCATAAAATTGCTAATCAACGGTCAGGATTTAATTAAAATCCAAAAGAGACCAACCATGAGAAAAAGAAACTGTTTAAAGATAATAGAATTTTGTACCGTCTGTAAGTGATAGAAATGACCCCTTTGTTCCTCAAATCACCACCTTCACCGGCAACAGCGAGACGTCCGAAAGCCGCTCCACTAAGGTCAAAATGGGTGGCTCCACCCGAACAAATACCACCCGGACACTCGTCCGTTACGATAACCGTAACAGCGCGCCTCGAACAAATGCTCTTGTCTAGGCACCTCACTTTGTAACACGCACCACACCCTTCCCCGTTCTTAAATAAAATTGGACTAACGGCAGTCACTCTGGATTTAAGGGGCTTAATACTAACTAAAGGACCGTAACCACAAGCACCACCTACAATAAAAATATATATATATATATATATAACAGGAATTTATAAGCACCACAAAGTATTGGCAAAGGCAGAAATAAGAAAACTTAATTCTATCTTTGCCGAACCCAAAAAAAATCATTGGTAAAGGCGGGAAAAATTTACCCTGCCTTTAGCAAAAATATACCCAAGTTAAAGAACAGGTCAAAGGGGAAATTCTAAGCACGACAAATCATTGGTAAAGGCAAATACCAATGATTTGTTGTGCTGGACAGGGTTATTACCGTCACTGCCGTCGCCTTCGGCGCTGCCATACCAAGTAGCGGTGGCGGGAGCCCAATGCGGGGCAACGGAGGCAAAAAAAGTAGTGAAAACGAGGCAAAAAAACACGGCGGGGTTAAAGTGTGTCATATCAGAGAAGCTCTAATTAGCAAATGTGGGGGCGGAGAGAAGAGGAGAAGAAACTGAAACTTCTCTACCGCTGCCGACAGTTTCTCCTCTCTCTTTAGGTTTAAGCTTTCAGGGTCCAAAAAACCTGAATTTATAAAAGCAAAACAGTGGCGTTGTTTATTTCATAATACCGAAACTACCTCTGGTTAATTACGGGATTACCACGATCGTTTATGCAGTTGGACCACCAACGGTTTAGCCGTTGATTTCGGAGCTGTTGTTAGGTACTTTATGTAGGGACATAGGGGTAGTTTGGTCATTAATTGTAGTGGATATTTATACCGTTAGATGTTCTGGAATGGCTAAAATAGGTTTATGTGGGAAACTAGCTTGGCCGTATTTGTTGACGTACACGTGGACGTTTATTATTTAATGTTACTGTACGAGTGGAGACAAAGGAGAGTACTGTAGGATGCTTACGTGGCCATGTGGGTGAGTGTCTGAGTGGGGACTACACAAGAGAGAGAGAGAGAGAAAGTGCTACTACAGAGTGGAATGTTAGGGTGTATCACGTGATCATCATATTATTATTATTATTTAGAGCGCTACTTACTAGAGGACCCCAGGGTCATAGAGGCTAGTGACCACCAATACAAGAGTGACAAGTGAATATGTTGAAACTCGTTGACTTAAATTACTGGTTCCATCCCAAACAAAAAATTGCCTTCTTTCTCCTCTTTCCCGACTCTAGTTTTTATCTCCATCAACGTCTTCTTCTCCTCACATTTTTACTCTACTCAAATGTCCCTCTTCCTATATGATTTGTACTATAGTTTTTGTTTAGTTTGTAATTTCTCTCTTAGCTTTTGTCGATATTAATCAACACATATCTTAGGCGCAAATCTGATGATGGAAGAGTATTAAGAAATTATTAATCATTAATTCCAAATTTATATTAATGGATGTTAGTTCTTCATATGAGAGGGAGGAAAATGCAATTGTGAAATGAAAAAATATGGGGCTGGAGCTAGATCAATTTCAGCTCTTTCACCAACTTATTTTAACCTAAAGGAAGCAACAACAACAACATCAAGAGGAAAAAACTTAAAAATTAAAAGCAAAAGAAAACCCATGAAAAAGATATAACTGGTAGAGCAACCTACCCTCTTTTCCTCAAACCAACCACACAACGGACAGGTCATTTTGCCAACGTGGCACCCAAGCCCGGAAGCTGGAACTCCAAGTCGATTTAGTTGGCTACAAACAAGCAACAATCAAATAAATACACAATACACCAAGTTTAAGGTGGTTCGGCAAATTGCCTGCGTCCACCGTGCTAGAAAGAAAGAGAGAGAGAGAGGGAGAGAGTTTATTTAAGATCCCGGTTATAATCACTCAAAACCAATTAGAGGTTCTCTCAAAGATTTTCTCTCAATTTAATCTCACCAAAGGATTAGCCTCCAAAGAGACCTAAGTTCCCCTTTATATATTATGGGAACATAGTTACAATCGCTCAAATCTTGAGGCAAACAAGTGGTTATAAAGTCATCAAAAAAATAGAGTTTCGCATTTTCGTTCGAACGACCCTGATAGTCGTACGAACGAATTGGGTGGTTGGGCCAAAATTTCAGGGAGTTGTTCAAAGGTCGTTTGAACAAAATATATGGTCGTTCGAACGACTTGGGTAGCTTGGGCCAAATTTCAGAGAGTTATTCAAGGGTCGTTCGAACGACTATCAGACTCGTTCGAACGACCAAGGCAATAGGCATCCCCAACAATTCTCCACCTCGGTGAAGATTTCATCAACCAAACGAACCGAAATCTGAGCCGAACATAGAAACTATTCAAACGGACCTAAACAAACACTCTCCACCGTCAAATGTCCCCAAAGACCTAAACACACAAACGGCCCAATGAAACCAACCAAAACCAAGTGTCCCCAAAAGGATCAAATCCAAACCAAGCGTCCCAAAGGACCAAGAACCAAACCAAATGTCCCAAAGGACCAAAATCAACTGCACCAAATCAATGGTTGTCTGCGTACTGTGGATCAAGTCACCCGTAGTTCACAAAAAATCTAATCAATCAACATGAAGAATTTGAACTAAGTCCAAAAAATGGTTGAACTTAATTCCCGAAACAACTTTCGTAAACATATCTACCGGGTTATCTTTGGTGTGAATCTTCTTCAACAAAATCTCATCCTCTTCCAGGACTTCTCTAACAAATTGATAATGTACATCAATATGTTTTGTACGTTGATGATGAACCTAATCTTTGGCCAAGAAGATAGCGCTCTGACTATCACGTAGAAGACCTTTCATCCAAATAGTTTCCTTTATCGCTTCAATCACCACCATATACTCCGCCTCGATAGTAGATAGTACCATTGTTGACTATAGTGTGGATCTCTAACTAACCGGCCCTTCACCCAATGTAAACACATACCCGGTAGTAGACCGTCATTTATCCATATCATCCATATAGTCAGAATCCACATAACCCACACAAAACCAATCAATCGAATCTTGTTTACGAAATTCCAAACCAATATCCGCAATACCTTTGATATACCGTAAAATCTATTTCACAACTCGCCAATGATCTCTACCCGGATCATGCATGTATCAACTAAGCATACCAACCGCCTGTGAAATATTTGGCTGAGTACATACCAAAGCATACATCAAGCTACGAACCGCGCTAGCATAAGGAACTTGACTCATATAATCATGTTCCTCATCAGTGTTTGGAGACATAGAAGCCTTAAGCTTAAAATGAGGAGCAATGGGCGTACTTACAGATTTTGTGTTCTCATCAATACCCAATCTCTGAAGTACCTTCCTCATATACGTCGTCTGAGAGATATGCATTGTTCCCTTATCTCTATCTCTATGAATCTCCATGCCAAGAATATTTTTCGCATCACCAAGATCCTTCATTTCAAATTCTTCACCCATTTGCTTTTTTAGCTTATCAATCTCACTTTTGTGCTTACACGCAATAATCATATCATTCACATACAAAAACAAGTAAATAAAGGACCCGTCACGTAGCTTGCGTAAGTAGACACAATGGTCATAATGACTCTGCTTGTACTTCTTCCCAATCATAAACTGATCAAACCATTTGTACCATTGTCTTAGAGACTGCTTTAAACCGTACAACGACCTTTACAACTTACACACATAGTTTTCTTTTTCCGCAACTGTAAACCCACTCGGCTGAGTCATATAGATCTCTTCTTTCAAATTCTCATGTAAGAACGTCGTCTTAACATCGAGTTGTTGCAACTCCAAATCAAATTGTGTTACCAAGGCCAATAGGTTACGAATGGAGGAGTGTTTTACTACCGGAGAAAAAATTTCATTGTAATTTATCCCCTCTATTTGACCATAGCCTTTGGCTACGAGTTTTGCCTTGAAGCGTATATTATCATCAAGAGATCATTGTTTCTTTGTGTAGACCCATTTACAACCGATCGCCTTTTTTCCCTTCAGCAACTTCAAAAGTTCTCAAGTTCTATTCTTGAAAAGAAAATACATCTCTTCCTTCATCGCTCCCTCCCAATGTTTAGCCTCGAAACCGTAAATACCTCCCTTATAGATGGAAGGAACATCTTCTTCAATGACCGGAAGTGCATAAGCTACCATGGCCTTTGCCTTTGGAAGCACCATATCCTTTGTATGCCAACTCGGTTTACTTACATCCCTCTTTAGTTTACTCTTTGTGATTAACTCCACCACCAGAATCTCTTCATCCGTACTACCAAATACTCCACCTTCAGACGTGTCTTCATCATTTGGAACATAAACTAATGGCTCACCCCCTTTTGTACGGAACTCTCTGACCAATGTGAAGACGCATCAATCTCCACCCGCTGCAATACCCCGTTGGTCGTCTCCTCTGTATGCTCAGAGCCATCTGACATCATCATAGAAGTCTCATCAAAAGTAACATCTTTACTCAGAATGATCTTTCAGCCTCTTGTATCCCACAACTTGTAGCCTTTCACACCCTTCTTCTTACCCAGAAAAATGGCCTTCCTTACTCGTGGATCCAACTTACCATCCTTAACATGATAGTATGTCGGACACCCAAATATACGAAGAGTATCATAATCTGTAGCAGGTTCTCCCAACCAGGCTTCCATTGGTGTTTCACCCTCAATTGTAGCCGAAGGCAACCTATTAACGAGATAGCATGCATATGTCAAAGCCTCAGCCTAAAATGCCTTGCCCAACCCAGAATTGGACAACATACACTGCACATTCTCCAATAAAGTATGGTTCATGGGCTCAACTACCCCTTTTTTACGGTGTCTCTCTAACCGTAAAGTCTCGAACTATCCCCTCATCCTGACATACTTGCAAGAATGGATCACTAATGTACTCCCCACCATTATCCAAACGAAGCAACTTGATCTTTCTACCTGTCTGAGTCTCAATCAACTTCTTCCACGTCATAAAAATTTCTAGGACTTCATCCTTCTTCCTCATAGTGTACACCCAAATACGCCTAGAAAAGTCATCCACAAAAGATATAAAGTAATGTTTCCCCCCTAGCAATGCATTCTTGGAGAGTCCCCAAACATCAGAGTGCATATAATCAAGGGTTCACGAGTACGGTGGATCACAGTGCCGAACTTAACCCTTGTATGCTTGCCCAGAACGCAGTGTTCTCAAAAATCTAATTTGGACATCTTGGCACCTTTCAAAATCCCTTGGTTCGCAAGAACTTTAAAAGACTTTTCTCTGGCATGCGCCAAACGCATGTGCCATAGCCGTGTGGTATCACTAGAAGTGGTCTACTCCCTTCCAGCGGTAGAAACCTCACCAAGAATAGCCGTACCATCCAGATAGTACAAGTTGTTACTTCTTTTGTGGCCCTTCAATATAACCATGGCTCCTTTAAGAACCATCTTTACCCCATTCTTAGACACAACCTTGCAGCCTTTCACTTTAAGTGACCCCATCGAGATAATGTTCTTCCTTATTATCGGAATATACCGAACCTCATCAATCTCTTTAACCAACCCATTATGCAACTTTAGACGAATGATACTTATCCCATGATGCGGCAAGGATTATCGTTTCCCATCAACACTGTTCCATCTTCTAGTATTTTTAAACTAGTAAAACAACCCCTTTCGGGACAAATGTGATAAGTAGCACCCGAATCTAAAATCCATTCTTTTGTATTAATTACACATGCACTAGATGTTATAGTAAAAGAAAAATTAGAATCATTACCTCCCGTTTCTGTGTCTTGAGCCACATTTACAGAAGAACCTGTTTTTCCCCCTTTCTTCTTCTTAAGAAGTGCGAAACATTTATTTTTCCAATGACCCGTTTCCTAGCAAAATGTACATTGGTCTTTCCCAAGTTGCTTCGACTTCCACCGCAACCTCCCGATTTCGACCAAGAGTTATTACCAAACGGCTTCCTCTTGTCCGAGGATCTTCCTTGAACCGTTAATACATCGGATGTAGACTTATCGGTCTCACGTTTCTCCTTCCTTCAGTACTCGTGGTTTACTACGGTCGTAGTCACATCTGTGTATTTCAATGAACTTTTTCCATAAGTTATCGTCGTAATGAAATGCTCAAATTCTTCCGGAAGTGAGTTCAAGAACAAAATTGCCTTGTCTTCATCCCTTACTATCTCTTCAAGATTTTCTAAGTCGGCTAATAACTTGGTGAAGTCATTCAAATGCTCGGACATACTAATCCCTTGCCTCATAGTGAAGCGATAAAGTTTCCTCTTCGAGTGGAGTTAATTTTGGATTCTCTTTACCAAGTACTTCTCCTCTATAATCCTCTAAATTTCTTTTGCGGAAGTTTCATTCATCGCAATGTACTTAATGTCTTGAGCAAGACAAGAACGAATTTGGCCACAAGCCCTCTTGTTCATCTTCCTCCATATACTCTCCTCTATGTCATTCGGCTTGTCCTCCAATACCTTGTCTAAGTCTTGTTGACTTAGGGCATCAATAACTTTGCATTACCACATGACAAAGTTATTTGTGCCGTTGAATTTCTCAACTTTAATCTTTGCATTGTTGAACATCACCGTTGTATTCCTTTTCGGGGCTGAAGAACTTGATTCAACTTCGTCTCCCATGATTCCCTCAATTTTCATAAACCAACCAAATCCCAAAACCAAATTAAAATTGAGAAACCCTAAGTTATCTCAAATTCGCACACCGTTGAGGAATCGACCTCGCTCTGACACCAATTGTTGAGTCCTAAGCCTGAAAGCCGAAACTCTAAGTTAATTTAGTTAGCCACAAACAAGTAACAATAAAAGAAATACACAATTCACCAAGTTTAAGATGGTTCGACAAATTGCATACGTCTACCGTGTGAGAAAGAAATAGAGTTTATTCAAGATCCCGGTTACAATTCCTCAAAACAAATTAGAGGTTCTCTAAAAGATTTTCTCTTAATTTGATTTCACCAAAGGATTAGCCTCCAAAGAGACCTAAGTTCATGTAATTGTCTAATTCCGGGACTCGGACTTAGCCTTACACCAAATATGTTTAGAATGCTCAAGAATGATAAACAATAATCAACAAGATAATTTAGCATAGAAAACCTTTGAATAGGTCAAAAACTATGACATCTCTTGAGAATTTTGAGAAAGAGAAGATGATCTTATTGAAGTTGCTAGTTTATTACAATGATCACTCTAAGTAAATAGAATTTTAAAGTAGGGATTCTTCTGTATATAATTGTCCATTCTTAATCTGTAGTTCTCTAGTCCTATTTATAGGCCCCATCATATGACCGTTTGACGACCATTAACATTCTTAATGGTGGAAGTTACAAAGTAGATGTAAGATATTCTTAGACCAGATGATGTAACGTCTTGACTATGGTTGTTGTGCAACGGCTTTATTGATGACTGTACACTTGGGTACATCGAACTGCAGACGTGGAGGTCGAAAGTGATGACTCGAACTGAGGAATATTAAATATGTTTTTAGTAGTATTCCCTGTATGCTGACGAGGTCGAGGTGAAGCTTTGAGTCCGAGGTATGAAATAAGCTATTACAAGACGACTCTTAACCAATAGCACGAGGAACTTCATGGACAAGTGGTGTTGGTTGAGAAATTTGTGTTGTATTTGCTTCATGACGTTGCTGTCTTGATACTTTCTGTGCTACGTACTCTGTTGGTAAGATCGAAAGCACCTATGTAGTTCGAAGATGAAGCATAAGTTTGAGATGCAGAATACGCCACTACAACTGCCCCCTCCCAGTCAGCAGTACGAGAAACCTTGCGGACGAGTGGTGTTGATTGAGAAGTATCATTAATGATGTAGTTAAATCTAGGAATTATTTCCAATGCATATTCATAAGTATTTTGTTTGTGCCTTTTGGGTTTTCGAGAACCAGTGGTTCTAGTCAATATTTATTGGCAAAGGAAATCCTTTTGTCGTTGGGAATCTGAAAAGTCTGTTTGAAATGTTGATCAAGGTATAAAAGGCATTCAGAAGTGAGAGTGAGGAACCAAGTCTTCGTCTCTGATTATCTTCTTCTCCATTCTTGACTATTGTAAATTCTTGACTGTTGAGAGTATGGTGACTACCAGGAGCCAATCTTGAGAGTCTAGGATTCGTAGAAAGATTGAGGAATTACGTATCTGATACTTTGAATACCAACCATTGCATTTGCCGACACCGATTCCTGTGTCGCCTACCTATCACCGCATGTCATATGATGAAGTGATGGAGATGGGTGATGATTATTATAAGATGGCTCGGTTTCACTATCTACTGACATCTGAGGCAGAGCGCCGAAATGGGCTTCGTTTGCTTGCGGAGGAGGCTGTTACAACTGAAGATGAAGCGGCAGGCGATCGTCCGAGGGAATCTCGCTGGTATACTGCTAGTGAATGGGTTCTTTCTAAAAGGTAGGACCTTTCGTTTGTCTCTAGCATGCAGGGTGGGGTTATGGTGGAAGAGGTGGGAGGATGTAGATGATCATTTTCTTCCATAGACCATAGATTTGGCTATGAAGAAGATCTTTCATTTGTGATTTCAAGTTCTGACTATTTCCCAGATTTTGCAGCATGGGATCAGGGTTTGGAAGTTGTTTTAGTTTTTTATCATCTTCTCTGCTGATTCCTGAAAAGTAATTCGAATTGTAACTTTGTGATGTAATTTGTGGTAATTATTGGGAACATTTTGTTATCTGTAAAATATCCTGTAAAGAAAATTTTGAATTAATGAAATAACTTCGTTCTGAGGTCACGATTCATTGTCGTGAACTTATCTGTGTAATTTGTTGTTTGTATTTGTATACTCGAATTGGGTGACAAATTTTTTTGAACAATGAGAAAGGGTGGGCATGGATCTATAGGTGCTACTACTGGATTTGCGTGATCTTGTATGTTGTCCCTTTGTATATTTTCTCATAAAAAATCAGAGAATATATTTCATACAATGGAAAGAATGACCTGTCACAATATTTTGCATTTGATGTTGATATTCTACTGTTCTGTGAACTTTCTTTGAAGAAGATATCCTTTGGCCAAATTAGTGGGGTGATATTTGCAAAGATCTTCCTGGCGGTTATAAAATCATGAATCTTGGCCGCTTTGATTTGCATCTTCTGCAGGGATATTTTGTTGTGGAGGTGTTGAGTTTATCCATGGTGAGGACTCGTGCCCAACATGCTCATCAGGCAGCAGATGGTCGCTTTCATATCATGGTTGTTAAACTTTGTAAGTGGTATTTTCGCCGACTTCCTTACGATGCCGTGTTGCCGAAATGGCCGATGAATATGACTGGACTAGACGAAGAAGGGAAGTATGTAGAGTATAACCAATTTTTCTGGTGTAACGTGTTTCAGAAGTCATTGTTGAGTGCCACAGTGCGGGAACTGACTGTTCGACAGCTCGTATGTGACAAGATTGTTGAAGAAGATGTCAGGGCAGCAAGAGTTCGGTAAGCTCGAAGCATTGGAGCTCGTAATAAGTAATCTGTTTTTGAGTGTTCGGTGGTTGGGTTTTAAATAAATGTAAGATGAGGGATCTTGAGAGGATAAATGAATGAGATGTCTCGATCTGATTGAATAAAAATAAAGTATTATGTTTTAATCTTTGTGTACGGATATTGTGGGAGACAGCTGTAGGATTTTAACAACTGTATTAATATCTTTGGATTTTGAATACTTATTTTTTTAAGAAAGTTGTACGATCTTGGCAGGGTATTAAAGTAAGTTGATTGGTCATTTGTACTGTGTTTGAGGAAGAGGTGCAGAATTGTGTAATGGCAGACAATAGGGACAAACGTGATGACGGTAGACGTTATCATAGAAGTCATGATGATGCCTTCAACCAAAAAAATGCGTCTGCAGAGACAGTAGGGATGGCTGATGCGTGTCAGAAGGAGCCATCATTTCACAAACTGAGGGAGAGTATAAAAATGTGTCTCTCTCTTCCTCATAAATTATCTACAATTTCAGAGAAAGAACAAAGTTGTGTCAATCATATTTCCAAGGAGAGGAAATGTTTGAGTGTTGAGTGTGATTTGAGATGGAGATCTTCATCAGGTGATAGAAAATAGTCTGAGAAGCAACGGGAGTGTTCATACTCGAAAAGACGTCTGGGTAAAGCAGAGAATTGTTGTTCGTCAAGTACAGGTTGGTAACATAAAGCTCTGTCCGGTTGATTAGTAATCTGCATGATATTTGTAGTGATCTGTTTGATATGCATAGTAACCTGTTTGATATGTGTATCTAATAATGTATGGGTTTTGGGGTGTTTGAATAAAAATGAGAAAAATGAGTTTTAGGTATATGAATAGACTATTAGAGGTAGAAAATATATATTTGGGGAAGAAGGGAGAAATTTGAAATTATTGATTTTGCATTTGTTTTGAAAATTTGTAAAATAGACGTGTTGACTGGGTAGAAGGTGGGTTTATTTTGTTTGTATGTAATGTAGTGAAAATAACAAAAAAAATATTTATGTATATTGTAGATTTGATATGTGGTCTAAACCTAGTATTCTCACCAGTAAATTTGTAGTATCGCCCAGTTCCGAGGAAATATCATCGTTAGGGAGGGGGGACGAGTGTAGTGTAATGGAGGAAATTATAAATAGTGGTGAGAGAAGCATAGAGGGTAGGGAACCCAGTAAGGTTGAGGAGGTGGTAGAAAGGGAGGATACATCAAAGAGGGAGAAAGCCATTGTGATATACCCAGAGGGGGTAGATCTAGGATAAAATTATTTGAAATATAAAAAGAAATTATAGGGAGAATGGGGAAGTTATGTGAAGGAGCGAGGTTTATGGTTTATGGCCTTTATCCTCGATAAAGAGAAGGAGGTTGTCTACTACCAAGTCTCATGCTTGGGGAAATGGAAGAAGAATAGAGGGATTGGTGAGGGGGTTAGTCTCTCATATTGTAATAGGCTCTGGCTATCAGGCCCGAGGGATAGGTTTTTGTGTTTTTTGAATCAGGTCATATACAACCTTAGAATTCCTCAGACCTTATTTCAGAAAGAGGTTATGAATGTGTTACAGTGTTGCCCTGCCAAGTTAAATAGGAATGTTTGTGAAATGATGAGGGTATGTGAGGTATTTAATGAGAAATGAAGAAAGGAAGGGACTGCAAAGCAGTTCGAAGATGAAGATATGATAAAGTATTATAAATATAAATATGTCGAAGGTCGAAGTAGTGGTTACCTGTATAGTAATTCAGCTAGGCCAAAATATTTTGATTTCGAATCTGCGGGTAGACCATGGAACGACCACCTTGTGTGGGTAGAGGGTAACTGTATGCAGGTTCTAGATGAACTGGCGCTCGAACTGAACCATAGATATTATAATCTGAGTAAGTAATGTTTACCAATCTTCAAATAAACTATACTTGTGTTCGATCTGCTACTTAATGTTGTGTTCCTTGTTTTGGCAGAGCCCAAGCCTTTATCCATGTCGGACAAGACCAGCCTATTCGACTGTGCTCTAGAGATCCAGACAAGCTAAAATAGGTACTCATTGAGTTGGGTATCCGTAGAGACAAAAGGGTACTCTGCAGTTCTCAAGGTTCAACGAGCTCGGGAGAAACGAGCTATGGCTGAGGGAAAAGTTGTCTTAACTATTGCTGATGTTTTTAGTGTTCCTCTTCCTGTATCTCAGAGCACTAAGCGGAATGTTCGGCGGCCCGTGAGGCCAGCTCGGCAGAGTACCTCTGTCACGGGGGGCGGCCACAGCACAAGAAATAACAAAGTCTATATCTGGCGATGTGGCTGAGAATCTTAAAGTTGCTCCGTTGAGGTCGAGAAGTCCTCACTGAAAAGAAAAAGGCATGAGGAAGAGGGTAGTTCTTGAACTAAACCTCACGCCTCAGTTAAGATGGCAGAGTTGGAACTAAAATACAGCTCGATGGATCCGGAGTAACTCGATGCGGAGTATTACGAACATACTTTTACGGTACTATTTTTTTCATTTTTCTCTTTGAAGTCCTTAATTGTTTTTGTATTCGAACTGAGAACTGTTATGCTGATTTTGACTTTATATGCTTGTCATGGCAAGCTCTCAATGTTACTGAAGGGGGCACAAAAGTATTTAGAACAAAAGAGCCAGGAGTTTGGGGCTCTTGCAGCGAGGTTCGAAGTTCAATCTGCTCGCTTGAAAAATTTTAAAGATCAATCTGCTCGTGTAGAGGAGATCGAAGCTGAGCTCAACCTGGAAAAGGAGCAGAGAGCTGAAGAGGCTAAAGCGGCTATAGAGCTCGCAACAAAATACTCAAATTTGGTGGCCCATGATGATGTGATGTCGAAATTGTTTGAAGCCCTTAAATTAGAACAAAATCACATCATCCAATCCTATTACGATTTTGGATTGGGTCTAGCTGATGTGGAGCTAGGCCGTGTCGGAAGGTATAAGGAGATAGAGATCCTTTCAAAGGCTTCGGAGGAAGTAATGGCGGACGGTGGTGTTTTTCCTGAGAAGGTGTTAAAGTTTCTACCATAGAGTGCTAAACCAGCTCGAGCAGCTGAAAAAATATTAGATCCTTCTTCTGATCGTGTTGATCCAAGCCATATGGTTGGGCAAATATTGGATCCTCCATCTGAGGTAGAGCTCAGCAAGAATCTTTAAACTTTCTGTGGTATTCTGTTTTTAATTTGATATAGTTCATGTGACACCGAAGGGATAGTACTCTGTATCTGTTGAAGTTTGATTGATGATTCGAAACATTTTTATTTTGGATGTCTGTATTATAATAGCAAATTTGTACTTTATGTAGGATATAAAGCGACTGAGAATAATGAACTCTGAACTGGAGAGATCGTTGAGTAAAGCAAGGGATTTCGTAACTCGTATTCAGCAGGTACTTAATAAAACTGAATATGAGAGAAGGAATTTTAAGTTGAATTCAGAGAAACACGTAATCGCCATAGTTTAGAGGCGAGAAAGTGTTCTGCTCGAGTTGGTGTGTCTGTTGTATGTGGTGATATAGAACCTTTATCTGATGCGTTTGGCTTTATGTAGAATCGGAGGGCTATGAGAATTGTATTTTTCAGGGTAAGAAAAGAGCAAATAGAGGTTCAAAAGTGATTAGAGGGTGAATTAAAGGGGTTACAGGATGAGTTATTGCAACATGTGGAGCAAAAAATATCTTTAGCAACGTGGTTGTCAAAAGAAGTGGTTGTTCGAATAAAGGTAAGAGTAAATTTTAGGGCTTTAGGTGTATTGCATAAAGATACGCGTCAGCGGCTGCATAAAGCGCAAATGATATTGAAGGATCATTTATATCCGTCACGAGCAAAAGTTGTTGCTTGAAAAAAACATGAGCGTGATATAGACAGTATTATTAAATTTTATGGGGGAGAACTGTCTAGGGTAGATAACGAATTTAGGAAGTTTGTGACAGGATGTGGTAAGGATTTTGATGTAGAGAATGCCAAGGCTAAGAAAATGTGGTTTACGAAAGGTGATGGAGAAATTGTTGGTGGCAAACCCCTTCTAAGGTCGAGGAAACTACCTTTAGAAGAGGGTGAGAAGGAGGTCAAAAGCCTGATACTCCGATCGCGGCCTAAACAACGTCTGCAGGAGGTGGTGACCTTTACCACTTCGATAGATGTGCAATTAACGAACATTAAGATTTTGAGAGTCAAAGGGCAGTCTTCTCATTCCTTTAAGAATCGAAAATAGGGCATTCTTAGTTTTCTTTACCGTCCCTACGTATGTGTTAGATCTTTGTATACTGTTATTGATGATAAATGAAATTTTTGTTCTCTATGATGATGAATGAAAGAGTGTATTGGTATTACTCAAATACCATGTTCTTGTTTTAAATTTGTTAACTGTGAGATGTGATATGTTGGTACAATCGAATTGTTTATGAATGTAACCTGTGATAATAGGCAGAATTGGTAGATGTTCAAAGTCAGTGTGACACTTTATGCGCCCATAACGAATAACTGACCGCTGAGCTAAGCGTGAGTCAGGTCGTACTAAAAAGTAATACTGAATTAGTAGAAAGAACGAAGGTGGGGATGGTGAAAGAGCGAAATGTTGGAGCTCGATTGTCTTAGGATTTACAGAAGAAAAAGGTAGATCTAGCCAACGGGCTAAGAAAAATAGAGGAGCTAAGAGAAAATGTAAGAAAGAAAGAGGTCGAATTCACAGGTAGCTTGAGGCAAGCGATCCAACAGGGAGCGGAGTTGACATCAGCTCGAGTTTGAATTACAGAACTACTGGCAGACTTAGATGAAGAATGTAAGAATGTGAAAGACTTACAATTCTAAGTGAATGTGCTCGAAGCGAAGGTAGCTGATACGCGAGCGCGTGCTTCTAAGTATAAAGTGTTATGGTTAGTCGCTGACGTTTAGATAAAGAAGATGGAAGCGGCCCATAATAGACAGAACGAAAACATAAATGTTGTTTGGAATAAAGTAGTCACCCTAGAGCATACCATACAAATATTGAAGTTAAATGCCTTAGAACACTTGGATAAAAATATGAAACTGCGGGATGCGAACACAAAGTTAGATGTTGACCTACTTCATGCGGAGATACGTCTCGATGAAAGAAGGGTAGAATGGGAGAGTCGTGAGGCAGAACTTGATGGTTCAATGTCTCTGATCTATCATATGGACGAGTTGATGACAGTGCTAGAGTCTCGGAATTCTGTTGTACTGGATGAGAAACGTCGAGTAGAGAAGCAGTGCAAGCATTTAAAGACTTCGCTGCAGGAAGCTCAAACTAAACTCAACGAGCTTATTCTACCTAAGTAGGTAAAGACTGAAATGGGTAGTGTGTATGAGAGAGATATGACAGCAATGATTTTATTCTTTGCTTCAGAGTTCTAGAGATTGGAAAAAGAAAGCGAACTGGTTCATGACTTTGTCGTTGGAAAAAGTGCACAGTGTAACATGGAAATGATATGGTGTGAATATCTAGGCCCCATGGTAGTCAAAATTGGGGTTCTGAGATAACGTATGATTAGAGATGGAAAGAAAATTGTTACTGGAAAAATGTCATAGCTTATGCGTCAGCGGCTGTACACGGGTTGTGCACCTGACATTGTTGGACCTTCCAATAGAGGTAACAGCTCGAGTGATAACTCTAGCGAGGAGTAACGATTGTGGGGATGCGCTATGTATACTAACGTGTATATTGTATACAAAATAGGAATGTCTAGAATGATGATTTATAATAACATTTTGTTATACTCACGATACCGTATTAGTCAAACATCTGTTGTATAGGATGGTTCCCAAAGGTTATCGATTGTAGAGGGACATAGGTGGCTGATCAGTTTTGCCTAAGCAACAAACGATCTATAATGTAATAGGTGATCAGTTTGGCCAAAGCAACCAACGATCTGTAATGTTATAGATGATCAATTTGGCCCAAGCAACAAATGATCTGTAATATAATAGATGATCAGTTTGACCGAAGCAACAGATAATCTGTAATGTAATAGATGATCAGTTTGGCCGAAGCCACAAACGATCTGTAATGTAATAGATGATCAGTTTGGCCAAAGTAACAAACGATTTGTAACCTGTATATAGAAGTACTTGTTGGATATATTAGACAAGTACTATAGTGTAAGGCAATCGAACACAAATATTTTATTGATGTAAGATTGACGTACGATGAATGTGTTAGATAGAGTACTGTATGAAATAGTAGAAAGTACTCAAATGTATTTGGATCGAACATAAGTATTTCATTAATGTAAGATCATCATACAAGATGATAGATTGATTTGTAGAAAAATACACTGTGATGGATTTTTATCGACGATACAATTTCAATCTCCTCGTGTTCCAAGGATTAGGGATTCGATTTCCATGTTCAGTGGCGAGATCGTAAGAACCAAGGCCATTTTTTTTTACAATAACAAAAGGACCTTCCCATTTTTTGGATAATTTCCCCGTACTTGCTTCCTTTCTGTGTTTGGGAATTTCTCGTAGCACGATGTATTTGATTTCGAACTCTCTCTGACGAACGTGCTTATTGTAAGATCGGGTTAGAGCTTGGTAGTATCTTCCCAAATTCATGATTACTCTGTCTCTAGTTTCCTCGATCTAATTCATGTTACATGCCAACTGGTACTCATTCTCTTCATCCGTCATGGTATGGTCGCGTATTGGGTGATGATATAGAGTGTAAACGATTGCTTTTGTACCATAAGCTAGTAAGAACCGTGTGCATCCAGTTGATACCCGAGGTATTGTGCGATACGCCTACAGGACATGTGATAGTTCCTAGACCCAATTGTTCTTCTTCTTTGTCAAGCACTTTTTGATCCCATCCACTATAGTTCGATTAGTAATTTCTGTCTGGCCATTTCCTTGAGGGTAATATGGATTTGAAGAGGAGTGGATGATATTGTGTTGATTGAGGAACTCAAAGACTCTGGAGCCAACGAACTGAGGTCCATTGTCGATTCTGATGAGATGGGGGCAACCGAATCGGATAATGATAGTTTCTCAGATGAATTTGATGACTTCGTCTTCGCATGTGCATCATAGAGAAACTGCTTCTACCCATTTTGTAAAGTAATCCGTTGCTACTGGGAAGTATTTCTTTTTGCCTGGTGTTGTGGGGAATTCTCCTACGAGGTCGAGGGCCTATCTTTTAAATGGTTAAATAACGTTGTTGGAATAGAGTTCCAAGTCTGGAGTTCAAATTTGGGGGACATGCATTTGGCAGGCATCACAATTGCTTGCGAGTTCAATGGCTTGAGCTTTCATCTTGGGCCAAAAGACTCCTTGAGTAAGAGCTCGATTTGTGAGAGATCATCCCGCTGCATGGGAACTACAAGTCTCCTCATGGAGTTCGTGTAGGAACTTCTGAGCTTCTTTGCTCGACAAACATTCGAGGTACGGTCCTATGACCAAAATTTTGTAAACGAGATCGTTGTCCACGATGTATCGCTTAGCATTATCGAGTACTCGTCTCTTCTCCGTGGGATCTGTAGGAAGTTCACCGTCAAATGTGTTTTTAGTCCCAATATACTTGAGGTAAGGTCGTCTCCAATCGTCATTGTCCTCTTCGACGCCCCCAGTATTGACAGAATTCGAGCTTATGATATTAATTCTAGGGATGGATGATACTTCAATATTTAGATAACGCGCTTCCGTACCAAGTATTCCTGCCAGATATGCGAGAGAGTCTGAATGTCAATTTTCTCCGTATGGTAAATGTTCGATAGTAATTGTTTTGAATCTGCTCATTCTGTCGGCTACTGCTGCTGCGTAGTCGACCATCTTTTTGTTCTTCTAGAACTTTTCTGTGTAATAGTTCACAATGAGTAAGGAGTCCGTGTAGACAGATAACTCGAAGACTCCAATCTCTAGAGCCATATCTAGAACGTGAATCATGAAAGGAGATGATCAATAATTTATGAGACAATGGGTTTGAGAACTTCGGTTCCCACAGGCGGCGCCAAATGTAATGGCCTGATTCCAGGACTTGAACTTAGCCTTACACCAAATGTGTTTAAAATGCTCAAGAATGATAAACAATAATAAACAAGCTAATTTAGCATAGAAAATCTTTGAATAGGTTAAAAACCACGACCTCTCTTGAGGATTTTGAGAAAGAGAAGATGATCTTATTGAAGTTGTTAGCTTATTACAATGAACACTCTGAGTATATGGAATTTTGGAGTAGGGATTCTTCTGTATATAATTGTTTGTCATTAATCTGTAGTTCTCTGGTCCTATTTATAGGTCTCATCATATGACCGTTTAACGACCATTAACATTCTTAATGGTGGACGTTACAAAGTAGATGTAAGATATTATTTGACCAGATGATGTAACGTCCTAACCTCTATTGTTGTACAATGGCTCTATTGATGATTGTACACTTGCGTACATTGAATTGCAAACGTGGAGGTCGAAAGTGATGACTCGAACTGAGGAATATTGAATATGTCTTTAGTAGTATTTCTTGTATGCTGACGAGGTCGAGGATGAAGCTTTAAGTCCGATATACTAGGGGAACATAGTTACCATCGCTCAAATCTTGAGGCAAACAAGTGGTTATAAAACCATAAAAATAAATAATAATAATAATAAAAACAGAGTTTCGCATTTTCGTTCGAACGAATTGGGTAGTTGGGCCAAAATTTCCGGGAGTTGTTCAAAGGTCGATCGAACGACTTGGGTAGCTTGGGCCAAATTCCAAAGAGTTGTTCAAGGGTCGTTCGAACGACTATCAGACTCGTTCGAACGACCAAGGCAACAGGCAACCCCCACAGATGGGTTGTTAAAATATTCATTCCGCGCAGTTCTCGATTAAGCCACGTCACAGCTTCAATGGTCTGCGATGCATGAATTTTTTTTAAATTAAAAGTGTCGTGCAATTCTTAATTGCACGGCATTTTTTTTCCTCCTCTCTCATGCCATGTGGTTTTTTATGATTGGTTTAATCTAAAAATATAGGTAGGTATGTTTTCAATCCACCTCGCCTCAATTGATGTGTAAAATTCAAGGTTGGTTACTATTGAGTCATTTTAGTTGATTTCAAATGACGCTACTGGTGCATATGTTCTTATTATTTGTTGCATATGCTCTTATTATTTGTTGAAAAAACGGTGCTTATAGGGGTATATTCGGGTGCCATCGTCCATGTACTTAAGTACAAAAGATAGGAGAAGGGAGATCTTGAAGTTAATGGCGCTAAAAGGCTAATAGGGTTTTTTAAATAAAGTCGAGGAATCTTCAAAAGTGTAGATCATGGAATCAAAAGAGGGCCCAGGAGAGCATGCTTGGTTTCTTTTTTTGTTTTTACCATAAAGCTATAGCTTGTTAATATGTACAAAGTTAATCAAACAATCGGAAAATATATAACGTTACCGGAAACATTTCTGGTCATTAGTCAATTTCTGACCACATTGCCATATTCCCGTAATATTTGTGATCTCAACTTCCTCGTGTATCATACATTAAGCACAGAATTCGGACCGTATGATTGATGATTTATATGCCCTGAATCAACGAGAAAACACGGCCAACTAAATACTATTTATTTCAAGGACTTTACAGTTTGTTTGCAGTTTCTCACACCGAGAGTCCGAGACCGTGCATTCCAATTAGATATCGTCATGTTCTGGTGGAATCATAAAACCTTTCTCTGAAAGTATTAATGTATTAAACAAGGGTTGAGATAATCTTTTTTGAATCTTTTCAATATCAACTAAAACTTGACAATGGTTGTTACAGACATCATAACTTTGGTCTTTTTCAGTTTATTATCGTCATACAAAATATATATTTATGCTTTTTTCAATTTTGAAGATGACATTTAAGTTTTAACCAAAAACTTTTATTTATTTTTATTTTTGCTGTTTAGGAGACAACTCTAAACTCTTGGCTTAAAATCTTCAATTCAAAAGATGTATTAAAGGGCAACTAGAAATGCACTTTTAGACAACAATTGAATTGATGCTCAGAATATGGGCCACTATTTTATAAGAGCAAATCCTGAAACAAGTCAGCTAAAGACAAATAGGGGGAAAGATTTTCTTCTAAAAAGCCATAAAATCCGGGTTTTGGGTTTAGTTAATTAATGAAGAGATATCTCTTGTCTCCTCTTCCTTGGTTTTGTGTTTTTGATTTGTGAAGAAGACCTCGAAATTCATGAATCAAGTACAGTATTATTTTTTTCTTCTTCTTCTGTTCTTCTAGTTCTGAGGTTTTGTGTTTTTGATTTGTGAAGAAGACCTCGAAATTCATGAATCAAGTACAGTATTATTTTTTTCTTCTTCTTATGCTCTTCTTCTAGTTCTGAGATTTACAAAGTTTCAATGAGATAAAGTGATAAACCTTTAAAATAATCACATGTTCACACAAAGACTTGACAATGGACTAATGGAGAGATTTACGAAGTTTCTATTGTTTCCAAGACCATGGTTTTCACACATGAATGGGGTAAGGTTAGAAGGGGTTTGTGTCAAAGTTTCCTGGAGTTATGCGGCTCCGCTTCGACATATTGCATACCGCACGAATGACTGTCTGAACTTTTAACTTAAATGAGCTAAATAAGGACTTGAATCTTAACACTAGGGACTTCAGGAGTAGTAATGAAGATTTGTTGTGGCCTTTTGATTGTTGTAATTTGTCTTAAGAAGCTCAGTATTCTGTAAACCCATAGAGATTCAAGATATATTTACACTTGTGTGGTTATGATTCTCAACCTTGACCTTCATTATATTCAAATGATTATCCATCATATGATCTCTGTTTTTGATATGTTTCAAAATGGTGGATATGAGGCAAATGACTATTTGTAATTCAACTGAAAGTAAAGAAGCTATTTTTACTGCACTAGTCACGGGCTCTTCTCTATGTGGAAACAGTAGGACCTCGTTTTTTTTAGTTCAATGTAAGTAAAAAAAAATGCAGAACGTTGATGAGGTTTATCAAATTCTCAATGTGGTAGCCAAAGTAAGTATTCAGGGTTTCATGGTAACTCGCCTTCGCTAGTAACTATGCATAATTAATTTCACCTTTGCATTAGTTTGTGCACAACTTACGAAGACATTATGGTTTAAAGTTTAAACTATACATTGCATGGTGTATCTACAAAATGGTACATCATTTAAAACAAACCTCATATTTGTGAAAGCAGCAAAACTAAAAACTTACATATATAAACCCTTTGTAACTCTGACATGCTCAAACAGAGCACATTGAACAAATGAGCCTACTTGGGCATATGGATATTTTATAAACAGATGGGCGCCTTCCATCACAACTTTGCTCTCTACAAGAACTCGAGTTACCTGGGTATCTGCAAGGAGAAATTTGGAATGAGAAAATGGCACATAGAAATAAAGAAAGCTAAACCAGTAAGGGCGTAGTGCAAGTTAAAGCTCTTAATTAAGGTAAAATGGCTGAGTTTGGGTATTTTATGACGACTTTTGCATTTGACAAAGTGCCATGTGCACCAACAGCAACCTTCGGTTGCACATGGCAGGAGCTATTTTTCGAGGGCTTAGCAGCCACTAACTTAAACACAACTTAATACATGAAAATGAATGGTTAGTATCATGAAAACGTGTTTTACCTTCTCGTGAACTCTTGCATTCCAGGTGTCATTTCTCGGGGTAAACTGAGGCTCGCCAACAACGTAGGGAGGTGGATGTGACTGATTGTTTAAGAGAGGAAGCCTAGCTGATTCGTAATCTTCATCACTGTCATAACATTTTCCTTGCCCAGGCCCAAGAGCTCTAAGAATCATAGACAATAAGATGGATAAGCCCTGCAGATGGAAGGCATGGGTTTAGAATAAAATTTGTGAGAACAAACCTAACAATTCATAAATTGCAATTTGCAAGACACTTTATAGACGTTAACGATACTTGCTGCAAATTTCCTCAGAGTGTTTACGATGGTTTGATAAGATTGTAAACAGGAGTATATTCCAGTGAGGAAAGAAACACTGCCAATCGATTTTGGTTGGTCCCAGTATAGGACAAAGATCCAAAATGCTGATAACTAAGCAATTTTAGCATATGAATCCAGAATGCTGAAACAGCTAGCCTATGGCAAAAGTTGACGGATTGTGGCATTTTCCGGTAATTTCGTGTTATTCTGTTTTTTGATAAAAAGGATGGACATTGGTATGTAATGTGTTGCTGTCATGTCACAAAAGACAAGCAACTTTGATACTAGTATTTTACCATGAAGCATTTGAGCTTCAACTTAGGATGGAAATGCTATTTCATTAGCATTTTGGACACAAGAACATTGGCGATGCACTAGCAAAGCCATTTAAATTAACAGACATACAGAACTAACAGATATATCTGGCATAAACTAATCAAATTAACAGACATACCTGAGCAGCAACAATGGAGACACCTATCCATTTGCAAACATCAAAGTTTGACTTCACAAAATGTTTAAGTTCGTCAAACTTCCCTGTAGGATCATCAGGAAAGTCCTGATGCATAATTAAACATAGTTAGAAATCTAAAACAGCAAAAAACTATAACTTAATAGCAGCAAAAGAGAGATTATTTTTATAGGCATGGAGCAAGACACCATACCTTTTCCCAATTACGGTTTAGAAAAACGTCTGCAGCCACGGCAGCCTCCAAAAGGAAAAGGATGAAGACAAGAACCATATACTGCTCCAGTTTAAGGTTAACAAGAAGATTCTTCCATTTTACTTGTAGCACAAGAGAACAGTTTAAGGAACTGATGGGGTTTTTTTTTTGGACTATGTAACATAAATAACAAATTATATGTTACTAAAACTATATAAAATGATATAAATTAACTGATCTACGGACTTAAGGTACTGCATCAATTTATTCTTTAAAATATAAGTAGAAACAGTACATGCCTAATAGACAAGAACCAGTTTGAACAGTACATAAGCTTTTATGAATTTACATAATAAGATTCATAGTACTCGTGAAACTACTTATGGAAACATCTAGATTTACGAAATTATTAAAACCCGAAAAACTAGCTAGTGAGGCTAATAACAGCTACATTTGACTTCTCTCAAAGATACCAAGAAAAACTAAAAATATAAACCAATTTTTCGCTTATCACTTCTAAAAAGAACTCTCCTGATTTAAGCTTTATAGCTTCATTTCACAGTTTGTAACATTCTTCTAGCTGGCGAGGACCGACTAGGCTTCTAGGGGCGGCGTTCGCATCATAAGGGAATTGTATGCTCGGTTAGCAGATTGGCGCTGTTAGGTCCTGCACCTCTGACAAAATCACTCAGGCTGTGGCCTTGTCTCCTATCAAGAAGTACAATTCCGCCTTAATCATGAGGGACCCCTTTGCTAATACACAGATTCTGAACCTCAGTGGGAACTGTGGTTGGAGAAGGGTCAGAGAATGTTTAAAGCAAGGGAAAATGCCTTAGAGATATCATGCTTTCTAACAAAAGGCATCGTAATCCTGTATGTTACTACTTGTCATACTCCATTGCATGAAATGGATGGTAAGATACACTAGAAGCACAAAACTCGTTTTAATTTTCAGAATTGAATGAAAACAAGGTCCTTTACAGGAGAACTCATTATGATTGATAACCTTGGAGAAAAAGATTTTGATAACAGGTTTCTACAGATATGAGCAATGTGGTCGGAATGTGGCTTCTTTTCTCAACAAACAGTAAGCCAATTTTCCACGAAATATAGAACCCACTCTAGTTTCCCTCACCTCTATCAATGAGCTGAACCAATGATACATATACCTCTGAAGAGGATCTCAGTTGATTTATTTTCAATTCAGGCTTTCCTACCTCATATCTTCCTACTCTCACCATTTTCTTTCTTCTTTTTCTTTTCTTTCAGCCAACCAAACATCCACAGCATGGACAGCCTACCACCAAAGAAAAAGTGATTAATCTTTTTAGTGGTCAAGTGAGTGATCGTTTAGGCCAGTGCGCAATATATTTGCTCAATATAATACCTGTTTTCCTGCTGCAGAGCAGCATCCTTGGGCCCCTGACTGCACTACCCACATAAGATGTGATTCCCCTTTAAGCTTAGGAATCTTACATACTTCCTTCCAGCTAAGGCGTGCCCGTACAAGTTCCAAATTTGGGTGGTTTCTGGTGACTGTTTCAACTTTGCAATCTATCCTAGGAAATTAGTTTAAGATGAAGACTGTTTTCTTCAAATAATCTAGCTATGAGAATAAGTTCAATAAAATTTTCTATTATTTTATTAAAAACTTACAATAAGAAAACTTGGAAGTGCCTCTAAGAAGCTCAACACTTGTTTAGGGATGTTGGTCTGTGAAATATACTACTCACTAGGAACACTTTTATATCAGGGGAACTCAATCATATCTCATAATACAAATATGAAATTCATTTAATTACTTGTTGTGTGTAAATGTTGGGTAAAGCTGTGAGGATTCACGTACTACTAGATTAGTAGCCTGCACGCACTGCAGATAATAGTGACTAGTTCGAAAGAATTTGAAGGTGTTCAACTTACGAAAAAAAACATGATCTGTCAAACTAGCCAATGAAATCAGATATGGATGAAAACACAAGACGATTCAGGAATCCGGTGTAATACTCTAATTTTCAAAATCTAGGGCGTGAATAAGGTAAAAGTACCCATCCTTTTCTTTTAATTCCCATACAAGAATGTATATCTTGTAATATTCTAAGCATCATTTGTTATTCTCATGTCAAGCGAATTGGAAATCACTAATTATTAGAGATTTTTACATTGCAAAATCTCTAACAGTGTACTTATTATATACACAAAGTAACTAATGGACAATCAAACAGATGAATGCAGTAGCCTACTCGCAGCCTTCTAAGACTGGTCGAATACTCGAAGGCTACATCGAAGCCTACTAAGAGATTCGAAGCCCAGCAAGGCAACCAAAGGTGTACGAATTCCACGAAGCCTTCCGAGACTAACCGAACACACAAAGGCATCATCGAAGTTAACTACTATAGTCGAAGCCAAAGACAGACGGTCAGCACCAGTTCCAGAGAGACTTCGACCATATTAGTGCATGGTCGAAGGCAGACATACCTGACAGCCAGCTCACCAGATAGAACAGTGAAAACAAGCCGCCAGACAACTACAATGTCAGGACCGACTTCACGTACAGGACAGCTGCACCAAATGATATACATGTAATCTAACCTCGTATGGTGACTCACCCTTTCCTATCTCTTATAAATAGGAAAGAGGAAACACTATGGAGAGGTTAGAAAAAATCTGCCAAAACCTCCTCTAATATCACATTCGAACACTCATTAACTTCACTTGATTCAAGCTGTAACCCAAATCTATATATACCATCTTCTATTCAAATCCCCGCTAGAGGTCGTGGAGAATACCAATTCATGGACTCCATGCAAGTATGTTAGCGCAGTAATCTTTCTTATTTTTGTCATATATATTTGCTAAAACCTCTAGTCGAAGGTAAACCTCAAGGTGTAAGAGTGTGATATCTCATCTACGAAATTACGCCCCTACAATGAACTTGCATAAAGGGAAACAATTGATGAAATCACCAATGTTGGTATGGCTATAATATCACTTATATCCGGGTATGAAGAGAATTTTGAGAGTCCATCACAATTCATAGGGTTCAATAGCACCAAACAAATGCGAGAAATGTAGCTAAACTATACCTACAGAGATACACATAAATAAAAGAAAACAGAATAAAGCAACTGTGGCATGATTAACTCATACAAAGGATACACATGAAAGACAATGACCATATGCAGTTTCTGCAGCAATATGCCCAAAGCATGTTATGACACACAAGGAAATTCCAATCGCAAGAGAAGCATACACAAACCTGAAATTAGCCGGGTAAGACAGTTAAAAAACACTTTAAAAATCAGGAATAGGGATAATGACATGTTATGATACATATGCAAACTCCCCATCTTTATTTTTTACTTCATTCAACTAGTGAGGCTCTTATGTCTTCCAAACCATATAGTTTACTTGCGTGCATCATCTTTTAGAAACACCGCATTTACTCCCATCAAAATTCTCACATTTCTAAGAGCAACTCGAACCGTAGTACTCTAGCACGATATATATAAATTATGACAGAGAAGCAAACGACAGAGAAAAAAAGGTTCCAGCCAGCTGCTAACTCACTACTTCTCAAGCTCCTCTAACTCAAATCAGAATGCCACTGTTTGAACATAGCCTCTACCCTTTTCGGCATCGGCGTGTCTACTTTTTCATAAAAGGCAGGCCTGATAGTGGCCATGCAAACCCAATTCCCAATAAAGGTAGAAGCCAGCCCTCCAAAGGGTGTTCACCTTTTCTTATGGGTATTCACCAAAATAAAATCCCACAGCATCCATGTTCTAACCAAAGTTATCTTGGACGCCAAATCAAAATCTTTAAAACTTCTTATACCCAATCATCAACTAAGCAGTAAGCACCGAAATCAAACGAAACTGTAAATAAAACATGATCACCCCATAAAAACACTTGTACAATACAACATCAAAAAACCCATTTCTCCAACTTAACAAAACTACAAATTTGATAGCTAAGGGGAAATCGTCAAATTTAAAGAGATAAAACTACTGACCAAGGAACAGGAGAATTAGAGTCCCCCCAAAACGAAGAATTATGCATTTCTCTCTGCCAAACCCTAAGCATCCAAAGAGCATAAACAATCATCGCAATTCCAACCATCCCTATGATCGAATTCACGAGTTTTAACAACCATTGAAGACAACTCCTCATCATGCTCACCATGATCACTAAAGAGGTTTAAGATTAGAGTGAAGATTTAGGGTTTATTTCCATAAGGAAATTAGGGTTTATCTTTTAGAAATTGTTCTTGAAATTTTTTATTTTATTTTTGTTTGACGCCAAAATTATTGTTGTTAGCTTCGTTGTCGAAGACAGAAGAAGATGATGGTTGCCGCGTTCGTACACGTTATTCTGCTGTGGGAATCAAAATGAAGAAGAGTTGTGAGATACCGTTGGAGTTGCCTCGAGATAGTTAACATGTTGCCAAATGACAAGTGGAAACACCACGGCAGAAACTGGCCATAACTGTTGGTAGAGGAGCTTGATATGAAGGCAAAAATGTCTAAGGAGCACAAATGCTCAAGCAATTGGTGGGGGAGTTCGAACTCAGTAGTAGAATTTGCCAAAACAACCTTCAAAGCCAACTCTCTTCAAAAACAGTGGAGAACTAGCTTGGAAACGCATAAATGTTCTGCTCATCTTCTAATTTTATATGAGACGCATGAGGTGCATAACTAGTACAAACCAACTAGCTCCAGCCCCTGATAGAGTGATTGGAGCTGGCGTAGGTTTGAATGTAATTAGCGTCATAACGCCAACATCATGCATTGCTGGAGGTGGCCGAAAATATAATATAGGATACATAGGTGCCGAATGACTACATGTGAGGGACAACAAGAAAGAACATAAGAATGAGTGAAAGAGATTCCAGGGAGTCTATCACGACCCATTCTACTTGCACTGATATTGTTCCCACTTAACCACTACGAATCTTCAGCAGTGTGGGATTTTCATTCCTAAGAAAATGCCTAACTGATAATGGTATTTGCCTAAATCGGTGAATCCGATTGATTTTAATAGAAAGAAAACTGCCCTCAATGCTCCAATAATTTAATCAATCATGGAGAAGCAGTCTAGCAATGTATAACGATAGTTTTATCTATCACATTTGATTCACCCGCTCTAAGAATTTCCAACAATCCCCAAGCAATGAAGAATTAATATTAATGTTATCTTCTCTCTCTAATACACTAGAATTTAATGATGTGAAAGAAGAAGGTGATGCTTTGAGATACTCTATTATCTCTCTCTCTCTCGAACTTTTTTGTTATCTATAACTCTCATATTATGTTATCTCTAAGATTAAAATTTAGAAGTTTTGAAGTATTGTTTATGAAGACAGTAGTTGTGAAGAGGAGTTATTGTCAGAGGAGAATAAAGGCTAAGGACGGATAGGAGGAAGTGGAGAAAAATGAGGAGAAGCTACGATTGGGTTTTTGACTTGGTTTCTCAGGATTCAAAAACTAAATAATATAATAAGGTACTACAAGAAATAAGTTAATAAATAGCATCCGCTAATGCAATACACACTAACTAAAGGTCAAACAAGAAGAAAAAAAATGGGGCTCTGATACCAACTCGTCACGCCCCCAAAATTCGTTTCTTAATAATCTATTACGAACACAAATTTTATGGTGTAACAGTCGGGCATACCGAAAATGAACCCCAAAAGACGTAATATAATCTAAATATAAATTGTAAATACATCTACTACAATAACAAACTACGCTCTAACATATAAGAACAAACACCTCCTGACATCTTCTTATGATTTACAGTTGCAGTTTAAATACTTGTTACAATACAGTTTTCCACAACTCTTTCAAAGAGTTTTAACACTATGATGGAGGGGTTATAGCTATTGCTAAAAGAAAGGGAAGTGGAGGGTTTAATAATTGAGAAAAACTCATAACCGCAAAATAGTGTGGAATAATCACTAAACCCGCACTTGGATGTAACCCCTAAAAGAAAAATATCAAACATGAACGACCGTACAACCAACATCTATTGTCAACTGTAATCTGACATTCCAAACTTGTACTTGTTATTGCGAGTAAGTCTATTAATGAATACTCTAATCAAAGCTCCATATGAATTATAATAAGCAAAAGACCACTTCCAACCATAAAGTATAGAGCTAACAAAATCGTTTCTACCCAAAAGAAGATGACGTCTTCTCGAATCAACCAACCACTATATGGTTACTAAGGGCCTAAACAAGTATATCAATACCAATATTTGGGCCCTGATACCATTTTGTCACGACCCTACTGTACTCGTACTGATATTATTTCCACTTAACCACTGCAGATCTTTAATAGTGTGGGATTTTTATTCCTAAGAAAATACCTCAGTGATATGTAGAGTAAAATCTTAATTTAAGGACCATACACCTGACAAGATCTTAAATGATGTGGGACTAAACAACTGGTATAACCATTACCGCTATTGGGTTAGGCGCCTTTTGATAGGCATGAAAAATGTCTATGTCTGTCCTTCAATTTATATGATCTAGAAATTTATTTCATGTTTTACTGGGTCTAATTGAAGTATGTTTGATTATTGTAGGTAATAAGACAATTGTGACCAAGCCCGTCCTGAACGCCCAACTTTTATAAGCTAAGGACTACTGTTGGAGATGACCTAGTAAAGATAGATTCTAGACCAATAAGGAAGAGACATGTGTCAAGTTGATGGCTTGTGTAGTCAAGATTTTTACTAAATGATCTCTACCAAATCTCTTAGTTATTGAGAGTTAGGAGAACTTTGTTAGGTTATAAAAATAAAGGTAGAGAGAGAGAAAAAAAAGTATATCTTTTTCTACCGTAGCTTTCTTGTACTTTTGGAGAAGAGAGAGAAAATGAGTGTACTTTACTTGATGATTGAGAGTATTTCTTTTTGGAAGTACTTTTGGGAATTTCTTTATCTCTTATGAATGAATCTGTAAGTTATTTTAAATTAATGATCAATATTTATTATAGTGTATTGCAATTTTCAGTACTTAATTTGATAAGAGACATATAAATTGATCTAAGCATCCCTGAGAACGAAAACCCTAACCTATATTGCGACACTCGATTTGATACGGTTTATCAAATGGCATCGTTGCCAGGGATGCAATGATTTTTGAATCGTGCATCTTTTATTAAATTTCCGTTCTCTTTGATAATTGATTAGTATTAGGTTACTATTAGTCATAATTAGTTATTCGGTTTTGATTTCCGTTTCTCTCTCCCTCTCCAATTACAAAATTGAGCTCTACAAATCTCATCAATTGCGACTAGTAATCAAATCCACATCGCCAGGTCTCTATAAAACTGAGCAATAGAAGTTTTGTTTACTACTAATATTCATAGATTGGAGACTAGATGCGCCCGGTTTAGGCCGACAGAGTCTCGATCAATGATCTATGCATCGCAGTGTGTTTTTTAACGATTGGTTTCATCACCATTGAGGCAAATAAGTACAGATTCATCACATCTGGGTAAATCTAAGTTTCTAACATATCTGGGGGGACTCTCTGCGATTTGTTGAAGTGGGTGTAATGGTTTTGATGATGGGTTTGTCATGATTTGTTGGTCTACCATCATTGTGTCAAAAAAGTTTTGTTCTTGCTGGTTTTCTTATTGGTTTTGATTATTAGCAGATTCCTGAATTTACTTGTGCCAACCTCACCAATTTGGGTATAAATAGATTGAAGGAGAAGGATGTGGTTGATTAAGAAGGTAAAAGTTTGAACGCTTTGCAAAGCTAACATCAAAGCAAAGCGACAAAGCGACGAAGATTTCCAGTTTCTTAAATTTTTATTATTTGAGTGTTGTAAGGATTGAGAAGAATGTTTATGTAAATATTATTGAGTGAAGCTCTGTAAGGTGAAGAAATTGTACTCTACTACAGGTGCAGTTTTGGAACCCTCACTTGGGCCAAAAATTATTTTAGCGCGTACTTCGTCAACGATCCCGGGTGGGCCTTCCCAACGGTTTCACCAGGTTAACCAAACGTGCCCCTAAAAAGACTGCCCTGTAGGTAATTATCTTTTCACCGCACCCTCCCTGTCGCGCTCTATCGTTGTTAAATTATTGTTTGATTGGTTAAGTATTTAATTTTTACAACAACACCTAGATAAGGGTGAACCAAAATAGGATTTTATCACCAGTGCATACCTACGGATTAGAACCCAGAGAGTTCATCACCCAGGTTTTAATCTTTTTAGAATCGGCACTCCCGACCCTTTTAAATGATTTTTAGATAAGAAGTCATAAAAAACATAGTTAATCAAAAGGCTTCGCTCAGGCCTGGAGCAATACGCTCAATAGGAAAACCCGATAAGTGGTTATGTTTGCTGGAGGACGTATGTTCCCTGGTATAGCTAGTATGGATAGGTGACTCTAAGAAGTTCGCTCCGCCTTTCAGCACAAGTGTTTTTAGGTGACTAGAATAGCACGTGAGCTATTACCAAAATGAGTACAAACAACTCAAGTACTAACCGATCCACTGTCAGGAGTAGGAGCATTGAACCCTGAGACCGGATTTACAACATGACTTAAGAAAAAGACCAGTAAAACATTTTTGAGTGCTTGCATCATTCTTAAATATTTTTTATGCGTTCACATCTATTAATTAAGTTGTATGTTTAATTGGGGTAACACCCAAACTCAGACTAAGAATGTTGTTAAAATCAATATGAGCAGAGCTGATGGGAATGGTCCCAAACCTGCTGCTGTCGGGACGGTCCCGAACCTATTGCTGCTACTACTGTAAAGAGAATCACTTTCCGCAATCGAATTCATCCTACAGTGGTTAGTAAACTTTCGTGTATTGTAATTCCCAAAATTATAGGAAATTTTGAGTTAAAACCAGGATTCTTATCTCAATAAAAACTAGTATAACCATCTTAGGGACTTTAGGGATCATATGCTTCTATTAAACTTTGAACGCATTACAGAGGATTTTCTAAAATTACGTGTATTCCCTTTTTCTATTAAGGGAAATGCACGCGATTGGTTCTACACTCTTAAGGAGAACTCTATAAACACATTTGAACAACTCGTTAAGGAGTTTTTGAGGAAGTATTTCCTTAACCACAGAACTGCTAAGATACGACAGAGTATCTATAGCTTCATACAAAACCGAGGAAAGTCATTATATGACTACCTACAACGGTTTAGGGATTTAGAGCAAGGATGCCTACATCACGGGATTCAACTAATTTATTTAGTTTAAACTTTTATGAAGGTCTAGACTATGATACTAGAGCTCGTGTTCAGTCTATGTGCGCGGGTACATTCGATGAGAAAACTAACATTGAAGCTTGGACATTTTTAAATGATATAGCGGATAAGACCTACCAATGGCAAACGATGAGAGAGAAAAAATCCTTGTCACCGTGCAAATGTGCACCAAGTAGACTTTAATTCAGAGTCTGCCACTTTTAGAACCATTCTTGATAAAATTAAGAACTTAGAGACCGACAAAAGGGAAAAAAACTCTACCACTTCTTCTGTTAACCATGTGGCGATGTCATTTTGTGTGGTTTGTGAGAGTTTGAACCATCTGGTCTAAGATTGCCCTAATGTGCTTAGTTTAAGAAAGGGTAGGAAAGACCAGGCCAATGCCATGTATCAACGTCCCAATAGCCAACCTTTCAATGGTGGATGGAATAATAATTCTAACAACTCCAATTCTCGGGGAAGTAGAAATTACCCCCAAGGAGATTCTTCTAGTAGAGCCCCTTATCAACCGCACAACAAAGTGAACTATCACTAGTCTAGTTCTTCGTGGTAACAAAATTTGTCATACCAAGCTCTCCTTAATGTGCCTTATGTTTCTTCGCATAATAGGAATCTGCATACTCTAACCACATCCTTAGAAGATACTTTTAAGGCATTTATGCAAGTAATCCAGTCGTCTATTACCAAACTTTAGGGTCAAATTGGTCTAATGGTAACAGAGATAAGCATGAGAGACAAAGGACCGTTCCCCAATTAAATTTAAGCTAATCCTAAAGGGAATACTAAACATCCTAGATCTTCCAATCGTGATGGAGTCAACGCCATCATTTATCTTAGGAGTGGTAAGAAATTTGATAATCTGGTAAACATGCCTAAGGAACCTGAGGAGAAAATTCAATGTAAACCCATAGAAGAACCTGTGAGTGAGGAAGAAACCACGATAACACATGTTCAGCCGATGACTTCTTTTTCCCAGCAGTTATCCTTGGCTAATTAGAAGGGCAACGCCTATGAGGAGATACTAGGGATTTTTAAGCATTGCGTGATTAACATTCTGATCCTTACGGCCATAAAACATATTCCTCAGTACGCTAAATTCCTCAAGGATCTTTGCACTTTAAAGTGGCGCATATATGTCCCAAAAAAGGTTTTTCATGTTCAGGTAATATTTTTAGATTTTTTCCTTTTTATTTTATTTTTAGAAACTGTGGGAACACATGCTATTTTAGTTTGAGGGTGGGGAAAATAAGATTTTCCCCATTTTTTCTAAGAAAAGTTGTCATTCAAGGGTGTAATAGCCTAATTCTGGGATTCAGACTTAGCCTTTAAACAAGATGTAATCAGAATGCTAATAATAACTAACACAAAAGTTTAGCAACGAAAACCTTTGAATAGGTTAAAAACCACGACCTATATTGAGGATTTTAAAAAGAGAGAGATGTTATTGAAAATGCTAACTATTATAATGAGCACTCTGAATCTATAGAGTTTTGGGGTAGGGATTCTTCTGTATTGAATTGTTTGTATCCAATCTGTAGTTTTTTGGTCCTATTTATAGGTCTCATCATATGACCGTTTGACGACCATTAATATTCTTAATAGTGGACGTTACAAAGTAGATGTAAGATATTCTTTGACCAGATAATGTAACGTCATGATCTCTGTTGCTGTAAAATAGCTTTGTTGATAATTGTACACTTGCGTACATCGAACTGCTGATGTGGAGGTCAAAAGCGATGACTTGAACAGAAAAATATTAAATATGTTTTTAGTAGTATTTCCTCTATGTTGACGAGGTCGAGGATGAAGCTTTGAGTCCGATATAGGAAATAAGCTATTACAAGACGGCTCTCAACCAATAACACGAGGAGCCTCATGGACGAGTGGAGTTGGTTGAGAAATTCATGTTGTATTTGCTTCTTGACATTGTTTTATTAATTCTTTTTGTGCCACATGCTCTGTTGGTGAGATCGAAAGCTCGTATGTAGTTCAAAGATGAAGCATAAGTTCGAGATACAGAATACGCCACTACAACCGCCCTCTCTCAGCCAGCAGTACGAGAAACCTTGCGGGCAAGTAGTGTTGGTTGAGAAGTGTCATTAATATTGTGGTTAAAATATGGGAATTATTTCCAACGCATATTCATAAGTATCTTGTTTGTGCATTTTGGGTTTTCTCTAACCAATGGTTTTAGTCAATGTTTATTGGCATGTAAAATTTTTCTATCATTGGGAATCTAAAAAGTCTATTTTAAATGTTGATCATAGTATAAAAGGCATTCGAAAGGAGAGTGAGGAACCAAGTTTTTGTATCTGACTCTCTTCTTCTTCATTCTTAACTGTTGTGACTTCTTGATTGTTGAGAGTATGGTAACTACCAGGAACCAATCTTGAGAGTCTAGGATTTATAAAAAGATGGAAGAATTACGTATCCGATACTTTGGATACTAACTTTTGTATTTGCCGACACCGATTCTTGTGTCGTCTACCTATCACCGCATGTCATATGAAGAAGTAATGGAGGCGGGTGATGATTATTATCAGATGGTACGGTTTCACTATTTGCTGACATCTAAGGCAGAACGCCGAAATGGGCTTCGTTTGCCAGCGGAGGAAGCTGTTACAACTGAAGATGAAGCGGCAAGCGTTCATCTGATGGATTATGGCCAGTATCCTACTAGTGAATGGGCTCTTTCTAAAAGGTAGGATCTTCTGTTTTTCTCTAGCATGCAGGGTGGGGTTATGGTGGAAGAGTTGGGAGAATACAGAGGATCATTTTCTTCCATGGACTATAGATTTTGGCTATGAAGAAGTTCTTTTATCTGCAATTTCTAGTTCTGACTGTTTCTCGGATCTTGCAGCATGAGATCAGAGTTTGGAAGTTGCTTCAATTTTTCATCATCTTCTCTGCTGATTCCTGAAAAAGTAATTCGAACTGAAACTTTGTGATGTAATCTATTATAATTATTGGGGACATTTTGTTATTTGTAAAGTATCATGTAATTTTTTTTTGAATTAATGAAATAACTTCGTTCTGAGGTCATGATTCTTTGTCACGAACTTTCCTGTATAGTTTGCTATTTGTAAAATAGGAGTTAGATATCATGAGATAAGATATAAAAATTTGAGCTGGAAGGAGTTCTATGTGTACGAGAGTAAACGGTAGTTATAGCGGGGGTTGAAGAGAGAGGAGTTCGAGGAAGTAGTTAGATATTGTTTTCTGTGATCTGTGTACTCGAACTTGGTGACAAAGTTTTCCGAACTGTGAGAAAGGTAGGCATTAATTTGTAGGTGATACTGCTGGATTTGCGTGATCTTGTATGTTGCCCATTTGTATATTTTCTCATACAAAATTAGAGGAGATATTTCATACTATGGAAAGAATGACCTGTCACAATATTCTGTATTTGATGCTGATATTTTATTGTTCCATGAACTTTCTTTGAACCATATATCCTTTAACCAAATTAGTGGGGTAATATTTGCAAAGATCTTCATGGCGGCTATAAAATCATGAATCTTAGCTGCTTTGATTTGCATCTTCTACAGGAATAATTTTGTTGTGGAGGTGGTGAGTTTATTCATGGTGAGAACTCGTGCTCAGCGTGTTCATCAGGTAGCTGATGGTCGCTTTCATATCAAGGTTGCTAAACTTTGTAAGCAGTATTTTCGCCGACTTCCTTGCGATGCCGTGTTGCCAAAATGGCCGTTGAATATGACTGGACTAGACGAAGAAGAGAAGCGTGTAGAGTATAACTAATTTTTTTGGTACGACGTGTTTTGGAAGTCATTGATGAGTGCCACGGTGCAGGAACTGACTGATTGACAGTACGTATATGACAAGATTGTTGAAGAGAATGTCAGGACGGCAAGAGGGGAAATCATTTTGTGTGGGAAGGTGCATCATCGAGGCTATTTTAGATGTGACTGAAGAGTTTGGTAAGCTTGAAGCATTGGAGCTCGTAATAAGTAATCTGTTTTTGAGTGTTCGGTGGTTGGGTTTTAAATAAATATAAGATAAGGGATCCTGAGAGGATAAACGAATGTGATGTCTCTATCTGATTGAATAAAAATAAAGTATTCTATTTTAATCTTTGTGTGCGGATATTGTGAGAGACATCTGTATAATTTTAACAACTGTATTGATATCTTCGGATTTTGAATAGTTATTTATTTTAAGAAAGTTGTACGATCTTGGCAGGGTATTAAAGTAAGTTGATTGGTCGCTTGTACTGTGTTTGAGGAAGAGGTGTAGAATTGTGTAATGACAGACAATAAGGACAAACGTGATGACGGTAGACGTTATCACAGAAGTCATGATGATGCCTTCAACCAAAAAGATGTACCTACAGAGACACTAAGGATGGTTGACGCGTGTTAGAAGGAGCCATTATTTCACAAACCGAGGGAGAGTATAAAAATGTGCTTCTCTCTTCCTCATAAATTATCTACAGTTTCAAAAAAAGAAAAAAGTTGTGTCAATCTTATTTCTAAGGAGAGGAAACGTTTGAGTTCTGAGTGTGATTTGAGAAGAAAATCTTCATCAGGTGATAGAAAACTGTCTAAAAAGCGACGAGAGTGTTCATTCTAGAATAAATGTTTGGGTAAAGCAGAGGATTGTTATATTTCAAGTACAGGTTGGTAATATAAAGCTCTGTCCGACTGATTTATTTAGTAATCTGTATGATATTTCTAGTAATCTGTTTGATATGTATAGTAACTTGTTTGATATGTGTATCTGATAATGTTGGGGTTTTGGGGTGTTTGAATAAAAATGGGGAATATGAGTTTAGGTATATGACTAGACTGTTAGAGGGAGAAAATATGCATTTGGGGAAGAAGGGGAAAATTAAAATAATTGATTTTTGCTTTTGTTTTGGAAATTTGTAAAATAGACGTATTGACTGGGTAGAAGGTGGGTTTATTTTATCTGTATGTTATGTAGAGAAAATGACAAAAATAAATATTTATGTATATTATAGGTTTGATATGCGGTCTAAACCTAGTATTCCTACTAGTAAATTTGTAGTATTATCTAGTTTCGAGGAAACATTATCGTCGAGGAGGGGGGATGAGTATAGTGTGCTGGAGGAAATTATAAATAGTGGTAAGAGAAACATATAGGGTGGGGAACCAAATAAGGTTGAGGAGGTAATAGAAAAGGAGAATAGATTAGAGAGGGAGAAAGTCCTTGTGATATACCCTGAGGGGGTAGATGTAGGGAAATAATACTTGAAATATATATAAAAAAAATTACAGGGAGAATGGGGAGGTTATGTAGAGGAGAAAGGTTTATGGTTTTGGGCCTATATCCCCGGTAAAGGGGAAGGAGGCTGTATACTACCAAGTCCCATGCTTGGCAAAGTGGAAGGAGGATAGAGGGATTGGTGAGGGGGTTAATCTCTCATATTATAATGGTCTCGGGCTATCAGTTCCGACGGATGGGTTTTTATGTTTTTTGAATCAGGTCGTATATGGCTTTAGAATTCCTCTGACCTTCTTTCATAAAGGGGTTATGAATGTGCTACAGTGTTGCCCTGCCCAGTTAAATAGGAATGTTTATGAAATAATGAGGGTATGTGAGGTACTGAATGAAAAATGGTGGAAGGAAGGGATTGCGTAGTAGTTCGAAGCTAAAAATGTAAGGAAGTTTTATAAATGGAAATATGTCGAAGGTCAAAGTAGTGGTTACCTGTATAGTGATTTAGCTATGCCTAAAAAATTTGATTTCGAATCTTTGGGTAGACCATGAAAAAACTACCTTGTGTGGGTGGAGGGTAACTGTATACAGGTTCCAGATGAACTGGCACTCGAACTGAACCATAGATATTATAATCCGAGTAAGTAATGTTGACCAATCTTTAAATAAACTGTACTTATCTTCGATCTGTTACTTAATACTGTATTCTCTGTTTTGGCAGAGCCCAAGCCTTTATCCATGCCGGACAAGGCCAGCGTATTACTCAAGATCTAGACGAGCTAAAATAGGTACTCAGTGAGTTGGGTATCCGTAAAGACCAAAGGGTAGATTATGTAGTTCTCAAGGTTTAACGAGTTCAGGAGAAACGAGTTATGGCTGAGGGAAAAGTTGTCTTAACTGTTGCTGATGTTCTTAGTGTTCCACTTCCTGCATCTCAGAGCACTAAGCAGAATGTTCGATGGCCCATAAGGCCAGTTCGGCAGAGTGGCTTTGTCACTTGGGGGGTGGCCACGGTACAAGAGATCGCAAAGTCTATATCTGCCGATGTGGCTGAGAATCTTGAAGTTGCTCTTGCTGAGGTCGAGAAGTCCTCCCTGAAAAAAAAAGACATGAGGAAGAGGGTAGTTCCTGAACTAAACCTCACGCCTCAGCTAAGATGGCAGAGCTAGAGCTGAAATACTGCTCAATAGCTGTGACAGATCTGGAGCAGCTCGATGCGGAGTATTACGAACATACTTTTGTGGTACAGAAGGCGGCAAAAAAAGTATTTGGAATAGAAGAACTAGGATTTTGGGGCTCTTACATCGAGGTTCAAAGTTTAATTTGCTCGCTTGAAGAAGTTCGAAGATCAATCTTCTCGTATAAAGGAGCTCGAAGCTGTGCTCAAGCTGGAGAAGAAGCAGAAAGCTGAAGAGGCTAAAATAGTTGCAGAGCTCGCAATAAAATACTCAGATCTGGTGGCCCATGATGATATGATGTCAAAATCGGTTGAAGCCCTTAAAGTGGAATGAAATCACTTCATCCAATCCTATTATGATTTTTGATTGAGTCCAGCTGATGTGGAGCTAGGCCGGGTCAGAAGGTACAAGGAGATAGAGTTCTCTTCAGAGGCTTCGGAGGAAGTAATGGTGGACGCTGGTATTTCTCCTAAGAAGGTGTTAGAGTTTCCACCAGAGAGTGCTGAACCAGTCCGAGCAGCTGAAAAAACATTGGGTCCTTCTTCAAATTGTGTTGATCCAAGCCATCCGGTTGGGCGAATATCCGATATGCTAAGATAAAAATATAAAGGGATAAGGTATTAAGGAAGGAAGAGGAAAGGGGGTTATTAGTTTAAAAACTAAAAGAGTTAACCTATTTTAACGACCCGAGTGATAAAACTAGGTGCCAGAGTATGTTAATAGCTCTTATATTGTATTTTGAGGTCAAAGTAAATAGTGAATGAGGGTTAAAAGAATCTTATGTTGAGCTTTTGAAGGAGAGAGGTATAGTTCCGGACCTAGTTCGAGTTATGTTTTTGGCTCAAGAAGTACGTAATCGTCATAGTTTACAGATGAGAAAGTGTTCTGCTCGAGCTAGTGTGTCTATTGTGTGGGGTGATGTAGAACATTTATCTAATGCGTTTGGCTTTATGTAGGATCGGAGGGCTATGAGAATTGCATTTTTTAGGATAAAGAAAGAGCAAATAGAGGTTCAAAAGCGATTAGAGGGCGAATTAAAGGGGTTAAAGGATGAGTTATTGCATTATGTAGAGTAAAAAATATCTTTAACAACGCGGTTATCGAAAGAAATAACTGTTCGAATAAAGGTAGAAGCAGATTTGAGGGCTGTATTGCTGAAAGATACGTGTCAACGGCTACATAAAGCACAAATGACATTGAAAGATCATCTATATCCGTTGCGAGCAAAAGTTGTTGCTCGAACAAAATATGAGCGTCATATAGACAGTGTTATTGAATTTAATGGGGGAGAACTGTCTAGAGTAGAGAACGAATTTAGGAAGTTTGTGACGGGATGTGGGAAAGATTTTGATGTAGAAAATGCCAAGGCTGAGAACATGTGGTTTACCAAAGGTGATGGAGAAATTGTTGGTGACAAACCCCTTCCGAGGTCGAGGGAATCGCCTTTAGAAGGGGGTGAGGAACAGGTCAAAAGCCTGATACCCCGAGCGCGGCGTAAACAACGTTTGTAGGAGGTGGTGACCTTTGCCACTCCGATAGATGTACAATTAACATACATAAAGAGTATGAGGGATAAAGGGCAGTCTTCTCATTCCTTGAAGAATCGAAAATAGGGTATTCTCGGTTTTCTTTACCGGCCCTGCATATGTATTAAATCATTGTATACTGTTATTAATGATAAAGAACATTTGTTTTCTATGACGATGAATGAAATAGTGTATCGATATTTCTCAGATACCATGTTCTTGATTTGAACTTGTTAACTGTGAGATGTAATCTGTTGGTACAATCAAATTGTTTATAAATGTAAACTGTGATGACAGGTGGAATTGGTAGCTGTTCAAAGTCAGTGTGACGCTTTATGCTCCCATAACGAACAATTGAACGCTGAGCTAAGTTCAAGTCAGGTCGTACTAAAAAGTTCTACTAAATTAGTAGAAAGAATGAAAGTGGAGATGGTGAAAGAGCGAGACATTGGAGCTCGATTGTCCGAGGATCTACAGAAGAAAAAGGTAGATCTAGCCAACAGACTGAGAAAAATAGAGGAGCTAAGAGAAATTATAAGAAAGAAAGAGGTTAAATTTATAGGTAGCGTAAGGCAAACGAGCTAGCTGGGAGTGGAGTTGACATCAGCTTGAGTTTAAATTTTAGAACTATTGACAGAATTAGAGGAGGAAGGTAAGAATGTAAAAGACTTACGATACATCTCGATGAAAGAAGGGTAGAGTGGGAGAGTTGTGAAGCGGAACTTGATGGGTCAATGTCTCTGATTTATCATATGGATGAGTTCATGACAGTGCTGGAGTCTTAGAATTCTGCTGTACTGGATGAGAAACGTCGAGTAAAGAAGCAGTGCGAGCATTTGAAGGCTTTGATGCAGGAAGCTCAAACTAAACTTAGCGATCTTATTCTGCCTAAGTAGGTAAAGACTGAAGCACGTAGTATGTATGAGAGAGATATGATAGCAATGATTTCATTCTTTGCGTCGGAGTTCCAGAGATTGGAAGAAGAAAGCAAACTGGTGTATGACGTTGTAGTTGGAAAAAAGTGCTCAGTGTAACATGGAGGTGATATGGTATGAGTATCTAGGTCCCATGGTAGCCAAAATTGGGGTTCTGAGACAGTATATGGTTAGAGAAGGAAAGAAAATCGTTACAGGAAAAATACTAGAGTTTATGCGCCAACAGCTATATACGGGTTGTGCACCTGACGTTGTGGGACTTTCCCATATAGGTGACAGCTTGAGTGATAGCTCTAGCGAGGAGTAATGATTATGGGGATACGTTATGTATACTAACGCGTATATTGTATAAAAATAGGAATGTCTAGAATGATGATTTATACTAACCTTTTATTATATCAATAATACCGTATTAGTCGAACATCTGTTGTATAGGATGGTCCCCAAAGGTTATCGATCGTTGAAGGACATAGGTGGCTGATCGGTTTGGCCAAAACAACAAGCGATCTGTAATGTAATAGATGATCAGTTTGGCCCAAGCAACAAACGATATGTAATGTAGTAGATGACCAGTTTGGCCAAAACAACAAACGATCTATAATGTAATAGATGATTAGTTTGGCCGTAGCAACAAACGATCTGTAATGTAATAGATGATCAATTTGGCTGAAGCAACAAATGATCTGTAATGTAATAGATGATCAATTTGGCTGATGCAACAAGCGTTATGTAACCTGTATATAGAAGTACTTGTTGGATATATTAGAAAAGTACCATCGTGTAGAGTAATCGAACACAATTATTTTATTAGTTAAGATTGACGTACGTTGAATGTGTTAGATAGAGTACTGTATAAAATAGTATAAATTACTCAGATGTATTTGGATCGAACATAAGTCTTTCATTGATGTAAGATCGTCATACAAGATGATAGATTGATTTGTAGAAAAGTACACTTTGGTGGATTTTTATCGGCGATGCAATTTTAATATCCTTGTGTTCTAACGATTAGGGATTTGATCTCCATGTTCAGTGGCGAGATCGTAAGAACCAAGGCCATTTTTTCCAACAATAACAAAAGGGCCATCCCAATTTTCGGACAGTTTCCCAGTACTTACTTCTTTTTTGTGTTTGGGAATTTCTTGTAGGACGAGATCTTTGATTTCGAATTCTCTGTGACAGACGCGCTTGTTGTATAATCGGGCTAGAGCCTGGCGGTATATACCTAAATTTATGATTGCTCTGTCTCTAGTTTCCTCGATCCAATTCATGTTACATGCCAATTGGTACTCATTCTCTTCATCCGTCATGGTATGGTCGCGTATTGGGTGATGATATAGAGTGGGGATGATTGCTTCTATACTATACACTAGTAAGAACGGTGTGCATCCATTTGATACCTGAGGTATTGTGTGATATGTCCACAGGACATGTGGTGGTTCCTGGGCCCAATTGCCCTTCTTCTCTATCAAGAACATTTTGATCCCCTCCACTATAGTTTGATTAGTGATTTATGCATGGCCATTTCCTTGAGGGTAATATGGATTTGAAGGGGAGTGGATGATATTGTGTTGATTGCGGAACTCAACGACTCTAGAGCCAACAAACTGAGGTCCATTGTCGATTTTGATAAGATGGGGGCAACTGAATCGGATGATGATAGTTTCCCAGATAAATTTGATGACTTCGTCTTCGCGTATATGGCATAGATGGACTGTTTCTACCTATTTTATGAAGTAATCCGTTGCTACTATGAGGTGTTTCCTTTTGCTCGATGCCATGGGAAATTCTCCTACGAGGTTGAGGGCCCATCTTTTAAATGGCCAAACAACGTTGCTGGAATGGAGTTCTAAGGTTGGAGCTCGAATTTGGGAGCCATATCTTTGGCAGGCATCGCACTTGCTTGCGAGTTCAATGGCCTGAGCTTTCATCTTGGACCAAAAGACTCCTTGAGTAAGAGCTCAATTTACGAGAGATTGGCTTGCTGCATGGGAGCCACGAGTCCCCTCATAGAGTTCGTGTAGGAACTTCTGAGCTTCTTTATTCGACAAATATTCGAGGTACGGTCCTGTGACTGAAATTTTGTAAAGGAGAGCGTTGTCCATGATGTATCACTTAAAATTATTATGGACGTGTCTCTTCTCCGTGGGATTTATAGGGAGTTCACCCTCAAATATGTTCTTAGTCCCGATATACTTGAGGTAAGGTCGTCTCCAATCGTCCTCGTCCTCTTCAACGCCCCTAGTATTGACAGAATTCAAGCTTATGATGTTAATGCTAGGGGTGGATGATACTTCAATCTTAAGATAACGCACTTCCGTACCAAGTATTTCTGCCTGGTACGCGAGGGAGTCCGAATGTCAATTTTCTCTGCGCAGTAAATGTTTGATAGTAATTCTGTTGAATTTGCTCATTCTGTCGGCTACTACTCCCGCGTAGTTGACTATTTTTCCATTCTTCAGGAACTTTTCTGTATAATGGTTCACAGTGAGTAATGAGTCTGTATAGACAGATAATTTGGAAACTCCAATCTCTAGAGCCATATCTAGATCGTGAATCATTGCATCATACTCGGCCTCATTATTGGTTACTTTGAAATTAAGCCTGACTGTTTTCTCGATCCTTTCATTGAAAGGTGTGATAAGTTCGACTTTGATACCTGATCCTGCAGGTCCAGAAGATCTATCAGTTAAAAGACGCCATCCCTTTTGAGTTATCCTGTCTGACTTTTTTTCGAAGTGTTCCTTACTGTTATCCGTACTATCTTCTTCCGATTCAGGATCTTCTAATTGGAAATCTACGAGGAAATTACCTACTACTTGACCCTTTTCAGAGTATCGTGGTTCATAACGGATGTCTTGTTCGCCAAGAGTGACCGACCATGTTTGTATTCGTCTGGACTTTTCCCGTTTAGATAAGATTTCTCGTAAAGGGTAATTTGTCATTGTTCGAACCGAGTGTACTTGAAAATATTGTCTCAAATTTTACGATGTTTACACGAGAGCTAAGAGCAATTTCTCGATCTTGGTACACTGGGACTCTGCAGGAGTAAGATTCTTACTAAGGAAATAGACAGGTTTTTCTGTCTACCGATCAAGTCGAATGAGAACAGAACTTAACGATTCTTTGGTAACCGCAAGATATATTGTGAGTTCTTCCCCTTCGTTAGGTGTACTCATTACTGGAGGTGATCCCAAGTAAAGTTTGAGTTCCTGAAATGCTGCTTCACATTCTGTTATCCACTCGATCTCGGGATCCTTTTTAGACTTCTATTTTGTTGTCCCTTCACGTAAAAAGTTGAACAACCATCAACATCGATCTGAAGACTTCGAAACAAAATGATTTATTGCGGCGATCTTGCCCGCCAACTTCTGTACGTCTTTCTTTGTTTTTGGCGAAGGCATAGACAGTAAAACGCGAATACAATCCAGATCAGCTTTTATACCTCTCTTGCTTATTAAATATTCTAAGAACTTTTCTGACTGGACCCCAAGCTGCACTTTTCAGGGTTGAGTATTATCTTGTAGGAACAGGGGATTTCAAAAGTAGTCTGTAAGTCTGTAACATGGTGTTTATTTTAAGGCTTTTATATAACATATCATCAATGTAGACTTCCATCATTTTTCTGAGATGATCTTTGAATATGTGTGTCATCAACCATTGATAAGTGGCTTCAACATTCTTGAGACCGAATGGTATGACCTTATAACAGTATAAGCCATGCTCTGTAATTAAAGTTGTCTTCTCTTGGTCATCAGATAACATTGGTATCTGACTGTATCCTGATGCGGCATCCATCATGGGCAGAAGTTCATATCCCACAGTAGAATCGAACTGATGGTTGATAATAGGAAGTGGAAAACTGTCCTTTGGAGTATGTTTGTGGAGGTCCGTAAAATTTACGGACACTCTGATCTTACCGTTATTCTTTGGGGCTGCCACAATATTCGAGATCTACTCTGGGTAATTGGCTTTTCTGATAAAGCCAACTTTGATAAGTTTATCGATCTCTTTATTTACCTCTTCTTAGAGTCTTAGTGCTAAGGACCTCTGCTTATGTTTGACAGCTTCAGCTTTGTCCATTAAATTGAGCTTGTGGCAAGCTAGATTGGGATCAATACCCAGCATTTTGTGAAATGACCAAGCGAATACATCACTATTGTCTTTGAGGAACTGAATGAGGTATCTCATTCTGCTATTGGCAAAAGAGTGCCAATGTATGTTCCTCACTTTTTGCCACTGATTTCAAAGTACTCTATTATTTTTGTGCTTAGCAGATGGATTTCTGTAGAGTTTACTGTGTAGTTTTTTGTAACTTTTCCTGTTGTTTTCTGTAATTGCTATGTGAGTTATGGCTCTGAGGATTTTGGAACGATGACAACAAAATTTTCACATGCTCGAATGAGCTTCTGACTTCCTTTGATCTCATATACACCGCCATTCCACACAAATCGCAGCGCTAAATAATAGGTAGATAGAATAGCTCGCATATTGTGTAACCATCAGTGCTCCATTATACCTAAATAATAGGATTTCGTATTGATAGCATAAAGAAAATGTCGAGTGTAACAGGTCCTTCCGCGATAGGAAGTATGATTTTTCCTACACGTTCTTCTTTAGGTCTATTGAATCCATAAATATCAATGTCACTGGGCTGTACTTTATCGGCCAATCCCAATTGATTAATCGTAGTTTAAAAAATTAATTTGATAGTACTCCCAATATTTATCATCATCGTGTGAAGCACCATATTTCATATTTTTAGCATGATCACCAAAACATAATGGTGAGGATAGTTGATATGACGAACATCACAGTCGTCAAAAGAAATTCATATTCATTAAGAGCTGGAAATGGGAAGTAAATGAGCTTCTTTGTCTTTCATGGACAGGTCATGACATTTGTTGACTCATCTTCTCTTAGTTCTGGTCAATTGGTTGACGATCTGAGTCTCAACGAAGTGGCAGAGCGACATATGGTATAAGTATTTCTCACCTGCCGGCTCTTCGGTTTGTACGACATTTGTAGGAAGTTTGTAACTCCCGTTCTTATAGCTTTCAATGTTTAGAATATACTCATGCATTCGTCCGTCAGCGAAGGTATACTCCTACAACCGCTGTAAGGCAAAGTAGTATTCTGTTTCATGATGTCTGACCTTGTGGTAAATGCATTATGGTTTATTCTCAATAGGTTGGAGATATTGTTCATTACGGAAGAAATGATCCTTCTAAAGTATTGGATAAATTCTAACTATGGTCACATTCATCTTGGGAAGGCAGGGTTTGGGCAAGTTATTTCCCTTTTGAGGTCATTCGTCGTTAGATTTTGTTCGTTTCCTATCTTCTCCCTGATCGGTTGTATGATTAAAGTCCTGGTTGACTGACTAATCTCGAGCTGTTAATATTGACTTCTGGGGTTTCTGTCTGTCAGACACCATTCTTTCCAGGCCGATATAACCGTTGACCTTTTCGATCATGTCTTCCAGAGTTATTGGTTTGTTGAGGACGAGGTATTCCTTCGCCCTTCTATCAACAAGTAGCGCATTGGTGAAAGCCGAAATGGTAATCTTCTGGTCGAGTTGATCTACTTTTCGAGTTAACTCTATAAACTTCTTAGTGAACGTCTCGAGCTTCTCGCCTGACATCTGCTTAAGGCTGAAGAGGGAGTATAAAATATCTTCTTTGTCTTTGTTGTGAGAGTAATTCTTGACGAAGAGTTCTCGCAGCTGTTTGAAAGTTGTGATGGATCCTTCAGGTAGTATGTAGAACCATTGCAGAGGTTCTCCTGACAAGCTGGTAGGGAAAAGTCGGCAGAGAATATGGTTGGATGTGGAATGTAGGCCTAAAATGTCTTGAAACTCTTGGACGTGCTCCACTGGATCTATTTTTTTGTATTTGTGGATCTTCAGAGTATGGAACCCGGTGGGGACCTCACCATCCAATAGCCCCTATACGATCGGGATCTTCTATAATTTGTTGTGAATTCCTTTAGTCGGATTCTGAGCCTTGAGCATTTCTTTGATTCGTCTCTCGCCATGTTTCCAAGTCATATATTACGAGCTGCGGTGGTCAGGTGGGTGACGCGTCCTTCTCCAGGATTATGGTCGTCACTCCCTTCACTTAGACATTCTTTTGCTATGACTCAAACTCTTTGAGGTGAATTTTCAATCTGTCTGACTCCCGTTGGGCTGCCATCTACTTCTCGATGGGCCTCCTGGATCGGAATGGGTTCTATTTCCTGTTGATGATGGTTAGATCGAGGCGCACCTCCTACGTGATTGCCTTTCGGAGGAGGTCATATTATATCATGAACGAAAATCTACAAGCCTTTAGGTTGTACAGCTTTGTTCTTCTGGGGGCCAACTTGCTAACCCTATAAAACTTTTAGTGCATCATGTACACTCGCCAGCTGTTGCTCTAAAGCGACCCATCTTTTTGTTTCAGAATTTAAGGTTGCTTGCAGATCTGATAACGCGACATTTTCTTCTGCTTAAATGATTGGCGTGCTATGACCCGGAGGTGACATTTTGAAAGGAGATGATCAGCGGTTTGTGAGATAATGGGTTTAAGAACTTCAGTTTCCACAGATGGCGCCAAATGTAATAGCCTAATTCTGGGATCTGAACTTAGCCTTTACACCAGATGTAATCAGAACGCTAATAATAACTAACACAAAAGTTTACCGTGGAAAACCTTTAAATATGTTAAAAACCATGACCTATCTTGAGGATTTTAGAAAGAGAGAGATGTTATTGAGAATGCTAGCTATTATAATGAGCACTCTGAATCTATGGAGGTTTGGGGTAGGGATTCTTTTGTATCGAATTGCCTGTGTCTAATCTGTAGTTTTCTAGTCCCATTTAAAGGTCTTATCATAAAACCGTTTGACGACCATTAATATTCTTAATGGTGGACGTTACAAAGTAGATTTAAGATCATCTTTGACCAGATGATGTAACGTCCTAACCTCTGTTGCTGTACAATGGCTCTGCTGATGACTGTACACTTGTGTATATAAAACTGCTAAAGTGAAGATCAAAAGCGATGACTCGAACTGAGGAATATTGAATGTCATTCGTAGTATTTCCTGTATGCCGATGAGGTCAAGAATGAAGCTTTGAGTCTAATATATGAAATGAGCTATTATAAGACGGCTCTCAACCAATAGTACGAGAAGCCTCATAGACGAGTGGTGTCGGTTAAGAAATTCGTGTTGTATTTGCTTCTTGATGTTGTTATCTTAATTCTTTCTGTGTCACGTACTCTGTTGGTGAGATCGAAAGTTCGTATGTAGTTTGAAGATGAAGCATAAGTTCAATATGCAGAATATGCCACTACAAAGGGCATTCTGGTATTGCAGACACATCTTTTATATACTCTAATCTTTGAACATTCATAGAATCCTAGAGTTGTACTTGGGATATAATTCTAAGGTTATGGTTTATTTTAAACTGTAAATTGTTAGTGTATTAAGAATTTTTAAAAAATTTTGTACTACCATCCTATTAGATGCGTGTAAGAATAAAATCACTCTTATAATTTCACTTTACGTAACTATGTTATCAAGGCTTTGTTAAAGCTAGTTGTCACATTTTGATTAATCAACAGTTTAGGTTAGGAAAAATCTGTAACAAGGGAGACAATTGCCTAAGAATATTCATTTCTCAAAAATTCAAACTAAGGGCTTGTATGTATTTTCACAAGTTATTGGCTCCTTCACGAAGTTGGCATACTCGAGAAAAAAAAGAGACCTTCACAATTCAATGCCCCTCGCAAGATTTTGAACTGAAAGAGGAAATTTTTTCACCAATCTCGAGGAAAGCCATTAATTAATGTGAAAGGATGAGATAAAAAAGTAAAATATGAGTCTCTACGAGTATAGTTAAGAACTATGTGAAGGAGGGCAAGTTGCAAGTAGACAAGAGCAAATAAAAGCTCAAATGCAACGTCGTCTTACCTTGAAAAGCTTGTGTGGATATATATTTTTTCTCTGAAAAATCAATAAAAGAGAGCGAACAAACTAGGTCACTTGTCAAACTAACTTCTAGATTTCTTCCACCATACTCGAGATAAAACTAAGGTTATTTAGAAGGATTATCAAACACCTTGATTCTAGAAACTAAATTCACTGCACAAAAGGATGAAATTCTAAAACTTGATCTAATCTGATGGTAGTAAAATTGACATGATAAATTCTAACATATATGATGGTTAACCCTTGTTTAAGTGTTATATCTTTTAAATGAATTCAATCCATTTTAGAGATACCAGGGGCAACAATTATAAGTTATTTATAATAACAAAATATCTGTGATAAAATTTTGTGGGTATATTCATTGAAAAACCTCACGAGACGCAACTCGTCCTATAGGGGTAACCTATAGGTTAAAAGGCCTGCTGCATACGCTAAATGCAATCGTAAGAAACCACGAAAGAATTTAGTTTTCTTTTCTTTTGCTAAGGGACCAGCAATATGTTAGTTTGGGGGTATTTGATAGGAATAAAAAATGTTTATGTTTATCCTTCAATTTACATGATCTAGAACCTTATTTCATATTTTACTGGGTTTAATTGAAGTATGTTTGACTATTGCAGGTAATTAGATAATTGTGACCAAACTCATTTTGAAGCCCAACTTTTACAAACTAAAAGCAACTGTTGGAGATGACCTAGTGAAGATAGATTTTAAACCAATAAGGAAAAGACATGTGTCAAACTGATGGCTTATGTAGTCAATTTTTTACTAAAAGATCTCCACCAAATATCTTAGTTGTTGAGAGTTAGGAGGACTTTGTTAGGTTATAAAGATAAAGGTAGAGAAAGAGAAAAAAGTATCTCTCTTTCCACTGTAGTTTTCTTGTACTTTTGGAGAAGAGAGAGAAAAAGATAATACTTTACTTGATGATTGAGAGTGTTTCTTTTTGGAAGTACTTTTGGGGATTTTCTTATCTCTTATGAATGAATTTTTAAGTACTTAATTTGATAAGAGACATGAATTAATCTATGCATCCCTGGGAATGACAACCCTAACCTATATTACAACACCCGATTTGATATGGTTTATCACCTTTCTAATACCTGCTCAACCGGGATTTTACAGTCCCCACACCTTTCAGATCAAGCCGTCCCCGACTCTGATACCAAGTGTGTCACGCCCTAAAAATATATTTTCTGATAATAAATTATAAAACAAACCCTAAAGTATAACATTCGAGCATTCCACAAATGAACCCCACATATGTAATATAATCCAAAAGAAATTTACTTCATCTACTACACCAAAGTAATGCATCATAAATATCTCAATTATTGAATAAAATAAATAATATTCTCAACAAAAAATCTAAGAACGGGAAATAGAATACGACAATGAAGTCTGAAATAAAATATCATAAATACCCTAACAACTTAGCTTAGTGATCCAATAGAACTCCAAAGAATCCCAAAATGATCACCCAAGTCTCATAAACCAAAATCTACTATGCTCGGCCTCCTGTGAAAAATATAGTGCACATGGCATTAATAAGCACAATTATTACCGGTCACTGAACATGACAAACTAAGATAATAAAGAGATATTACAGAGAAGAATATTTCATACATATATATATAAAAAAATATACTACAGTAATTTACTACATTAAGTTTTCTTTACCTGCCGACACTTAAAGCCAAAAGCAACATCTTTTTACTACAATAATTTGTCTTTACCTGACGACGCATAAAGCCAAAAGCAACATCTTTTCAAAAAAGATTTTTAAATCACAAACAGCAATGACTTTGTCTGCCGACGCATAAGGACAAATGCACCGACGCATGAATTTAAAGAGAATCTTTACTTTATCAGAAGATAACATCATAAGAGAACAGGATTTGGTCTCCCACCAGCTACTAGTATAAAAGGGTCTCAAAACCCATTTGTAAGGGAAGTTTTTATTTTCAAGTTTATCATTTCTTCCCATAACTCCTTTGTAAACGCATCTTCTATCCTTTGTGTATACCATTCCTCTATAAGTATTTCATAATAAATAAAAGTTTGTTTATATTGTTCTTGATAAGTATTCACAATCTCTGCACACACACCCCTGATGGTGTCTAAGTGCCATTAGAGGGACCTTATGGTCATACTCTGGGTTAGTTTCCTTTCAGTTATAATTTTATTTAATAGTTTTTTGTTTATATCGATCTTACTTTCATTGGTATCATATATTATATATATATATAATGCAATAATTACTAAGGAAATGTGTTTTAATTATTAATGTTATTAAAGTATCGGTGCCAACCGATATTGTATAGTAATTATTGAGTTTAATTATGTGTGGGGGATAACTAACAAATGATCTACACAGGGTTACTTTTAATTTAGTGAGACCACACTCTCACACCCTTCTATCCTCAACATAAGCGTATCCCTTATTGTCGAGCTAGGGATTGGCGAATTCATTTTTAGTGAGTTAGAAATTAGCGGGGGGAAATTACCGAATCAGGGTGTTCAAAGAATTTCAACCTACAGGTCTAAAGTCTGATTTATTTTTTTACTTTTAGGAATTTAAGCCACGGGGATACTCGCAATGCAAGGGCGGATAAGTAACTGGGGAATAATTTAGGGACTTACAACCCTGAAACACTGATAAATAGTTACCAAATCTTTTATTTAGGGACTCGAAACCAAGGACCCTGACAACATAGCCCTATTGTATACATGACTCTACATTTTTTTAATGCATGTATGATTTAAGAGATTGACACTCAATAAAAATGACATATATGTCCTTGTTCCTTGTTATATATACAATAAGACTATATCATATGATTTGGTGATTTTATGCTCAACGATCTTTCTACCCTCACAAGTATATGAGTGAAAACTTTGTCGATGATCTTATACTCTGACTACCAATGATCTTTCTACCTTAAGTTAATAAAGGTTATATCAATTGAATTCCTATAATCGTGACTAAGTTGAGCCATATGCCAAATACCTCTTTTGACACTTACTAGATTTTGGCATTCCTAACTCTGGTCAACAAATTATATATTAGATGTTTAGTATAGAAAAATGAGGGTAAACCTCTACTAGGACTCATATTATAAAGTTTGACTCCTACTAATCTTCAACGTACTTATAAATATACAACCGTACATAACTAGAAGTTGTGATGTAAAATAAGCCTATGCTTAAATGCCCTTGGACTAACTACCCCTGGATTTACTACCATAACATAATCTATTCATCTTATAGGTAAAGGAAGTACATGGTGGCACCAATTAATTACCATTAATACTACTATTATAGGCATGTAAAGATTTAAATCCTTACATAGTTCACATTTCCATCCCAATACCTTATTCAAACTAAGATAACATGCTGCAATTTTAACATATCATGATGGTGTTATAAGTAGTATATACTATTCAATCATATCCAATATTAAGGCTCTACAATGATGCATAATATGCTTACTGTAGCATTCATATCCAGATTATATCATGAGTACGACTACGAGAGAAATTTTACCTATATGTAAATCGTCACGAACACGATTTATATATATCATAACATATCATGCTTTTGTGAAATCATACTCTCATTATATAGATCTTAATATTCGACGATTCGTCATTGAATAACCGATAATAAAGGTACTTGCCTTTAATGTGGAACGATAAGGAAATAAAGAGAAGATTACTCTGATATGCTAAAATCCACAACTGACGCAAAACATCAGTGAGGGATTTGATAAGGTATGATTTTACTGTTTGATACGGTCTAATTTACTCTCTCAAACTTTTTTATTAGTAGAGGAAAGTTAGGTTAAGGAGTTAAAACTTGAGGTTTATTTTTCTCTATAGATAATGTAACTGCAAGATAATAAGGAGGGGATGAGTATGAATACTTTGTCACGACCCTACTCCACTCGCAGTGATATTGTTCCCACTTAACTACTGTGAATATTAATCAGTGCGAGATTTTTATTCAAAAGAAAAAGGCCTCGATGACATGCTGAGTGAAATCTCAACTTAAAAACCATATACATGGCAGAATCTTAAGCAACGTAAGACTAAATTATTGGTGCAACCATCACTGTTATTAGGTTAGGTGCATTTCCAATACCCGCTTAGCTGAGGTGTAAGAGTCCCCCTACCTTTAAGATCGAGCCATCCCCAGCTCTGATACCATTTTGTCACGACTCCACTCTTCGCGTATTGATATTGTTTACACTTAACCACTGCGGATCTCCAACAGTGTGAGATTTTTATTCCAAATAAAAGACATCGGTGACATGTAGAGTAAAATCTCAACTTAAGAACCATACACCTGGCATGATCTTAAGCGATGCGGAACTAAACTATTGGTGCAACCATCACTGTAATTGGGTTAGACGCATTTCCAATACCTGCTCAGCCAGGGTGTTACAGAGTCACAAACACGAGTCTAAGTTACATGACTTCTAGCTATTTTTGTGAAAATACTACACTCATTATTTTATTACAATGGACAAACTCCTTCGTTCAAAGCATACAACTACTCATTATGCCAAGCATATCAATATTACGAGTAGGAAAATCAAGCTCACTTCCAATGCGCAAAAATCGATGTACCTGAAATAAGAGCTCAGTTTGGTTTGATGTAAATATGATGCAAAAGCAAACAATTTGTATTTCTAACTGCTTCCATGTCTTTGGTTCACTTTTACAAAGCAAATAACTTGTACTTCCATGCAAAAGTTTATATTTTTTACTTGCATCTTGTAATAAAAAATCTTTATAATAGAGTTCACAATAATGAGAGAAAATATGAGAAAAATAAGGACATATGCTTAGTTTGGTTCGATGTAAGTAATTATTTGCATTAAGGGTGAGTATGGGTCGGTTTTGGTATAAAACCAAAACTATATCAAAACTAAAACTATACCAAAACTGAAAAGTTCAGTTCCTATAATCAGAAATCGAAACCGAAACCAATCACAGTATAAATCAAACCGAAATAAATAGGAGGAACCGAAACCGAACCGAAGAATAGATCGGTTTGGTTTGGTTTCAATGATTGCATTCCATCAAAACTTGTAAATTTATTGTTTAAGTCAAACATTTATTTGACAATATTACATTTTGGCATTTTAATACATAAAAAATATATAGAGTAATGAAGAGTTAAGCTACATTAATTAAAGTTTTTTTTACTAATAATGTTTATTCTCGGTTTGGTTCAGTTTTTGTCAGTTCCTCTTATGGAGAAATCGAAATCGAATTCTTTCGGCTCCTTAATTTAGGAACCGAAACCGAAACCCTAAAAACCTAACCATTTTGTTATGTTCGGATCGGTTTGGTTCGATTTCTCGGTTTCTTCGATTTTTTGCTTACCCCTAATTTGCATTGTAATAAAAATTGAGGTAATTTGTTAAATAAAGGCAGGAATACAATGCATTGTACGTAATATCCTTATTCTTCTCCTATTTTCTATCCATGTAGAAAGCCGAAATGTAAACTCTCTTGCAGAGATTTTTAAAAGAGAAGCTTTTGCATGCAAATGCAAGTTGTTTGCTTTGCAAAAGTGAATTGAACACATGCAAATATTTTAAAGACAACATATTTGTATTGCAAATTGAACCAAACACATGGAAACGGTTAGAAATGCAGAGTGTTTGCATTTGCATCATGTTTGGAGCGAACCAAACTAGATGGTTTATCATTTACTTTTTCAAGCAATGCACCTAACCAAGCATTAACATTCATCAACAATTAGTTTGTACTTGTGCTTGCAATGAATTGCATTGCAGCGAACCAAACTGAGCTATTTTTCCTCTTTGATGTCTTGAAATGTCAGCATATCATTCTCGCATTGCTCACTCACTCACTCACATCCTTCTTTGTTAGGCTGGCCTTTTCTTTTTTGCTGCTCCCAGCACCCCGCGACCAACCTTACCGGAGTTTGTCATACGGATCATACCACCTCAAGTATTACCACTTACCAGAGTTTGTCACAATGATCATCTTTTGTCATTTCAACTTACAAAGTGTTATCAATGACAATTTCAAGAAATGGATATGGCTATGCCTCAACTCGGCCCAATGCAACCGACCCATCTTTTACCCTAAATCAAATCCCTTGGAGTTGCTCTCAGAATTGCGTAAACTTGCGAGAACACTCAACAAGGGTTTCTCTTCATCTTCTTCAAAAGCCCTCTGAGAGCTGCAACAACAACAAGCAATCTCAAACCCTTCATTAATGGCGAAGCGAAGCAGAGCACCACAACACGAACAACGCTTCCTCTCAGATGAGCCCGTTGTATCGAGAAAACGACCAAAACCTCCTAAGAAACACCAGACTGAGGAAAAGGTAATCCCCATCTCTCTTTTTTTCACGTTCTCTGTGATTGGTTTCTCACCATGTATGCCTCTCTTTGCAGCTCATCTCGGCGAAAACAAGCTCCAAAATCTTGAAAGAAGCTTTACTACAGCAGAAGGAAATGCAAGACGAGGGAAAAAATCAAGGGGAGGACCCGTTTTCTGCCATTGTCGAGAAGCCGAATGAAGGGTTGGATGAGAGCGAAGACGAAATTGAAGAGTTCGATGGGTTCTTGGAAACCCAAAGCCAGTACAATGGTGTCGATGTGAGTTTGATTTCTATCTTTGTGTAAAATAGTTTTAACTTGAGTTTATGGTATTTTGTATTAGTAAAGATTGGATTCTTATGTTGTTGGTGTGTGATTGTAGGAGGAGGTTGATGAGGAAGAAGAGAGAATGTTGGAGGAGTTCATCTCAAAGGATGCGGTGAAGCAATGTACATTGTCGGACTTGGTGATCAATAAAATTAGAGAGAGAGAAGAGCAAATATCTTCAGGTAGATATAGATATGGGTTTCATTTCAATTCATAAGTTTTACTGTAATTTAGATAAGAAATCGGTGTCGATATAATTCAAACGGTATTTTGTGTACCGATATAATTCAAACGGTATTTTGTGCAAGTTATTAACCCATTATGCTGATTTTTTTATACAGAAAGACGCCCCCTTCCGAAGATGGACACAACCGTTATAGATTTGTATAAAGGGTAATTTTGTGACATATCATTTGATTATCGTTTTTTCTTTTTCAAATTGAATTCCGTTCTAATTTGTATACATATTGATAATCATATATGCAGAGTTGGGATATTTCTCCATAAATATACAAATGGAAAAATGCCGAAAGCGTTTAGACATATACCATCGTTGGAACTTTGGGAGGACGTTCTTTACTTGACTGAACCTGAAAAATGGTCGGCCAATGCAATGTTCCAAGCTACAAGAATTTTTTCGTCAAACTTGGGCTCGAAGAAAGCCCAAAGGTTCTACAAACTTGTCTTGCTCCCACGTGTTAGAGAAGATATCCGGAAGAACAAGAGACTGCATTTTGCTCTATATCAAGCTCTGAAAAAGTCTCTTTATAAACCAGCAGCCTTCAATAAAGGAATTCTTTTTCCGCTTTGCGAGGTATGTAAAACTTCAAAAAGTTGAAATTCATTACTCATTGTAGCGGTTCCACGTATCCGTTATACAAATTAGCACTTGCATAATACATTAGACGTTGATCACACAATATAAAATGGACTAGTTTTAGATGTCAGAAGATCTAAAGGTTTGTAAACCTGTGATTGGATAAGAAAGAAGAGAGCAGCAAATGCCATGAGCAGTCTTAGATGTCTCTAAATTAGAGAATCCTAACATCTTATTTCATCATAGTGTCACACAAACAACTATGCCATATTTGAGTTTGTTGGTGTTTCTTGTTTCCTGGATCACTATATTTCCTTAATTATCAGCTTTCTGTGTGTTTTAATGTGAGAACTAGTGAGGTGATTAGGGTAGAGGAACTCCAAAGTTTGGTGTGAAATTAAAATTCACTACTGTCTTTGTCTGTAACTGTGTGCTAATTATAGGTCTAAAGCGATCTGTTTGCTATAATTGAAAGATTTGCTTTGAAGCATATTCTCAAATTTCCACGTTTACTATAAATATGTGTTAACTTTACTAAATATCTAGTGGAGGGGTTCATCAGAATGTGGGAGGTTTCTATCGGTGTAGTGGGATATCATCTCTTCTCTAAAGGGGGAAGTACAAACGGGCAATGATGAGTTAGTTTTTATAGGGTACACCAATTTGAAGGGTCTGAGCACATGGAGATGGGTGATCATTTCTGGATTTTGAGGTAGAAGCCGTAGGTAGGTGGAGAAAGTAGCAACCCGGGTGCTGTACTTGTTATGATTATTATAAGATGTCATTTATGTTATCAATAATGTTGGGTATATCATGTATGGTAATTCAGTTTGAAAGGTCTGAGCTTGTCGTAAAAGCAGCCATCTCTTGCTTTTGTGTTAGAGGTTTTGGGCGGAGAACATAACAGCAAGAGTGATAGGGTTGTTGGGATTATTTGAAAGGGTCATTTTTGTTATTGATAATTTGGGTAAAGAGTTGTAATTAAGGTGGCTTAAAGCGCGAGGTTGGGTTTGAGAGGCTAATCTTCTGCTTTCGTTCTGTATTTTTTTCATGATATGAGAAAAGTGTTATTTCGCAATTCAGGATCTTAAAAATAGAAATATTTAACAGGAAATTCAAATAGGTAGAATAGTGGAGTAATCTGTGTGTACGAGTGAGGGTTATCATCTTCATCTGATCAATGGTCGTAAGGAAACATTTTTGAGAGGAACTGTCCTAGTTGATGACTGTATATTTTTCTTCTTCCAATTTTTTTATTATTTTCTCTTAGTTATAAAATGCTCCTTCATTTGTATAGCTAATTTTTGCTACATCAATAATCCTATATTTGTCCAAAAGAAGTCCTCTCCCCTCTAACTTTTATTTGTTTGATTGTTGTAATTGCATTCAGTCTGGGACTTGCAACCTCAGGGAAGCTGTCATTGTAGGAAGTATTATTCAAAAGGTCTCAATCCCTCCACTTCATTCAAGGTACTTGCAATTCTTTTTTTTCATTTTTTCTTATGTCGTTATGCACTAGCTCATGTGTCATATTTTATATATTATTAATGCACACTAACATTCTTTTGTTTGCTCCACAGTGTTGCATTACTAAAGCTCGCAGAGATGGATTACTGTGGTACCACTAGGTATTAAAGTTCATCTCAGTCTATTCATGAAAAATTTGCCAGTTTTAGATTCACAGAGCCAAAAACCAGCAGCCTTCTGAAATAGTCTAGCATATAAATCATATATAATTGTGGATATAGGCAATTGTGGCACTAACATACAACCTTTCTACACGTAATGCGGCTATATTCAGCATATAATGCCAGCTCCCCAATCCGTAAACAGACCTCTTAAATTGCTTTGCAGAATTTTTGTCCTAACAACTGTCCGATTCTCGATGCTGAAGATCAGTTTTAGACCTGACCTTTATGTTTTCATACCACATAAAAGAAACATGGACATGCTGAAAATATACTGATATGCGGGTCCCGAATCTTAGAACATTTGAAAAGATGCAAGACAGATGGGCATTGGTACACATGGATTTGATCAGTCAAAATGTATACCACTACGTGTTATTTTTTCTATTATTGCAATAAAGTGAAAGATAGGGCAAATTTTGCTGATATCGTTATTAAGTGATGTAAATCTCATAATTGACATTAGAGAAAGAAAAGAAGCTGATTCTTTTTTACGTAACACTACGTAAATTTAAAAGCACTATTAAAAAATGTCAATTGAAGAACTGACCCACGGGCATCGCTCGTTCCGTTAATACTTATATATTTCAGTTTTTGATGCATTGCACCAACTTGTGAAATAATAGCCAAAACTCAAATCTTACATTAAATGAATATACGTTAATTGACCTTCGGTGGATTAAGATTTCTACGTGAATCTCGCATTTTCTTAAAAAAAATAGTCAAATTCGTAGGAAATGTAAATCCCATGTAGCTTAGATTATTCACGAATCAAAATAAAGGAAAAAAGAAAGATGTAGACACCTTTGTGGGCATGCTTAAGTTTTTGAAAGTTGCCATGTATAGTTAAACGTGTTTGCTAGTAAAATTTGATACATCGGGTCTATCATGAGCAAGTTTTTTTCTTATCGGAAGTAAGGTTTTGACCGCCTAGATTGTGTAGTTTTGCTTCATATGTTACGATAACTGCCCTACTTTTCTTTGCTTCCTATATTCTCAACCTTTTGTTTTTCATAGAATAGTACCAAAATTTTGAGAGAGATACCCAGGTAGTTACTGTAATGCATCATATGGCTAAGCTGATAATTAACTGCTTTTAGCATATTTTTATTAGGAATACCTGTTCATTTGTGAAGCTAAATCTTGATGCGCCTTTTTAGATGAAAATTGTGAAGAAGTAGACTGATTAGATAGGATGGCAGCTTATGTATATAGGTTATATGAGGCCTAAAAGCTGTTAGCTTATGCATATAGGTTATATGTGCCACTGAGGATTTAATTATAAAGTAACCTTATGTTGTCCTCGTTATTCGTCTATTCGACATTTACAAGTCCTGTGGATTCTTTTCGATGATTGGTATATATTGCAGTGCATCTTGATAACAAGCTGCAAAAAAATCTTTAAACTTGACTTTTTTTCTCCTCAATGCTGCAGTTATTTCATAAAGCTTTTTCTTGACAAGAAATATGCTTTGCCTTACCGTGTTCTCGATGCCATCAATGCTCATTTCATGAGATTCCTTGAGGATTCAAGGGACATGCCTGTAATATGGCACCAATGCCTTCTCACATTTGTGCAAAGGTTTGTGTCTTCCTTTATTTATTTTCTTACCTATACTTTTATAATTAATTAAAAATAAATCTTGTTTTTGCGGAGAGAGGTTTGATTGATATTTTACCTCAAGGTCTCTCTGCCTTCATTTAAGTCTTGCAGGACGACTAACCTACTCTTAATTTTCATGTGATCATCAAATCCTCTAAACTTGTGATGTAACTCTCAATTCGCTGGTTAGGTCCTTGTTAGGTTACTTTTGATTCTCATTGCATTTGGCGTTGTAAAGTGTAAACTATGTCATCTAGTGTCCAATGCAAACATAATAGCCAAGAGAGAAGGTGAATCAAAAGGAGAGTTTTGAGGAAGAAAGCAAGCCGTAAATGGGAGGAAGGGAGGAGTCTAGTGTTGTCAGATCTCTTTTCTTTATTTGTTGCTGAGTGAGTGGTCTCACTAAGTAAGAGCCTGTTAAGATTATAGTAGTTGAGCAAAGGAATAAACATGGTCATATATATGTATCCAGGATTGCTCACCTCCTCGACTTAAAAAAATCATTTAGGAAAAATATGTCATCTAGAAAGTGCAAGTTAGAAAACAACCTTTAAACATGATGTCAATCTCCACATAACTTCTTAGTGGACTACCCAATTGTTTATTCAAAATCAGTTCATTTCTATCAGTCATAACTTGCTATGATTCTCGTAAATTCAATTCTCTTACAGGTACAAAAATGAATTGGCGAGAGAGGACAAAGATAACCTTAGCTATTTAATAAGTCAATGCCAGAAACATCCCAAGGTAAGAATTTTAACTATCTGACACTTAATATGTTTTACCATCATTTATAAAATGGTATGTATATTATTATTGTTCATTATATATAGGTTACACCTGAAATCAAGAGGGAGTTAAAGAATAGCCGCAACCGCGGTGAGGTGGAGGATCCCATGTCTATATATATCCTTTCATTTGATTATAGTGTATAAATTTTAAGAACTTTAAATTTCCAATAGTTTGTGCTAAACATGGCTATGTGGTAGACAACTGCGGGTTATAGATAAAGATGAACGCTTTGAGTTGCTTGGTGTACTCCTTTAACATGCCAAGTGATACATTCATCCTCATGAGCATCAATCCCTCGTTGGACCTAGAAATAAAAAATTCGTGTTGTTTGGTGATCTGCTCGCTAGATGATAGAAATTTTGGGTTTGACGATGAAATTCCCCTCTGGTGTGCTACAAAATATTTTAGATTGGGATTCTGATCGCTGAAATCCTTACTACTTGTTCCATAGCATGCCTTCCAAAGATGACTATTATGTTTACATACTGTGAAAATTATATTTTACAATCGTTCATTATTTCCTTGACACGTCCTCACTAACTCCTTCTATAATCAACAAGCCTATTGAAGAAGACAGGTTCGACATTCCAGAAGTTCCTATGGATGATATGGATGAAGACTGAGTGTTGCTACCAAATTTTCCTTGGTAAATCTCAAATGATACATTTTCAATGTGAAATTATATATTGTATATCAATAAAAAGACGGCAGATAAATATTGTTAACATACTTGTTATATATTGTGGATATATTGCCCAATAATAGTTGAAATAAAGGTTCAAGTGACTTGTACATATACATGACTGTGGACATCAGATATAAAAATGGATATTTTTAGAGACCCTCCTCTACTATTTCACGATTTCACATTTTTTGTATGTTATCTTGATCCCAAGGCTTAACAAATCAAATCCATGTACATTGGCGAATCTGTTAGTTTTTTTCCCTTACTGATTGAAATTTGTTATATCTATCACAGGTTGTTGCTGGAATTCCCAACAGAAATAGTTTGGCATTCTTCCATCTGCCCAACATAAAACTTTTACCGATGATCCAAGTTGAGTCAGAGATTCAGAAGTAATCATGCTAAGAGAGGCTGGTTAGGGCTATTTATTCTATGATTGAAAAGAATGTTTGATACCATAATCTTATTGGAAGGGAATCGTTTAAGATCCTTGTGAACTGCGAGGAGTTTTTATCATCTTATGTGTATTCTTGACTTGTATAATTTGGCGTGTAAGGTCGAGTAATATTTTACAATGTCTCTAGCTGAATTAGTCCATGGTTTACAATGTCTGGTTGGTATGCCGCTTGGCATAGCTGAATGATTCCATGCTTTACTAGGGTTATGTGAGTAGTTTGTATTTTCCTTTTGATGTACCTGGATTCCAGTCTTATGCGAACGTTACAATGAAGATCATCTTCTGCGTAATTCAACGCCGGGGCTCAAGTTCTCATTTTGAGCAAAATAGCTCCAACACTTGTCTTACTGTTGTGTAATTGGTTTAGTCTAGGTCGCCATAACAAGCTATTCTATCAAGTAGTCATATACACAAATTGTTCTGTGTTACAATACTGAACCTTTTTGGGTTAAGTACTCTTTCTAAAACTCTCCCCATAAACCCTAGTTTATATGGGATTGTTAGGAGACCAGTAGGACACTTCAACTGTTGAGTTCCCACCTTGGGCCGGACCTAACTCCTAACACTCCTCCCTTGGGGTGTTCCATACCAGGACAATTTGCCTTGTTAAAACCTCTTATTAGCAAAACCCCTTTGGGCAAAGAGTTGTGCAAGGAAAAAGTACAATTATATTATTTGTATGGGTTGTGGACACCTATACGTTGCCTCATCAAAACCTCAAGTTAGTAAAACCTCATAGGATAAAAACTGCACTATTAGGAAAAAGAGTACAACACGCATGTGTCCACCTCATGACGGGATTATTCCTCTTGACGTCGATCTTCCTAAGATAATAAATCATGTAAACTTCGCATGCCGATTCCGAGTACCAATCTCTTGAATGTAGGATGTGCAAGAGCCTTTGTGAATAGGCCAGCTAAGTTATCTTCTGAACGGACTTGAACAATGTCAATCTCATTCGACTTCTGCAACTCGTGTATGTGGAAAAATTTGGGTGAAATGTGCTTCGTTCTGTCGCCTTTAATGAATCCGTCTTTGACTTGAATGATGTAAGCTGTGTTGTCTTCATACAGAGTCGTCGGTTTATCTTGGATAAAACTTACTGCAACTTCCGTTGATGTTATTAATCATGGACCGCAACCAAAAACATTATCTGCTAGCTTTATGAAGTGCAAGAAACTCCGTGTGGTTCGAGGGTGTAGCAACCATCGTTTGCTTTACTGATCTCCATGAAATCACTGCATCTCAATACAAAAACACATAACCCGATTGTGATCGGCCTTTATGTGGATCTCACAAGTATCCTGCATCGGCATATCTTATAATTTCTCGTTTGCCATTTTTCGGATAGAACAGACCCAGTCTTTCGTGCCGATGAGATACATTTGAATGTGCTTGATCCCATTCCAGTGTCTTTGGGTAGGAACAAAACTATGACGTGCTAAACAGTTCACTGCGAATGAGATGTCGTGCCGAGTACACCCTACTAAATATAACAAAGTACCGATAGCTCCTAGATATGGCACCTCAGGCTCTAGGAGTTTCTCCCCCTCGTCTGGCAGACGATAAATGTCCTTGTTCACATCTAATGAACGAACATGCATAGATGTCATTGTCCTTGTTCACATCTAATGTCTTTGTTCACCTCAAGCACCGTTATCAAGATGTTCGATATGCAAACCGAGACAAAATTTGGTCTTCATAAGGTCTTTCATTTAAATTTTTTTCCCAAGGTATTCGACAGCTTTCGTGATCTCTCTCGGAGTTCCGATGATATTTAAATCGTCTATGTATACTGCATAGGCAAACAAGGCTATTTACAAAACCCTCAGCTTTTAAATATTCAGTCAGCCTGTTGTGCCACATGAGCCCTGATTGTTTCAGACCATACAATGACTTATCCAATTTTATTACATAGGCATCTCCGTGTGCCGGGCATTATCGCTTTCAAAAGCTTAAACCCTTATGGTAGCTTCCTGCAGATCTTAATATCTAATTTCCCATATAGATACGCATCCCAAGTTCGTTCTCAACGATTGATCAAGTAACATAACGTTATAGCGTCCATGACTGAAGAGTAGGTTTCATCGCAATCGATGCCAGGTCTTTGAGAAAATCCCCATGCAACTTGTATTGCCTTGTACTTAACTATATTTTCCAGTTCGTTATGTTTCCGTACGAATACCCATTTATAACTAACAGACTTGATGACATATTGCCTAGGGACTATTGGTCCAAACACTTCGCGTTTAGCTAGTGAGTTGAGCTCCGCATTGATCACAGCCTCCCACTCTGGCCAATCTGTACAACTTCTACATTCATCTACAGTGAGTATTTTTGGATTATCATCCTCAATGGCTAGCGCAGCAACGAAAGTGAATCTTAATTCATCGACTATTACTTCTGAATGATCTCACATGGTGCCATTAGAAACAAAGTTAATAGAGATCATCATGTACATGTGCCGCGCCGAGCTTGTTTCCTAATGATTCACATGGACACGTAGCTAATATAGCTCTGTCAATGGGAGGCTCCATCCCTGATGAACTAACAACACCATTAGTCATTTCTTTTCCCGTACGCTGTTTCTTAGTCCCCAACTCAGAGTCCTTTTTTTACAGCGGGGTGTCTTTCCATGACGCGCGGATTGGATTCATTTGTAGGATCACACACCAATTTCCTGAACATTCAGTCGTGCAGGTGCATTACTTGCTGGTACATGTGCCTTGGTTACTTTAGCAGCATCGTTGAATACATCCAGTAATACATTAGCAATCTGCTGTAAGTATAGAATCCACTGAACTTCCTTGTCACCGTGGTTGGTTAGGGGATCTAAATGAGACAATAATGGTATTTTCCAACTAATCTTTGAAACTTCCTTAGCATTGACTGTGATATTTCCCCCTAATGCTGGGAAAATCGTCTCATCAAAGTGATAATCTGTAAATCTCGCAGTAAATATGTCGACGGTAGTGGGTTCCAAATAAAGAATGATAGATGGTAAATTGTAACCCACTTAGATACCGCTCTGGCATCTATCCTATTAGTGGTACAATAATCAACAAAAGCCTTTGAGGTAAGCTTGCCAACGCCATTAAATCTTACAGGTTTGATCAGGTGATTTGCGAAATGGGCCCGCAATTGGATAATCTGGGCAAGCAACCGTGGAAACTATTAAGAATCGAGGTAGATACTCTCTCCTCTTTGACAAGAATGATACGCGGAATAAGCCCTAACAAAAAAAGCAAACCAAGCAAGAACAATAACGATACAAGAATTCCCTGAGAAGGGAAGTGGAAAACCCTTGCGGATAAAAAACCACTCCCCGAACAATCCACTATGTTAATCAAACGGGTTACAATGATCTCTCCAAGCTTCTCAAGCTTTAATAGAGTCTCTCAAATTCTAGGTCTCCCTAGAATTAAATTCACCAAGATAGGCTAACAAAATAACCTAAGACTCCCTTATAAGCATGGGAAGTCATTACATAAAGATGGACTCAAAGTATGAATCACGAGATACACCAACGCCTTCAGAACAAACTTCTAAAACTGACTTACTGAAGTCTGTTAGAACAGACTCTCAGTCTATTCGAACAAAGTAGGTTCTGAGGTGTTTAATTTGTTCGAACAGACTAAGAGCAGACAAAATCTCATTCGAACGACTTGCCTTTTATTTAAATAAGCAAAAAAGTCTATTCGAACTATCAAACCTCTGCCTCTTCTGTTCGAACAAACAAATAGTCCATTCGAACAGATCTTTGAAAAAACCTTTTTTAAAACCTTCTTCTATCCTCGCTCGTCCCACGAGCTCCAATGAACTTCCTCGAACACGATTCGAGTTCATATCATAACAATCTCCTACTTGAAATTAAATCCTGTAACCCATCTCCAGATCTCCAAATGAATTGCTCGCACTACCCAGACCTTCAATCTTGAAGACCCACAGAAGTTGTACATGTCGTCAACTTCTGAAAAGTCACCACCTTTGTAAATATATCGGCTGGATTCACATCAGTGTGAATCATCATAAGATTCAAGACACCGTCCTCGAGGAGCGAGTGATTATAGTGATACCTAATATCAATATGCTTGGTCCTAGAGTAAAAAACCGAATTCTTCGCTAAGTGTATAACGCTTTGTCTATCACTATATAACTTAGGAGAAAATTGTTCTCTACTGAGCTCTTTAATAAACCCTTTCAGCCAAACCATATCCTTGCACGCTTTAGTAGCTGCAACATATTCTGCCTCCGTCATAGACAAAGCTATAATCTTCTGTAGCCTAGAAACCCATGTAACTGCACCGCTTCCCAATGTAAAAATAAAACCACTAGTGATCTTCCGCCTATCAATGTCACTCGCTATATCAGAATCAACAAAACCCTGTAAGCATATCTAAGAACCCCTATAACACAAAGCCATATCTTGAGTCCCCTTTATATACCTCAATATCCATTTTACAGCTCTCCAATGTTCCTTGTCTGGATTACTCATATACCTACTAACAACTCCCACTGCTTGGGAAATATCTGGTCTTGTACAAATTATAACATACTTTAAGCTGTCAACCGCGGATTGATAAGTAACCTTTCGCATCTCATCGCGATCCTTCTGCGTCTTCGGACAACAATCCTTTGATAATTTGAAAAGACCTCCCAATGGTGTACTAAAAACCTTAGAACCATCCATATTGAACCGCTTAAGTACTTTGCCGATGTACTCAGCTTGAGATAACTTCAATTCTCGCCGCTTTCTGTCCCTTGTAACACACATGCCAAGAACTTATTTCGTCGTACCCAAGTCCTTCATAGAAAACTTTTAGGATAACTGTTCCTTCAACTTAACAATCTCTCCCATGTTGGCACTTACTACCAACATATCATCTATATACAGAAGTAGAATTATATATGAATTCTCCATATTTTTTATAAAACAACAGCAATCCGCATTGTTCTTTGAATAACCATTTTTGGACATGAATTGTTCGAACTTCAAATACCACTGTCTCGACACTTGTTTCAAACCGTATAAGCTCTTTGTGAGCCTACACACAAGATCATCTTTCCCTTTAACCGAATACCCTTATGGTTGTTTCATATAAATTTATTCATCAAGGTTACTATGGAGAAATGCTGTCTTGACATCTAGTTGTTCAAGATGCAAATCTTCAACTGCAACTATATTCATCACAGCCTGAATAGTAGACATCTTCACAACAGGAGTAAAAATCTCATCGAAATTAATGCCTTTTTTTTGCTGAAATTCCTTCACCACAAGTCTAGCCTTGAATCTCCTTGAACCGTCAGATTCCTGCTTTAGTTTGGATACCCACTTGTTGTGCAATGCTCTTTTCGCTTTCGGTAACCGAACTAAATCCTAAGTTTGATTACCTGATATGACTAAATCTCATCATCCATAACAAGCTCCCACTTTCTCTTGGCTTCCACATCTAAAGCCTCCTTGTAACTTTTAGGTTCACCACCATCTGTAAGTAATAAGTGATTTATGGAGTTAACGTACCTAGCCAAAATTCTTGCAACTCTCGGATCCTTTCAAAGTGCTATTGGAATGTCTAGATCATTAGGTTCTTCATTTTGATTCGGTGCATCGGACTCAACAATAACTTCTTTATCAACCTCTCGAGAGGGTTCATCATCTTTAATGTCGACACTTTCTGCTGCTTCACTTAAACTTCTTTCACTAGGTACTTTAAAATATTTATACAAGACTTTCTCATTGATTATAACGTGACGGCTCTAGATAACTTTTCGATTCTTGGCATCCCAAAATCGGTATCCTCATCACCACCGTATCCAATGAATATGCATTTCATCGACTTTGCATTTAGCTTTATCCTTGTATCTGAATTATCAAGCACATATGAGGTACAACCAAAAATACGTAAGTGATTAAGGTTTACCTCTTTACTGGTCCATGCATCTTCAGGAAGTCCAAAATCCAAAACCGTTGAAGGCCCTCTATTAATCAAGTACGCCGCCGTACTAACCACATTTGCTAAAAAATACTCTGGCAATCCAGCATTGAGTTTCATACTCCTCACTCTTTCGTTTATTTTTCGGTTCATGCGTTCTGCAATACCATTTTGTTGCGGTGTTTCGGGAAAAGTCTTTTGTCGCCTAATTCCGTTTGATGCGCAAAAGTCTTCAAACTCGTCACTACAATATTCGCCCCCGTTAATTATCCGATCTAAGAGACTTCAGTTTCAAGCCGGTTTCATTTTCAACTACTGCCTTCCACTTCTTGAATTTATCGAACACATCTGATTTGTTCTTCATGAAGTAGACCCACAGTTTATAAGTAGCATCATCGATAAAAGTAATGTAATAATGAGAACCACCAAGAGAAGACACCTTGGTTGGCCCCCAAATATCCGTGTGTACAAGATCTAACTTTCCAGGTTTCCTTAATCTTCCAGATAATTTGAAACTGATCTTCTTCTATTTTGCAAGAACACACTCTTCACAAAACTTGAGATCGACCTCTACAAGACCTTCTACCTTTACCTTTTTTACCATTATCTTCATCCCGTTTTCACTCATATGACCAAGCTGTTTGTGCCACGTACTTGTATCAATCCCCGGAGTGGCCGCATAAATAGTGGAAATTGTGTTCTGCATTGTATACAATGTTCCTTGTCGCAAGCCTCGAGTTACTAGCATAGCTCCCTTTATAACCTTCTAGAAGGTTGTACCAAAGGTACTCACATATTCGCCACCATCCACCAATTTGCTAATCGGTCTAAGGTTACGCCCCAATTAAGGTACAAGTCGCACATTCTGTAAAACCAACGTTCCCCTTGAAGGTAACAACAACCTAGCATTTCCCTTTCTAGTAATATTGCGTGCATTCTTATCTGCAAGAAAGACCGTACCAAAGTTGCCTTTAACAATATTAGTTAGAAAACCTACATTCACAATTGCATGGAAAGAGGCACCCGAATCAACTATCCAAGATTCATTCACATTATCACATGACAGTAGTAGAGCCTCGTCAGAACTAACCTCCTCAATAAGGTTCATTGTATCTTTATCTTAATTATTAATCTTCTTAGAAGAAGAAGAACTACAATCTCGCCTGAAGTGACCATTCTTTCCACAAGTCCAACACGCACCGGGAGGCTTAAATTTTCTTCTTGAGTGTGATCGACCCCTTCCAAATTTCGATCCTTTTCTGTAAGATTTCCCTCTTTCCTCGACGTTCAATTTACTGTTGTTTAAACTCGAAGAGGGTTCAGATGTTTTACGCCTATTATCTTCACTCATAATCAGCGAGACTATAGTGTCAAATTTGATATCTTCCTTCCCCGATTAGTTGCTCAGAGCTGTAATGAACCCTTCCCAGCTCTCAGGCATCTGCCCTAAAAGAGCCCAAGGTCTCACCTCCTCGGGAAAAGAAATTTTAACGGATTCCAGTTGAGCATGTATGGTATTGAACTCACTGATATGAGCTTGTACACTACTATTATCCTTCATCTTCAAAGTTAACAAACGCCGTAAAAGATGTACCTTGTTTGCCCCGGACGGTTCCGAGTACATAGTGGGCAACATCTCCATCAAACCCTTCATTGTCGTAACTTTGGAGATCATGTGTAGAATCTGAGATGATAGCGCTAACCTAACGGTTCCAAGCGCTTTGTGATCCAATCGCGCCCACTTAGCAGCATCGTATTCTGCTGGCATCATCTCATTTCTACCCAGTAGTAAATCAAGATCTTTCTAATAGAGGTAATCTTCTATTTGCATCTTCCACACTCCAATATTTGATCCATTAAACTTTGTGATCTTTAACTTCTCCTGATTGGCCATTACTCTTTACCACACAACCCCTGTAACACTTGCTCTGACACTATTTGTTGAGAATTGAGGTAGCTACTCTCTCCTCTCTGACAAGAATGATATAAGGAATAAGCCCTAACAGAAGAATTAACCAAGCAAGAATAATAACGACACAAGAATTCCTGGAGGAGGGAATGGAAAACCCTTACGGATAAAAAACCACTCCCCGAACAATCCACTATGTTAATCAAATAGGTTTTAATGATTTTTCCAAACTTCTCAAGCTTTAATGGAGTCTCTCAAATTCTAGGTCTCTCTAGAATTAAACTCACCAAGATAGGCTAACAAAATAACCTAAGACTCCCTTATAAACATGGGACGTCATTACATAAAGATGGACTCAAAGTACGGGTTACGAGGTATACCAATGCCTCCAGAACAAACTTTTAAAACTGACTTACCAAAGTCTGTTCAAACAGACTCTTAGTCTATTTGAACAAAGTGGGTTCTGAGGCGTTTTGTTTTAATAGACAAAAAGTCTGTTCTAATAGACAAAGTCTCATTTGAACGACTTGCCTTTTATTCGAATAAACAGAAAAGTCTATTCAAACTATCAAACCTCTGCCTCTTCTGTTCGAAAAGACAAATAGTCTATTCGAACATAACTTTAAAAAATTATTTTTTCAAACTGTCTTCGATCCTCACTCGTCCCACGAGCTCCAATGAACTTCTTGAACGTGATTCGAGTTCATATCATAATAGAAATGCCATATTCCTAGATGACAATAGGCATACTTCTGACCATCTTGCGAATTCATCAATTCCGACCATATAGTATTTAAACGGACCACTATGTAAATAGATAGGTCCACATATATCTCCATGGATATGTTGAAGAAAATATGGAGACTCTAACTCCACCTTGGTCTTACTAGGTTGGATTATAAGCTTTCTCTGAGAGCAGGTATTGCACGGGAAATCTTGCAAAACTCGGATCTTCTCTCCCATAAGTGAATGTCCAAATGTACTATTGATAATTTTTCTCATCATCTATTGTCCAAGATGTCTGAAATAGTCATGCCAAATCCTAAATGATTTCTCTTGTAAGGAAGAAAAACTAGTGATTGCATATGCTTCGACATGCTTGAAAGCAGTAGAATAAAGCCTTGAGGCATATATTTGACATCGTCATAATATATGTTCTTGATCGTTAGGCGAATAGATGACGCATAAAATCAATTTCTCAAAATTTACTATCATTTTTACTTGATAACCGTTATCATGTATGTCTGATGGACACGTAATATTTACGTGAACAACTCTTAAAATTTATATCTACCTAGTAATTTATTAAATAAATGTGACACTAATAGTGTTTTTGTTTGTATTTACAGAAATCGGTCACATGATAAACAAGTCGCACAATTTTCCAGTTTTTAACGAAGAACAAGGGTGATACACTCCAACAATGATTCTCATTTGAAGTTGTCAACCAAAGGCCCATGCATGGAAGCCCATTAAAGAGAATTAGATATATATATTATTCTCATGAGTTGTAATGCATGATTTTAGGCATTGTTTAGGGGATTTTATATTAATGGTGATTTTTAGTAACCTTTCCTATACTAGGAGGGGAATCCTACCCATGAGAGATCATCTTGGAGAGTGTAAATCAAAGTTCATAGCAATAAAGCTTATTCATTCTCTTTTTCTTGTCTTTTAATTTTTTCGTACTAATAGTAGTATGGCAATGATCAAAGGGATGAGTAGCTAATTTTTTTAGCCAAGGCTAGAGGAAGCTTCATCCAATGTAGCCTTAGTGTAGATTGTGTAGCTCAGTTAGAGTAATTACTTTATCTTTATCCCAGAATATTGCATATTTGTATTCCTTCATCCTAGGCTTGCCATAGCTAGGATTAGGATGAATAAGAAATATAAGTAACCATCTTGTTTGACCATAACAAGATAGGTTAGGAACATGGAGAAGAGAACATAATCCATGCTTATCAACCGGACCATGGTTGAATAAGTTGGTTTATGGGTAGCTCCCAATTACTAAATCTCATATATTTTTTGATGTATTGCATATGCCCGACCAAGGATATGCGATCCGGGAACTCGTAATTTACTTTAATTATTTATGCTATCTAACGGTTATAAGGGGTAGAGTGGAATCGATGCCTTGGTTTCCACTCTAATTTATCTTGTAATTTGTTTCGTTCTTCTTTTTATTTCAAAACCTACACAAACTCGTTGTTATTGGATAAAACTAGTAGCTCGAAGTATAATTCGCACCACAAGTCTCTTGGGATAAGACCCCACTTTCCTTTGTACTCAACGGTACACCGTGCGCTTGCGGGTCTTTTAAGACGTCGATTTATAATCGATCAAGTTTTTGGCGCCGTTGCCGGGGACTAAAGTGCGTTTTATTGAGATGCTATTTTAAGCCAATTTTTCCTTCTTTTATGTTATTTTTATTTTTTTATAATAAGATGTATTATAGTAACCGGTAATAGCATATAATAATATTATTATTATCGTTTCTCTAGTTTAGTTTTTAAAAGAAAAAAAAATCGAGTTTTTGGCGCCGTTGCCGGGGACTAAAGTGTGTTTTATTGAGATGCTATTTTAAGCCAATTTTTCCTTTTTTTATGTTATTTTTATTTTTTTTATAGTAAGTTGTATTATAGTGACCGGTAATAGCATATAGTATTTCTATTATTATCGTTTTTATAGTTTAGTTTTTAAAAGAAAACAAATAATTTTTTTTTGAGTTTTTGGCGCTACAGTAGCTTTGAAGTCTGTCCCTGAATGTTTTACCGTTTTTGATCTTCTATACTTCATAGTTGGGGAAAAAGTTTTCTACAAAAGTTTTAGATAGTTCAAAACCCTTTCTAAATTCCTATAGATCATATTTTTTTGTCTTGTCGTTTGTGATTTACAGCGTTTTGAAAAAATAGTACAAAAACAGTCTCCCTTAAGGACGCCGCTGTACATTTATTATCTGTTTTGAGCATTAGGGAAGCTAAATTAGAGAAAACTTCCTTCTTGAAGATTTTTCCTTTCTGAATTATCTTTTCAAATTGATATTATTGAATATTCTCTCTCAACCGAGTTGAAAGATATGCGCATTTAAAAATTAGGACATCATAGACTACAATAAACTTGGAAATTAAATTAATATTGCTGTCGCGAGTTCACTAATTTTTTTTCTCTTGTTTTGCAGGATAGTCACAAAGTTGGAAACCAAACGGACAATACGTAAAGCTGAAAGCATCATCAAATCTATCCTTCTTGTTCCCCCAAGTGAAGGGGCACTTCCTTCTTTCGTCCCCTGAGTGAAGGGGCGGCCACAGCTACACCGGTAAACACTTCCCGTAAGTTGGTACTTCCCAAAACTTGACATCTAGAAGGGGTTCATATCCGCTCCGCCCCGGCACTAGGATCATAAAGTCGTGTAGACTGTGCAAATACACGCTGCTCTAATAAATTTTTTGTTGTGGTTTGATTGACCTATTGCTGTGTTTAATATTCTTTTTCATTCCAACATTAGTAAAGGTAAAAACTGTTAGAGACTTGCGAGATTTTGTCACCCAAAAAGCTCTCCAATAAGTGGGACCACCCATTAGGGATACGAAGAAATTCGTATCACACGAAAATTGAACGTCCCGGACCTCAAAATAACTGTTAATAAAAAAGAGTAGCAAAATTTCTGCGGGATTTCATCACCCAACGGATAGGAGTACCGGACCGAGGTACAAACACGGGTTCATAGGATACGGCCCTAGCCTAGCGCTGCGAAATACTGGTTGTAGGTTTGCGACGTCACCATTCCGAGTGCTGAGGTACGATAAGACGACTCGCTCGGGCGTGAGGACTGTACATCTACTTTAAGCTGGTACTAGTATAGTGACGCATGGGAGTATAGGAACCAAAACCTTTTACCATCCTACCCATTTTGAACATAGAAGAATATAGGGGAGACCTAATTATTACTTCTAAAAAATGTTGATGTGCTAGAGTTTAGGCTTGATTGGTTATTTATTGCATTGGGTGTTGCTTTTATTTCAAAATGTCATACATGCAAGAATATTGAAATCCATACAGCTCACAATTCGACATCCCGCAGCAACCTCATAATCATTTTCAATCATGGGATCACCTAAAATCTTAATACATGGAACCTTTCCAATCTCATTCATATATGCAGGCCCATCAGTCCGTTCAGCCATTCAATCAGTTCCTACCCGCTCCACCCGAACCATCTTTGGAAGATACCCTTGCTCTCTTCATGCAACAATTAATGGAAAGTCAAAAACAAGTATTGCAATTTCAGTAACAAATGATGCAATTCCAACAACAGACATTGGTGAATCAAACTTCTATGACCCAATCTATTTCTAGATTAGAGACTCAGATAACTCAGTTGTCAACTACGTGGAGTGAAATAGAGCATGAAAATCTTCTAAACAATGAAGAACAATCCGAAGTTAAATCCCCTTGTGATTTAGAAATGGATGAATTCAAGCGTAATCAAGGAATATTTTCTTCGTGGGGTGAATGGATACCATATTGTGAGATAGATTTAGAAGATGAATATTTTAAGGTCGACGATCCTATGTCACAAGAAGATCTTGAAGAAGCCCTCCAAATTCAGCCATCGATGTCACCATCCATAATTTCATTTATTAACCCAATAAATTGTTTCGACGAAACTATGACCGAGACTGAATATTTTTCCCTCTCCTCTAATGATTTTTCTGACGATGATGATGACGAGATAAAATATGAATATATGGAATCACCATCTCATTATACGATAATTTGCGAGGAATTTGTAGATGATGATATTTGTACCAAAGTCAAGAAATTAGAAATTGTTGAACCTGTTGCAAATGTTATCAACTTGTCATTTCCTTCTCAATCTCCTTATGAGTCACCTCAGCCTTGCTTTGAGCCGCGTCCACCTGACACAAATTACAATGTTGGAAACCAGTGGGTGGACGACCCTTCTTTACAGGATATACTACTATTATTAGGAGTTGATTATGTTTTGGTTACTCATTCACCAACCGCACCTATTCCTATGCCTACATCTCCATTTCACGAGCCTAATGGGGGTACCATGACCATAAATGATTTTGAGGACTTGTACGGAGATAATTCTTGTTGTATTTCTATTAATGAATGTTTAAATTATTTTGAGGACTCGAATGATCTTGAGATTCGTAAAATGGTACAATCATTAGCATCTAAAAATATGTTTCAACTTGGCCATGTCCCTAAGCCATTGAATATCCACGTCAATGGTCAGGATGAGTCCCTTGAGATAAGTTATGATTTTAGGCACATAAATTTTAAATGTTTATTAGAGTCAATTGTTCCCCGATCCCCATATCCACAAATATGTTATATAGTTTTTCTTCTACTAAAAGAAAACATCTTTTTGAAAAATTATAATTTTGGGGATGCCTCACGGACTTGTTTTGTCAGAACCACCTATCACATTTTTTGGAATATCAACGATAACATGGGGGTTTTGAAAATTTTCAAAGAAAATATCTTTCCAGGAAAATTGAGTTTTGAATCTAGTACATTTTCGGGGATGAATACTTGTATACCAATCTTCTTATTTACTGCAACATGTAGTAATCATATGATTGTATTAAAAATTCTAAAGGAAAATATGTTCCCTGGGTATGTATTTGCTTTATCTTGGAGAAAATGGTTTTTCTTGATTTGTTTAAAATTTTCAAGTTAGAATCATCAAATAATAGGCAAAGTTGTTAGAAAAAATCTTTTTCATAGAGAATCAGCTTTAAACTCTCTCTTGTTTTTATATAATATATCTGCCTAATTAAGGGCTAATATTAAGGATCACCATTCATGTGTTATCTGGTTTTTGAAAGAGAATTTGCAACCAGGATAATACATCACCTTTTCAACTTCGTACCCTTCCAGTCATATTAAATTTTTTAAGTTTGGGGGTACATTCGTCTGGCTGAAGACAGTAAACTTAGCGCTTCTTGGGAGGCAAGCCATGACACATTCAGGTGAGAAATTCTTGTTTTTATTCCTCCATTTTTTTATGCTCTCAAGCATTGAGGGCTATGTTTCATTTAAGTTTGGGGGTAGGAAACAATTTATTTAAAAGTTTTTTGAAGAAAAGTGAAATAATGGCACTTTGGCAATGCATGATATATTTTTGACGAATTTCCAAGCACTTAAACTAATTTTACCTTGACATAAATATTATGGAAAAACCTAAATTTTGAAATTGTACCAAGTATACAATAAAATATTTTAGAATATCTTAAGCTTGATGTACTATCTTTTTATTAACAACTAATTCAAGTTAAACTTGGCATATTTTGAAAACGTGCACTTCATTATAGTTTTGCAATTAATACCTTCAATAGATTTTTGCTGAGTATAAGAGAAATATAGCATTTATGTTAGAAATAGTTTCCTACAAGGGAGACAACTGCCTAAGAATAAGTTCATTCCTAAAAAAATAAAATAAAAAAGCCAAATATGCTTTAAAAACTTTCACGCTGCAAGGCTACTCGCATGATTAAAAACTGAAAGAGGAAAAATTATCACCAATCTCGAGTTTGACCATGAACTATGTGAAAGGAGCACAAAAAAATGTTACTTATAAGAATTCTGAGTCTAGGTCATGATGGGGCACCACACCCTGACAACCTTAGCCAACTGGCAGGGATTATCGACCGAAAACTTCTTGTTTCGGAGGCTTCATTAAAAAATAAAGTACTCAAAAGAAAAGGTTTACAAAAGAAAAGAAAAAAAGTAAAATTCTAGGAAGACGAATTGACTAAGGCACTTGTCGAACTTACCATTGAATTTATTCCAGTGAGAACTAGACTGCCAAAAATTGAGTAAATTATTCTAGACAACGTATTAGGCGATAAAACTATTTTCATTGTACACTCAAATATAGCTAAAGCAAAATACTTGAATCTCTTTCTAATTTTGAGGTAGTACCTCTAGTTTCGCATAAGCTTAAAATATTTTTTGATATACTTGGGAGAATAACAAGTTTAAAGATTTTTTCATTGGTATATTTTTGTCACAACTAAGTAAGGTTAAGTTCACAGGAAATGAGTCATGTGTATTCTAGAATTGTTTAAAATGTCATTATTAACTTTTGTGGGTATAGTCACTTTAAACCCTCACGAGACAACACTCACCCATCGGGCTAAACCTGGGGGTTTAACGGCTTGTTGCATACGCTAAATGCAATAGCGAGACAGGCGAAAATGGTTTTTGTTTAGTTTTGCTCGAGGACTAGCAAAATATAAGTTTGGGGGTATTTGATAGACACGTAATATTTACGTGAACAACTCCTAAATTTATATCTACCAAGTCATTTATTAAATAAATGTGACACTAATAGTGTTTTTGTTTGTATTTACAGAAATCGGTCACATGATAAACAAGTCGTACAATTTTCCAGTTTTTAACAAAGAACAAGGGTGATATACTCGAACAATGATTCTCATTTGAAGTTGTCAACCAAAGGCCCATGCATGGAAGCTCATTGAAGAGAATTAGATATATATATTATTCTCATGAGTTGTAATGCATGATTTTAGGCATTGTTTAGGAGATTTTATATTAATGGTAATTTTTAGTAACCTTTCTTATACTCTATAAATAGGAGGGAAATCCTACCCATGAGAGATCATCTTGGAGAGTGTAAATCAAAGTTCATAGCAATAAAGCTTATTCTTTCTCTTTTTCTTATCTTTTAATTTTTTCGTAGTAATAGTAGTATGACAATGATCAAAGGGATGAGTAGCTAATCTTCTTAGCCAAGGCTAGAGGAAGCTCCACCCAATGTAGCCTTAGTGTAGATTGTGTAGCTTAGTTAGAGTAATTACTTTCTCTTTATCCTAAAATATTACATATTTGTATTCCTTCATCCTAGGCTTGGCCATAGCTAGGATTAGGAGGAATAATGAATATAAGTAACCATCTTGTTTGACCATAACAAGATAGGTTAGGAACATGGAGAAGAGAACATAATCCATGCTTATCAACCAGACCATGGTTGAATAAGTTGGTTTATGGGTAGCTCCCAATTACTAAATCTCTTATATTTTTTGATGTATTGCATATGCCCGACTAAGGATATGCGATACGGGAACTCGTAATTTACTTTAATTATTTATGCTATCTAACAGTTATAAAGGGTAGAGTGGAATCGATGCCTTGGTTTCCACTCCAATTTATCTTGTAATTTGTTTCGTTCTTCTTTTTATTTCAAAACCTACACAAACTCGTTGTTATTGGATAAAACTAGTAGCTCGAAGTATAATTCGCACCACAAGTCTCTTGGGATACGACCCCACTTTCCTTTGTACTCAACAGTACACCGTGCGCTTGCGGGTCTTTTAAGATGTCGGTTTATAATCGATCAATGTCCCTAAAACTTCAAAAATTCTTGGGAGATTTACTAGTAAACAACGCAGACTTGATATTCAGTATCATACCTGTAATGGTGTATTTTATGCAAGGATAATCTTCTCCAATACTTTTTGTAAGGAAGGTGCAATAATAATTTAAGCAAACAAGATTTTACGTGTAAAACTCAGTAAAGGCTGCAAAAAACCACATCCTCGAGGAGAGTTTTTGATGTAAAATCTAATATGTTGCTAGTTATTATAAGTTTTGAGTAACTGAGGGTAAGGAAATAAAAGTAGTAGGGTTGCGGATCTGAATAATCTATTCTCTGCCTATATTTATAGTAGATACATGTAGTTTTCAATAAGAAAGAAACATTCTCCTTTTTCGAAGGGAGTAAGCGAACTTTGCGGATCTCTAACAACTCTTTCTTGACCAGGCACAACTGTTACTTTTAGTTGGTCAAGGACTTATGGTAACTTCTCGACTGCTGTCTGTCTTTGATTACTCAAATGTTAATTGTCTTTGACTATGTTATCCTGGCTGATCCTTGCCGTATCTGGGAAATGTGCTACTACAATCGCCCCATTCTTGACTTAAGTACTTGTAGTTGTATCGAGAAGAAGTTTGAATTCAAAAATATTGCCGAATGTCTTAGAAAGTCTGCATGTTATTATTTCCGAGGTTAAAGTAAAATGAACCTGGTCATGTCGTTCTCGAGGAGTAATTAATGCGGTACATTGGACTTGGAAAATCAAGCGAGGTATAAAAGAACGATGTGAAGATGGGTTTGGTGGTGGTGGACAATAAGGATACCTCCCCAACTATGGCGTAGCGAGTCGCCTGAGGGTGAAGATAGTATTAGGGAAGGCCAAGCTGAGGTAATATGTTTTGCCAAGTATTCCCTTTTGTGGTTTAGCAAATAATGTTATCAAGGTGAAGGAGTTGGGGGAGGTAAAGTCAAAGTGTCTATTCTTGTGGGGTATCTGTTTAGGTTTGGTTCATTTGCTGTTGGTGGAGGTTTGGAGGCTGACCACCGTGTTGGGGTATGGGAAACTGTTGATATTGAAGATGAGGATGTGAAAGTTGGTTGGGCGTCCAAGGATCTTGTCGAACAAAGGAGGCTTCTTGTAATTTTCTACTGCCGTATACTTGAAGGAGCAGTGCTGTTTAAAAGTTCCCTGACCTGAGTTTGTTAGGATATCGTTGGCCCTGCTGCCAGAGCTAATGTCAGATTATGGTAAAAAGATGAAATAATGTCAGATCCTGGTGAAAAATGCGCAAAACAACTAGTCCTTGAGGTTCAATGTAAAGAGAGTAGTATAATTTGGATGTAATGTAAACGAAGGAGGGAGTTGTCGAATGTAATATGTAATTGTTATTTTAATGAATAAAGTTTTTTGCTTCGACTTCCCCTATTTTTTTTGTCGAGTATATATTTATTTGTGTTAATATGCAAGTTATCCAACTATAGTTGACTGAGTGGGGTCAGGAACATATTTCGAGGATGATTGATTTGACTGTTGAAAATATAAAGTTCCAAGGTGAAATAAATGTTTATTGTGTTGGCTTTGACTTTGGAGGACTATAAGTGTCCCCTGGATGTTACAATTCGAGAGTTGTGTGTTGAAGAAATGGTAAAGACCAGGTCTCAAGTTCGGAATGAGGTGTTCAGCCACGTCAAAGTTAAGCACTGGGAATTATGCAGTCCGTATTTTGATAATCAGAATGCTAACATTCACTTAGAAGATCTTGTTGAGCTTGATTATGAAGGGATGAGCGAGGTAGAGGCAAAGGATACTGAAGAGGATTTTCAGTTTTGCTGTCAACTGCAATTCTGGAGTCCTCCTGAATGTGTGTGTTACATGAATACTCTTACGATGATGTTGATTAGGAAAGAAGATGCTGCTACAGTTAAGAGTTTGTGAATTGAATTTGTAGAGGTAGTAAATATAATGGTCAAATTGTTTTTGAAAATAAAATGATATTAGAATTCTATATCAGAATGAAGTTGTTGATGTTTTGTTATGTTAAATTGTTATCAAATATTTTTTGGACTTAGTAAAATTGTGGAATCTAGTAATGTGTTACTCGGTTTATTTGTAATGTCGAATGAAATTTTGAAAATTGATCGGATTGATGAAGATTTGCCGTAGATATAGGGATTCCAAATAAGGTAAAAATGTATGGAAGTAATGGGAGGACTGAACATGGTAATGTGTGGTCATGTAGGTGAAATCTTGAAGTATAAGGTAGATGATGTACATCTTCTTTGTGACAAGATATGTTGTGCTCTATTGAATATGGATATGTTAGAAGAAATTCTTTGAGATATGGAAGGATTAGAGCAACAAAGTAGGGGTTTTTCGATTTTGAGAAGGCGAAGAGTCAAAGACTTCAATAAATAACGTTTAAGGCAGTATGTTCGATTACTCGAATGGTCGCGAAGCGGTGCGATAAACAGTCGTGTGGGGCCTATAAATAGCTCGGAGGTGGGCGACTGTTCACATTTTACAAACTCTGAAAAAATTCTCTCAAGTACGAATTATTTGTGCTCCTCCTTGGATTCATTCTCAACAATTGGGAAGGAGGAGATCAGTATTTTGATTTAGAGAGCAAAACGGGCAAAACAAAGGGATACCGAAGCAGCGCGAATAAAAGGTTAGTAACTGTGTTGATTTTGTATGTTTATTGATGGTTTGTTTGTATGTAGTTGTAGATGTAGGTATGTGTAGGTTATTGGTAGAAGGAATTTGTTGAGGGTTAGATGGATTGGAAACTATTTGAGATTCGAATGTATTTAGGGTTTAGATGATTGAGGTTGAATGGTGATCGTTAATGGTGTTTTTTCAAAGGAATTGTAGTCTTAACAGTTTATAAAGGTATTTAGGTGAGAGAGATGTGATGGATTGGTGGTGAGGAGTGGAGATAGGGATTGGTTGGTGTCGCGGCGAGTACGACACGACCTTAGGGAATTGGTTTGGATTTTAGCAATATTATCGGAAACGACGTTTGTTAGTTTTGATTTGGCCGGATTTTACTCCAAATAAGGTGATATCCCGTAATTATTTTTTGAAGTGTAGTGTTTTTGACGGGAAACATGCAAAGTTTACTTCGAGAACTCCTGAGATTCCTGAATATCGACATTAATGACAATTAGTGAAGTAATAGATATTTTTAAGACTGAAGAATTAAATAGTTCAATTGTATCGAGAACTGATTGTAGTAAGTGTATTTGACAAAAATGATAATAACAGATAGTAATGTGAGAGTGATATGTTGGAGATTAAACTCAACAACGTATGTAAATATGAACATATGAATATATATATATATATATATCAGATATGATAGATACTAATTGCTGTAAAAAAATGGAATCTAATTTTTAGGTTATTTAAAATGGCTGAACCAACTTAAATTGATGATAAAGATATATACGAGATCCTTCAAGATGTAGAGCCTCTGATGATTGATGTATCTATCTGTGCGCAACAGTTGGGAAGTGAATATAGGATTGGGTCGAGTAGTACAAACTTAGATTGTGTGGACCAATTTAGGGTAACACCTAGGATTGTCGAATTGTCTAATGAGGAGGCTACCAAGACAGATTTGGACCATGAGCCACAGGCTAGTAATCAAGAGGGTATCGGGGGTGGGGAAGACGATGTGAATAAGGGTGAGGAAACTTGTTATGGAGAGGGTCCAGAGACGAAGAAGATATTGAGTTTCAAGAAGAAGTATGGTATTCCTGGAGATATTAGGTTAGAGGAGTACCAATATGATATGATTGAATAGGATGTACCCTTAGGAGAGATTCTCGTACTTTGAGAACAAATTAAAAAGGGGTTGAAGCTTTCCCTTCGAGCTGACCAGAAGAAGTTGATAAACTTCTTTGATGCGGCACCTGGTCAGTTCAATCCAAATGTATATGACCTGTTTCAGGTATGTGGGGCGATAAACGGTCGACTTAAGTCAAGGGGAGAAGAGTTGATCACTGTTGATGATTTATATGTCTACTACACACTTAAGATGAACCCGAAGAAAGTAGGCTATCGCTACTTGGCGAGGTTTTTGAAAAGGCCGCTGTTCTATGACATGGTGTCAACTGGTGGGCAATACAGTGATAAACGTTTACTCGTGTCCGAGAATTATGAGTTCGACAAGAAAGACCCTAGGGAGCCCGTAAAGAGAAGGACTTTTCACTTAGGTTTGTGGTTGGCTAACTTAAATGTCAATATTTGAAGTGTTAAATATGATGTGAATTATTTCTAACTGTATTTTATTTATGTTCTGCTTTGAAGGAGGTCGATAAAAAGTCAGAAGTACAAGAAGAATTTCTACAAGATTAGGAAAGGTTTCCTTGGTAGGATCGCCAATCTTGTTATCGACCAAGACCGTATGAGTACCATTTTTCTGGAGGTCGAACTAAAGAGGTCGAGGGCAAAAGTTTTGAAAGTCCCTATTATTAACGGTAAGATATCGGCAGAGAACAAGAGGGTCTCGGAGGCTAGTCTTCCATTGGAAAATCCTTCCTTGGTTGGGTATGCGCCTGATACAATAGTCTTGATGTTTGCAGAAACATTGGGATAAAGTAAAAAGAAAAGGGCAGCAAGCCAAGTTGTTACTCCTTTACTTCCTCATAAGTGGAATACTCGACGGTTGACAATGGAGGAGGAGGTGAAAATTGATAAGCCAGCTGCTTTACCGGATATGCGTCCTCCACGGGGTGCGACAAGTTTACTCCCGAAGAAGAAGGTGAGTGAAGAGTCGTCGAAGAAAAAATTCATCAAGGAATCTGAGGTTAAAGTCCATAGGATGATGGATTTTTATATGTCTGGAATGAATCTGTTGCAGGCTGAAGATGATGATTGTTTGGTTCGGGCTGAGAGCTTGATGACATTTCTCAGCGAGGGTCATCACAACATGACAAAGGTGAGAAAGGTTGTGGAATCAGTGGAAGTGTTTTCTCCTGAGGGGTTTGCGAAGGTTGATGACGTCGTGTCTCCAGTTGTAGTGTAAATGCATTTGAGTAAACATGATTTGTTTTGAAAGAGAGATGTAAAAGTGGTAAATAGGACATGAACACATTTTAACTTTAGATCAATGATAGTCTGGATGCATACTTATAAGTATGGTGTGAGACTAAGTAAAGATAGTAAAGATGTGTGATTGCTGGATGCATACTTATCAAGTATGGATCAAGATCAAGTGAAGATAGTAAAGATGATTATTGTTTGATGCATACTTATCAAGTATGGATCGAGGAACAAGTAAAGATAGTAAAAATGATTGTTGTCTGGTGCATACTTATCAAGTATGGATCGGGAACAAGTAAAGATAGTAAAGATGATTATTGTCTGGTGCATACTTATCAAGTATGTATCGAGAAAATGTAAAAATGATAGTAAAGATTGTTTTATTGGAATCGAAGATAATTATTGCAGCTGTTATATGTAAAACATTTTCAGTTGAGCTATGTTCCATGGAAATTTAAGTTGGACTTCATCTTTTGTCATTAGCTAGTAAGTCGCATTATCTATTTTGTCGCTTACAATGAATTCTTAGGTCGAGTACTATCTTGGATTCGTCAAAGAACAAAGTCGCCAATACCTAATTTTTGTTTTCAAATTTTTTTGTTGTAAGATTTTTTCAACGTGTAATGGTACCGTCCCAAGTTTACGATGGCTTTGTCACGGGTTTCTTCTATCCTGCTGAGGCTGCAAAGGAGACTCAGCACATTATCTTCATCAATTTTTTTTCTTCAGGCAGTTGGTAGATCGAGGTTTGAGTGTATGACCGCTTTAGTAGTGAAGGCCATCATAAATGGTGTACAACCAGTGGGTATTTGAGGAGTTGTCTGGTATGCCCAGAGAACACTGAGTAGTTCGTCAACCCATTTGCGTTTTTTTTATCGAGGTGCTTACGTAGACCTGATTTGATGCTCTTATTGATGGCTTCAGCTTGTCCGTTGCCTTGAGGGTAATATGGTGTGGAAGTTGATAGTTGAATTTTGTACTTCTGGAGGAAAGCAAGGACTTTAGCGCTAATGAATTGCTTACCGTTGTCAGAGAGTATCATTTGTGGGCAGCCAAACCTGGTTATTATGTACTCCCAATGGAACTTGATGACTTCATTTTCATCAGTATGACATAGAGGAACTGCTTTGACCCATTATATGAAGTAGTCACTGGCTACAAGGATGAATCTTCAGTTTCCCAATATTTGAAGGAAAGGTCCAATGATGTCAATTCCCCATTGTTTAAATGATATGAGGACGTTGCTAATGTGCAAGTCAAGTGCTGGACTTTTAATATCCTGAACGTGGATTTAACATTTGTAGCATTTTTCTTACAGAATCATCGCAGTCCTATCTCATCTTGGGCCAGTATAGTTCTTGTGTGAATGCTCGCTGGGCTAATGATCTTCCCAAAATGTGAGCTCCGCATATACCTTCGTGGAGTTCTTTGATTTTGACTTAAGCTTGGTTTTGCGAGATGCATTCAATTAGGAGTCCTCCGCCTGTGATACAATATAGGATACTATCTTGAACTGTGAATCTGGGGCATTTGGCCAAAAGTGAACGGGTTTCATCTTTCTACCCGGGAGGATGCTAGAGTTGAGGTATGCATAGAATGGTCTTCTCCAGTCGTCAGGGTGTTCATTTTTAGTAATAGTAATTTGTATTGTTGACTGTATATCGAGGCTTGAATGTTTGAGGATTTCGATATCTAAAGATCATTTTTCCCTGTCACCTAGCATGGCGGCAATGTAAGCCAATGCGTCGGCATGACAATTTTCTTGTCGAGGTAAGTTGGAGATTGTTGCTTGTTTGAATTTGTTCATTTTTTCTTTGACCAGGGCCGCATAATTGACCATTTAGTCTATTGTGCGGAACGTTTTGATGTAATGATTAGCCACGAGTAAAGAATCGACGTAAACTGCTATTTCTTTCGCGCCAAGTATGAGTACAAGATCGAGTCTATGGCCGATACCTTCATACTCAGTTTCATTGTTTGTCGCTTAGAAGTTTAGATTAATAGCTTTCTTGATGCGATGATTGGAAGGTATAACGAGAACGATGCCAATTTAAAATCCTCGTGGTCCAGCTGATCCATCTGCAAAGAGTCGCCATCCGGTACATCATGACCCATCTGGTTCGGCGATTGAGTCATCTGTGAAGATTTCTTCGAGTTCTTCCCAATCAAGGTCTTCGACTGGAAAGTCTGCCAAGAAATTACTAACTGCTTGATAGATATCTGGGGCTCGAAGGAGATGTCATACTCGTCAAGGAAAATAGACCATTGTTAGATTCTTAAAGATTTTTCTTTTTTGGAGCCTACCATCTTGAGGGGATATTTAGTAATGATTTTGATGGAATGAGCTTGGAAGTATAGGCAAAGTTTTTTAAAGCTATAGACCAAGGCGAGAAGTTATTTTGTTGTAGTTGTGTATCTTTTTTTAGCAGGCATGAGGGTCCTGCTGATGAAGTAGATTGGTTTTTCTACTCTTTCGTCTTCTCGAATAATGACGGGACTAATGGGGTCGTTATTTATGGATAAGTACATCGTGAGTGTTTCCCCATCAATTGAAGTACTAATTATAGAAGGACGCCCCTAGTATCGATTAAGATCTTGGAAGGCTAACTCACAGTCAGGTGTCCAAATGATCTCCTTGTGTTGTTTTTTGACAGTGTAGTAGGATTTCCATGAAGGAGGTAAAGAAGTTTGCATCGATCAAATGACTTGGAGATGAATCTGTGAAGAGCGGCGATCTTGCCTATAAATTTTTTGACATCTTTCTTTTTTCGTGGAGATGGCATATCGATGAGTGCCTCGATTTGTGTTGGATCAATTTCAATTCCTCTTTTGCTGACCAGGTGTCCTAGATTCTTACCAAATGCGATACCGAATTGGCATTTGACAGGGTTGAGTTTCATCTGGTTCTGGCAAAGGATATCGAAGATGGTTTGGAGGTTCCTGAGATGATCTTTGCACTTTAAGATTTTTTAGATCATATCATCGATGTAGACTTCCATGATTTTGCCGAGATGATATTTAATCATTTTAGTGACAAACCGCTGGTAAGTAGCTCCTGCATTCTTTAATTCGAAAGACATCAATATGTAATAGTAATGACCTCTTTTAGTAATGAAGGTTGTCTTTTCTTGATCATCTTCGACGAGTGGATCTTGATTGTAGTCGGAGGCTGCATCCATCATGGAAAGAAGTTCGTGTCCTGCGATAGAGTCGAGGAGTTATGGGATCAGTGGTAATGGAAAACTGTCATTCGGTATGAATTTATTGGGTTCTGTGAAGTTAGAACAAACCCTGATCTTCCTATTTTTCTTTGAGACTGCCACAATGTTAAAAACCCACTTTGGATATTTGGCTTCTCGAATAAATCCTACACGAAGGATTTTATCAATTTCTTCGTTCACGGCTTTGTGGAGGCGGGGAGCTAAGTTTCGACATTTTTGTATGACTGCTTTACTGTCTGGTAGGAGGTTCAGTCTGTGGCACACGATTGATGGATCAATACTTGGTCTTTCTTGAAAAGTCCAGGCAAAGATGTAAATGTTTTTCTTAAGAAGGTGGATCATATCTTCTTTTTCGTCGGTTGACAACTTGGAGCCGATGAATGTGTGATACCCGGGTCCATCGAGTTCAATGGATTCAACCAATTATGTGTCATGCTGTTCGAACGTGGGGGGTATTGTCTGCTGTAGTTGCTATGCTTTGAGAAGTTTTGCTGTGTGAAAGTTGGTGATGGTATTCTTGTACATACGTGCAACTTCTTGGCAACCTTTGATTTCGTAGTTTCTGTGATCTGTTAGAAATCTTAATGCTATGTGGTATGTAGAAGGTATTGCTTTGATCGAATATAACTAACTATGTCCCTAAATTCCCATATACTTGGACTCAACATCAATAGCGAGGAATTTAACGAATGCGGTTTCTGATCCTGCCTGAACTGGCAGAGTAATTTATCATGTGGCTGATTCTTTCAAACCGTTGAAGCTGGTGATCGTTGTTGTCAAAGCTTTTATGGAATCTACGAGTCTAAGAACTTAAATTTCCCTTATGAATAAAACATCTGTGGCACTTCCTGTATCGACGAGAAGCGTATATAGGTAGTTTTGGCCAACATTGAGCATAATGACTAGTGGGTCATCATGAGGATATTTCACATGTCTGGTGTCACAGTCTTCAAAGGTAATATGGTATGAACGTTTTAACTTGCTCGAGCTGGGAAGAAGTTTTGCTAATTTGTCTGAGGAGGTTATTTTGAAACAAGATGTGATCCGATCATTTTGTTTCCTTTTGTTTCCTTTTTCAATCTCGATCATATAAAGGTAACGAGCTTGCCCTTGGCCTTGATTTTGTTCAACGTATTTGTTTTTTGTATCATCCTCGAGAAACTTTTGAATGTCGAGAACATAATTATGAAACCTTCCTTCTAAGAGGATACGATGAAAGATTTGAATGGGAGAGTAATAGTTGCCAATTTTGTGACTATGCACATTATGATACTGACATAGAGGTTTGTTGGGGATATCGGGAATTGTTTGTGGTGCTCGATATCACTCATCTCCTTTTATCGTTGGTAAGATAGCGGAAAGAGTCGTTATCATTGGGGGTAGAACTAGGACAGGCCTGTCGGGTCTCCCATCCTTTCTGCCGGGTCTCCGGTTATTATCGGTGTTTCTGCCGCATTGTTTGGGTATTTTAGTAGTGGTCATTTTTCGGGATGGAGAAGAAACTATTTCCCGAGAATGAATGGTAGAGGAACTCATCATTTTATCTTTCTTCGATTGTTCTAGTTCGATGTAGTTATTAACAACATCAATAATTTATGTTACAGTTCTGGGCTTGTGCAGAGTTAGTTCTTCTCGAACCTTAGAGTTGATGTGTAGGGCTGAGGTGAAGGCTGAAACAACGATTTTGGGATATGAATTCCCAATTTTCCGTATTTCCTGTAAGAAACGCTTGTTAGAGCTTGCCAAGATTTCTTTTGTGCCCTACTTGAAGAAGAACATGAAATCTACAGTAATCTCTTGCTCCTTAGAGTGAGCATAATTTGACTCAAATAGACGCTACAACTGGCTAAATGTGGGGATGAAGCCTTCTTGGATTGTATGAAATCATCTGAGCGGTTTTTCTTTCAGGCTCATGTTAAATAGCCTGCATAACATGTGCTCAAGTTTGAAGTATAATCCTACTATGGCTTTGAATTGTCGTACATGGGTAAGTGGGTCAGTGAGGCCTGCATATTAAATGAATTTTGGCATGTGGAAATTGTCTAGAATAGGCATGACTTCGAGATGAGGGGTGATGAGGTTTGTCTCAATTATGTTAAGTACAGATCTTCGGCCTCGGATATTAGAGTGTATGGCATGGATTATGTTGTTTAGGTCATCCAAGGTAATGAGCTATAGAGGAGGAATTGGTAAGGTCACAATTTGCGGATCAAAGTTTCCCTGTCCTTCTGGTCACAATCGATTCCAGATTGGTCTTCTTGCTGGTGAGGAGGGAGTTTGATGACGCGTGCGTCGACTTCCTTGAGTTATCGATGCTGAGGATATCAAACCAAAATACCGAGAAGCCCTGTCTGGATTTATGGATTTGGATCGAGAAGTCTGTAATTGACCTTCTCTAAACTGATCATCTCTTCGAGTTTCTCTTGGCCGATGATCACCTCGGGCTTGTGGTGGTAGCGCTTGACGGCCAGTGATTCGATCTCGAGTTCTCCTTAATCTCTCTATCTTCTTTTGATGTGTCTAACTCTGTTGGTCCAAGGCTTTTATTCTTTCGTTTCTTTCTACTTGAAGAGCCTCAGAATGAATGCGTTGATCTTCCAACCTTTTGGCCTTTTTTGATTCCATCCATTTTTGAAGTTCGATCACTGCGCTGTGTAGATCGACTGTTTCTGGTGTCGGATTGATCTCATGATCTCTTACTGTGTTGGAATGGCTTCAGAGATTCATATTTGTCATCGGCTTCTTTATGATCTGGGGTGGTAAAGAAAAGTGTGGTTGCTTCCCACAGATGGTGCCAATTGTAATGGCGTGTTTTTCATAAGAATAATCTTTGCCAATACTTTTTGTAAGGAATGTGCAATAATAATCTAAACAAGCAAGACTTTACGTGGAAAACACAGTAAAGGCTAAGAAAAACCACGACCTCGAGGAGAGTTTTTTATGTAAAATCCAATATGATGCTAGTTATTACAAGTTTCGAGTGACTGTAGGGTAATGAAATAAAAGTTGTAGGGTTGTGGATCTAAAAAATCTATTCTCTGCCAGTATTTATAGTTGATACATGTAGTTTACAAAAATAAAGAAAAAGTCTCCTATATCGGGGGGAGTGAGCGAACTTCGCAGATCTCTAACAACTCTATCTTAACCAAGCATAACAGTTACTTTTAGTAGGTTGAGGACTAATGGTAACTTCTCAACTGCTGTCTGTCTTCGACTATGCAAATGCTGACTGTCTTCGACTATGTTATGTCGGCCGATCCTTGCCAAATCTAGGAAATATGCTACTACAATACTGTTAGGGAGTACTAGCGTGATACTCCCCGAACCTTCTATTATACTGACTGACCAAGTAGCAGTTTGTATGTCTCCGAAATACGTGGTTAAGTTTGAAAAATACCATTTATCTCGAAGGATCGAGAGCATGGTACCACAGCCAACAAGACATGTGTCATGACTCATCTTATTATAAATTAGTGCCCTATGGGCATAAAGATCCATGGGCTACCTGTATATATAGTAGTTTAAAAGCTATTTATATAATAAATTAACTACTATCCCAAACAATAATTTGAATAATCATAATTAGAACAAAAGTAAAAGCTCATAAATGAATACTGAGTATGTGTCACAAGCACTTTATTAAATATAAATGATCTATTCCCAACATAATCAAAGTACTAGAAAAGTAAATCGAGTCTTTGTAACTAAAGAAAAAAATCTACTAGTGCTTTCTACTGTGACATCACACATCTACTTAAATATCGTAACTGATTACTTCGTACGTTAATCCAGGCAGACATCAGTATCGTCGAAGAAGTCTGACGCAGTGAATTCCATAGGGGTGGTGTTAGTGTGAACAACTTCATGGTGAGTCTGAACTTAAATGCTATAGGTTGCTATTAGTACCTACAGGTAAGTCTGTTGAGCTCACAAGATATGTAGATTAGTCATGTCTTTTGAACTAACATTTTAGGATACTATAGGTTATTATTAGTGCCTATATACCTCTAAGTGCTATAAAGTAATATCTAATTATACCAAGATACATAAATTGGTTTCTCAGACTAAGTCAATTCCTAATTGAGCTCTAATTATTTGTCCTTAACATTTAACCATGATTTAGATATGACTCCCAACCCTATTCTAAATTGGCCTTGGTTTTCGTATTATCTTTAATTACTGGTTAGGAAAATTTGTATCCTAGGGGCATACCATTAATATCCAATAAGGTATCGTAAGATACTTAAATATGTATTAATTGATATTCTTATATCTCATATATAAGTTAGTCAATTTTCCTATACAAGGTACCCATTCCAAAAAAAAAAAAATTTTTTTTCATAATTTTTTTTAAGAATAGGTCCCCCTAGGGGTAGGTCCAGTCAATAGAAAATAATTTTTTATAACTAAATTTGACCAAAAATTGGGCTTTTAGAGCCATTTTTAGTTTATGGACCTCTCTAAATGGTCTGACTTGGTTTGGGTCAAGGCCTGAATTGGGTTGACCGGGTCAAACTGTATAACATGTGCCATTGCTGCAGTGAGACACATGTCACTGCTACAGTACAACACGTGTTACCACTAAAGTGGACGTATGGATCCCACTTGCCATGTGTCTGTCGCGTCAGTATGGTTGGATCCCACATGCCACATGTCCTTGACAAATGTCAATGTGGTCCCGGTTCCCTGCCGTATCAGTAAACTTGGTTCATTCTAATTTTAGTGGATTAGGTCTGATCTAGGTCCAATTTTCCTAAAATGGATCTGGATCAGGTCTTAATCTTGATGACGTCAGCATAATATATATATATATATATATATATATATATATTTTAAAATAAACCTTAAATGCTTGGTGACGTCACCCTGACCTAATTTGTCGCCAAAATTGGGTTTTTAGCTGTGAACTGCACAATATCAAAGTTGTTTTCATGGCGATAGGAAAATTTTCTGAGGGAGTATGATATATGGATGGGATCGTTATAGAGTAGGCTATGCAAAAAAAATTACAAATGCCTTATTCTGATTACTAGAGTGATCTCTAATTTAGTTTGAAAACAACCCTTTGCAATGGTGAAAAAACACTAAAAATAGGTCTAACATATCCTATATTCTAGATCATGAAATTAATACTTAAAAATGAAATTTACAAAAAAAATATACCTCTCCACAATGCAAAAATAAATAAAAAAGTTCTTTGGGAAACCTTTTTGTCATTTTGATCCACTAGCTCTTTGTCGTGCTGATAACATGTTGGATAACAAACTATTCTACTAAGCAATCATACACACATATGGATATGAAAGAAGAATAGAGAGCGTATTATTGATAGGTTGTTTTGTGCTACAATACCGAACCCTTTTGGGGGTTAAATATTATCTCTAAAACTCTCCCCATAAACCCTAGTTTATATGGGCTTGTTAGGAGACCAGTAGGACACCCCAACCCAGTTGGGTTACCACCTTGGGCCAGACCCAACTCTAACAAAAATCACTAAAAGGTTATGGAGGATATGGGAGGCAAGAATATTGCTTCCCATAAAGATTAGACTATTTTCAGACGAAAATGGTAACACAATTCAATAAAATGATCACTAGAAATTAAATTATTGAATAATATTTTTAATCCGATGATTTTGCTAAAATTTCCTGTCTAGCTATCCCAAAAAGAGCAAAATGGAGTGATTAAAGTTGAGGACTTATAAACAAATTCATTCTCCGCATCACCAAATATATCTCTTCTTTTTCAAATCTTATCTTTGTAACTAATCTTTGAGGTCTCTCTTCCCCTTAATCAGTTGGCTAATTGGCTCAGCATCTCAATAATAGATTTAGTTACATTGAGTTCCTATATCTCAAAGTTTTGAACAATGCCCTTATCGAATGGTTGGAATGTGAAAGTAGAACTCTTACCAAGAGTTTTTGCTCCAAATAATGCATTGGTAGGCTTTGTGGTTAAGATCCATACGATAAAGATGAAATTAAATGAAGAGGAATTATAATCAAAAGCCTACATCAATAAGGAGATTAATGATGGGATGGAACAGGGGGATATATGATTTTGGATTCGAACCCTAAATTTATTTTGAACTTGTAAAGTAGGACCGGAGATTGAGTACTCTATTTTTTTTATATAAACTATACCCAAGGGTGAAGAGAGGGAAAAGTTTAGTCACAGAGAGACTACTTTGTGAATGGAGAGGGAAGATATGTTTATGGAGAGAGAAGAATATATGACATTGGGGAGGCTGGGAGAGTGTTTCTTTTCAAAGTCCTAAACTTTTAATAATTATATTTTGATAATTTTATGATAGGTAGACAAGAAATTTCAGATATCAAAATCAGACTCTAATATTATTGTCGATACATCAATAATTTCTTGAATACGTTTGAATGTCATGGAAAATTGACACAAACGATTCGTAAATTATAATGTAGGATAATGAATTGCAAATCCTCAGGGAGCTAGCTAGTTAACCCGTTCATTAGTCTATATGTTCTCTAGGTTTCTTAAGTTTTTTTCCTTTCTTTTTCCATCCAATAAAATAGAGAATAATTAGATTTTTTAACCATGATGGACCATGGATTCTATTTGCGGGTGGCTAATTTATATCTGCCCATCAACCTAGAAGGAATAGAGGGAAATAAAGGCAGATTTGAAGTGAGAGAGAATCAATTTGGGATTAAAGGGTTTTACAAGGTTTCATGGTGTAATGGCATGTTTTCTGGGAGGATAATCTTCGCCAATACTTTAAGTAAGGATGATGTAATAATAAGTTTAAAGAAATAATATTTTACGTTAAAACGTAGTAAAGGCTATGAAAACCACAACCTCGAGGAGGATTTGATGTAAAATCCAATAAGCTACTAATTATTACAATTTGTTGTGTGATATGAATTTAAGGATAAATGAATAGTAAATTTGTGGATCCGAATAACTCATTCCTTTCCTGTATTTATAGTAGATACAAACAATTTTATATATAAAAAAATAGTTTCCTATTATGCAGGTAGTGGGCGAACTTCTCGAATTTTCAGCGACTCTTTTTCACCAAATACAACAGCTACTTTTAGTAGATCGAGAACTATGGTCGTAAACGTGACATCCTCTCGAATGATGGAATGTCTTCGACTAATGTCCGTTGGCCTCTCGTTGTCGAATCTTGGTCGAGAACTGTGGTCGCAGACATGAGATCTTCTTTGTCAAATCTGGGAAATATGCTACTACAATTGCCCCATTCTCGACATTAGTACTTGTGGTTGTGGCAAGTAGATATTGGAAGCTGAAGAGGTTGTCGAATGTCACATAAGTCTTTATTATGTTATTTCTGAGGTAAAAGTCAAATGAATATGGTCATATGTTTTACGAAGAACATTTAATGGAGAACATTGAACTTTATAATTTTTGGAGGGTTGGGTTATAAATAGAGGGTGAAAGGAGTTGCTGTTCGGCAGGTGAATGATTTTATGCTGTGGTGGTAATGATATCGCCCCAGGAGTGGCATAACGAGTGGCACTGCTCATATTGAAGATGACGATGCGAAGGTGGGTAGGGCATCTTGTGTCTCTTGTTGATACAACAACTTCTTGCAATTTTCTGCTGCTGTTTTGCATGACACACAGAGGCAACTATTTTTAGAAGTTTACTTACTTGATATTCATTGAGTTTCTTAGGATATCGTTTCCCCTGTCGCTGGAGGATATGCCAGATTCTGGTGAAAAGAAGCACATAGCTTCGAGTCCTTTATGGCGAATGATAGAACATAAAATATAGCTCAATGTAATATATTAGAAGGAGTGAATTGTAGAATGTAAAATATAACAGAGTGTTTAATGAAAAACTTTGTTTTGATCTTGTATTGCATTTGTAGATGGTGATCTCGAAAAAATGAAATTTATTAGCCAAATTTAAGTAATCGAGTTAGTTTATTTTGAGATAGATTTTTCTGAATGTCTGTGAATTTCGAGGTTATGTTGTAAAATTAGAATTTTTGACTTTGTGGCCGAAAACAGTTTCCTAGGATGATTGATTTGATTTGGATGTGTAGAGGTCCAATGTGAATTGAATGAATGATTTGACTGTTCATGTATGAGCATTCCAATCATGCTTATGCGAAGTATTGGGAGTTACTGGACATGTATTTTGGTAAGAGTTGCATAAATGGCAACTATTGGTGCCAGTGGAGCCCAAATATGATGAGTTGAGTGAAGTGGAGGTGAAAGAGGTAAAACAGGACTATGAATTTCATTGCAACTTGTAATTCCTGAGTCCTCCTGAACGTGTCAGCCAGATAAGGAATCGAGACAAGGCTTTTGTGCAGGAAGAAGATGATTTGGTTGGTCGAAGAGTGAAATGAGTATTGTTGGTATGTAACAAATGTGTTTATGTGCAAGGTTTGTTTTGAAATAAATGATTATAATTTTTGTCGATGTGTGTAATTGAAATTGTTCTCAAATATGATTTGACTTGTGTGAATAAATGTATTTTACTAATACAATATTGTAAGGGTATGTTAATGATGATATTCGAACTTTGGGTAGTTGGTTGTTGAATAAAATTTGAAATTTGAATTGATGTTTAAGATCTTTCCGAGAATATAGGAGAATTGGAAATAAGGAGAAATGTGTGTAGGTAGATGAAGATAAATGTCAAGGTGTTCTCCTGTAGGCAATATTTTAGAGTATAAGGAATTGGATTTATAACTTCTTTATGATAAAATATGTTGTGCTTTGGCGAGGATGGATACATCAAAGGAGTTAAAAAGAGATATGGAAGGGTTGGAGCAACAATGCATGGGCCTATTGGCTTTTAGAAGATGAAAGATTAAAAAATTTGAGAATAGGCGAATAAGGCATTATGCTCAATTACTCGAACGGTCGTGAAGTGGTGCAATGAACAATCGTGTGGGGTCTATAAATAGCCCTGTGGTAGGCGACTGTTTATATTTTACAAATTTTGCAAAAAGTTCTAAAAGTGCGGATTCCTTGGCTCATCCTTGGTGTCTTTGTCAACGATTGGGAAGGAGGAGATTAATGTGCTGATTAAGAGGGCAAAGCTTACAAAATAAAGGGATGCCGAGGCAACACGAATCCAAGGTTAGTGGTTTTTCACACCCGTTTGATGTTCATTTATATTGTTAAAACCCTTTGTAGATTTAGACACGTTAATGATAGTGTAGGAATTGATTTTATTTAGAAGGGATGTAGTGGAAGTAATTAGAAAAATACTGCGGCAGGGTTTTTATGAAATTTGTCGCGATATGGAGTTATGATGGTGTGATTGATGGATGAATGTGGTCGTAAAGGTTTAAAGGATGCTGTAGAGATAGAGGTTGTTGGAAATGGGTGACAACGTGTAGAGAATGTGATTTGCAGGCGTCGCTATTTTTGTGGTGCAACTGTAGAGGAATTCTAAGTTTTGGAGATGTAAATGGAAAGGGGTTTGATAATGGAGCGTCGGATTATATGTGATATGGTTGGGTTTTATGCCGGAGAGGGTGGAGTTTTAATTTTTTGAATTTGGCTTGTTTTGGCGAGAAGCAGGGTACTGCCGAACTATCTTCGAGAAGTTTCAGTACCTGAACTTTGATAAGAAATGTTAGTGACGGTGAAATAGTTATCGATATTAAGACTTCGGAAAAATAGTAAAGAAATCTTGTATCGAGAACGGAATGTAGTAATAGTGCATTCAGATAGTAATAAAAGAATGACTTGTTAGGGATAAACTTGACAACGATATGATTAGTAGCATATGAACATATATAATGTATCAGATATGATATAGACTAATTTTGCAAAAAATAGAATCTGATTTCAAGTTCATAAAAATTGCTGAACATACTCAAATTAATGATAAAGATATCTTTGAGAACTTTGCAAACGTAGAACCCCTACTAATTGATGTGACCACCTGTGCCCAAAAGTTAGGTGGGAGTTATAGGGTTGGATCGAGTAGTACTGATGTGGCAGGTATTGTCCTGTTTAAGGTGGCTTCCAGGAATGTTGAAGTATCGGATGTGAGGGTACCGAGATAGATGTGGATCATGAGCCACAGGCTAGTGATCGATAAGGTAGTGGTGGGGAGGAGGAAGATGTTGTGGATGATGATGAGGCTTGTTATGGAGAGGGTCCTGAAACAAGCGAGATTTTGAGTTTTAAGAAGAAGTACAGTATTCCTCAAGACATTAGGTTAGTGGAATATCAATATGAAATGAATAATCAAGAAATATCTTTGGATGACATTCTTGTCCATCGAGAACAAATCAAAAAGGGGTTTGAAGCTTCCTCTTCGAGCTGATAAGAAAAGCCTGTTGAATTTCTTCGATGTGGCACCTGGTCAGTTTAATCCTAACGTTTATAACCTCTTTTGGGTATGTGGGGTGGTGATAAACAGTTGATTAAAGGTAAGAGGGGAAGAGTTAATCACGGCTGATGATCTATGTGTCTACTACACACTAAAACAAAACCCTCAGAAGTTAGGATATCGGTACTTGGTGGGGTTTCTGAAGAGACCTCTGATTATGACATGGTATCAATAGGAGGGTAATATAGTAATGAACATCTTCTCATGCCGGGGAACTACGAGTTTGAAAAGAAAGATCCGGGGGAGCCCTTGAAAAGAAAGACTTTCCATTTATGTTTGTGGTTAGGTAACATAATTGTTGATGTTGTGGATTTGTTTGTATTTGTGTATTTATTGTGTAATTGTTGTTTTGTGTATGTACAGCTTTAAAAGAGATTGACAGGAGCTCGACCGTAAAAGAGAAGCTATACAATATAAGGAGGGGCTACTATAGTAGTATCGATAACCTATTTATTGATTAAGAGAAAGTTGACACTTTGTTTTCAGAAGCAGGGATAAAGAGATCGAGGGATAAAAGAGCAGAGGTTCAGGTTATCGACGGAAAGATGTTCGCGAGGAACAAAAGAGCGGTAGACTCGAGCTTGCCTCTCAAGAATCCTTCACTCAGTGGGTACACCACAAATTCTGTAACTGTAGTAAGGGATGCGATGTTGGCAGAACCTGAGATACCTATTTGTGTTTCGAATTGTCGATTTCCAAATGCTTCGACGAGCATGCTGCAGAAGAGGAATGCGCCTTCGGAGTCAATGAAGAAAAAATTCTTCGAGGAGTCGGAAACTAAGGTCTAAAAGACCATGGATGCTTATGTGTCTGGGATAACTATGCTAGAGGAGGAAGTTGACGATTGTTTGGTGGGGGCAGAAAGTTTGATTACTTTTCTAAGTGAGGGCCACGAAACATGTCTAAGGTGAGGAATTTTTCTGCCTTGCTTCGATTAAAGAATTTGGTACCCCAATCGAATACTTATATTATAAATGAAATACAGATAAAGAAGTTGTTGATCGAGGCCGAGCCTCGCATTGTAGGTGTTGATACTTTGGCAAACCAACTGGTTGCCTTCAAGAATATTGAGAAGGAGTTGGGGAAGGATAAAGAAGATCTGATCGATGAGAAGAAGAAACTGGAGGTGAGGTTGAGTAGGTATAACTTGGACGCTAGGAAGACGAAGGATGTTGCTCTAGGCGTGATGAAGAAAACCTAGGATAAGCAAGCCAGGGCCAACCTCGCGAAAGGTAAAGAGGAGGTGTTGTCTTTGCAAAATTTTTTTTTTGAGAATGATGTGCCGGAGCAGAATAATGCTGCTCGATGGGCGATAGAGGTGGAGCATGGAATGATTTTGGAGGAGGTGAGGGCTGAACTTATTCGAGATAATCTAGAGGCGTGCAAGAAGATGAATGCCAATTTTGTTGGACAATTTGAGGAGATGGATGAGCGAAAAGAATTTAACAAAAAGTTAGTTATTGCTGGCAACTTGTTTTTCCTCGATTTAGACATGGAAGGCAAAGTTCCTGAAACATTTATGGCCCCTAATGGACTCCAGGCTCCTGAGGATCTGGTGATTGTGATTCCCGAGGGTTTCCGTCCGGAGGAAATATTGGATGAGCTTACTCCAGGTGGATTTGTGAAGGCTGATGATGCAGTCTATCCCCTTGCAGAGTAAATTATGTTTGGAAAAGCTTTTTGTTTGATGAAAGATGCAAAAATGGTCGATGGGACCGAAACATTATGTTGTTAGTTTTGGAATGCTTATGTTGATGTTTGTCGATGAATATTTTTAAAGAAATGCATGCATAGTTGTGAAATTTATGCTAAGTGTTGGTATTCAACAAGATCAATAATTTGAGATATGATTGTAGATAGTGTACAGGGGGTTGCATTGAAGCAAGTATATGATATGATGAAAAGAGGGCCATGTAATGGCAAGTATCTGAAATGATTACCAAATGCTATTCCTCAATGGGATATCTGGGTTTTGATTGAAAAGAACAAAACATGACATGTTTTGTTCAATAAGTAATGAATGCAAACGAGATTTTCCTGTAATTGGTGTTTGTCGAAGAGATGAATGTTAGTTTTGATGTATACTTATCAAGTATGTATCAATACTAAGTGAAAGTAAAGATAGTAAAGATGAATGTTTGACAGATGTAATTGAAAGTAAAGATAGTTTTATTGGAATCAGTCGAAAACAGTTACAGTTGTTATCTGTAAAACATTTTTAGTTGGGCTGTATTCTATGGATATTAGAGCTGTATTTCATCTTTAGTCATCAGCCAGTAAGTCCCACTATCAGTTTTGTCACTGACAATATATGGCCCTTCCCAGTTTTGTGACAACTTGCCAAAATTCTTAGGTTGAGTACTGTCCTGTATGCGTCGAAGGACAAGGTCACCAATGCCAATTTTTCTTTTTCAAATCTTTTTGTTGTAAGCTTTCTTGAGTATGTTATGGTACCGTCCCAAGTTTGCAATAGCGTTGTCTCAGGTTTCTTCGATCCAGTTGAGGTTGTAGAGGAGACCTAATTCATTGTCTTCATATGCGAGTTTTCTTCGACCACTCGGTAGATCATGGTTTGAGGGTATGACTGCCTCAGTGCCGAAGGCCATCATAAATAGAGTACAACCTGTGGATGTTTGAGAAGTTATCCGGTATGCCCATAGGACACTTAGTAATTCATCGACCCATCTACTTTTTTTTTCGTCATGGCGTTTACGTCGCCTTGAATCGATGCTCTTGTTGATGGCTTCAGCTTGTCTGTTACCTTGAGGGTTGTATGGTGTTGAAGTAGATAGTTGAATGTCGTATTTATGGAGGAAACTAAGAACTTTGCTGCTGATGAATTATTTGCCGTTATCGGATCATATCATGTGTGAGCAGCCAAATCGGGTTATGATGTGTTCCAAAAGAAACTTAATAACTTCATTATCGTCAGTGTGACATAGAGGAACTACTTCGACCCATTTGGTGAAGTAGTCTATTGCCACAAGAATGAACTTACAATTTCCCAATTTCCCGATGATGGGTGAAAAGGTCCAATGATATTGATCCCCCATCTTTTGAATGGCAAGAGGACATTGCTTATGTGCAAGTCAAGTGCTGGGATTTTGATGTCTTGAGCATGGATTTGATATTTGTAGCACCTATGAACAAACTCTTCGCAGTCCTGCCACATCTTCGGCCAGTATAGCCCTTGATTGAATGCTCAATGGGCCAATGATAGTTCTGAAATGTAAACTGCGCAGATTCCTTCATGAAGTTCTTTGATTTTGATTTGAGCCTATTTCTAAGAGATGCATTCAATAAGAGGTCCTCATCCTGTAATATGACATAGGATTTTATCTTGAACTATAAATCTGGGGCATTTGGCCAAGAGTGATCAGGTCTCTTCGTTATAACTTGGGAAGATGCTAAAATTGAGGTATGTATAGAAAGATCTTCTCCAATCGTCTTCATCTTTATCTTTAGTAATATTGATTTGCATCGTATAGCTTATATCGAGACTGGAATGTTCGATAACCTCGATATCCAAAATTATCTTTTTACTGTCTTCGAGCATTGCAGCAATTTATGCAAATGCATCGGCGTGTTGATTTTCTGCTCGAGTAAGATAAAAGATTGTTGATGTCTTGAATTAACTAATTTTTTCTTCGACCAGGGCTGGCTGCATAATCAACCATCTTACCTGATATTTTGAAAGTTTTGTTGTAATGGTTGGCGATGAGTAAGAAGTCAACGTAAACAGCTATTTCTTCTGCCCCAAGTGCTATATCAAGATCCAGTCCATGAAAGATATCTTCATATTCTGTTTCATTGTTGGTGGCAGAGAATTTGAGTTTAATAACTTTCTCAATTCAATGATTGGAAGGTGTATTGAGGACGATACCAATTCCTGATCCTCGCGGTCCAGCAAATCCATCTGTAAAGAGTCTCTATCGTGTGCTTCGTGACCATGTGTCTATTTCTACTATTGAGCCATCAATTAATATTTTTTTGAGTTCTTCCCAATCGGGGTCTTCTACTGGAAAATTTGCCAAGAAATCAGTTACAACTTGTCCTTTGATAAATATCTGAGGTTTGAAGGAGATGTTATATTCATCGAGGAATACAGACCATTGTTGAACTCTTTGAGATTTTTCTTTTTTAGAGAGCACAAGTTTGAGAGGATTTTTTCTAAAGATTTTGATGGGATGAGCTTCGAAATATGGTTAAATTTTCTGGGAGCTGTTGACCAAGGCGAGTAGTTATTTTTTAGTTGTTGTATATCTTTTCTCAGCAGGCATGAGTATTTTACTGATGAAGTAGATTAGTTTTTCTACACCTTTATTTCTTTAAATGAGGACAGAGCTAATTGAATCATTGGTTGTTGATAAATACATTGTCAGTGTTTTGCTATCATCTGGAGTATTCATTATAGGAGGACGTCCCAAGTATCGTTTAAGATCTTGGAAAGCCAATTCACAGTCAGGGGTCCAAGCGATTTCCTTGGGCTATTTTTTGGATAGTAGAGCTGGATTCCCACGAAGAAGGAGGTAAAGTAGTTTGCATCGATCAGATGACATGGAGATGAATCTATGAAGAGATACAATCTAGCCAACAAATTTTTGCATATCTCTTTTGGCTCGAGGTGATGACATTGTCATGAGTACTTTGAATTTGTGCCAGATTGATTTTGATTCCCCTTTTACTAACCAGGTGCCCTTGAAATTTACCAGATGCGACACCGAATTGGCATTTTTTTGGGTTGAGTTTTATTTGGTAGGTACGAAGGATATCGAAGATGGTTTGGAGGTGCTGCAGTGATCTTCACGCTTCAAGCTTTTACAGATCATATCATCGATGTATACCTCCATGATTTTGCCTAAATGATCTTTGAACATTTTAGTGACAAGACGTTGGTAAGTGGCTCCAACATTCTTTAATCTATAAGGTGTTACTGTGTAGTAGTAGAGACCTCTTTCTATGATAAAAGTTGTTTTTTCCTGATCTTCTTTGGCGGGAGGAACCTGATTGTAACCAGAAGCTGCATCCATCATCGAAAGAAGTTCATGCCCTGCTACTGAGTCGAAGAGTTGTGGGATTAGTGGAAGAGGAAAGTTATCTTTTGGTGTGAACTTGTTGGGTTCTGTGAAATCAACACAAACTCTGATTTTTTCATTCTTCTTTGGGACTGCCACTATGTTAGGAACCCATTTTGGACATTTTGCTTCTCGAATAAATCCTACATGAAGGAGTTTATCAATTTATTTATTTACGGCTTCGCGAAGGCAGGGAGCTAGATTTCGGCGCTTCTGTACAGCTGCCTTGCTATCTGGAAGGAGATTGAGCTTGTGGCATGCGATCGATAGGTCGATGCCGGGCTTCTCTTGCAAAGACCATGCAAAGATATTAACATTTTTTCTTCAGGAGCTGAATCAAAGTTTCTTTTTCATTGGATGACAGCTTGGAGCCAATAAAGGTATTATGCCCGTTTCTATTGAGTTCAATGGAATCTATTACCTCAGTATCATGCTGTTCGAATGTGGGGGGTATTTCATGATGTAGTTGCTATGCCTTCAAAAGTTTTGATGTGCGAGAGTTTGTAGTGGTATTCTCGCACATGCGTACAACTGCTTGGCTTTCTTTGATTTTGTAGACTGTATGATCTGTTAGAAAACATAAAACCAGATGATATGTTGAAGGTACTACCTTGATCGAATGTAACCAACTTTGGCCTAATATCTCCAAATACTTTGACTCGGTATCTATGACAATAAATTTTATGAAAGTGGTCTCTGATTCTATTTGAACTGGTAATGTGATTTCTCCCGTGGTTGATTCTTTAGAGCTATTGTAACCTGTGATGGTGGTTGTCAAAGCTTTCACTGAGTCTTTGAGTCCCAGAACGTCAATTCCCTTTCTAAACATAACATCTGTTGCACTTCCTGTATCGATGAGAAGTGCGTATAGGTAGTTTTGTCCTACTTTGAGCATTATGAACAGAGGGTCATCATGAGGGTACTTGACGTGGCTTGTGTTACAGTCATCGAACGAAATATGTATGAACGTTTGGATTTGCTAGAGCTGGGGAGAAGTTTTTCTGACTTGTCCGAGGATGTCATTTTACAGCAAGATCCAATTCTATCATCTTATTTTCTCTTCTTTCCTTTTTCAATCTCGATCATGTAAAGATGGCGAGCTTTTCCTTGTACTTGATCTTGTTAAATGTCTTTTCTTTTAGTTTCTTCTTTGAGGAACTTTTGAACGTCGACTACATAATTATAAAGTCTTCCAGCTTGTAGAATGCAATGAAAAATCCGAATAAGAGTGTAACAGTTGTCAGTTTTGTGACTATGCGCATTGTGATACTGGCACAAAGGTTTGTTGGGGATTTCAGAATTACTTATGCTTCCCGATATAACTCTTCTCCCTTTATCGTTGGTAAGATAGGAGAGATAGTAGTTTTCAAAGGAGGTAAAACTGGGACGGGTTGTTTGGCCTTCCATCTCTTCTTCTAGAGTTGTCGGTGCTGCATCTGCGTTGTTTGGGTGCCCCAGTATTGGTCAACTTTTGGGGTAGAGATGAAAATATTTCATGATAATGGATGACAGAGGAGCTCTTCATCTTATCCTTCTTGGATCGTTCTAATTCGATGTAGTTATTAACAACATCAATCATTTATGTCACCGTTCTGGGCTTATGCAAGGTAAGTTATTCTCGAACTTTGGAGTCGATATGCAGTGCTGAGGTGAATGATGGAACAATAATCTTGGGATCTGAATTCCCAATTTATTGTATTTCCTATAAGAATCATTTGTAAAAACTCGTTAATGCTTCTTTCACTCCCTTCTCGAAGAAGAACAAAGAATCCACAGTTATCTCTTGCTCCTTAACATGGGCATAATTTGACTCGAAGAGTCACTGCAACTGGCTGAATGTAATGATGGAGCCTTCGGGGATAGTATGGACCATCTGAGAGGTTCCTCTTTCTGGCTCAAGTTGAATAATCTGCATAACATGTGGTCGATGTTGGAATATAATCTAACTACGGGTTTGAAGTGTCAGACGTGAGTGAGAGGGTCAGTGAGGCCTGCATAATGATTAAATTTCGGCAAGTGGAAATTTTATGGGTTAGGCATGATTTTGAGATGAGGAGAGATGGGATTTGTTTCAAATATATCGAGAGTAGACCTTCAGTCTGGGATGTCAGATTTTATGGCCTGGATCTTATTGTTTAGGTCATCCATGGTGATGAATTATGGGAGAAGAATTGGTATGGCCATAACCTATAAATCAAAGTCTCCCTGTCCTTCAGATATTAATCGGTCTCTCACAGGCCATCTTATTGGTAGTGGCGGAGTTTGATAACGTGTACATCGACTTCTGAGAGTTGTCGATGACGAGGATCTAAGTCCAAAATGTCGAGAGGCACTGTCTGGATTTCTTGATCTGGATCGAGAAGTTTGTACTCGTTCTTCTCTTGGCTGGTTTTCTCTTTTGTTTGCCCTGGAGCGATGATTACTTCAGTCCTGAGGTGGTGACGTTTGATGGCCAGTGAGCTGATCTAGAGTTCTTCGTAAATTCTCTATTTCTTTCTGATGTGTCCGATTTGTTGGTCCAAGGCCTTTCTCCTTTCGTCTTTCCCAACTTGAAGAGCCTGGGTATGAATTCATTGATCTTCAAGCCTCTTGACTCGGTCAGATTTAATTTGCTTCTGAAGTTTGCAAATCAATTGTTTCTGGTATCGGGTTGATCTCGTGGATCCTCAGCGTACTGGAGGCACTTTAGAGATTTATGTTTGTCATTGGATTGTCCTAGATCACAGCGGTAAAAAAAAATGTGGTTTTCCCACAGATGACACCAATTGTAATGACATGTTTTCCGGGAGGATAATCTTCGCCAATTCTTTTAGTAAGGATGATACAATATTAAGTTTAAACAAACAAGATTTTATGTGAAAACTCAGTAAAGGCTGTGAAAAACCACGACCTTGAGGAGGATTTTAATGTAAAATCCTATAAGTTACTATTTATTATAATTTGATGTGTAACATGAATTTAATGATGAATGAATAGTAAAGTTACAGATCTAAATAACTCATTCCCTACCTATATTTATAGTAGATACATGCAGTTTTACAAAATAAAAAGCAGTTTCCTATTTTTAGGGTAGTGGGCGAACTTCGCGAATCTCCAGCGGCTCTTTTTGACCAAGCACAATAGTTACTTTTAGTAGATCAAGAACTGTAGCCGCAGATGTGACATCATCTCAAATAATGGAATGTCTTCGACTAATGTCTGTTGGCCTCTCAGTGTCGAATCTTGGCCGAGAACTGTGGTCGCAGACATGACATCTTATTTGCCGAATCTGGGAAATATGCTACTACACATGGATCGTCTCTAAAATATGGAATCATTTACTTAATGACCCAAATTTCATTAAACTTTACCTTACTAGGTCCCAACATTGCCCCATATTCATTTTTATTATCACAAATTCCACTTGGGAAAACACATTCCATTACGTCGAAGAAAAGAAGAAGGGATATTTTGATTTTGGTCCCACCTACATTTCCTGAATTTGCCTTTAGTCCTCACTTTGTGCGAATATTCACTTTTGGTCCCAAAATTGGCTCTGACCACATGTCAACTCTTATTGATGTCTAATTTGTACTTGATCTCCCTGAAATACCCTAACGTGAGTTGCAAGTGAATTTTGAGAAGAGGTTACCCAGTTTTCTTCTCGTCACAATGCCACATCACATGTCCACATCAGCAGGCTGCACTGCAATCATAAATAAGTTAGTCTTTAGTACCAATATAGTTCCCTACAATTAGTCCTTAGTCCCAATTTCTTATTCTTAAGCTTTAATGGCAATTTCTCAAATTTTATACAAAATACCTAATTAATGAGAGGAATAGATAGAATCCAAGTAATTTTACATTCTTAACACCTCCACCTCCCATGTATTAGCTTTTGTAAGAAGCCAGCACCAAAAGTTTTGAGATTGAGAGAGTAAAGAGAGAGAAACTAACACTTAGTTTTGAGATAAATAGAGAGAGAGTGAGGAAGAGTAAAGAGTGAGATAAACCAACACTTAGTTTTGAGAAGGAGATAACCGTTGGGTATTGGGGGTGGAGATGACCGTTGGGGAAGAAGCTGACGTGGATTGGTGACGTTGCTTGCTGACGTAGCTACTCTGATGTGGCACGGTGAACTGAAGACGACCTGTTTACCTGCTCTCCAAATTCACATGCAACTTGCGTTAGGGTAAATTAGGCCCTTAAGGGAAGAAGTGGGCTTCAACTGGAGTGACATGTGCTCAGAGGCCAATTGGAGACTAGAAGTGCATATTTAAGCAACTTGGGGACTAAAGGCAAATAACTAAAATGTAGATGGTGTTGGGGGGTGGGGGTGGGGTGAACGTGCTGAATACATCACCCTCGTGAAATTTGGTTTCCTCCGTTATCCTCATGGCATACAAATAATCAAACAAGAAACTAGAAACAATAATTCATGCACACAAAACACAATATTTATAGGAGGTTTACCCTAAGGCTACTCCCCCCACCATGCTAGAAATCCACTATTTATCCAAGTTCAATTACAAGCCCTCAAGGGATTCCAACAAACATGGAAATCCTTAATCCCGCAATAATCCTCACATAGATCTACAAGAGATAAAAGAAATATAAGAGATTCATCAAGAACATCAAAGATTACCTCAACAAAGACCACGTTGCATACCTTCTTCTTGAAACCTTTCAATCTTCTCTCTACCTTGATTTCTCTTCTTAGCCACCAAAAGGTACTTCCCCTCTCACCATCAAATCCCAATAGAACAACAACCTCCACCAACTCTTTACAAGGTCTACCATGGATGCTACATTTCTACTAGATTTCAAGTTTCTCTCACAGAGGCTTTTTAACTTACACACTGTGTAAGGAGGCTTTGAACTCACACTCCATATTTATAGACCCTCTATTAGGTCATCACCGAAGTTTGCATCACAAGACAAACCATCGCTTTGGAATAAACCCCCATCATAACGAACTTAAGATCAAACAAATAGAACATTTTTTGTTCGAACGACTTCAGCGTAAACTCAGCTGTTCGAACGACTTCATGACCCGTTCGAACGACTTCCCCTTTTTTGAGCCATAACCTAACAATCTCCACCTCGGTGAAAAACATCAATTCATGTCTTCATTGACCATCCATAACGGGATCAAACCCATCAACAAAACTGCTGAACTTGTTTACTTCGTATCTGCTACCCACAATCAAAACATTTTCGTACCCAAAACTGGGTACCTTCGTCAAAACCGACGAACATCCATTAGCTTCTTTTCTCTCCGTGATAAACCATGCTTCCAAGCTTGTTTCAGCTGCAGCCATGAAACTATACTGCTCCATCTTCCACTTTGAACACATCTCCATAGGCACCATTAAGTCCACCCCTGAACTTCATCACAGAAAAGAGCCTCTGAAACAGTAATTTCATCATACCAATAAAATCACACAATTTTGCCTGCACTAGCAAAATTAGAACCAGTATATGTTTAATCTAGAAAGGAAAAAAATTAAATGCCACACACTAATTCGGCCAAGTCGAATAAACCTGCGAAATCTGACACTATGTCGCAAGCCTAGAGTCTCTGCACATCGACACACTTTGTCACAACACAAACCATAACTTTTGACCTTGATTCACAAAATTGTGACTGGCCAATTCGGTAATCAACCATGGTGAATAACTTGAGGTGCCACAATTATTATCAAATTTAACGAACATCGGTCATAGAGAAAAACCTTCCCCCCTTACCGAACTTTTAAAGCTTTTGCTGGAACTGCTTCACCTTGAATAAAGTACCACGTTCAAGCCTTTGTCACAATATTAACCATGTTGCCATGCTTATGTACAAAATCATTTTCATCTAAATCTCTTCCTCCTAAACTCCACCGCTTGAGAAAATCTTGTAGCCAAAATAACCGAAACCAAATTCATCTTGAAAAAAAATCAAATATCCGACTTAACCATCTAACCCAAGAATCTTTAAGAACCATAATCCTAAGGTTTTAACCTCGCTTTGACACCAATTATTGGGGGGTGGGGGGGGGTGGGGGGGGGGGGGGATGAACGTGCTGAATACATCACCCTCGCGCAATTTGGTTTTCTCCGTTATCCTCATAACATACAAATAATCTACCAAGAAACTAGAAACAATAATTCATACACACAAAACACAATATTTATCGAAGGTTCACCCTAATGCTACTCCCCCCACCAAGCTCGAAATTCACTATGTATCCAAGTTCAATTACAAGCCCTCAAGGGATTCCAAAAAATAGAAATCCCTAATCTCGCAATAATCCTCATATAGATTTATAAGAGATAAAAGAAACATAAGAGATCCATCAAGAACATCGAAGATTACATCAACACAAATCATGTTGCATACCTTCTTATTGTAGTATTTCAATCTTCTTTCTACCTTGATTTCTCTTCTTAGCAGCCATGAGGTATTTCCCCACTCACCATCAAATCTCAAGAGAACAACACCCTCCACCTTCTTCCTTGTAAAGACCAACTCTTTACAAGGTCTACCACAAAAGCTACATCTCTACTAGATTTCAAGTTTCTCACACAGAGGCATTTTAACTCATATACTGTGTTAGGAGGCTTTGAACTCATACTTTATATCTATAGACTCTATATTAGGTCATCACCAAAGTACGCATCATGAGACAAACCATCGCTTTGGAATAAACCCCCTTCAGAACGAACTTAGAAACAAACAAAAAGAACGTTTTTCATTCGAACGACTTCAACATAAACTCTGCCGTTTGAAAGACTTTAAGACTCGTTGGAACAACTTCATGACTCGTTCGAACGACTTCTTGACTCGTTTGATCGACTTCCTCTATTTTGAGCCGTAACCTAACAGCCAGGATCAAACTCAAAAAATCCCAAATAATAATGCTATTCTTAAGAGGACAAGGTTGTATTAGCATTTGATTGTAAGTTACCATGCAATAGTTAAGTTGTAGATGTGGCAAATCATACTGTAAGATCAAATTCACAAAAAATGGTTAAGAATGTTCTGAGTATGTATCAAATTTTTCCAATGCTGCCAGCGTATGTTAATGTTCGCTTCATTGGTTGGGTTTTGATAAAAATGGTTATCAGATTATGTCTTTTGATTTGGAGACAGAGGAATTTAGGTTTATCCTAAAACTTGAATGTGTGGTTTTTCCCTACGATGTAAAACATGGGGTTGTAGGGGGTGTCTTTCCCTAGCTAATTTTAGTTCTGAGAAGAGTATTGAGATTTGGGTTAAGTTTTTGACTAAAAAGGAAACAAGCTCCTATCAAACTTTTTGCAGGTGCAAGTTAGAACATCTTCAGCAGGGTGAGAGTTTGGGTTAGGTTTGTGAACTTAAACCTAAACCCAAACTATTTGCCTCCCAGCAACTCAAATTTGGGTTTGAGTTTTCCAGCGGGCACTGTTAGAACTCAACCGAGTTTGCTAGCTAGCACTATCAGAACTCAACCGAGTTTGAGGAGCTCAAACTAAAAGAAAATGAGTTTAGCGATGTTCCTTTTACCGCCCAGATTTTCTGGGTGATAAAAGGAGTACCTCCAAACTCAAATATTTTTCCTGAGCACTGCCTGTCTACCTCTTCTTTCCCAAAACCAATTGTAAAGCATAGAGGAGAACCTCTACGCTCTACCCAAATTGGGAACTCTGGCACCAGTAATATTAACTCTACACCGTTGATCCTATCCTCCTATAACCCACCTTTAACACCAATCTCTCAACACTTATCATCACAATTCACTCCATACCTCTACCATAACAAATCTCAATTCTAACCTTAATTCCAATCACAGACCCCACCTCCATTTACTATATTACTAGGGACTCCTACTTAGGGAAAATATCAAAATCCATTTATACTCTCTTAACCGCAACCTTAGGCGTTTATCCCGTACTATCAACCCTATCCGCTCACTTAACCTCTATGTTTTCAACCTCCAAATTACTTTCAGAACTACCTATTCTATGGTTAATCTACTCAGCACAATCAAAGTGATACAAATGCGTCAATACCTGTTAAAGTAGTGACGCCCGAGAAAGAAAAAGGAAAAGGAAGAAAGAAAATAGTACCCGCAAAACAAGGACAAAGCGTGCAAGTGCCAGAAGATGCTGAGTTTTTGGACAAGATGGAAGATATTAGACTGCATTGGATGGAAGGAAACTTTATATGTCTGCAAGGGCGTGGGTAACAACTTTTGTCCAGATAGTAGGCCATATAAAGAGTTTCGCTTTCTATTTAAAGGTCAACATTACCTTTAACAGATACCCCGAGTGCCCCACACAACGATCAAGTGGGTTGACCAAAGCTCAGTGGTATACCCTTAATTCACAATGTGTGGCGTACAAGGGGATAGTTGCTTAAGAACAATTTCGGAACGACAGCGGGAAAACTGAAGAAGATCAGGTACATTCTAATTTCCTTTAAATCAATTTCCTTTATTTTTCTTGGATATACACGTTATTTATTTATATTTGGTAATTTTGTGAAATGTGGGAAAATGATGCACACAAGATCTATCAAGGCTTGAATGACGATAATGACTTTAAACACCGTGAAAGGTATAAGATTTTGGAGCGAGAACCGTGATGGGCTAACCTAAGAGATGATGTGTTGAACCATGCGGGGAATGTACCAAGAAATGTAGCCAAGAGAACATTGAACAATTCTTCTCCGAGGAACTCGGTCGGATCAAACAATCTATCGGAGGACCCCGAAGGCCCACCTATACCTCAATCTGCGGGCCAAAATTCTGAATTAGATGGTTCCTTGTATGAGGGTGGAAACAGGCCCATCAGCCAAAAACTCTTTAGAAAGAACTTTGTAACACAAAAGGCATTAGAAGGTGTTGTTGCATCTGGTAGCGGTATCCAAACAATGCTGGATGAACTATAATTGGGGAAGAGACAAGCGAAAGAAGAAAGGGAAGGAAGAAGAGCGGAAGCAAATCAGCAATGGCAAGCCAAAATTGATTTTGAACAAGCAAAGGAAGATCGCAAAATCATGGAGAAAGACCAGAGTAATCTTTTTGGACATCAATTGCAATGCTATCTGCAAAGGCAAGCTGAGGTCATAAAATGTCTGGCCAAGAGGGGCAGACCAGGTACATGAAGTGGTGATGAAATGTAATTTAACTTTTTTGTATATAGAAGTTTTCTTTCCAAGAAGTTGTTTACCTTCCAATAATGTAATCGTTTGAATACTGTTCTTTGCTATTAAAGAATGCAATCTTGTTTTTGAAATGTTTATTTCCGAGAATATTGTGTTAAAACAAATACAAGATTAATGAAATATCAAAAACTTGTTTAATAAACTTGATCTAGGAGGATCTGAGCTATTTTTTGGCTGTTCAAATACACCCCTTTTGTATTCGAATTGACTTCTTTCTTATTCGAATAAAAAAGTGTCTGAGTGTTCTGTTCGAATACACCCCTTTTGTGTTCGAATAGACTTCTTTTCTATTTAAATAAAAAGCCTAGGAAAGATTAGATCATGTTAGATTAATGAAATTCAAAGAGAGAGATTTAGGGTTTGGGAAAAATTTAATTTTAATTGATTTCGATTAAGCAATTAAAGCTCTAAATGAATTTTTCCCAACCAATTAGTTTGATCTTCTTATAGTTATTTGTTTAATAAACTTGTATAACAAGAAGTATTAAATTACATCAAGAACACTCAGATAATATTAGAAATGAAGTATTAGGTTTGAAGATTCCCTTCATGGCCCACAAATGCTTGATTAGATCAAAGTACAGTTCTCAACTTTGAATACGATTTATTTTTTATATAAAAGATTCTATTATTCTGCGTTCGCCTTCGATAGTTGAGGGATCGGCTGAATTAGTCTAAATATGATGGGAATGAACCACGTTCTTCTTCGATGACCATAAAGTGCATTATCACGCACGCCTTCATGACATTATTCAAAACCTCGAGTTTCCATAATTTAACCCAATTTTTTACAATATTGAACCGAGATTGTAAAATCCCAAACGCCCGTTCTACATCTTTTTGGCAACTTTCTTGTTATTGTGCAAATAATTTTTGTTTCGCTGTAACTGGATTGGATATTGTTTGGACAAGTATTCCCCTTTTGGGGTATATGCCATCTGCTTGATAATACCCCATATCATAAGCTTTTCTAGCAATTGTATAATTGCAAGGTGGGGCGATACCATCGGCCAGGTCGGTGAAAAAATGTGATTGTTGCAGGACATTGATATCATTGTTAGACCCTGGTAACTCAAAAAAAGCATGCCAAATCCAAAAGTCGTATGAAGCTACCACTTCAAGAATCAGTGTCGCCTTGGAGTAATGGCCAGTAAATTGATCGTGCCAAGCTATGGGACAATTTTTATATATCCAATGCATGCAATCAAAGCTTCCAAACATGACGAGAAATCCCCGTGACTCTCCGATAGCTTTTAACCTTTTGACGTCGGCCGCATTTGGTACTCAAAGATATTCCTCCCTAAAAATTTATATAACCGCAATACAAAGCCTTTCCATACATAACAAGGTTGTGTTTTCTTCTATTCGAATATACTCGCCAAAAAGATCTGCCGCAACACCGCAGCTTAGGAAATGTAATACAACGACTACCTTTTGGTATGGTGATAACCCTATAGTACGTGTTGTTGGGCTTTTGGAGAAAGTAATAATCATGTCCAATGACAGTATCGAAGATACGCATAAACATGTCTCTACTCATACGAAAATGTTACTAAAATTCATGTGGTACATATGTGTACTCCAGCTTGAAGTAGTTATGTATAACGCTGTAATGCCCCAATGGGTGATCTCGCTTCTTTGTCTTATCCTTACGGCTCATGATACTCTCGCCGTGCCTCGAAGTTGCATCACGTACTACTAGGTTTGTTGCAGTTTGGTGCAAAACGTAAATTTCCGCCGCACAATCAAAGATAAGATCCTCAGCGGAGGACAACGATACACGTGGAGGATTATCAATGGATGAATAGGATGATGAAGAAGGTATTTGAGGCTATGGAGTTTAAATATGGGTGTTCACGGTGATGGGGAGCAAGTATCCAATTGAAGAGAGAAGTATAAAAGGGAAAAAAAAAGTGGGTCTAGAAATCATTGCAATTGGTGGTAAAAAGAACACCGCGCGGTGTTCTTTTTACCACCAATTACAATAATTTCTATGAACAGCAGCTACTTTCTTTGGTGGGTCCTTTACAACGGCTAGTTTTGGATCACAATAACTACTTTTGGATTACAACGACTACTTTTTGCTATATATATATGTTGGCTGGAGATGCTCTTACAATACACCTCTACTTGAACTCAACAATGTCAAGTTTTTCCGTTGTAACACAGGATTCATCGGTGGTATTTGACTAGAATGAAGACTGCACCCTGGCCGCATCCTGGCAGTATTTTGTTGATAATCCACCTCTCCTACAACTCAACTTCAATCAGTTATGGAATAGAGTTCATGTCCAATTTAGGATGCACACGGAACTTTGATACCCTCCTAAAGATTTATACAACAGGTGGAATGTTATTAAGGCTAAGTGTGATGAGTTTCATGAGATACGGATGAGTATTGATGGACGGGTCAGAGGTATTCCACTAGCCTATATTCTCCGCGAAGCCAGAGATTAATGGCATGAGAAATACAACTAGCCGTTCCCGTTTGAGACTCCATACAATATTTTTTATCGGAACTACGTCCCGCATAATGAGATTCTAGCAAATTACCAACTTTCCAACTATGGACGGGATCTGTTCCCTCTTAATGAATGGTCCGAGTTTAATCTCTACATCAGTCGTGAACGATGAATTAAGTACAATTGTATATGTTTTGATTTTCATTTCGTACGTAGAACTTCTATTTCAAGAATTGTAATTGCATTTCTATTTAAATTAAAGACTTAAAATAAATTGATTAATATTTATTTGTATAAAGAAATGTGACATCAAGCCGTACAAGTACTTATATAGATAAACAAAACCAAACTTTAATAGAAATTGTTCAACACTGATTTTTACAATAAAAGATTATGTCTACAAAAACATCAAAAATACCTATATCTACTGAGATGGGCCAGAATAATCTTCAGTACCCCGCCCCCTGCGGCTAGTATCGCCTTCCCTGGTTTGTGGACTAAGTCTGTATTCCCTAGCCTTGTCCTCGCGCCACCTCTAGGTGGTAGCGGCACCACCCGTACGTCGTGCCCCCTCCTCAGATATAGGTCCTGAACAAGACAAAGAAAAATTATAAATATTTTCAAAAAATAAATGACATTAATAAATAAATAAATACCTAAATAAATTACTTACACGTGCATATAGATGGTCGTCTATACTGTCCAAGTGCCTCCTCAGAGTACCGTTTTCATCAGTCAACTCCTGGAGCCTCTGAGCGTCCCGTGCAGACTCTGCTAGGCAAAGTTACCAAATACCATGAGTCACGTACCACAACTCCTCTATGTCGTAAGAGGTAGACATGGGTGGTGGGTCCCTCAAGCGGTAGATGGGGAGCAGCTCAAGCCTCCCTGTTCACTTTATGTACCACCCGAGGTCTGGCCCCTCAGGCACGCCAGGCAATCTAAAGTCCTGGGACAACCTATGAACCGACGCAGACGTAACCACCACGGTGTAATACCAGCTCTGAGTGCAGAGGGTCTAAATAGATCTATATACCCCATCCTTTAGAAATCTCTTAACAGGTAGCCTATCTCCCTAGTTTGGTCAGCCCAATATGAGGCATAAGTCTTTCGCTTCTCCCCTAATATAACCTGCTCACAGTCAATGAAGCCGGCCTGTCTCATCGCCTGTAAATCCGCTAGACTAAGATGTGGCGATATGCTAAGCGAAGGATCCAAAGGATTACCTGTAGTGCTAGTCAACTGCCTCCAACATCTATCCCCCAAGTAATACTTACAGTTTCCATTTGGGACATGAAGTGGCATCCTCTTACGAGACAAGAGCGACGCAGTCCATACGTCATCTAACTCAAACACCACTGAATCCAACCAAAGTCACCAGATGATCGTCTCAATAGTCCGGTGGTCAATGTGGTATCTGCCTAGAATAAACAAATTGGCTGCCAAGTCATTTGCTTTCTTCCTATTCCCCCTCTCCTATTCTCAGAGGCACGGATAGGCCGAAAACTTAACCTCTTCCTTGACAATAGGGTGACCAACCCCACAATACTTGTAGAACCAATATTGCATTTCAGAACAACATAAAAACTAATTATAAATTATATTTAAGACATTTATTTGAAGATATTTGATTTGTAGCTTGTAAGGAAAAAATGTTAGTGTACCTCAAGAAGTTGGGAAAATCCAGTGATGGCACACCCGGTCATGACTGCAGTATCTAAACCATGGTACAGGGAAGCAAGAATGGCAGAACCCCAGTCATATTTAGCAGCTTCATCCAAATCGGCCACGACCGTAAAATATCCAAGATGGACTGTGTCGTTGGCCGTTTGGAACCACAAATGTCCCATCATGACGAGGATAAAAGTATGAACAATAGTAATATCATCCTCCCGATCAGCTGCGATGGTCAAGTAAGTCCTAAAATGTGAAATGCTGACGTTCCCACTCATTATATTGTTGGATTCAATGTTGGGGAAAAATTGCCTCGTATTGGATAAATCACTCCATGTGTCATCATACGGCACCTATTTTGGATAACGACCGATTATCAATGATGTCAACATATGGAAATCTAATGGAGTGACCCCTATCTCTGCACATGAGAACAAAAATGTGTGCGTTGTCGACTACCAACACTTTGTAAGTGCCTGAATTAGGCGATTATCAGAATTACCCAAGCGTATATCCATAAAGCTACCAAATATCTTGACCACGGTATCCCTAATTATCAGAATTGTGGAAATCTCCTTCTACACTTTGTTCACCATAGTGAATGTGCCGTATGGACGCATCGAATCCCAATTTTGTTTATTGGAGCATTTTTTCAAACACTTGAGTTATGGAAATAACAAATTTACAATTAAACAAAAACTTACTGTGAGTTCCTTGCTAGTATAATAGATATGACTGACGTCATCTGAAAGTTGGGCAATAAACCTCTGCTGGTAGTTTTTTTGGAGGGGGTTTGGTATAGGCTGGGTTTGTTGGACATCTTCAAATTCTACACACTTTTTCTTCCTTTCGGACCTCGGCCGAGTTACGGCCTGCTCTAGATCTCTTATTACTTTAAACCCAGGTAATGTACTAGCGTGCAGGTCTCCCTGTGACATCTCCATTTTAAATTTGTTGAAGGAATTATTTTTTTTACCTTCGAATTGAGAGAGAGGAAGAAGTAAAATGTGAAAATGAGTCGAGTTGGGAAGCAAAAATGATAACAGTTGAAGCGGCGGTAAAAGGAACACCGCATGGTAATCAGAACTCCTCCGAGTTAAATATAAAAAAAGCACATCCCAAAAACAAACTTGCTGCTGGGAGAGGCATGGTTTTGGTTGGGTTTTTTGTGGGCCCCCTGTCAAAGCCCATACCCAGACCCCAACTGGCTGCTGGATTTGCTCTTAGTACATGATTTTTTTAGGTGCAAGTTAACAATATGCAAGGGTAGTTAGGGTATTTAATTCCCAGATTTTATCAAAACCGTTGATGAAGTTTGATCTTTGTGGTGGGGAGTGTCTCTAGGCCGAAACTTTCTATTTTGGGTAAGTTTGTATGCATTGTAGCAATTTCATAACCATGTAGCCTCCCTCCCAATTAGGAATCTGTTAGGATCAAAGCTTAATACCACCAGTCAATTCCCCTACTCCAGTGATCCCACCATCTTCTTTCTCTCCTCCTAATCTTAATTCTTTCTCCAACCTCAAAACTGAGTATAGTGGAAAGCACATCCAGGGATTGAGTACAACTAATAGGGAAATAAGTACTACAAATCCAGTTCTAAGTATCAATCACACCATAGACCCAGATCTGAAGAGACTACTTAGGGTAGCAAACGATACCTTTGAAAGGGTTAAGGTTAGAATACCTTTACTACAGTTGTCTGTTGAGTCACAAGCCCGGAAGCCGAAACTCCAACTCAATTTGGGTTAGTCACAAACAAGCACAATCAAAGAAATACACACAACACCAAGTTTAAGGTGGTTCGGAAAATTGCCTACGTCAACCGTGCGAGAGAGAGAGAGAAAGAGATTATTCATGATCTCGATTACAATTACTCAATCTCAATTAGGATTTCTCACTCAAGAAATCTTCCCCAATTTTATCTCACTAAAAGATTGACCAAATGATGCTCTAAAAAAACCAAGTTTCCCTTTATATATTTTGGAAACTCTTTACAATCGCTCAAATCTCGAGGCATGTGAGTGGTTTAAAAACTATACAAAAATAGAGTTCCCAAATTTCGTTAGAACGAAATCTGAAGTCATTCGAACAAAATTTGTGTCTGGGCCAAAATTCCAGGGGGTTCAACAAAGGTCATTCGAGTGAAATATGGGGTCATTAGAACGACTTGGGCTCATGAGCCAAAATTCCAGGGGGTTGTCAATAGGTCGTTCAAACGACTATCAGCCTCGCTTGAATGACCAAGGCAACATGAAAGCCCCACACTGTCCATCCTTGATTTGGATAAGGGACTTTTTTAGTTTAGTCTCACCTACACCTCTCTGGATATTTTCTTTGTCCCCAATTTGTTAAAAAAATGTACTTTTGGTCCCAAAATGGCAGGTCAACCTTAGTTGAAGTCTCTTATCTCACTAATCGATTATAGGATTCTCTATCTCATTATCACTCCCATATTGAAGAAGACAGTGATGAAAATGAAGATGGAGTTCATGTAGAGAGTGAAAGCGAAGGAGAAGACCTCACAAAACATATGGTTAAATAAGCAAACCCAGAGAACCAAGAACTCCAAAATCTCCAATTAGAAGACCTTATATCAAATGGGCTTCCTGAACAAACCCTTTCTTTCTTTTGTTTTTGATACATTATTCTTCTCTCTTGTGGAGTTTATACAAACATTACAAGGCAGTTGATACATCAACTGTTACAGAGTAAGTTAAGAATCTAAAGAGTTCTAGTAGACATTACATGGCAGTTGATACATCAACTGTTACAGAGTAAGTTAAGAATCCAAAGAGTTCTAGTACTCCTAATACTTCACCGCAAACTGGACGCCGGAGGAGAGACAAGTTTGGAAGCCAAAAATGAAAACCGAGGTTGTGATAAACCTTTGGAGAAAATGTCAACTAACTGATCTTGAGAGCAAACAAACTTAACACAGTGAGTACCACGGGCTACCCGTTCCCGAAAAAAATGATAATCTAGTTCAATGTGTTTTGCGCGTGCATGAAACACTGGATTAACGACCATGTATGTTGCACTAAGATTATCACAATATAAAGAGGTAGGGTAGGAGATCAGAATACGAAGATCATGAAGAAGATATCGAATCCAAACTGTCTTAGTACATGCATAGGAGAGAGCACGGTATTTTGATTTCACACTAGACTTGGAAACTGTGGGTTATTTCTTGGCACACCAAGAAATTAAATTAGAACCTAAGAACACACAGTAACCAGTGGTTGACCGTGGACTATCTGGGCAACCCCCCAATCAGCATCTGAGAAGGCAATAAGACAAATCGGACTTGATGAGTAACGAAAAGAAAGACTGTGACTAATGGACCCTTTTAAGTAATGAAGAATGCGCTTAACGACAACCAGATGTGGTTCACGAGGGTGACTCATAAACTGAGCAGCATGATTGACAACAAAGGAAATGTCTGGCCGTGTAAGAGTAAGATATTGTAGGGCCCCTACCAAGTGACAAAACTCTGAAGGATCAGATAAAGAGGCTTCATCAAAGACAGACATATGTGTACGAGCAACGACAGGCGTAGTGTAGGGCTTACAATTAATTATGTTGGTGCAGCGAAGTAAATCCAAGGTATATCTAGTTTGCGAAAGATGTAAACGGCCAGGATGAGTCACCACTTCAACGCCCAAAAAATAATGCAAAGGACCAAGATCCTTAATTTCAAACTCCCTTGCTAATCGTCGCATAAAGGAAGAAATTAAAGGGGTTGAGTTGCCCATTAAAATGATATGATCAACATATAACAAGAGAACCATTACTATAGAAGTGTTATGAAACACAAACATAGAGGAGTCTGCTCGACTTTGAAGAAAACCATATGCAATGAGTAACGAACTAAACTTCTGAAACCATGCTCTGGGTGCTTGCTTTAGGCCATAAAGAGCTTTATGTAACTTGCATATATGGTGAGGATGACATGGATCAACAAAACCAGGAGGTTGAACCATGTATACTTCTTCTGAAAGTGAGCCATGGAGAAAGGCATTTTTAATACCTAGTTGACGAAGAAACCAACCATAATTAATAGCAATATGAGAACGGTTCGGATCGTCATAGGCTTAACCACTGGACTAAAAGTCTCGCCATAATCGAGATCATATTGTTGATGAAACCCTTTAGCAACTAATCAGGCTTTATAGCGCTCAATGCGACCATTTGAGTGGCATTTAATCTTAAAAACCCACTTACAACAACTAAGATTATTGGAGAAGGAAGACGGAACCAATGACCAAGTTCCATTCTTTAAAAGGGCATTAAATTCATCATTCATCGCCTGACGCCACTCAGGAGAGCGAGCCGCATTGCTATAACAAGTGGGTTCAATATCGGTAATATGAAGGAGAGATGCATAGGCCTGCGGTAAAGGGTGTCTAGTAGAGATCATACTCTGAATAACCTTTGGCTTTTGGGTACCATCTTGAAGTCTTGTTACCATATAATGCTGAGTACTAGTTGCTTCCACAGAGGGGGAAGGAGCTGATGTGCTTGGAGGCATAGGAGTTGTTGGTAACAATGACTCATTTGGAGGAGGGGAATTAGGTCTAGATGATGATGGGGTTAAAATCAAAGAAGCTTTTGGAGTTGGTATGGGTAACGAAGGAGATGCATGAGTAGGAGTTGTAACTGATGTCAAAGGTGATGGTAATGATGATGATGTAATGGGCAGCAAGAGAGAGGTGTTCGGTGATTGCAAAGGTAATGAACTATTTGGTAGTATTGTAGAGAATGGTTGTGCAGATAGAATTGGAATAAACGTTGTGTCATTTTTAGCAAGTTTAGACGGTGATAGTACATTAGGCAGCGAGCTGACATATGGGAATCTGGATTTGTCAAAGCGAACATGTCTTGAAATATAAAGTCCCCTAGTCTTGGAATCAAGACATCGATACCCCTTGTGGCGAGTGTTGTACCCTAGAAAGACACATTCAGTAGAACGAGCTTGTAATTTGTGAGTGGTGTAATCCTGAAGAAAAGGATAACAAACACACCCAAAGGAGCGAAGAACATTGTAGTTTGGCTGTGAACCAAACAAAACCTCAAAAGGTGATGACTAACGTAAATTCTATGTTGGTAAGCGTTTAATGAGATAAACAACTGTAGAAAGAGCTTCAACCCACAAATTAAAAGGCATATGTGCAACAATAAGTAATGTACGACCCATTTCTGACATATGGCGGTGTTTTCGCTCAGAAATACCGTTCTATTGGGGCGTGTGAGGACATAAAAGTTGGTGGTGAATCCCTTTTTGCGCACACAAGGTATGAAAAATTTTATTATCCAATTCGCTACCCCCGTCAATTTGGAAAATTTTAATAGATAAAGAAAACTGGTTTTAAACAAATGCAAGAAAGGAATTAAAATGACCAAAAACTTCTAACTTCTTACGCATTGGAAATATCCATGTGTAATGAGTATGATCATCTGTAAACAATACGTAATGGCGGAAGCCAGAAACTGAAACAATGGGAGACATCCATACATCGGAGTGAATTAAAAAAAATGGTGCAGTTGCACAAGATTCATTAATAGAAAAAGGAAGTTTCGTAGACTTTCCTAACGCACAATGCTTACAAAAACCAATAGTACAAGAAAGAGTAAAAGAAGATCCTAGACTTTTATTGAAGGCTAAAACTTGCATAATTTTAAATGGTGGATGCCCCAACCGGTGGTGCCAGAGTGGAGCAGGAGCACAAGAAGTCGATAGAGCATGACGGCGAGACAAAGCGGGTTGAATAGGGTAAAGTCCACGTTCACATGGCCCCTGAAAAAGAATCGATCCAGTACGTAAATCACGAATAATAAATCCCCATGGAAGAAAAAGAAAACTAACAAAATTATCACGGGTAAACTGGGTAACGGATAATAAATTTTTAATCATGGAAGGAACATGAAGTACGTTAGAAAGACGAAAATAAGAAGGACCAGAGTGAAGGGAAAGGTTACCAGAGTGCACAATAGGGAGAGATTTACGGTTGCCTAAAACAACTTGATCCTTACCACGGTAATTAGATCTCTGAGTCATATGGCGATCATCCCCCGTCATATGGTTGGTCGCACCCGTGTCTGGATACCAGTTTGGATATATGGGTTGGGATAACTGTAACCCGGCAAAAGTAGTCGCGAGATCATTATCAAACTGATTGGAGCAGAAAGAAGGATGTTGTCCAAGGATGCTTTGTTACGTACCACGATTGTTGTCAGAATTATAACTATGTTGTCCATGGATGCCTTGAGAAGTATAACCACCATGATTATTGTCATAGTTATAACCACCACGACCATAATTAGTGCGACCTCGATTGTTTCATCCAAAACTACCACGAGGGTACCCACCACGGTAACTATCATAACTATAAGTATTCTGATATGAATAAAAATTAGAGCGTCCTCCACGATTATTACGACCACTACGGCCTCCACGAGAATTAAAATTTTGGCCTCCACGTGTATTGGAAAGAAATGCAGTTGGTGTAGTGGGTTCAAGAGTAGAATGGGGTGTAATTTGAGATTCAAAAGAAAGAAGACGAGATCGAAAATCTGAAAATTTGGACAAAGGCAGAAAGTTGAGAATAGAAGTGACGAGCATAGTATAGCCTGGTTCGAGTCCACGGAAAATCGAAGTAACGAGATCATTGTTTGAAATAGGTTCATTAATGGACGCTAAAGAATCAGATAAAGATTTGGCAGTTTGTAGATAATCGGATAGAGGTTTGGAATCTTTAGAAATAGATAACAGTTGAAAGCGGAGATGAGTGGCATTCGTAAGAGATTGTTGGGAAAAAATATCTTTAAGACACTCCCATATCGTGCGGGAATTACTAAGACTAACAACAATGGGAGAAAGCGTAGCATTAATCAAACTAATATGCGTTTGATCAATTCTATACCAAGTCGTGTTTTCCGGATTGGTGAATTCAGATTTTCCATCAGCACAGAGAATGGTTCAGATGGGCACACTTCAGATCCATCGATTAACCTCCAAATTTTTTGACCAATAAGAAACGACATGATTTACGATTTCCAAAGAAGATACTTTGTGTCGGTGAGTTTGATTGAAACAATGTGTGAGATGTTTAGGATGATGAAAGAAGAGGGAGAAGAAATTACAGTTGTAGTGTTAGAAGATGAAGAGGCTTGTGCAGTAGACATGATGGAGACTAAGGAGAGAAGAAAAAAAAAGAAATGAAGAAGAATATTGGGATTGAACTCGTTGGAGTCTTTGTGGCTCTGATACCATGAACAAACCCTTTCTTTCTTTTGTCTTTGATACATTATTCTTCTATCTTGAGGATTTTATATAGACATTACAAGGCAGTTGATACATAAATTGTTACAGAGTAAGTTAAGAATCTAAAGAGTTCCAGTACTCCTAATAGTTCCTTCATTTGAGTCTCTGAATAAACAAAACCAAACCCCAGATTCTAATTTGGAAGAAATTAAAGAATTCAAACTAGTTGAATTGGAGATGATGTTAATAGAGGAGAAGAAACATAGCAAGAAGAGATTTTTTCAGAACAAGCTGAAATAAAGTAAAAAGTGAAAATGAGGCAAAAACATAGCAAGAAAGTGAGGCTAAAATAGAGGAGCTAGAGAGAGAAAGTGAAGAAGCATTGCCAAATTGTTTGTTGGTGATGATCATGTTTGAGCCAAAGCTATCAATGGTGGTCTCAAAGGAAACATGGGTTTACAAGAAAGACTTCATCAAATCATCTCCCAAAACCTCTTAAATCTACGGCGGATTCAAAGATAACCCACCAATCCAAAACTCAAACTGGAAGACTCTTCTTTGCCTACATTGCCATCCATGATCGAGGAGAAGCTAGTCTCGATGCAAATCTGAGCCGCTGAGGACTTTAACTAAACTTGTTCCTGAAGCTTGTTTTTGGAAGAACCGAAAACTTGAACCACAACGGATTAGCATTGGTACAGCCACTGGTGTTAGCTTTTAGGATATTAGAGTAAACATGATGTACATTTTCTCCTTATAATTGGACAATCAGCGTTCTTTTAATTAGGTCATATAATAGATCCTTTTAATTAATTATAAGTAATGTGTTTCTTATTATTTTAAGGAGATGATCTTATTACTCTGTCAAGCGATTCGAGGTAAATAAAAAATTACCTGAAGACATTCAACTTGTTACCTGCTATTTAAAATCACGTGCAACTCACATGAGGGTAAATTATGTATTTTAGGGAAAAAATGAACTTCAATTAGGGTTGACTTGTGGTTAGAGGCTATTTGGAGACCAAAAATGTATTTTTCAACGACTTGGGGACTAAATGCAAATATCCAGTTTGTAGGTGGGTCTAAACTCAAAATATCGGTTTGGATAATCTAGTGAAAGGGAAACCTAACAAAAAAGGAATACCCAGATAATGATGAGCAAATAGTTATCTACAAGTAGGTTCTGGTCAAGAGATTGAGTAAAAACCCGAAAGAAAATATTCTATTGGAGGAAAAGAGAGAAAAGGAAAAGCAAGTTTGCAATAATAAGAAAAGGCATCATTCTATATTCAAGGACTAGCAGAAAGAGAACAGAGGTAACAATTCTACAACTCTGATCCCTTTAAATGATATTGTATCTGATGAATCTCAGGGAGAGGACATAGAAGAGGACTCTACTGATGAAAATAAAGAGGCTAGTACTGCTAATTTTGGCAGAGACATGGTTAATGCTCAATCTGAAAATAATTTAACCAATAGTATGGAGGTAAATGAAAGTGAAGCAGGAAAAGGAAATGAAATAGATGAGAGTGATGTCTTAGCTCTCCTTAGAACCACAAGAGATGTAGAGGAACCAGAGAGCTTGACTTCCCTCCCTACCTTGGCTGACCAAGTGGAGGAACTTGAGGGTGAATTAGACAGTACTAGTGTGCATAAATATGAAACATCTATAGTTGGAGTTTGTTTCATTCCGTGTCTTGTTTAGACATCAACATTATCTCGTGGTTACTCGTCGTCAGAGATTGCATCTTGAGCGACTACAGCTGGACTGACACTGAACAGGTAAGTGGGCTTCTAACTCCTTCTAGAATATCAAGCCCTATGTATTTTTACAAAGTATGCATTTTTAAGATAACAAAACTTCTATTCGAATAGATTCCTTTTCTATTCGAATATATTTTATTATATTCGAATAAAATGCCTCATGTCATTTTTTTATTCGAATAGATTTCTTTTTATTCGAATAGATTGGCTCAGCTTGATTTTTATTTGAATACATTTATTTCTATTCGAACAGAGAACGCGATTTTTGTTTTCCTACAAAAGACAACTTTTATTTTTTCAGAACTCACCTCTTCCAAAACCTATTTTTTCAGAGCTTGATATTTAGAGAGAGGAGAGATTTTAACGAGTGATTCAATGCGAAGTAAAGCTTCTATTGAATTAATCGGAGAAATTTAAAAAACCTAATCATTGATTTGTAAAGTTTGAGCGATTCAAGCTTTGAAGCTTTGATGCGTTATCCGAGGCGAGGCGTTGCGAGAACGAAAGGGCGTTGCGAGAACGTGAAATTGATTGTGAGGAGTTCAATTAGAAGAGAGATAACCACGGGATGTGCTTATCGAGTCTGTAAGTAATTGAATACTTGTAATTTGATTTCAATAGTGGATTGTTTAGCTGTCGGGTGATTCGACAGCGATCTGTGGGTTTTGTGGGTTTTTCTCTTAAGAATGGTTCCTACATGGTTAATTTTTTTTGGTCTTGTGTTTAATTTCCTATTGCATGTTTACACTAGATAATTGGACCAATTTGAATTAGGTTAAGATTAGAACATTAATTCAAAAGAATTTGGACATATCGATTTAGACCTAATTTATTCAAAATCAACTAGTCTCAAGCGTCTAGGAATTTCAAAATCTCTCCCCAATCTTAAGGATATGGTAGAACCTGAGGGAAATATGGAGACTAATGGGCAAGTAGAACCAAAGAAGATAGATAATACAAATGATAAGCCTAAAGATTGTAATAAGAAGATTGATGAAGCTTCATCTTCAACTCGTTGCTAGTGTGAGAACTTTAGTCTTACACAAGAAGCCCCAAAAAAGCCAAGTCACGCAAATGTGAATGAAGTAAAAAGTTGGGTTGCACTATTAATAAAACCATCAGTAAGTAGGGGCAAGTCAATCTTAAGGTACTACAAACCTGATATGGTGCAAGGTAAGCTAGCTATTAAAATTAAGGAAGATGAATTTGTTGAAGGGATTGCTAAGAGTAAGGAGTTTCTTATTGGTTGCTTTGTGGGAAGAAAACTTGCTTGAAGGATACCCTCACTAATATTTGGAATCTCAAGGGAAGTTTTGAGGTAAGTATACATGGTGCAAATATGTTCTTCTTCAAATTTTCAAACGTTGAAAATAAGGAAAAGTGCTTGGAGAAGGTGCTTACAACATTGCTAGTAGGATATTTTTTGATAAGGGAACCTTTATAGAAATGGAACCACACAACATTCTTCCTTGCCTATTTGGGTGATTATTAAAAATATACCCTATCACATGAGATATAAGGAGGGTCTAGCCAGTGACGGAGCCAGGATTATTGGTCGGGGGGGGGGGGGGGGGCAGGAATTTTTTGGGAAGGCTAACAAAAAAACAAAGAAGCATATTTAACAAAATCCAGCTACAATTACATTTTCCTAACTAAAAATTTTCTTTCTTAATCTTCACAAATTCAATGGTTTGGAAGCTTTCCTCTCCATATCTGTCAGCAAGAGATACAACAACTTAATCTCACCCATAGCATGCAGCAAAAAGATCTCCATGTGCTCATTTCCAACAACAAAATCCAGAGTAAACTCATTCAAAGTCATGTCAAAAGATGCAACTATTCTTAGTCCCAAACATTGGATGCAGGTTGGTCAATTGGGGTCAATATTGAGGTTAGTCAATTGGGGTCAATATTTTCATTAGGCATTGGTCTCCTAACTGCTATTTACCACAAGCAAAATCAAAATCTCAAACTTTCCCAAGATTTCAGGATTTTCATAGCGCCAAATATCACAAAAAATAGTGAAAATATAGCCTCACCCTCCCTCCCTCACTCACTCACTCACTCACATATTCATCCAAATTATATAAAAACCAATAATAATACTAGTAACCCCATAAGTAAAGTATTTCTACAAACACCTTTAACAAAACATAAAAAACCCACGACAATACAAACCAACTAACCTTTTTTCACTCCCAGGCAATCACCCTCTCCTTCAAAAACAACAGGCACAAACACCCTCTGTTCCGAACCTTCATCGGCCCAAACAAGCAACAAGTTAAGGACCTTACCGGTCTCTGGGTCTCTATGAATCTGCACCAATACCATCACAAACTCAACAAATCACCCCCAAAACAAACAAAAACCCAATTCTAATCAAATGGGTATTCTCACCTATCTCGGAATCACAGATCCCGACTCCAAAACTTTCGATGACCCAGACCCAGCACGAACATAAAGCTTGAATATTGTGGAACAAAAAGAGGGTTGTAATGATTCGAAAAGAAAGTTGATTTGGTTTGAATCAGTAGTGAGGAGGTGTTTCCTTGCGACGGGGTGATACACAGTGCTTGTTGATGCTTAGAGATGAAAAAACAGTGGGGATTCTTCCTTGTGCTCTGTCTTTTGCTATTTTTTATATATATATATATATATTTTTAACTAACCTGCAAAACTGAGTGGGGGCAGCTGCCCCCACTGGTCCTCATGTGGCTCCGCCCCTGGGTAGCAAAAATTGCAAGTGTTTTGGGGGTCCCACTAAGTTTGAATAAATACATTGAGGAACACATCAGTATTTCATCCTTTGCAAGAGTGTGCATTGATATTAATGCTGAGTGTACTTGGCCTACCACAATTCCTTTTTTTTTTTATGGAATTGAAGAAAGAGAAGCACATGTTCAATTGGAATATGCATGAATTCCCATAAGCTGTCTTCATTGTAAGCTTTTTAGGTACACCATGGATAATTGTGAGATCAGATCAGTTAACAATGGAAAAGGGAAGGGTGTAACAACAACACAAACTAAAGCTAAACAAGATAAAGGAGTCAAACAGACTAATAAAGATATGGTGGATGGATGGAGAAAGCCAAAAGGAAAAGGGGGTCCTCAAAAACAATCAAAATACACAAGTTAAGAATAACAGATATGAAACTCTAGTGGATGAGGAAGAAGAGAATATAATAACAGTCGAAGAGGAGGAACTGGTTACAAATGGAATAGGCCCTATAACCCAGACAAATACTATAAAAGAGATCATGAAAAGGAGATAGGAACAAAATTTAATAATGAGTTTGTAAGTGCTCATGAACTGAGTAGAGCACAAGGAAAGCAGAACACTCACCAAAGGGTAAATACTAAGAGTGGTACTGGCAACAAAAACCAAGGAACAGGTGACAAGAATAAAAAGAAAGGGGTTACTAAAGAAAACCAGGTCAAGCTACAAAGGAATAGGTGTACAAGGAAAAGCCATCAGTGGCTAAATATTCTATGACAGATGAAGAGGTCAGAGCTACAGAAGTTAAGATCTAAATGAAAATCCCAAATCAGAATACGGATCAACACCCAAACAAAGCTAGAAGATTTTAAAAGTTCTAAAGTGTGAGAGTGGTGAGTGAGTGAGTAGTTAAAATCCACCTAAAATGGAGTCAATTTCAATTGAGTATGAGAGAGTTTTTAATACTAATATTTATGCTACTTGTGTGCAGATTTGGAGTTTTGGCATTATTTTGGAATCCTGCAGGGCCAGTCCCTCAGAGCATGGGCTGCAGGATAGTTATCGCTATGACAGCTATCCAAATTCTCTTATTTTTGGTTTTCCAGAGTAGCTATCGCTCAAATGTCCCAAATTTCAAAAAATTCAGTAGCTATTTGTGGTGCCCTGTTTTCGTCAGAAGTGTGGGCGTGTGGCCCACATAAACAAATTATAAAAAAATATCTAAAAAAATTATTTTTATTTTTTTAATATATTTCATGCGCCAATTGAATTGGCGCACATATTTTTTTTTATTAAAAAATATAAATAAATAAAAAATATTAAAAAAAAAAAACTGACACCTATCCCCACCCTGGAAAAGCAAAAAAATTTAGCTCTAGCTACATGTCATATTTTCCCTGAATTTATGCCTAGGTGGATCGCTAACTTAGCGAGGCTGCTGCCCATGCTCTCAGGAAGCTTAAAAAAATGTAGATGTGAGGGAGAGACAGGAGTGGAAAGAGACTGGTTATTATTGGTATATGATTTGACTCATTATCCTGAAGCTCTAGTTGCATTTTTGAGTGGACTAAGACCACTAAGTTAACTGTTATTGTGGCAGGTATTGTGTACAGCAGGTTGTTAACATTAAGAGCATGGGCAGCAGGATGGCCAATATGCAAACTGGCATGCAAAAACACATAATTCCCACTTTTCCAGGATGGCCAATATCCAAATCTTGCTCAGATCGAGATAAAACATCGCTACATATAGCCACCCGCTAGCGATCATCTTTCTTACGTATCCTTTAATAAGATCAATTATTATATTGGGATTCTTACGTATCCTTTAATAAGATCAATTATTATATTGGTAAAGTTACCTTTTATAATTTTTGGTGCTGAGCTGGCTAGCAAATATGTAGATGCTGAAAAAGGACTTCAATTTTTACCTAGTTACCCGTCAGGAAAAGTGATGACATGACTCACTAACTTACCTATCCTGTTGCTGATGCTCTAAGGATGAAGACTCCCATAGGACAGTTTCCTTGGGATTGTAAACTAGTGAGAAGTGAGGGAGAGAAAGAAATCATGTTTATTGAAGGAGGGGTCTGCATGATCTCTTATTTTATTGTTAACTGTGACCTTAAGGGTTCTACTTACAATAAAAAGGATATCATCTGGACCTTTACGGATATGAATAGTGCCCCCATCAAGAGTGTGAGTTTTACTCATCATAGTTGCTACTTTTATGCAGGAAAAAGGAGTGCCTCAAATCACACAAATAGGAGTTGGAGCTACAACGTAAGGAAAGAATATAATTATCATTTTCTAAGTATAATATGAACCGATGGAAAAGGAAAAAAACACTATAACGATAACCATACAGTACCAAAATTCATACAGTTACAACTACTCAATCAAGAGTGTTGTTAGAGTACCCACAACAGCTAGGTACACCCTGACGTGGCGGGTGGATTTTCAAATCCACCATCTTTTCCACCCAAATCGTCTCCTAGCAGCTAGGTGAATAGGTGATGTGGTAGGAGAAAAATCCATCAAAGGGTGGATTTGGGTAGAAAATCCACCCTGAGGGTGAATTCACGCCGCGCGGTTCTGAAGTGCGCGTAGCCATAGCGCGGTTCAGAAGTGCACGGCAACACATAACCTTTAAGATTTAAACACGTGGCTCCCATCCAACAGCTCCCATTAAGCGCACTTCAAAACTGCGTGTATATATATAAACCAAGCTTGCCGCGCGGTTTAGAAGTACGCTGGGATTTTGATGGCTCAAATTGAAACACGTGGACTCATCTGGGACGTCCATTTCAAGCGCGCGGTTCAGAACTGCGCTGGGGTGAATTCACCTTGGGGTGGATTTCAAACTGCTGTGGGGTGGATTGAGGTGGATTGGATTCACCTTCAAATTCATCCAATCTACCCTCTTGACTGCTGTGGATGCTCTTAAATGCATGGTTGACTAGGAACAATATGGTTGTGATTATAGTAGATATTTTTCAGATGTGTTGGTGGATGCAGACCTTTAAGAGCAATGATATATCAGGCATACACAATACCCCAAGCATAGTCATTGATGCCAATCTAACTTCCAGTTGCAAACTCCAACTCATGGGAAGTACAAATTGCAAGTTAAGGTGGAAACAAAGTATGTACTGGAGGAATGCTTCTACTGGTGGCATCTGTTACTCTTCAAAGAGAAGAGATTGTAAGTATAGTAAAGCTATTTGCAAACTTGTGCTGAAGCTAAGCAAAGGGTCTCCTTTTGGTAAGACTATCACCTCAGATTTAATAATTACATGTTAAAAGCTGAATGTTGGAATATTAGGGGTCTAAATGACCCCATTAAGCATATTGAAGTAGGAAGATGGGCACACAAGCATGCGCTAAACTTTTTTGGGCTTGTGGAGACTAGAGTGAGATCCTTAAACTTTGAAAATATAACTAGAAATATTGGGAAAGATTGGGTTGTGAGTCATAATTATATTTATACTCATTCAAAGCAAGGTAGGATTTGGGTTTTCTGGAACCCCAATCTTATAAAAGTGCTAAATATTATGACTGAGGGGCCACTTATTACTTTCAGTCTGATAATAATTAGCACTGGACAAGCTGTTACCATAACTGTGGCATATGGCAGCACTGATATGAGTAAACAAAAATTAATATGGGAATCTATCACCAGTATAAAAGAATCATGGGCCATAATGGGTGATTTTAACTCTATCCTAAATGCTCATGAAAAGATTGGTGGAAGGTCTCCCAGACCTTACAAGATTGTGAACTTCTTTAACTGTGTACAAAATACTGGTTTACTTGATTGCAGGTTTAGAGGTTGTTTACATACATGGAGCAATAGAAACACAAGGGGAACTAGAATTGCAACAAAAATTGAGAGAGTTATGGTCAATAGTGACTGGATAAGGACCTTCAACAATGCAGAAGTTGAATTTTTGAATCCTGAGGTCTCAGACCATTCTGCCAGTGTTACTACTCTGATATCTAACAAAAGCTTGGGCCCAAAACCGTTCAAATTCTTCAATTGCTGGGCAGAAGATCCTGAATTCCTGAACATTGTCAAAGAAGATTGGAGATTCAGAGCAAAGGGTAATCATATGTATAAATTCATGGTCAAGCTCAAACAGGTAAAAATTGCTCTTATATAAAATTCTAGGAATATATATACACATAGAGAGGAAAAGGTAAGAAATGCTAGAGAAAAGGTTGATGTTCTGCAACAAAATCTGCAAATCGACCCCTTAAATGATGACATTGCTACTGAGGAAAAAAAAGCCATGCAAGAGTACACTTACCATGTGAGGACTGAAGAATCTCTTAAGAGATAAAAATCAAGAGTTGACTGGTTGGCTCTTGGGGATGACAATACTGCTTTCTTTCACAAGTCCTTACTTACTAGAAGGTCTAGGAATAAGATTTTGGGGATAAACAATGTTCATGGTGACAGGATTGTGGATGACAAAGAAATTGGTGAAGAAAGTGTTAGACCCAACAATCACACTCCTAGTATCCAACCTGAGGCACTTAATGGGCTATCTTCTCTTAATAATGACCAAGCTCAGAGTCTCCAAGTGGATGTCACTGAAAATGAGATCATTGGGGCTCTTAGCTCCATGGGTAATGATAAAGCCCCTCGACCTGATGGCTTCACTCCCCACTTTTTCAAAAAGGCTAGTATAATTGGCAATCACTTCATAAAAGCAATTAAGAACTTCTTTAGATCTTCTAAAATGCTTAGGGAAGTGAATGCTACAATTATATCCCTCATTCCTAAAGTGACAAGTCCCCTTACATTTAATGAGTTCAGACCCATTGCTTGCTGTAACATTATATACAAGACTATCACTAATAGACTGAGTAAAGTGATTGGTGACCTTATCAGCTCAAATCAATCTGCTTTTATTAAAGGTAGGATCATCATTAATAATATTTTTTTATTTCATGAGCTTGTAAAACACTATCATAGAGATGATAGGCCTAAGAGATGTGCCATAAAGGTGGATTTGTGCAAGGCTTATGACTTAATCAATTGGAAGGCCTTAGCTGTTATCCTTCAAGCTTACAAGATACCCCAAAAAAATATGATAGGCTGGATATATGTGTATTTATACTCCCAAATATTAAGTATACATTAATGGGACCTTATATGGCTATTTTAAAGGCGAGAAAGGAATAAGGCAAGGGGCAATGCCCCCTTATCTCTTTGTTCTTGTCATGGGAGTCTTCTCCTAAATGATGAATCAACTTGTTGCTGATAAAATGTTTGAGATCCACCCTAGATGTGCTAGACCCCTTATCTCTCATATTTGTGTTGAGAATCGAGGTAGCTACTCTCTCTTCCCATCGAATAACGAATGCGGAAATCGCCAACACAAGAAGTAAATAAAACTAAGAACAATCAAGAACACAAGAAAGTTTCCCAGAGGAGGGAAGTGGAAAAGCCTTGCGGATGAAAAACTACTTCCTACGAACAATCCACTATAATATCAAATAGGTTACAATGATCTCTTAAGCTTCTCAAGCTTTAATGGAGTCTCTTCAAACCCTAGTCTCTCTAAGGTTAAACTCACCAAAGGATAAAAGGCTAACAACTAACCCTTGACCCCTTTATAAACATGGAAAGTCATTACAAAAGAATAAGCTCGAAGTACGGATCACGAGACATACCAACATCCCCCCAAAAACACTTACTAAAACTGACTTGCGAAGTCTATTCGAATAGATCCAGAGTCTATTAGAATAAGATATGTTCTGAACGTTTATGTTTGAACAGACAAAAGTCTATTCGAACAAACATGTAACTGTCTCCTTTTATTCGAATAGACATGACTTCTATTCGAATACTCTTTTAACTGTCTCCTTCTGTTCGAACAGACAAAGGTCTATTCGAACAGGACTTTAAACAAACCCTTTTTCAAACCATCTTCGATCCTCGCTCGTTCCACGAGCTCCGATAAACTTCCTCTAACACGATTCGAGTTCATATCATAACAATTTTCCACTTGAAATTGAATCCCGTAACCCATCTCCAGATCTCCCAATGAATTGCTTGTGCTACCCGGGCCTTCAATCTTGAAGACCCACAGAAGTTGTACATGTCGTCAACTTCTGAAAAATCACCACCTACGTAAACATATTGGCCGAATTCACATCAGTGTGAATCTTCACAAGCTTCAACACACCATCCTCGAGGATCGAGAGAATATAGTGATTCCGAATATCAATGTGCTTGGTCCTAGAGTGAAAAGTCAAATACTTAGCTAAGTGTATAGCGCTTTGATTATCACTATACAACTTAGGAGAGAATTGTTCTCTACCAAGCTTTTTCATCAACCCTTTGAGCCAAACCATATCTTTGTACGCTTTTGTAGCTGCAACATATTCTACCTCCGTCGTAGACAAAGCTACAATCTTCTGCAGCCTAGAAACCCATGTAACTGCACCGCTTCCCAATGTAAAAATGAAACTACTAGTGTTGTTCTGCCTATTCATGTCACCCGCCATATCAGAATCAGCAAATCCCTGTAAGCATATCTGAGAACCCCCATAACATAATGCCATATCTTGAGTCCCCTTTAGATACCTCAGTATCCATTTCACAGCTCTCCAATGCTCCTGGCCTGGATTGTTCATATACCTACTAACAACTCCCACTGCTTGGGCAATGTACGGTCTCGTACAAATCATAGCGTACATTAGGCTACCAACCGCGAATTGATAAGGAACCTTCCGCATCTCATCGCGATCCCTTTGCGTCTTCAGACAACAATCTTTGGATAATTTGAAGTGACCTCCCAATAGTGTACTAACAACTTTAGAACCATCCATATTGAACCGCTTAAGTACTTTGCCAATGAACTCAGCTTGAGAAAACAATTCTCGCCGCTTTCTGTCCCTTGAAACATGCATACCAAGAACTTGTTTTTCCGTACCCAAGTCTTTCATAGAAAACTCCCAGAATAATAGTTCCTTCAACTTAACTATTTCTCCCATGTCAGTACTTGCTGCCGATATATCATTTACATACAGAAGTAGAATAATATACGAGTTCCCCATAATCTTGATGAAACAACAGTGATCAACATTGTTCTTCGCATAGCCATTTCTGGACATGAACTGCTCAAGCTTCAAATACCACTGTCTCAGCGCTTGTTTCAAACCGTATAAGCTCTTCGTAAGCCTACACACAAGATCTTCTTTCCCTTTAACTGAATACCCTTCTGGCTGCTTCATATAAATTTCTTCATCAAGGTTACCGTGAAAAAAAACAGTCTTGACATCAAGTTGTTCAAGATACAAATCTTCAACATTAACTATATTCATCATAACTCGAATAGTAGACATCTTCACAACAGGAGCAAAAATCTCACCGAAATCGATGCCCTCTTTATGCAGAAAGCCCTTCACCACAAGTCTTGCCTTGAATCTCCTTGAACCATCAGATTCCTGCTTTAGTCTAGATACCCACTTGTTGTATAATGCACTCTTCCCCTTCAGTAACCGAACTAAATCCCAAGTTCAATTAACTGATAATGACTGCATCTCATCATCCATAGCAAGCACCCACTTGATCTTGGCTTCCACATCTAAAGCCTCCATGTAACTTTTAGGTTCACCACCATCTATAAGTAACAAGTGATTTAAAGAATTTATGTACCTTGCCAGAATTCTTGTAACTCTCGGCTCCTTTCGAAGTGCTATTGGAATGTCTAGATCATTAGGTTCCTTGTTTTGATTCGGTGCAACGAACTCAACAATGACTTCTACATCATCTTCTCGAGAGGGTTCATCATCTTCAATGTCGACACTTTCCGCTACTTCACCTCGAATCCTTTCCATATGTACTTTGAAGTCTTTATATAAGACTTCCTCATTAAATGTAACATTACGGCTCCAAATAACTTTCCAATTCTTCGCATCCTAAAACCGGTACCCAAACTCATCACCACCGTATCCAATGAAAACATACTTCATCGACTTTGCATCCAACTTGGTCCTTGTATCTGAATTATCAAGAACATATGAGATACAACCCAAAATATGCAAGTGATTAAGGTTTACCGCTTTACTGATCCATGCTTTTTTAGGAAGTTCAAAGTCCAAAGCCGTTAAAGGGCCTCTGTTAATCAAGTATGCCGCCGTACTAACCGCATCCGCCCAAAAACACTTTGGCAATCCAGGGTTGAGTCTCATACTCCTCGCTCTCTCATTTATTGTTTGGTTCATGCGTTCTGCAATACCATTTTGTTGCGGTGTTATGGGAATAGTCTTCTGTCTCCTACTCCCGTTTGATGCGCAAAAGTCTTTTAACTCACCACTACAGTATTTGCCCCCGTTGTCCGACTTGAGACACTTCAGTTTTAAACCGATTTCATTTTCAACTAGAGCCCTCTACCTCTTAAATTTATCGAACACATCTGACTTGTTCTTCACAAATTAGACCCACAGTTTACGAGTAGAATCATCGATAAAAGTGACATAGTAATAAGAACCACTAAGAGAAGATACCTTGGTTGACCCCCAAACATCTGTGTGTACAAGATCCAGCTTTCCGGGTTTCTTTGATCTTCCAGATAATTTGAAGGTAGCCTTTTCTGTTTCGTAAGAACACACTCTTCACAAAACTTGAGATCAACCTCAGCAAGACCCTCTAGCTTTCCCTTCATTACCATTATCTTCATCCCCTTCTCACTCATGTGACCGAGCCGTTTGTGCCACGTACTTGTATCAATCCCCGGAGTAGCCGCATAAATAGTATAAATTGTGTTTTGCGTTATATACAATATTGCTTGTCGTAAGCCTCGAGCTACCAACATGGCTCCTTTTGTAACCTTCCAGAAGGTTGTGCCAAAGGTACACTCATATCCGGCATCATCTTCAAATTTGCTAACCAATATAAGGTTACACCCCAGTTTAGGTACAAGTCATACATTCTGTAAAACCAATATTCCCCCTAAATGTAACATCAATCTAGGGTTTCCCTTTCCAGTAATATTGCGTGTACTCTTATCTGTAAGAAAGACCGTACTGAAGTCTTCTTTAATAATATTAGTAAGAAAACCTACGCTCGTAGTAGCATGGAAAGAAGCGCTCGAATTAACAATCCAAGATTCGTTAACATCGTCACACGATAGTAGTAGAGCCTCGTCAGAACTAACCTTAGTAAGGTTCATTGTATCTTTCTCATCATCATCAAAATTTTTAGAAGAAGAAGAGTTGCAATCTCGCCTGAAGTGACCATTCTTTCCACAAGTCCAACACGCACCGGGCAGCTTCGACTTCCCTCTTGACTGTAATCATCCCCTTCCAAATTTTGGCCCCTTTTTGTAAGACCTCCCTCTTTCCTCGACGTTTAACATACTGCCGTTTGAACTCGAAAAGGGTTCAGATGCTTTACGCCTATTCTCTTCACTCATAATCAAAGAGACTATAGTATCAAATATGATGTCTTCCTTTCCCGATGAGTTGCTCTCAGCTGTAATGAATCCTTCCCAACTTTTTGGCATCTGCCCTAGAAGAGCCCACACTCTCACCTCCTCGGTAAAAGTGATTTTATTAGATTCCAGTTGAGCATGTATGGTATTGAACTCACTGATATGAGCTTGTACACTACCATTCTCCTTCATCTTCAAGGTAAACAAGTACCGTAAAAGGTGAACGTTATTTGCCCCGGACGGTCCTGAGTACATAGCGGACAACGTCTCTATCAATCCCTTCATCATCGTAACTTTGGAGATCATGTGTAGAATTTGAGATGACAACGCTAACCTAACGGTTTCAAGCGCTTTGTGATCCAATCGCACCCACTTAGCATTATCAAAATCTGCTGGCTTCATCTTAGCTCCACCCAGTGGTAGATCAAGATCCTTCTAATAAATGTAATCTTCTATCTGCATCTTCCACACTCCAAAATTCAACCCATTGAACTTCGTGATCTTCAACTTCTCCTAATCGGTCATCGTTCTTCACCACACAAGCCCTAACACTCGCTCTAATACCAATTGTTGAGAGTTAAGGTAGCTACTCTCTCTTCCCTTCGAAGAACGAACGCGGAAATCGCCAACACAAGAAGTAAATCAAACAAGGAACAATCAAGAACACAAGAAAGTTTCCCAGAGGAGGGAAGTGGAAAAGCCTTGCGGATGAAAAACTACTTCCTACGAACAATCCACTATAATATCAAATAGGTTACAATGATCTCTCAAGCTTCTCAAGCTTTAATGGAGTCTCTTCAAACCCTAGTCTCTCTAAGGTTAAACTCACCAAAAGATAAAGGCTAACAACTAACCCTAGACCCCCTTAGAAACATGAGAAGTCATTACAAAAGAATAGGCTCGAAGTACGGATCACGAGACATACCAACGTCCCCCCAAAAATACTTACTAAAACTAACTTACGAAGTCTATTCGAATAGATCCAGAGTCTATTCGAATTAAATGTGTTCTGAACGTTTCTGTTCGAACAGACAAAAGTCTATTCGAACAAACATGTAACTGTCTCCTTTTATTCGAATAGACATGACTTCAATTCGAATACTCTTTTAACTGTCTCTTTCTGTTCGAACAGACAAAGGTCTATTCGAGCAGGACTTTGAAAAAACCCTTTCTTAAACCATCTTTGATCTTCGCTCGTCCCACGAGCTCCCATGAACTTCCTCTAACGCGATTCAAGTTCATATCATAGCAATTTGTTTTGCAGACGGCGACTTTCTTATTTTTGTGAAAGGTGATGTGACCAGAGCAGAAAATTTGGGAAATACACTTCAAGAGTTTGATACTTTTAGTGGGCTGATGGTCAACTACTTGAAGAGCAACATCTTTTGTGCAGGGTTGGACAATGATGAAAAGGAAGAGTTTAGTTATGTTCTTAGCATGGAAATTGGTGATCTTTCAATGAAATACCTAGGTTTACCAATGATCACAACTAGACTGAAGGGTAGTGACTACCTCCCTTTGGTGGAAAGAATATACCAAAGAATTAACTCTTGGAAATGCAGGTATCTATCCTATGCAGGTAGGTTGACTGTTCTAAAATCTATGCTTTTTAGTATGGATGTTTACTGGAGTTCATGCTTTATACTGCCCAAATCCATCATAAGTATTATAAGTAGCATATGTAGCAACTTTCTTTGGTCTAGTAAGGACACTATACTAGAACCAATGCTCATATGATAAACTGGGATACTTGCTGCTTCTGCTACCCCTTCAGTTAGGCTTGAGAAACATGACTGCTAGTAACAGGGCTACTACACAGAGACACATATGGCACATCATTTTAGGTAATAATTCTCTTTGGTGCATGTGGGTTAGAAATAACTTGATTAGAAATAGAAATTTTTGGTCTCTTAAGATACCTCAAAGTATTAGTTGGGTTTGGAGGAATATTCTGAAAGTAAGAGAGCGGGTAGAAAGTATGACCTCACGTATCATTGGTAATGGGAGGGGTACTAGATTTTGGGATGATCCTTGGCATGGGCTAGGGATCCTAAAAGATTGTTTTCCTCAACAATTTAAATATGACACAAATTTGAACTTGAAGGTTAATGTCAGTAATATGATTCACAATAATGGTTGGAACATTCCAATTAACTCTATCAATGACCTCAGTTTCATATGGGCAACCATTAATAATATTAAGATAGATGAAAATGTGGATGATGAGGTTGTTTGGTGTGTGGCAAAAAAAAAAGGGTTTATACCTTGAAAGAAACTTATGAACATATGAGGCACGTAAACCCCCAAATTGAATGGACTAAACTGGTTTGGTTAAAAGGAAATATACCAAAACATAGTTTTATTTGTTGGTTGGCTTTTTGCAAGAGACTAAAAACTCAAGAAAAATTGGTTAAATGGGGAGTAATACAACAATCTTGCTTTATTCTTTGGAAGAGTGCTCCAAAGAATGAACAACACTTGCTGTTTGAATGCCCTTTCACTAAACCTATATGACAAGGCATTGTTCAAGCTCAAGGCTACTCTAGGAACATCGGAGATTGGAATGGAGAGCTGCAGTGGTGTCTGACCAACTTCAGAGGAAACACTTTCAGTTCAGTTGCCAAGAGGCTTGCTTTAAATTCCTACATCTATCTTGTTTGGAAGGAGAGAAATGGCCGAACTTGTAATAACAGCAGTAGTACTGCAACTCAGCTTACTTTACCTGTCAAAGAGATAGTCAGAATTAAATTGATATCTTCAAACCTCAAGATTGTGCAGACACAAGCTAATATGGATGCTGCTGCAGCCTAGAGTATAGATGCTGAGTGGATAACAAATTAAGCTACCTATTGCCTGTACTTGGAAGAAGCCAACCATAAACTTGTGTGCGTTAGATACTGCTGGTATTCTTACAGATAAAGGGAGACATGAAATTGTTATTAGGAAATGGGATGGTGATCCAATTGTAGCTAGTTCTGGAAGGGTAATAAGAAAGAATATACTTACACATAAGCTGTAAGCTATATACTGTTGAGAATAGAGGTAGCTAATCTCTCTTCTACTACAAGAACAATACGCGGAATATGCCAATCAGTCAAGCTAAGAAACACAAAACAATAAAGAACACAAGGTTTCCCAGAGGAGGGAAGTAAAAAACCCTTTCGGATAAAAAAACCACTCCTCGAACAATCCACTATGTTAATCAAATGGGTTACAACGATTCTCTAAGCTTCTCAAGCTTTAATGGAGTTTTGCAAATTCTTGGTCTGGAATTAAACTCACGTAGGAAAAGATAGACTAACAAAATAACCTAAGTTCTCTTTATTTACTAGAGGACTAAATACAAGTAGAATGGATCTCGAGGCAGAACTCAACGTCTCAGAAGGACTCGCAAAGGCAACCAGGCAAATCTCATTCGAACGAAGCACAAAGTCGTTCGAACGACTTTAGCGATTAAGGTTCAAACCCTAGAAAAGTGTGCAAGTTGTTCGAACGAAATCCCATCTCGTTCAAGCGACTTCTTCAGTATTTGAAAGTAAAATGTAACATTTGACAATCTCGTTTGAACGACTTCGACCTCCTTTCAGCTCTTCTTCAACAACTCGAACAGAACCAGCTCGAGTCTTCAGGAAACATAGCCAGTTTGTACTCTAGGTAACTTAAACAAGTTTTGAATCTCCAGGATACCCTGCTATAGTACTGGATCTTCTTCTTACGGAAATCACAGCTGAGATTCTCTTGGACCTTCCCTTCAGCCCTCTTGCTTAATGATGGAACGTCTGCAAAACTTGGCATAGTTTAATTGAGAACCAACAATTTGCTAACTTACACCTTAGTAGAACAACCCAGGAATCCCCAGGATTTCTTCTTAGATCTAAAATAGGTCATGAAGGCGATGTTAATTTTTTGAGCACAATAATGAAACTATTAGGGTTTCAAAGTTTGTTCCAAATGTTAGCAAGTATGGGAGCATCTGGTCATTGGATTCATTAACAGTTTATTATGTTTTGCAGAGCTGAAAAATTCCTCGATAAATATTTACAATCCTGTTATAGGAGAGTCTGATAGAGCATGAGTCACGACTATATTAGACTTGAGTATCTGTCATCGACCAATCAATATAAGTTTGTAGAATTAATTTATAAACCGCACACTGAACTATCGGGGAGGATATACACAGTCGATACTGATTCATTGACAAAAGAAGTGAAATTACTTTCCATGGAATACTGTAATGATATATGTAATGGCCTAATTCTGTAAGCTTGAGATGGGTTGGATTTAGCTCTTACACCAATGTTCCTGTGACAAAAACTAATGTAAAATAAGAAATGACAGGTGATTTAGCGTAGAAAACCTCTGAATGGGTAAAAAACTACGGCCTCCTGTTGAGGGTTTTAGTAACAGTGACTTTTATTGCTTAAGGTTGATATCTTATTACAAGTGATCTCTCGAACTAGAAATACTTGATCTTGCAAATAAGAATTTGGGTGTTTGAGAATCTAGAAAATATAGATTTCTTGGTGATTTCTCATATATTTTTTTTTGGAATTTGTCTCTTTTAGAAATTTTTCTTTATATAGGCCTTGTCCACAGTTCTCTATCGTGCTGAAGTACGTTTTTCAAAAAATGTGGTAGGTGGCATTTGACTGAGTAACTGTTGAGTTCATGAGAGACAGATGTCTTTGACTTGTTCATGCTTTTCTGTTATGGTCGACCCACATTCTTCATCACTTCATGGTGTAGGTATCAATGCTGGCTATTTATGTCACATGTAGAATGCATGAGTCTGATATGGAGGTAGTTCGAATTATAAATAGTTCAAATTAGGTTTTATAGAGGGATAGGTCCCTACAGTCGCCCCCCCACAACTGAAGTCATGAGTGGCTTTGGTTGAGAAACAATATGTAGGTATATGGGTTTTGGAAGTTGAAAAGGAAGGAAGTATTAATGTGGATTTGACTGTATGGAAAATGTATACATTTTTAAGAGGGGATGCTTATACATTGAATGATGATTAGAATGTTGATGTACGCGACGCTTGGGGTTTTGAGAGTTTTGTTTATTTTGATTGACGACGCTTGGGAAATGTACCTGCACATTAAATATTAGGGTTATATAAATAGTAACTGTAATGAGGATCGTGGTAAAGTACGTTGTTTGTTGTAAAATTCTCTGGAAGTCTAGATTGACAATGGTGAAGACCCGGAGAATGGTTTACGTAGAGAGAGTTTCTGTTGAGATTGAGAAGTTTAAGTTAAGATATTTTGTTGATCAGTCCTTAGAGATAGCATGTAGAGGAGAGCTCAAATTTGATTTGGATCGGCTTCAATCCCTTTCTTGTTGATGAGATGGCTGTGGAATCGGCCTGAATGTACTCCGAATTGATACTTATCAGGGTTGAGTCATATCTGGAATAATTGAATAATGTTAAATATTGTGTTAAGATCTGTAATATGGTTGACTGACTATATGCTCTTGCACAAGAGATCATCAATGTAGACTTCCACGACTATCCCAAGATGTGCTTTGAACATAGTAGTCATCAACCGTTGATAAGTCGCGCATGTATTTTTGTGTCCGAAGGGCATGACTTTGTTGCAATAAAGTCATCTTTCAGTGATGAAAGTGGTCTTTTCTTGATCATTTTCCATGAGTAGCATCTGATTGTATCCAGAAGCAGCGTCTATCATAAATAGAAGTTCGTGACCTGCTATAGAATCAAGAATTTGATGGATGTTGGGAAGAGGGAAACTGTCCTTTGGAGTGTGTTTGTTAAGATCTGTGAAATCTACACAAACTTGAACTTTTCCATTCTTCTTGAGGACAGCGATGATGTTGGATATCCAGTACGAATATTTGGCTTCTCGAATAAATCCCACTTTGATTAATATCTCAATCTCGGTGATCACCCTCTCTGAAGGTAACCTCTCTGAAGGTACACTGAAGTTCTATGGGTTCTTCATCATCTCTCTGAAGGTAATCACCCTTCACCCATATCACATAATCATTCCACATTCGACCTGTTGAATTCAGATCAAAGAAAAGAGGTCGAGTCGAACTCACAAAAATGTATCCTCCTCTACTTGCAAAATAGTTTTTTACACCATTAAACTATAAGATATCTTTAGAAGATATCCTCCTCTCAACCTCATTCTCCTCACACAACTTATTCAAAAATTTACAGACATTTATTACCTCCCACATATTCCCGTTCAACTGAACAGGATATGCCCTAAAAATATTCATAATCCCTTTTGCAAGATTGCTAAGGAGGAGACTCAACCTGTACTCTAATTGAGATAGATAACATAGATAACCCTCAACTCGAGGTCATGGTTTTTTTTAAAAACTATTTAGAGGTTTTCCATTCTAAATTGCCTATGTTATTTCTTATTTTATATTAGTTTTTGTCACAGGAATATTGATATAATAGCTAATTCTAAGCCATCTCAAGCTTATGAAATTAGGCCATTACTATATATATGCTCGAGTAGTGGTAAACATGTCATTTCATTGGATTGCCTGTATCAAGGGACAAATCTTGGAGACTAAAATTGTTACTTTTGATTTGACGTGTGGAGAATTTGGAATTATCCCAAAGCCTAAAATTATGAAATAAACAAGTACTCGACTTGAGGTTATAGAAGGATGCCTTTGCCTAACATACTCTTTATCTTGGGATCATATTGATATTTGGGTCATGAAGAAATACAATGTGAAGGAATTTTGGATTAAAAAATTATCATTTTCATCAGGTAAATTATGTGACAATCCTCAACTTATTCTCCTTCAAAAATATGGAAAAGTTGTTTTTTGGAATAGTTATGGTCAGATCATTACATGCAAATCTGGAAGTGAAGATTGTACTCGAATTGAAGTTGATTGTTTATTTAACAAACAATCTTATACTTATGACGTACGTCCATACGTCCACAACATCTCACCAAAGGCAGTAGGAGTTTAAGAAAGTTTCTAAATCGGAAATTATGGGAATAAATACTACTTTATGCCAACTTTACAAAATCATACCCAGGGAACAATAAATTTTAAAATTGATACTGGCAAAAGGAAAAATCAATATTGCCCCTACTAAAGTTGTATTATAATAGCAGACACCCACCTATTTTTGGGCTCTACAAGTATGAATGTCACATACGAAATAATAAAAAATTATAAAACTCATTTAAAACTATTATATCAAGCCACGCGTTATTACCATTAGTTCTTTATCATTTATTAAGAAAAACTGTCATTATAATACAAACAATCAATGTCATTTATTAAGGAATATTTGTTATTTGTTTTCCCAAAACTTTCCCATTTGCTCAGAAATCTATCATTTATATTCCTGGAAGTTTCATATTTGCTCAGAATTGGTTATCATTTGTACCACCATGACGTTGTCATTTATTTAATAAAATATTTCATGTTTTAAAATGTTATCTATTTTCTGCAGGTACGTGGATTCCACAAGTACTAATATCACTTCCAAAAGAATAATAATAAAAAGTTTGAATCATTTTAAAATATATTATCATGCCACGTATCTAAATTTAATTCCTCGATGTACGTATAAGGCAGATACTGTCACTATCTCATGCATTACTTATCATTTGTTTCAGGGTAGTTTATCCCGCATTTTACTAGATTTGCAATTTATAAGAAGGCAAACTTTGTCACCAATTCTATTTTTATTACCCATCTTATTTATGTTAGGTGTCACGTGCGATTTACAGGAGCTCGTCTGGTTTTTGGTGCCAAAAGCAATCCTGATTCATCAAACAGTTAATTCTTCTTACTCGACCGTAAAAACTATCCCAATTATTTGTCACAAACCGTTTGTGTGACTATTCCCTATCAAGTGTTTGATGAAAGACTAGTACTCTACTCCTATAGATGGTACTCTACTGTACTTTACTCATAGAACAAACGATGTCAAATCGTCTGCGCAGCTGTTGCCAACCAAACTATGTCCTTTATTTAGTTAAACTCTGGCATTCTTTTAGACACCTATGTCATTTGGAAATAGCTTGTTGTCATTATCAATATTGACTTTCCCATTTGTTCAGTCTTCTTTGTCCTTTACTTTATCCTAACTTTTCCATTTGTTCAAAAAATATCAACTACTTAAATATTATAGTAGGTTTGTAGGCCGTGGGCTCTACAAGAAAGGCCTTAAGTAAGGCTACAAGTTCGTGGGCTCCACAAGTACGAATATCATTTCCTAAATAATAATAAATAAAGTTCAAATCATTTAAAATTATATTGCCACGCTACGTGTCCAAATTTAAATTCTTGATGTACACACGTCATTTTATTTTGAGATGTATAAGGCATACACTATCACTATTTCATGCATTTATTATTATTTGCTACAGGCTAATTATTCACGCTTTTAACCATTACTTATATTGAATCATGATGACTCTGTCACCAATTTTACATGATTTGGTATTTGTATAGTATTATTTAAGTTAGGTAACACGTGCGATTTATACGAGTTCATCTGGCATTTGGTGCCAAAAACAATCTCTATTCCTCAAAAATATTCTTCTTATACAATGACTGTAAAGACCACAAAACCATCCTGATTCTACACATCGTGTGTGTGATTGACAACTGCAAAAAAATATCTCGGTCGCACAAACTATTTTCTCACAATCGTCGTGATTTTACACATTGTGTGTGTGTATGTGTGTGTATGATTTTAGTGTTATTTCAGTGATAAATCATCTGCGTGACTACTGCCTACCAAGTATTTGATTAAAGTCTGGTTAACTACTGCCTACCAAGTGTTTGATTAAATTTTATTCTTTCTTTTACAATGAAGGCTGATAAAAAAGTAAGTGAGCAATTGGATAAGGAGAACCAAATGCAAGAGGGTAGAGCCAAGAAGGGTATCTCTAATACTAAAAATTATACCTTTCGGTGTAAAGGTGTGGGACTTCATAAAATATTTGAAGCTCTGCCTGAAGAGGAGAAGGGATGATAATTCAGATGAAGCCTATTCATGTTTGCCTTATTTTGGGGCTATGTGTCTCTCATATTTTAGATGATTTCTTATTTTTTGATACTGAGTATATAATGAATTTTAGAATGAGGCGATTCCCCAAGAAGAAGAATACATATGAGGGGAGGAAATTGACAGTGCTTTAAAATATGCAAAATTGGAAAGCCATCATGGTAATATTATAATTTAGCATTTGTTTGGTCTGCTTTATCATCATTCTTCTTGGTATTTGTCACCCCAAATTTTTTTTGTATTGTATTTTCCATTTTTGGGTTATTATTTTCTATGGTTCTTATCATTGCAATGTGTATTCTTTGACATTTTTTACCCATTATTATTCTTTGTCGTGCATGATTTTGTTTTGCAGACAAAGTTCTTCGATTAAATTTGTTAAAAATTCTACTGTTCTTTTTCCTCCCGAACAAGGGGAGAAACATTGGTAGATAATATAGTAGAGTTTAACAGATTCCCCTGGGGTGAGCAAGTTTATAATTTCTTGTGGAGCCAAATAGTAGATTTTGCCAATTATTGATCGGTCACTGATAAAATATCAGATAAAACTTTATCACTGCACGGATGTACTTGGGTGTTGATGATATGGACTTTTCTCTCTATTCCTGGCCTGAAGTTTCCAAGAATTCATGAATCCAAACATTTGTTCCCTAAGCTACAGGGATGGAGGATGATTTGTCATTTGTAATATATGATTTATCATTATTTATATATGACTTATCATTTGTTAACCATGATTTGTCATTCGCTATATATGATTTGTCATTTGTTATACATGATTTGTCATTTGCTATATATGATTTGTCATTTGTTAACTATGATTTGTTATTCGTTATATATGATTTTCCATTTGTTATATATGATTTTTCATTTGTTAACAATGATTTGTCATTCGTTATATATGATTTGTCATTTGCTATATATGATTTTTCATTTGTTATATATAATTTGTCATTTGTTATCTATGATTTTTCATTAGTTATATATTTCATATGCATTCGAGAAGGCATATTTTTAGCATACCAAGTTCGAGAACTAGCGTAATTTGAACTACAACCTTCACCTTCTACGCAGGTTGGCTCACAATCAGAATGATGGATAAAACATTTATTCCGTACAAAAATTGATTACAAATTTATTCAGTTTACTAAAATAATTACACCCAACGGCGCAACCTTCACAGTCATCACGGCGCATCCACCTCCTTCATCAATACAATTATACGGTTCTGCAGACTACCAACACGCTCCAAACTCTTTAGGATTATGGAATACAACTGACAATGGTAGACATAATCTTCTTCCGCCGCCATTGCCTCCACCTCGTTCATCCCCTCATAATCTGGCTCCACAAGTATAAGAGGTCGATCTGACAGGCATAATTTGTTGAAATACCGTCTCATCAGCTTCCAATACTTGTTCTGAACAGGGATTCATAACACCTCCTCATGGAGCTGAGCCCTAGTCTATACCATCTTCCTAAAGGGAGCCAAAGACCTCCTCAAACACATACAAGGAGTATTTATTCTCTAAAATCCAATGAATAACAACTCCCAAGAGTCAAAGACAACAATTACTCTCCCATCCAACCTCTTAGGGAACTATTTCTAGGTCATACACAGTTTACACATATTCATTCGAGAACCTATGATTTCTCATTTGTAATTAAGGATTTGTCATTTATTATATATGATTTGTCACTTCATATTCATAATTTTTCATTATTTTTATTTCCTACTATCTTTTCAAAGAATTTACTCTTTTGATCTATCTTGTGAAAAGATCATGATTATTTGTCATTTGTTATCTATTATTTGTCATTTGTTATCAATTATTTTTTTCATTTGTTATATATAATTTGTCATTAGTCAACTATGATTTGATATTTGTAATATATGATTTGTCATTTGTTATATATGATTTGTTATTTTTTTTGCAAAAAGTTGAGCTTTATATTAAACCTATAAACATACATCAAAGGGGACCTTGCTTATCAAGGAAACCCCAAATAGAAAAGGAAAAATATACAAGAAAGACCTACTATAAAGATGGATGTGGAGAGAGACTCTGTCTATCTTGAAAGGTCATCTAGGTCGGAATCAAAAGTACTCAGTAAAGGGAATTTCAAATCTCGTGAGGAAAGTTAGGCGTCCACGATAGTCTTCTTCAAAAGGTTCAGCATTATCGGATCCTCTCCTAGCCATAAGGTCGGCGGAGAAATTGCATTCACTCCAAGTGTGGCTGAATCGGATTGCCGAATGTATTTCTTGAGTAGACCACATTATATCTTAAACATCCACGGAATCATTTTAGTTTTGAATGCTCTAATTGCGGTATCGGAGTCGGAGAGCACCCATAAATAATGCCAACCTCTTGCAACAGCTTTCGGAATACCGGTAAGTATCACTTTTATTTCAGCGATAAAACTAGTTGCGATGCCGATCGCTTTGCTATATTCCCCTAAAACAGCTCCCTCATTGTCCTGAAACACCACACCAATACCTGCAGCACCTGGGTTTCCAATTATAGAGCCATCACAATATATTTTCACTTCATTCGATATAGGCAATTCCCAGAAATTACTTTGTACAGCTACATAACCGTTGGCCTTGCATTGAACTTTTATAATTTTATGGTTTGCAGTTCCTGTGTGCTGTTATGCATCTTTCCTTTTGACAGTTCAGCTGCATACTAAATTTGTTTGAGAATCTCCATCTTCAGAGTAGGCAAGGAGGTCGTTGTCTTGTCAAAACACAAGTTGTTCCTAGTTATCCAGATTGTTTGGCAGATGGAGAAAATAGTTGTGATCCAAAGGTTGTTTAAATAGCTGCTAGCTGATTAGATTTTTTCTAGAATGGATTTCCATGTGTCTGCTCTAGATATAGAAGGCAAAAAGAAGGTATTAGTAGCCCATAACCAAATATTAGAAGCTGAAGGGAAGTGCAAGAACGAATTGTTTTAGATTCCTCCTGTAAGCGGCAAAGAGTGCAGCGGGAAGTGTTATAGATTTTTTTTGTTTGAATAATTTCATCCATAGGTAGGATATGATTTACCAATCTCCTGGCAAAACCCCCTCCACGTATACTTCCACTGCCATGTCGTATTTACTTTTTTCCTTATTGTCTCATTGGCATTACTTACAGTGAAGTTCCCATATCTATCATGTTTCTAGATTCTTTTATCTGCTTCTCGTGGGTGGCAAGGTATTTCCAACACATTCATCCCTAGAGCCAATAGTAGAATCCTAATATCAGTAGGTATATCCTATCCATCGGAGTTGATAAAATCACTAAGTCTAGCTGTGCATCTTTTCCACAGGGATTTTGGCATCTTAATGTATTCTCTCAAGGGTATCTCCGTGGCCCAAGTGTCCCTCTTGAAGTCGATGTTACCCCCATTTCCTACTAACCATCCCATATATGTTCGATTAATACTAGCAGCTAGTTTAATACCTGGCCAAATCATGGACTTCTTATGATATCGTATGAAGTCTTCTACTTTATTTATGAACTTAGCTTGCATAAATTGAGAACAGTCCTCTTGCCTGTCACAGAAGGCCCAATGGAGTTTGCACAACATAGCTTCATTATCTTCTTTTAAGCTTTGGATACCCAACCCACCCTCCTTCAGTGGTTTGCAGACTTTATCCCATTTTACTGTGATTCCCTTTCTTTTGGATGGATCCCCAGTCAAGATAAAATTACGTATGATAGAGTCCCCTTCCTTTATGAGCTATCTTGGCCATTTATAAATAGCCATATTGAATATGGGGAGACTATTTAAAACAACCCTTGCTAGGATTACTTTACCCTGGAACGATAAGAATTTTTGTGTCCAACTATTAGCCCTTTTCCATATCTTTTCCACTAGTGGTCTTATAGTATTTGTGGTTACTCTGCCTTGACTTAGGGGAATTCCCAAGTATGTTTTAGGAAAAATGCCTTCAGAGAAACTTAAAATGCTCAACACAATACTTCTTCGAGTTAGGGGTACATCACTGGGGAAAATCTTGCTTTTATCTAAGCTAATTTCCTGTCTGGACACTTTCTGGTATTTTATAAGAGCTTCTCGCAGGTGTTTCAGGTATTTTGTTTTACCATTTACAAATATTAGAATATCATCTGTGCGTAAGAGTTGTGTTGGGGCTTGACATTTTTTAATCGTAACTAAGGGGAGGATCTTCCGTTGTTCTAGCGGATGGTGAAGGTGAATACTCAGTATATCTTTAGCTATCACAAATAGCAGTGGGGATAAGGGGTCCCCTTGTTTCAGTCCTCTGCTCATAAAAAAATATTTTGAAGGGATACCATTCACTGAAACCGAGATCATACTACTATTGACGATAGTCAATATGTACTCGTAAAATGTAGGCTAGAGCTGCAAATAGAAAGTCCCAACTCAGAGTATCTTAAGCTTGTGAGATGTCTAGCTTGAGTACAATGTTTCCACCCTTCCTTTTCTTTATCATTTCATTCACCAACTCGGAGGCCATACAAATGTTATTTTGGATACTTCTGCCCGGAATAAATGCACTTTGGTCTCGAGAAACAATTCTGGAAGAAATTGGAGATAGTCTAGGGGCTATAATCTTAGTAATAATCTTGAAGATGAAATTACTGAGACATATAGGTCTAAACTGTTTAATAGCCAATATATTTTAAACCTTAGGAATCAAGACGATTAGGTTAGTGTTGAAATGTTTTGGGATCATACCATCAGAGAAGAAGGAGGTGATTCCAGAGTAGATGTCTGCTTCTAAAATTTTCTAATGTGTCCTAAAAAATGATCCAGGAAAACCATTCAGTCTGGGTGAACTATCGCCATCCATGTCAAACACAACTTCTTTAATCTATGCTTGTGACGGACTAACCGTCAATTGATTATTATCGTCGGTTATGACTTAGTGGAGCATGTTTGCAAACAGTGATGGGGTATGAAGGACTTCGTGCGCAGTAAATTTCTCAGTATAGTATGCAACTATATGTTGTCTAATATCCTCTTGGTCCTTAAGAATCGAACCCCCTGGAGTGGAAAGTTTAGTAATAATTGCTTTCTCTATTCTAATATTTGTTGAAGAATGAAATAATCTTGTATTTCGCTCACCTGCTTGAAGCCATTTAATGAGGGAATGTTGTCTCTACGTAGTCTCCTCCATTTTGTCAATGTCTACAAGCAATATTGCTTTCCCAAACGTTTAATGCTCAAGATCGTCATTTGTGTGGTCTTATTCTAACTCCACTTGCAGATGAAGAATTTCCCTTTCCAAGTCATCCGTAATAATCTTGGGAGCTGTAACCGTACGTCTCCATTTTTTAATATCTACCTTTAGTCTTCGTAGTTTAAGCATCACCGTAAACAGTGGGTTAGCCGACATAGGCTTGTACCAGCTATGCTCAACAACCTTATAAAATTCAAGATATCTACTCCATTCCAGTATGTAGCAAAAAGGAATATTGTGAGGTTTGGGTATGTGGAAGCATTCTCCCAACAATAGAGAATGGTCGGATTTGGTTCTTGGGAGTACTTTGATTCTCCAGCCAGGAAATGAGTTGAGCCACTCCTTATTTTGGAGACATCTGTCGAGGCGAGTGAAGATTCTGTTATGTCCTTTTTAGGCATTGCACCACGTGAAGTTCATTCCTGAAGTACTACTCTCTGTTAAGTTGGCACTATTAAGGAAATTTGTAAAATTTGATATAGCATTCACCAAAGGAGGTCTTCTACCTTTTCTTTCTGAAAGTCAGAGAATCACATTGTAATCCCTTATACAAATCCATGGTTTGGTGTTGTTCATCGAGAATCTGGTCAGCTGTAACCGCCAATCCAGTCTGTTTATTTGTAGGCAGTCTGCATGTATGAAAGAAGGGCAACAGTCCATGTATTCGACAGTTATAAATTGTTTATCCACCTGAATCACCTGTGGTTCTTGAGAATTCTCTGCCCATAGTATCCATATATTGCCCTTCATATCCATGAATTCGTTGGAAATAATCCTTGAGAGCTAATTCCGGGAATGTAAAATCCATTGGTGAAAATCTTTGGTTCAGCAAAACCCATTTTCTGGGGTTTATTTTCTCCAATTTTCTTCTTCAAATATGATATAGTGTTAGAGTTTCCTAGTCCGCGTGCAGTCCAAAAGAGGACTTTCATCAATTACCTTTTCGTTGGGATCGTGTGGTTCGAGGATCTAAGGTGTAAACCTTACCTCCTTTGAAAACTTGGTTAGGCCCGAGGTTGGGTATGCTATCCCCGAGTTCCATTTCATCTACCCAACTCTCCGGATTAAGTAGTGTAAGCAATTCCTCTTGTGCATTAGAGCTAGCTTCATCTTCCTCATGGCCATCTTCATAAGTTACCATCTGAAAGTTTTATGGTTGAACCCCTTCTTCAGTTGTTGTTTCTGCACCTTCTCGCTCTTGTGTACCTAATAACTGTTCTTGCCTTGGCTCATTTTCATTGTTGCTTAAAGCTTGAAACTGATTAATGCTTGTGGTGAAACTATTTTTAGAGGTGGCAGACCTGTGTTTCCAATGATCTGCCTTAGGTGCTGACCATATATCGTCTTCCCTGAATTTTACCACCTGTTGCACAGTGTTTATTTCAGGAAAATGATTAATAGGGGATGATTTTCTATTTTCATTTGGGGTATCATGGGAGTAAAGTTGTTTATTTGGCATGTGGGGTTGTTGTTCATTGATTCCTTTCTTCATAGGTTGCACATCGTTGATCTTTACCACTTGGTTCTTGTTATGGATCGCCGGATTTTGACAAATTTTTTGGAGCTGTTCATTCTCTCTGCAGGCCCTTTGTATCACTTTTCATTCCGCTATAATATGCCCAATGTTGTTGCAATGACCACAATATTTAGGAATCCTGTGAAGAATGACTTCCTATCTGATGATCGCTCCCTCCACCTTTAGCAAAACTTTCTTTGGAATCGATTTCGATAGATCAATGTCTACAAGCACACACGCATTGTATCCATAAAATTTGTTCTTAGTGGAGTGGTCTAATTGAATAGGTGTACCCAATGTTTTGCCCAAAGATATTACGATCTTGTGGCTCCTTAATTCCATTGGCAAATCTGGATATTGTACCAGATGAGAGCATCGTAATCCTCAGGGGAAGGTTCTAAACAATCCATGGTCATTTTCTCCAAATAAGTAGTTTATCTTATTCGTTGTCAAGATGGATAATGAAGAATCATTTTCCAATGGGGATAAATTTGCAGATCCCCATAGTCTTCCAATGATCACGAGCATATTGCTGTACCTCTACGAATTTGATTTATTGGAGGTCCAGTCTACCAATGAGACTGAACTTGAATTCAGATATTCCTTCGATAATATCATTGGATGAAATGGAGAAAATTGGAGTTTTACCTCTAATCCCTATTTGTATTATTGGCGTAGCTGGTTGTGTCGGTTTCTCCTTCCCTCAGACTTTTTCAGCAAAGCTGCTTGTATTATTAGTTATATTGCCATCAGGGATTTTACTATGGTTTGTGGAATCACTCCCCATAACTTGTTGACATTGTTGTTCAGTGTTCGCTGGTTTGATTTCTTTATCTCCGGCAGCTTTGCCCAAGAAACCCCATGGGCATAATATCCTAGAATGATGATCGGGCTTCTTGGTTGTATCCTTGGTCTCTTTTGTGGCCCGATCCTCTGCGGGATTTTTCCTAGATTCTGGAATTTCTCCATTTTCATTTGCCTCAATTGGATTGGAGATGAACTCCTTCATAAAACCCTCTGTATTTAATCCCACTGATTTAATACCATTTATAAGAATCAATTGGAGTAGATTCATTGAAAGAGCATCCATGATTACAAACGATGAATCCCGAACAATCAACCACGAAGGAGAGAGATTGAGTTGAGAATGATTTGAGATCATTTTTTTCCCTACATATCCTAAAAGATTTGTTATCTATAAAGTACATGTAATTTATGATTTGTTATTTATTATCTATGATTTGTTATATTTGATTTATCATTTATTATCTATGATTTGTCATTTGTCATTTGTTATTTGTCATCATCATCATCAGCATGCTAAGATTATATTTTTAGTTTAAAATTACAATACTCATTAGGCATAAAAAAATAAAATTTTATTAGCTCGAATATTGTTACAGAACACAGTTCCAGAACTTTCCTAATGATTGATCTACATTGTACATTACATCAGTAATGTTCTAAAGCACTTCGCAACCACCACCACATCGGAGGTGGTGGTGGTGGCCGGTCTTCCCCGCCACTACCACCACCGTCTCTTCCTCTGTAACCCCCACCACCTCTATGTAATAGAGAAAGAAAAATATTTCTACTCAAGGTACCGGCAAGACTTTATCAGACGTACACCAGCCATTTCACCCACCGCTGTAACAACTTCCTCTACCAGAAGAGACAGACCATCTCTTTTCCCATGTACCGACATCACCATATAGTAAAAGCAAACCATTTGATAATAATCGCCATCCGCCTGCTCCACCTCTTTATATGTTATGCCATGGAAGGTATGACGCACTAAAATGGGAGTAAGAAGGTCAAGGGACTAGTTTATAATGTATTAAAGCCACAGCTCTTGTACCTTGGCAAGAACCCTAGCCTCGTATGCTTGGCATCTGGTGGTCACCATCTTTTTCATAGAATAGTCACAGAGGAAATAGCTGTAGAAGATATGGAATAAAGGAAGTACTTGACGAATAAACAACTTCCACTACAAACCATAACAATATTAATACCATACCTCTATTAATGCTCAGTTCCAAATTCCCAATGTCTGAATGAATTCAAACACAACAATCTTGACCAAAGCTATTGGACTAATGGAACACCACAGCCACAACAAATATTCATGAAGGAATATTGGAAATGATCCCTGGGTACTGATGTTCCAAGAACCAAGAAGGCCAAAACTTGTTAATTGTAGTATCTATATAGTTGAATGTATTTGTCATTTTCTAAAATATATGCCATCCATCCATTAGTCGTTTGTCATTTATTTTTGCATTTTTGTCATTTATCATCTTATGTCATGGTCTTATGATAATGTTGTCATTTGTTATATATCTTTAAGCATTTCTCATTATTATCGATTCCTATTACCTTTTCAAAGAATTTTCTATTTTGTTCATGTCTTGACAAGTCATTCTGATACAAAAAGATAGTTTAACACGTCATGCTATTCTGTTTCTGCTTATTTATAAAGTGGACTCCATATATGTGATGTTCCACTCCAAAATTAATCATAATAGATCTTGGCCAATCATGTCATTTACATAACCACCAGCCTGCAAGGTAGAAGCGCCAAACAATGGAGGATAATTTCTAAGGGAGTGTTTTTGATTTTTATACAAAGCTTTAATTAACTGTCAAAGACATTGACAATAGGATGGCTGTCAGTTTTATAACCATAGATTTGATTCTTGAGTACATTGCTGAAATACTTGAATCGCTAGAAGAACGATTAGATCAAATTAAGTAGAGGTTGTCCAGTTTTGAACCATAGATTTGCCTATCTTCTATAATATTGCTTTTCAGTAGAATTTGCAGTTCGATTATCATTGTTTATCATTTGTATTTTAGCTTTAAGCATTTGTTCCTAAAGAGTTTCACATTTTAGGGCCATAAATTAACGTTACTAAAGATAAGGAATATTATACTTCACTCCTACATATTTGACTATTTGTTAAGATCTAGTAATTTTAACTTAGATAAAAAATCTTGCAGCATCTCCGTTCTGACCTTGGATATCCTTAGTTGAGTGCAAGTTTTATTTGTAATGGTGTCCAAGATCTGATTGCTCTCTTGACCAGAATTTGTGATTTCTTTCGCCGTTGACGATTGTGGTTGTTTAGAATCATCGGGCGTAGTGGATTCTCAAAACCAAGTTTTGAATTGACAATGGTATTATGGGCAATGGTAAAATCTCCTACCAGGTGGTTTAGAGACTCTACAAATGAGATTACAATCACACTTTTTTACCTAATCTACCCATGCCCCAAAACTACATCTACCAAATTTGTGAGCGCATTGACAGAACCAATGGTTTGGGTTAAGGCTTGTGTGTGAGAGATGAAGATCAAATTTTTTACCGTACTAGTAAACAAGCGAATGCATCGTTGGTAGGGAAGTATTTAATGCTTGAGAACTGGAAAGAATTGGATGCAAGTCTACAGGTTATCTTGTTAATACTCTATGGTGTTGATTATTCAAAACAGGAAAATGGCAAGCTATTTATAAAGAAATGAGAGCAACTTGTATGAGGATGATATTATCTTTACGGTGACAATTAACTTTCATTATGATGATACCATTGGTCACAACAAATGCCAAATGCTTCACTTTAATTTTGACAGCTTCTTTCCTTTACAGTCGATGTGACAAGTCAATTTTTATTACATGATTGTAACAGCATAGCTTAAAGTCAACTTTGATTACATTTACAATAAGCTATATATAAAAAACGTCCACATTGGTAGGAAAGTATGTAGTGCTTGATAACTCACAATAGTAAAATGATAATATATTTATAAGGAAATGACAAATACTAATGGGAGGTTGACATTGAATTTAGGGGGGCAAAGAGCTGTACTAAAATGATACTCTTTGTAAAAACAAATGAAAAATTAGCCATTTTAATTCTAAGAGCTCCTTTCCAATATAGTTGATGTGACAAATCAATCTTTCTAAAATCATAAAGGCAGCTGTGTACAAGAGATGCAAAATATCTATTCTCAACAACAACCCCAACAATATTATCACCACCATGACCCGCACTTCTTTAATCTAAACCTTATATGTACGCCATACATTTTCAAGTTATTACACCTAGAAAGATCTTCCATTTCTTTAATGCTACCCAATTCATAAATATTTTTTACCAATCTGAATAAAAAAATGTGGAATAATTTCTAAACTTTGTTGGATATCTTTTACCAATCTGAATAAGAAACTGGGGAATAAGAAACTAGGGAAATCTCATCTATTGTGACTGATTGTGCATTGAGTATTTTGTATGATCCACCACTGCCAATATTTTTGGAGTTGCCTTATGGATATGAAAGTTCTTACTTTGGGGGGCTAGATAAGAGGGAAGGAACTAGAGGGGTTTATCTAAATGGCGATAGAAGGCAGTTTGAGAATTCAGTATTAGATTTTAGGTGAGAGATAACTGTGGGTGGTGCCATGGTGGTAAAAGTAGAGATATGGAGGAGTGGAGGCGGAGGTGAGGGCTGTGGACTCGACTAAGTGAGGAAGTGAGGAGACGTTATTTGAACATTAAAACTTGAAAGACTTGTTGATACATGTTACCCTAAAGTTAAAGACTTAAAGTGTAGCTTCAATATAGAAAATTACAATTAAATCAAATTACTTAAAATAGGTCATGGGTCGACCCGAACTACTTACGCTAAACCCTAACCCTATCTATTTTATAAATGGGTTAGGTGGGTTCAGGTCAAATGGCCCGTAACCCCTTCAGGCCAAACCCAATCCTGCCAAAAATAGGGTTGGGTTGAGTGAAGCTGGCGGGTCGTGGGTCACTTTGCCAGCTCTATAGGGAAGTATGGAATGCTTGATAAGTAATACCAGTAAAATGACAATATATTTAAAGAGAAATGAAAAATACTAATGGGAGGATGTCATTAAATTTACGGTGACAATTAACTGTACTAAAATGATACTCTTTGTAAGAATAAATGACAAATAAGCCATTTAAATTCCAAGAGCCTCTTTCCTATACAGTCAATCTTTATTACTTGGTTAGACAACTTAGCTTAAAATCAACTTTGATTGCGTTTATAACAAGCCATCTATCCAAAATATCCACGTGGTTCCCGCCAATCTAAACTATAATCCTTAAACCCTATTACGTGTAATTTAAAGTCCCAATGCAATTCTCCTAAGTATAAAACCTTATACTCTTTTTAGCTATATATTCTCAAGTCTCAACTATTCAAACCCTCAACCCTAACATTTGTTTTTAAATTTCTCGACTGTTCAAACCCTTAACTCTTTTCAACTTCTCAAGAAATATTATACTCCCACTCCACTCGATTTGGCCGTGCCTCTTCCAGCACCTCTGAAGATTAGTTTGAGGCGGTAGGAATTGAGGAAGAACATAATGATTAACATCTCTTCAAGTTGAATAGAATTTTCCTAATAGTGAAGGATGTCTCCGGAGTGAAGGCGCAACTGCTGAAAGAGTATTTCGAAGAGTTTATGGAGAAATTAGGAGAGCTCGATGAAATACATGATGAACTGGATAAAATTATATAAAAGAAAAGAGAGTGTTCTAAAGAGTTCAAGTTCCATATCTTCTTCTTAGAAGATCAGCTCTGCGTTCTAAAGTTTGACCAGGATGAGAACAAGAAACTGTGGGAGGAGTCGGCTTCTAAAATTAGCTGTCTTGAATAGAAGATTAATGGTTTGGAACGCGATCAAAATTTCGCAAGTGAAGAGTTATGAACATTTGTATTATTTTGTTTTAAGGTTTTAGTTTTTTTGTTACTATTACCCTTGCATGAGCATTTGTTTTGTTTCGTTCACTTTTTCTCTTTCTAATAGTGATTTTTGTCTCATATGATTGAAATAAACAACTGAAAGTTTTGTCTAAAAAAATGATATAAGGGAACAAAACAAATGATAAAGGCTCCATGAACAATAATTGATAAATATTAAACTTAACAAAACTGATGATAACATTTCAACTGACAAATGTTAAATTATCTATAAAACAATGATAGTTCAGGAAAGAAAAAATGATATATATGATACAAACAAATACAAAATTCTCTTGATCATATTACAAGTAGATGGGACAAGTAATAATACTTGATTAGACAACTCAGTTTAAATTCTTATTGATTATGACTTACGTGTACAACAAGTAACAGCGGCGTCGAAGTAATAAAATAATACTTTTTAACCTAAACCTGTATCCCTATCATAATCCCTGACACGCGTCCCTTCCCAAGCCATTCAATTCCCCATTATATAAACCCTAATCTGAAATTAACTATTCTCAACTCTTCAACTATTCAAACCCTAAACTTTTTTCATAAAAATCTTTTTAACTTCTCAACTATTCAAACCCTAAAACAGTTTTTAAATTCTCAAGAAAAATGTTGTACTCCACTCGATTTAGCCATCTCTCTTCGAACACTCCATACGATTGGTTTGAGTCGGTAGGGACGCAGGAAGATCAATGTGACCAACATCTCTACAAATTGAATAGATTATGCCTAATGGAGAAGGGTATCTCTGGTGAGAAGGTACAAATGCAGAAAGAGCATTACGAAGAGTTCGATAAAATGAAGGAAAAATTGTATGAAATTATAGCAAAGAGAGATTAGCATTTTGAAGAGTTCAAGTTCCATATGTACTTTTTGGAAGATCAGCACTGTACGTAAAGTTGGACCGGGATGAGCATAATAAACTTTGGGAGGAGTCGATTTCTAAGATTAACAATTTTAAGAAGAAGATCCAAGCTTTGGGACGCGATCTGGAATGCTCAAAACCTGATCAAGAATCATCAAGTGAGGAGCTATGAATAATTATTATCGTTCTTTTGGTTTCAGTTTGTATTAAGTCCTTTATTAGTTTTTTACGGTACTAGCTTCCCTTGTATACAAATTTGTTTTGCTTTATTTTGTTCTATTTCATTTGATTTTTATTTTTAAATAGTGGTTTCCTTCTGATATGAGGCAAATAAAATAATTGCAGTTCCGTAAGAAAATAATGATATAAGGGGTCAAGTTTAATGATGAACTTAACAAAACTGATGATAATAATTCAACAGACAAATGAGAAATTCTTTGTGAACAAATGCCAATTCAGTAGTAAATAATGATTTAATGGAAACAAACAAATGAGAAATTCTTTGTGTACAAATGACAGTTCAGAAGCAAATAATGATATAATGGAAATAAATAAATAACAAATTCTTTGTGAACAAATGAAAGTTTATAAGCAAATAATAATATCATGGAAATAAACAAATGAACAATTCTTTATGAACAAATGACAGTTCAACAACAAATAATGATATAATGGAAACAAAGAAATGTAATTTTTTTTTAAACAAATGATAGTTATATTTAGACAAATGATCATTTTAACAAAACTGACGATAAAGATCATACAAACAAATGATACATAGAGTACTCAAAATTATCAGTTTAAACTGATTGCTACATCTTCATATTGGATGACAGATAGCTCAGTGCTCATCATAAAAGATGGTGCCATTGTCGGACGTGAATTGTCATTGGATGGGATTGGCAGAAGCTTACAAGAATAACGATTGTGTCAATTTTTTGACACTTACTGCAAAATCTTAGTTTGGTGACCAGACTAACCTTTTTTTTCCTTCTCTTCCTTGTATATATCATTTATCAAGTACTCAGAGACACATGTAGTTGGATCAACATTAGAAAGACCGAGAACGCGTACTCCGTGTTCACAAGGTATCCCCATCGTTTACCACCAGCGACAAGAACAAGTACTATCATCAATATTTGCTAAATCGATTCTGCCATAACTAGTAATCAAAGACTGGTGACGTGATAAACGAACCTTGTAGGTTAGTGATTCTATTACAAACTTTCTGCTTTCACAGTAATCTGTAGCCTATGACGTTAAGCGAGCTTGACTCACCTCAACTTTCTACGAATATGTGTAGGACATTTCCAAATAGATTCTACACAATTTCTCAATAAACACATGGATAGGGAGATCTCTCACTTTTAAAATTATGTTATTCCAATTCTTGACATGATTAGTGTAAGCCACTCCCCATTTAAACAAATAGCAAACAATTGAAATCAAATGCCAAATGAGTATAACCTGATTACAAATAGGATCATACAACTGCAAAAGGAATAATAATGAACTAATGACAAATAATGGTGTAAAAATGACAAATAAGTTTGCATATGGAGTAATGTTGATTATTCCTAAAATAACAAATGAGAAGTTGATCAATTGAGAATGACAACATACCTACTTATTATAATGTATAGATTTGACCATGTTTACTTGGGAATACCTAGTATGTATTGGAGACCCACTAGATTCATATTTCGGATAAGATTTATGTGTTTATTGAAAACAATGTTGGTTAGGACCTCTGCTGTCATCCTAAAAGCAATCCTCATGCTTTCAAGGGTAGTTTTAATGTTGTTCGATATGTAAAAGGCACAAAGCCTATGGATTACAACTGGAAACACCTCGGTTATAGTATTAATAATTCCGATATTCCTGTCAGAGATGACGACGAATTAAATGTCATAGCTGTGGAAATTAGACCCAAACATCTCCACGATGTATGTTCAACTTTCGATGGCCTCCTACATTGTTGCTGAAAATGCAAGTAGAAAAATAAGATTGCATGGGCCAAGGGCGATGGTTGTTAGTAGAGTCCCACGATATCTCACTTTCAAAAAAGTTCCGTCGATCACAACAATGGATCTCAATAGTTTATAAGCATATTTGGGAGGAGCAAAATACTAAAAATACCTTGTAAATCTCTTATCCTTACAACTCGCAGTATGTACGTCAAACACCAAATCTGGGTCAACCAACCTCACTTCCACAAAGTAGATCGTAAGTAGTTGGTATGCGTGCTCAAAGCTGCCTTGCATCTAAAATAATTACGTAGATCAAATGATAAATATCCAAGTATAAATGAGAAATATCGAAGTGCAAATGACACAGTTAGTCGACCAAATGACATGCGATAAAATGATAAACATTATTATACGAATGACAGGTATGGGAGAATAAATGGCATATAAGATGATGATACCCCTGCATAAGCTTTATCTTTCGTACTCCAGGCAAGATTGCATGTTAAATCAATATTGTGATTAATTTGCATATATTCAATAATTCTGAAAGGTTTGTAGTTTGAGCCTTTTTCCAGTTTTTGCTTGATTATAGAAGCAGCCCATCTACTATACATTGCCTTATACGCGTTCCCACAATCAGTTTCTACTTGAATGCATGTATGCACGGAGCAATAAGTACTTACTCTAAATAGGGCAGAACTGAGCAACCTTGTCACGTAAATCCGCCAAGAAAATTTATGACCTTTGCAACGTACCATGAATTTATATTCGTTGCTTAGAACGTGTTCGAGATTTATGTGATTCTTGAGTACAATCCTATCTAAATAATGATCACCAATGTTAAACTCCTTATTGAAGTCATAGAGATCGTCCGTGTACGCAGCAGATTTGAACCAAAGATCCATAAGGCCTTTCACCAGTTCAGGCTGCGGCTCAAGCAGAAATTCAGTTGAACAAATGAGAAATATGCTTCTTATCATGATACTAATTTGATAAGGAATGTTAACATATGTTCATTTAAAAGAGGAACATTAGTTAATATAGGTTCATTTGATGAGGAACATCAGTAGGGATAGTTTAAAAAGATTCATTTGATTGAGGAACATTAGTTAACATAGGTTCATTTGAGTGATGAACATTTAATTGAAGAATACTAGGTTCATTTGAGGGAGGAACATCTGTACAAATAGTTTAAAAAGAATCATTTGATTGAGGAGCATCATCATCACCCACTAAAGGTCCAAACCTACGTGGATCAAGCCCTTTGCCATTTGTTTCTGAGTAACCCCTATATTCAGGTTTATGATCACAAAATGAGTTATAATGAAAAGGTCCGCCCGCTTTGGTTATGGATAACCCTTTACCTGAAGCAGTATCTTTGGTGGTAGACAACCCTTTACCCGATGAAGAAAAATTAGAAATAATGTTCTAGGAGTTCTGGGAAGGTACCCTAAGCTTATTAACAATCCATATGTGAAAGGGTATGCTGGGATCATTTTTATGCATATTAATCATTACGGTAAAGTCCTAGACTGATAAAATTGTGCATGCACAACCATGATTGAAGTTGTACGGCTAACAGTCCTCACGAAATATTTCGCTTGTTTCTTCATGGAGTGTAACGAAATCTTCATATAATGAGTACGCTCTTAGTGAGGTAATTTTTGTACTTACTCCAACATAACTAGCGATTGATCCGATCTTTGGATGTACAATATCCCCCCCCCCCAAATAAATAATGGCATAAAGCTGAATTCCATCCATCCCTAAAACAAATGATATAAATAAATAATTACGGTGATAAAGTAATAAAAAAAAATGACAAAAAATAATAACGAAGCAGAAGACAAATGATATAAAACTCAACTCTTGCAATTCCTCAAACAAATAATAGGAATCCTGAAATAAATGATATCAATGAACAATTTCGATGATATAGTAGCAGATAATAAATGCTAAAAATGACGCAAGAAAAATTGCAAATAATAAAGTAGCAAAAGAAATATGATTATGTACAAAGTGTATTGTCTTGCATAGTATTTTTCTTATGAAAAAAACTGTCAAATCATGATGCGGATACAAAGTTAGAGATGATATTTACTGCAGCGGTTACTTTAATAGTTGGAGGGAAGGATAACAGCGATCTTTAGCAACGAGAATATCCTAGGATAACATTGATCTTTTTCTCCCCAATAACCTGTATATGGACTTTAGCCAATGTGCAACGATTGTTGGAAAACTAAGTACATCAAGGAGACAAACAATACATCAAGGAGAATTTGTTTTGATTTTTGTAAAAGTTTTGTTGTTGAAGAATAAGAAGAAGGAGAAGAAGAAGTTTTAATTTTTTTTAAGGTTGGTGGTTTATTTTGGGGGGAATCATCCCTCTTATTACAGTTCTTATTATTGTAGCAGATTAAACTACTCAAGAACTTCAGTAGGGATAGTTTCTCATTTGTTTTGTATTATTTGTCATTCATTTTGTGAGAACTTTGTCATTCATTTGGAAATCTTTGTAATTTTTTTATTATAGCTTTGTCATTTGTTAAGTAATCTTTATAAGTTGGTAGATTTATTGCTGCAACAGATTAGACTACTCATCAACATTTAAGTTTAGAGAATAGGGGTGGCAGCTAGGGGGTAGTAGGTGGGACCATTATCGATTTGTTAATATTAGTATCAATTTTGGAAGAGGCTTGCAAAAGTATCGATTTTGTAAAGTTAGGATAAAGTAATATTTATTCTCATAATTTCAATTTAATATCTTAAATTATCCAATTTTACGCGTTACTTGTAATGCTTCTTCTTAATTCATATATTGTATCTTATTGTCATATTTAAAATGTTGTTTTCCCTCGTCAGATCTCCTTCCCTTCCATGCTTTTGTATACTCAGCTCAAATTTTCTTATCTAAACATATTTCTTTTGATTCTTCATTTAGTTTTATTGCTCATTGGATCAGGGATCCGAATACCAAAATACATGGAATTACCGCACGGGGCTTCGAGTAGGCTAAAAAATATATTTAATACCATGCAATTCCAAAAATTACTTCTTGACCCTATATTCAAACATTGCTTACTTTTGATACTCTATTATTTCTAAATACCAAGTTTATCCCTTTTTAAAGCTTTTAGCAACCGGCTAAAATAGTATTGCGTATTGAGGTGCTTCCATTACTCCATAAAATAGGGAGGAAGAGAAACTCACAAATCCTTTCTATAATTAGCCATTGATTTGATGTGTTATAGAAACAAAAGTCAAAATTCAAGCTTTTGCTTGATTGGTTTGAAGGTACTATCTATCTTGAGTCCTGATTAGGTTTTTATTATAATTTAGTTCTAAATCTTTTTATTACATAATTACTTTAATGAATGTATATGTTAGATGGGTATCATAGGGGGCTCAAGTTTGAAGTATTTCTTTAATTGAACAACTGACCCAAAACCAAATAAAGAACTCAAGTTGTTCAATATAACATCTCACCTTATTGAGTATACATGGCTATATATGTTATGGGTCGACAAGTAAACAAGATGAAACTACAAGATTCTGGAGGCTATCACATCTCCCTCTCTCCATACTTATATAGGGCGGGCTGATCTTCATAGCGACCACCAAACCAAATTGTTGCTCAGCATGTACGCCATATAGACTTGCATTTAAAGAACCTAAATTTTTTTAATAGTTACAATTCCCATGCTTATTCATGGCAGGAATTACGGCTGTAATTTCAAAAACCAACAACTAGGATTGAAGATTGGCAAAAAAAGTAACTTTATGCAGGCGGTTGATTGCAATAGGCCTTGATAGTGAGACTCACCTCTTAACATTCATTTTCAAGAACCAAACTGACCTTACACTCTTATACAATTGTACTCATGAGGATACAAATTGTATGTGTAATTTTCTGCCTTCAATTTTCTACAGAGTTCTTTACCATATAGAAGATGGAGGCTCAAAGTGGCTTACTGGAAAATGAGTATCAAGGTGGACCAGAGAGGTTTGTTACTTCGCAAATATACTTCACGAGCCAAAAAATTTTATAGAAAACAAATTATTTACTAAATGTTTTTGTAACTAGCAACGATGAATATCATTCAAGTTTACTTTCTAAGTACACTAGTGATAGTGGCGCAAGGGAGGATGAAGAATTATTGCCAATCGAAGGTGTTAAACATGTTAGGTGTGTAAGGGCACTCTTTCTAGTAAAACTTGGCAAGGAGTTCAACGATGTAAAGGAGTGTCGCAGCGTATTGATTCATACTGTTATAAGAGTTGGGTTTAAAATAAAATTCATTAAGTCTGCCTAAAAATGTACTAGAGCTATGTGTAAAGGTGATAACTGCATATGGGTAATATACACTGGGAACATGCAGGACACCGATGGAGTTACTATTAGGATACTAATAGACCAACACATATGCTCGGTGTTAGAATCCAGGGGTAGCAAGATGGAAACATCTGAATGGGTTAGTAATAGGGTAATTGACATGATCCGTGAACATCCTGAGCTTAAAGCAAAAGTATTGGAACATTCATCAAAACTTAGTATAGCATTGTGATTAAGTACATGACGGCTTGGAGAGTAAAAGATAGATGTTTAACTCATATTCATGGTTCTTGGGCCGGTGCATATCAAATACTTCCAAATTATATTAATTGCTTGCCTCAGACAAATTTGGGAAGTATTACGGTTCTTTAATTTCAAGAACGGTTTGATCCTAGAGGTAGAGTGTATAACACTATCTCGGTGGGTTGCAAGTGCTTTCATAGGTTATTTATTGCTTATAGGGCATCCATAGTTGGGTTTGTAAGGGGATGTCGACTACATATTTTCATTGATGGTACATATATTAAGCAAGGATACAAGGCAGTCGTTCTTACTGCAGTTGGAGTGGATGCAATTAATGGCATGTTCCCGATTGTAATTGCTGTTGTGGAGGTAGAGTCGAAGATAACTTGGGAATGGTTTTTTCACCAACTTATACCTGTACTACTCTAACATCCAAAATATTGTCACATGACTATTATTTTAGACTGGTTTTGTGGGCTGGATAATGCAGTAAGTACATACTTTCCTGAGGCTAGGCATGGTAGATGTTCATGGCATCTTGTACAAAACATGCAAAAAAAGTTTGGTCCGAACATTGTGAAGTTTCACTTTTGGCGAATTGGGAAGGCCTTCACAAATGAGGACTACATCCAACTTTTCACCCGTTTGGATGAGCGTAATAAATTAGTTGCTGAATGGATAAAAGCCAGTAACCCAAGCACTTGGTCTACATCAAAGTTTATTGGTGAGACATATGGACATGTCAATTCTAATATGGCTGAAACCTTTGATCAATGGATTCTGAAAGCAAGGTACTATTTTCATTTGCTTAATTCTTTACTAGTATTTAGACATAAAAGCAAAATTTGTTAACTAATGTGGTATTTGTAGGTTCTTAACTATTTTTTCCATGTTGGAATCAATAAGGATATTATTGATGAAGTTATTATGTGAAAGAAGAGATGAAGCTTTGCATATAAACAAAGAAGTTGCACCTTATGCTGAGGCAAAAATGTTAGAAGCTGGAAAAGCAGTCCAAAGATTATAATGTCTATGCCGTAAGCAATGTTGTATATGAGATTTGCGATTCAAACAATTGGCGGTTTAGAGTTGATTTATCAAGAAATATGTGTACATGTTTAGGTTGGCAGAAACTATGTTTCCCGTGCTCCCATGCCTTAGCCGCTATTCATTCCATCTAAGAAAGATCTATATATCAATTTTGTGACCCCTGCTACATTATGAAAAATTATCAAGTAGCTTACCACGACTAAATTGATACAGTCTTACCGAATTCGCCTCAAAGATTTATCTTAGAAAATGTAATACCACCTGCAAAATGAAGAAGGGTAGGGCGTCCAAAGGTGAAAAGGAGAAGGTCTGAAGTAAAGGAGAAATGGTCATGCATTGCTCAATTTGTAAGGAGTCTGGACATACCAAGAAGAGATGCGGTGAGGCTCCATCTTAATGCACATGTTTATAGTATTTTTTTCCCAATTACTGATTAGTACTTTTATGTTTGAATAAATGTTATTTTTCATATCGATTTTGGGATTTTATTTGGAATTGCTTGTTCGATAAATAAAGCTAAGATTTGATTAATTTTGAGCTCCAACATTCTACTAATGATGTATATGTTTTTTCTTTACCACAACAATGACAGCATTCAAGTAGACTAAACTTTAACAATTATATTTGGCTTCATCATTTTTAATGTGTCGATCACATGACTATTATCTCAGACGGGTTTTGTGGGTTGGATAATGTAGTAAGTACATACTTTCCTGAGACTAGGCATGGTAGATGTTCATGGCATCTCATTCAAAACATGCAAAAATGGTTTGGTCAGAACATTGTAAAGTTTCACTTTTGGCGAATTGTAAAGGCCTTCACAAATGAGGACTACATTGAACTTCTCACCTATTTGGATGAGCGTAATAAATCAGTTGCTGAATGGATAAAAACCAGTAACCCCAACACTTGGGCTGCATCAAAGTTCATTGGTGAGACATATGGTCATGTCACTTCTAATATGGCTGAAACAATTAATTAGTAGATTCTGAAAGTAAGGTACTATTTACATTTGCTTAATTCATTACTAGTATTTAGACATTAAAGCAAAATTTGTTAACTAATGTTGCTTTTGTAGGTTCTTAACTATTTTTGCTATGTTGGAATCAATAAGGATTTTATTGATGTAGTTATTCTGTGAAAGAAGAGATGAAGCTTTGTATATAAACAAAGAAGTTACACCTTATGCTGAGGTAAAAATTGTAAAAGCTGTAAAGAAGTCCAAAGATTATAATGTCTATGTCACAAACAATGTTGTATATGAGGTTCGCGATACATACAATTGGTAATTTAGAGTTGATTTATCAAACAATATGTGTACATGATTAGGTTGGCATAAACTATGTCTCCCGTGCACCCATGCCTCAGCCGCTATTCATTCCATCTCGGAAAGATCTATATATAAATTTTGTGACCCCTGCTACATTATGAAAAATTATCGACTAGCTTACCATGACGATATTGATCCATTCTTACCAAATTCGCCTCAAGGATTTGTCTTAGAAAATTTAATACCACCTGTAAAATGAAGAAGGGTAGGGCATCCAAAAGTAAAAAGGAGGTCTGAAGCAAAGGAGAAATGGGTCATGCATTGCTCAATTTGCGAGTCTGGACATACCAAGAAGAGATGCGGCGAGGCTCCATTTTAATGCACATGTTTATAGTATTTTTTTCCCAATTACTAATTAGTACTTTTATGTTTGAATAAATGCTATTTTTCATATCGATTTTAGGATTTTATTGGGAATTTCTTGTTCGATAAATAATGCTAAGATTTGATTAATTTTGAGTTCCAACATTCCTACTAATGATGTATATGTTTTTTCTTTACCACAACAATGACAACATTCAAGGAGACTAAACTTTAACAATTATATTTGGCTTCATCATTTTTAATGTGTTGATCACATGTACCAATAAAGGTTCAAGATATAGTTCAAGATATAGTCCCTTAATCTGGCCAAATTTTAAGGAGATGTAGTCTTGTTGTGGATCACTTATCTATGAGGTAGGGGTGGAACTACTAGAAGACTCACACAAGCCTGTAAAATTTTGCTAAAAAAATATTTTTTATATTTAAACCCACCTCTCTTCCTCGCTCAGACAAGCCTTTCTTTTCTATCTTTCCTCAGTTCTCTCTCACACAAGCCTACCTCTTTTCTTCCACAAATAAAACTGATTTGATGAATTTGATGAATTTCTTGTTGCTGATATCTACTGATTTGATGAATTTCTTGCCTTGTATAGCGCCTGGGAATCTAAGTTATTTATAATTGACCAATCTAATTTCACCAAACTAGGTATATCTTTCTATCAATCAAATTTTGTGTGATTAAGTTTGGGTTTTATTTATTTTTGATTTATAAGGTTCTTAATCAAGTTTTTTTTCCATGGTAATTATGGGTTTTAGTGCCCTTGGATAATTAGATTTCTTCATACTACTACTGGGTTTTCTTAAAAGTAATGAATATCAGTTTTTTGTGTTTTCTTTAGTGTGATTATGTTTAGGTTTTCTAGGGTTCACACAAAACATAATTTAATGATCTACTGATATGAATATCATAATTTATGAGGTTTATCTGGGGACTCCATATAAGGGGGTGAGGAAATTACTCAATATAAGGTAAAAATTGGGGGTTTTACTGATTTAAATTGGGGTTTGGGTTTATCTCTTACTGATTTTAGTTGGGGGTTTATATCTTAGTGATTGGAATTGGGGTTTATCTCTTGACTTTTACTGATATTATTTGTTAAATTGGTAATGGATCTCTCAAGGATCCCTAGATTTACCAGGTACTTGCATATATATTTTGTTCTTTGAAATAAATTATTTCTATCAATAATTTTGTAATATATCAATAACTTGTTTAGTATACGTAAAGAAATTACGTAATTAATCAATAATATTATAAAAATTTGGCCCCTGAACCCCCCCCCCCCCAAACCTACTAGAATCCTAGATTCACCCCTGCTAAGAGGTTATAACTTCTTATTATTGCTTGTGCATTGTTTGGAAACAATAATCCATTCTTAAGTAGCCCACTTTAATTTTCCCTTTCTACTTGCTATGTATCATCACTACCCCTTTTTACTGCTTGTGATCATTATTGTATTATTGTATGCAAGGTTATGGTACGGCTCACAGTTTCCTTCTTCTTCTTTTATGAGAGAAAAAGAGAAAAATGGGGTTGAGAAATGACAGTAGGAGAGAGGGAGAAAGACATCCCAACTTTTAAAGACTCAAAGGGCTGAGGTTTTCTATTATCTAGAAGAAAGGAACTCTCATATTTGTTAAGAAGTTATCGGCTTCTCCAGGTTGCCCAAATCTTAAAAGAGGGTAAACTTGGGATTCTAATTTATTAGGGTATTTAAAGTAAACTATATTTAAAATTAGGACCTACTAGTAATTTATTTAATATCAGGGTATTAATTCTAGTTTTTAGCCTACTTGAAGCCTCGTACGGTAACTCCTTCTAAAAAGATAATCTGAACCTAATATTTAAGTCTCCATGTTAAGCAGTTAGGAATTCATTGGTAGTTCTTAGGGCTTTCTAGGATGTATTGTGTGGCTTTGTTTAGCTCGAAAATTAGTAACTCATCAAATGATTTCAATGATTCCATGAATTCCTCACAGGGCTCTCCAGTTCTATGGAACTTTCACATAAAGAGTTTCTGATTAATCAACAATATTTATTCAAGTATATAGTTTCGATTATCTACTTCGATTCAACTCAAGGGAATTGCTGAAATGACGACCAATATCATTCAAAACTTCCATGTATTCCATATTGGGGATAATTTTTTTTGACATAACCTAGAAAAAAGAAAAAAGCTAACAATTTTTGACATATATTAATAATGATTGTGCTTGCCTTCCTGTTGTGCAACTTCGACATAACAAAAATACATTTCATTTGTACTAAAATTATAGGATATTCATATCAGTTATTTTGTAATGCTAGCATATACATTTTTCTTTGAATTTTATTATGTTTTAAATTTAGTTGTTTTCGTAGGTATAAGTTATTACCCCTTCTATTTTTAGCAGAGATCTATAGCTTTTTAATTCACAGTTTCTACTTTTATTACGTTCCATGCTACTTTTGCTCAATTGATTTCCCTTTTTTCCATGATCTTATATACCCAGAGTTCCATACTCGAGTTAGACGAAACAATTTGCCAATTTAAAGAGATTTCCTTTCGGCAATTATGATTTCAAATACCAAAAGATACCAACTTTACACAATCGATACTTTTGCAAGGCACTTCGAAAATCAATACTAAAATTACCAAATAGATATTGGCCCTACCTACTATCCCCTATCTACCACCCCTATTTTTATACATTAAATGATATTAAGTAGTCTAATCTACTATACTAATAAAACTACCAAATGATAAAAATTTCTAAACAAATGACAAAGTTTAGGAAAAAAATGACAAAGAATTCCGAACAAATGCCAAAGTTATGACATAACAGATGACAAATAATATTGAACAAATAAGAATCTATTCTTACTAAAGTTGTTGAGTAGTCTAATCTACTACAGTAATAAGAACAGTAATAAGAGGGAAGATTCCCCCCAAAACAAACTACCAACCATAAAAATCAAAGCAGTTTCTTCTTCTTCATCTTCTACAAAAATGGTTATGGCAATTTTTTCCATTCTCATTGATGTACTATTTCTCTCGTTGATATACCAAGTCTTCTAATTATCATTGTGCATTCCCTGAAGTCCTCACACAGAGGCCATTCAGGAGAAAAAGATTGCTGTTATTCTAAGGTTATTCACATTGCTAAAGATTGTTGTTATCCTTCTCTCCGACCGTTGAAGTAACTGTCGAAGTAAATTTTATCTCATAACTTTGTATTCGCATCATGATTTGTCCCATTTATCTAAAGAAAATTATTATGCAAGAGGATATACTTTGTACTTAATCAGCTGTCATTTGCTACTTTATCATTTGTCTTCTGCAATTTTATTATTTACTATTTTTCTTGACCTATTTTTCACATTTGTTATTTTTCTACTTTATCACCAGAATTGTTTATTTATATCATTGGATTCAGGGATGGATGGATTTTAGCTTTATACCATTGTTCATTTTGGGCGGGATATCGTACATCCATAAATTAAGATCAGTTGTTAGTTATGTTGGAGGAAGCACGAAACTTACCACACTAAGAGCGCACACATCATATGAATATTTCATTGCACTCCTTAAAGAAACAAGCGAAATCCATCGTGAGGATTGTAAACTCTATAACTTCATCCATGGTTGTGCATGTGCAATTTTATCAGTCTAGAACTTTACCGTAATAATCAATATGTATAAAAGCAATCCCGGTATACCCTTTCACATATGGATTATTAATGAGCATAGGGTACCTTTGCAGAACTCACATAACTATTTTTTATTTTTGTTCAGGTAAAGGGTTGCCCGCAACCAAAGTGGGGGGACCTTTATGTCATAACCTATTTCTTTATCCTGAACCTGAATATAGGGGTTACCCTGAAACAAACGGCTGAGGGCTTGATCCACGTAGGTTTGGACCTTTAGTGGATGATGTTCCTCAATCAAATGATCCTTTTAAAACTATCATAACTAATGTTCCTCTCTTAAATGAACCTTGTATTCCTCAATCAAATGTTATCTCTTAAATGAACCTATGCTAACTAATATTCTGCTTTCGAATGAACCTATGTTAATTAATGTTCCTTTTTCAACTAAACCTGAACCTATTATAGGACAAACTAAACGTTTAAGTAAGCACACATAATTTGTCATTTGTAATATGTGTTTTAACATTTCTTATCAAATTATTATCATGCTAAGAAGTAGTTTTGTCATTTGTTCAGCTAAATTTTAGTTTGAGTCACAGCCCGAACAGATGAAAGACCTCTTGGATTTCCAGTTCAAATCAGCTACGTACACGGAGGATCTCTATGACTTCAGTAAAGAGTTTAACATTGGTGATCTATACCGAGATAGGATTGTACTCAAGAATCACATAAGAGCTTATGTAGTTTAAAAGAAGTTAAATCTTGTACAAGTTCTGAGCGAAGAATATAAAATCGTGGTATGTTGCAAAGGTCATAAATGCTCTTGGCAGATTTATGCGATATTGTTTCTCGATTCTACCCTATTTAGAGTAAGTATTTATTGCTCCGTGCATACATGCATCAGTTTCTATTCCCAAGAAAATATTGTCTAATCTATTCATTCCAATTAGTAGGTATGTTGTCATTTTCTATTGATGAACTTGTCATTTGTTTTTTCTAGACTAGTCATCATTACTCTTTTTGTATATTTATTTATCATTTGTTTACAAATATTTGTCATCTGTTTACTATTATTCCTTTTGCAGTTGTTCTTCTTCAATTTGCCATTATTTTATACTCATTTGTCATTTGTTTACAATTTTTTGTCATTAGTTCAGATATGGAGTGGCTTGCGCTATTCAAGTCGAGAGTTAGAATAACGTTATTGTGAAAGTGGGAGATCTCCCTATCTATGTATTATTGAGGAATTGCATATAATCATTTCGAAAATGTTCTATACGTATAGGGAGGAAGCTGAGATGAGTCAAGCCTGTTTAACGCCATGGGCTACAGATTTTTGCGAGAGTAGAAAATTTATGGGAGATTCACTAACTTGCAGGGTTCGTACAACGCGGTACCATTTTTAGATGACTGGTTATGGCAGAACCGATTCAGTAAATATTGAAGATAGTACTTGTTCTTGTCGCTGGTGGTAAACGATGGGGATACCTTGTGAATACGGAGTGCGTGCTCTTGGTCTTGCTAATGTTTATCCAAGTACACGTATCTCTGAGAACTTCACAAATAATACATACAAGGCTGTTTATAAACCGATTTGGATTCCTATAAGAGGAATAGAGCAGTGGAAAAATTTAAAAATTGATCAACGTGTTCGTGCTCCTATTCCAACATTTCGAGCTGGTTGTCCTCGCGCGTAAAGGAAGAGAAGGGAAAAAAAATGCCTGGCTAGTCAGCAAACTAATATTTTGCAATAGGTATAAAAAAAATGGACACAATAATCATTTTTTTAAGCTTCTGTGAATCTCATCTGATGAAAATACACGTCCAACAATGGCTCTGTCTTTTACGATGAGTACTGAGCCACCTATCATGCCAGATGAAGATCTTGCAATCAGTTTACACGATGATTTTGGGCACTCTATTTATTATTTGCATAGATCCTAAGCTGGGGCAGATTTAGTTTATTTATCATTTATCTATTTATATTTTATCATCAGTTTTGTTTAGTTCATTATTTAACTATTATTGTTCATAGAGACTTTAAAATTTGTTTGTCTCCCTTATATCATTATTTTCTTCATGGAATTGCCATTTTTTTGTTTCCCTCATATCAGACGAAAATCATTATTTAAAAGCAAAAAGTAAATAAAACAAATCAAAGAAAAACAAATGTTCATATAAGGGAAACTATTACAACAAAAAACTAAAAAAAAAATAAAGCAAATGTTTACAACTCCTCACTTGAGTATTTTTGATTATATTCCATAACCTTGATCTTCTGCTCGAGACAGTTAATCTTTAAAGTTGACTCCTCCCACAATTTCACGTGCTCATCCCGGTCTGACTTGAAAGCGCATACCTGATCTTCAAAGAAGCGGATATGGAATTTAAAATCTTTCGAACAATCTTTTTTCTTTTTGATACCTTTATCTAGTTCGTCATCCATTTCATCGAGCTCTCCTAATTTCTTTTTGAACTGTTCATAATGCTCTTTTAGCAGTTGTGCCTTCTCACCAGGGCAATTCCTTTCTATTAGGAAAATTCTATTCAACCTGAAGAGACGTTCATCACCCTATTCTTCCTGAATCCCAACCAGCTTAAAAAAATCTTGAGGGGTATTTGAAGAGACACGACTAAATCGAGTGGAGTGGGAGTACGACATTTCTTGAGAAGTTGAAAAAGGTTTAGGTTTTAAGGTTTGAATAGTTGAGAATAGCTGAAAAGAGTTTAGGGTTTTATATACGAGGAAAATTGAATGCCTTGTATTAGGACTTTGAATCACGCATGACAGGGTTTAGGGTTTAGGGGGGGTGGGAACCATGTGGATATTTTGAATAGATAGCTTGTTGTACACGAAATAAAAGCTGACTTTAAGCTAAGTTGTCTAATCAAGTAATAAAGATTGACTTGTCATATCGACTGTATAGGAAAGAAGTTGTCAGGATTAAAAGGGATTATTTGTCATTGGTTCTTACTAAGATAATTATTGTAATGCAGTGAATTTTCACCATATAGACAATGTCATCCTCCCATTAGTACTTGTCATTTCTTTATACATAGAGTGTCATAGTATTGGTGATCACCACCATACATAGAGTGTTCACTACATAACCTACACACTTGCTTCCAGTTCTCAAACATTATATACTTCCCTACCAACGATGAATTTTCTTGTTTTCTGGTGTGGTGAAAATTGTGATCTTCGTCTCTCACGTTCAAGCCTCAACCTTAATCACTGGTTCTGTCAATGTGTTCGCAAATTTGGTTGGTGTGATTTTTGGGTATGGGTAGATGAGGTAAAATAGTATGATTATGGTATTATTTGTAGAGTTTCTAAACTACCCAGTAAGAGATTCTAACATTGCCCACTGTACCATTGTCAGTTCTAAATTTGGTTTTGAGAATCGTCAGCGCCCGATGATTCTTGGAAGCCATAATAGGCAACGATGAAAAAAATCACAAATTTTGGTTAAGGTAGAAATAATATCCAATATACTATTTCAAATGAAACTTACACTCAACTAAGGATCTCTGAGGTCAGAAAAGAGGTGCTGCAAGATTTTATGTTCAAGTTAAAATCTCTAGCTCTAAACAAGTTGTTAAATATGTAGGTGTGAAGTGTAATATTCTTTATCTTTAGTAATGTTAATTTATGGCTCTGGCATGCTAAATTCTTAGAATAAATGTTTAAGAGTGCAAATATAAATAATAAACAATGATAATCGAACTATAAATTCTACTAAACAACAACATTACAGAAAATAGGTAAATCTTTGGATCAAGACATAACAACCTCTCTACAATTATATCTAACCACTCCTCTAGTGCTTCAACTATGTTAACAATGTGCTAAAGATTTAAATCTATGGTTGTAAAATCAGTAGCCATCCTATTGCCAATGTCTTTGACAACTGATTGAAGCTTTGTAAAGAAATCAAAATCCCTTCCTAAGAAGTCATCCTCCGTAGTTTGATGTATCTACCTTGTTGGCTGGTGGTTGTGAATATTGGTGTGGTCGGCCTGGATCCATTATGGTTAATTCTAATGGATACTCCCCAAAGCTAGTTGTCCAATTGGAATTAAGACCATAAGTATTTACCTCTGAACCAGTAGGTGGCCTACGATAAAAAAAATCAGTCCATATCAACATTCTCGGGAGCATCATTGATAGTTGATCATGAATAAGCTGGTGTCCAGGAGATAACTTATTCTTCTTCTTCATTGTATTTATAATTTTTGTATCAACCAGTAAATCACAGATACATATTTTTCTATTTATAAAGGGCACAGTACAAAGGACCCAATGGTTTCCATTGAGATTTTAAGGAAGGAGCATTAATTTGACTCGAATACACATTTGTCAACACAATCCTTTCTTTTGCTAGACGGACACGATGATGTGAATCAAAAAATTGAATCAGGGCTTTAATGTAAACATTAATGACCTGAACAGAAAAAGAAAATGACAAATTATTAACAATAAATGATAAAGTTTAGAAATACAAAGGCAAAGACTTCTGAACAAATGGTAAAGTTCAAGGAAAATAACTTATGGCTAAACAAATGCTAAAGTGCAATGAACAAATGACTAGCACTAAGCAAACAAATGGTAGTGACTCTTGAACAAATGATAATTTTTTGACAAAATGACATAAATAATAGATGATACAAGAATAAATGATAAAGGATACGCAATAAATAATATAAATACTTGTTGTCCAGCCATTGTTTTAGATGTAAGGTGTAGATAGCGTTAAGGATAGTAGTTTCTTGACCTATCCTCCTATAAGTACTTGTATTGTAGTCCTTAGCTTTAGTAGATAATTTATCTTTCCTCAGTGACCAAACATGGTCCACCTGGTTCTTTTTATCCTAGGAGATGGGTCTTTGAATAAAAGATTCGAATAAGAGTCTAGGAAGAAGCTTGTCAAGGTTAGCATGCAATATATTCATTTGAATAGAAAATGAGATGGCTCTATCATTAATATCTTTGTCTATTAGTTTATGACTCTGCTTTAAGGTGACATCCACTTCTGGCTCCATTAAAACAAGCTGGAACATATGAATAACTTGGGTAATAAGAAAATATAAATGTGTATATTACATGAGAATGAGTAATAAAATATGTCATCAAATCTTATTACTCGAGGTCTAGTTTAAAAGTACTTTATATATTGGTCTTCTCAGCAACCATTTCTTTAATAATTTTCTCATGGTCTTATTTTTTTTGTGAAGTTCCATCATCATTATCCTTGCCTTCAACTACCTCTTTACTATAATCCTTAATTGATATACCAGTTGTTTGATCTACACTCATCTATAAATAAATAGACTATAAACGATAAAAGTGAAGCAATATATGGTAAAATAAATAGAAGAAAATGACAAGTTACTAGCAAATGAATGACTAATAATCAAAAACAAATGATAAGTTACCTGATTAGCTTTATCAACATCTGTAACGTCTTTAGTCTATACAACAAATGGTAAAGTTGAAATAAATTAAAAATGGTAAGGATGGGCGAATGGAAATTATGAATAGCTAGCTCAAAACAAATGTTTGTTAAATAACTTATTAGCTTCTTCCACTACATCTTCTTTTCCAACATTTTATAACACTACAGTTTGTTGTTCGGAATACTCCATCTGGGTAGTACACAAGAAATGACAAGGTAGCACACAACAAATGGCAAGTACTGCATTCACAAATGTGATAGATAGTTCAAAACATATATTAGGTAAATACCTCTTAAGCTTCCTCTTCATCAATAACTTAAGGTTCCTCTTCTTGATAAGATTTATCTTTCTCATCATCACTATTTTTCTCATCTTTATCATCTTTTTCTTTAGCTTGAGGTTCATCTTCTTCCACTGTACCCTTCTTCCACTTCACATACAATAAATGAAATTGACAAAGACATTAGAACAAATGATAGTTCTGGAAAAAAAAATGACAAATACATTTGAACAAATGCCAAAGATTTTTAAACAATTGATAGACTTCTGAACAAAAGAAAAAGTTCAGCAAAGTACATGACAAAGTTTTAGAAAACAAATGTAAAAAAAAGTAAATAAATGATAAAAAGTCGTAAATAGATGATACTTCTAGACGATCACCACCATATTCAGAAGATATAGCTTCCAAATTTACTTCCTTCTCAACTTTAACATCATCGCCTACCTTTAAATCTTTAACGCCATACTTCTAGAAAGATCGTAGTAACTAGATTTAGTTTAGGTTTGCACTCATATCTTGTTAGGATTCTAGTTTTACTTAGACCACCTTCTTTAGAAATCGTAGCTTGGTTGATCTTATCTTATACTACCTGTAGGTTCTTCATGTCCATTTTCGGTGATTATCTTGGTCTGTCATGTCTTATGACCTTGGATATTTGTACTTGCTAGGCGTTGCTTGCTGACGCCTTGCGAATATACTTCTTTGGGAAAATCGTTGCAGTAGCGATGGCAGTGAGTTAGAGCGAGCTGGACTTGCCAATTATGAAATTCCAGTTACCAATGTGGTAATTGTTTTTATATCTTTTAGTTTTTCTTTTGCTATGTAGTTTCTTATTGTAGTAGATGTATTTACGATTTATATTTAGATTGAAGTACGCTTATTGGGGTTCATCTTCGGGATGCCTGACTATTACACCTCAGAATTTATGTTCTTAATAGATTATTAAAAAGTGAATTTTGGGGGCGTGACAGATACATTTTAAGTTGTAAATCGTTGGATCAGTAGTAATAAAAATTAGTATAAGAAAAGATCATTGGTTGTTTTTGCCTTTCCAATACGGAGAGGATGGAACAAAACATTATATGGAAAGATAGTTTTTATCTTCCTCCCTAGAAGATAGTTTTTCTTTTCCCTCCTAGGCTTTTAGTTTGTAGTGCTTATCTATTAATATGTTTTGGTTCCCCTCTATACTATTACGATAATAAGAACGTGAAATTTTATTTATAGTAGAGATGTTTATTGATGAAAATACTTTGTATCAAGATATTTCCATCCCTATTATGAGTATACATTCAGACTACATATCGAAATCCCTTAGTATCCAACACTTCATCTAAAAGAACCTTTAAAGAAAGGAAGTAGTCTAACTCACTTTTGTTACGTCTTTGTGGTTTTGAAACGACAATGTTCAGATAGTTGCTTCTTATTTTTCTCTTGAATTTTGAATGTGATAGATCGTAGGCCTGGGTCGTGCACCCACAATGCCTATATTTTAGTTTCCTTTTTAGTAGCCGTGATACTTAATAAATAGGAGGGGAACCTTCTATGGATTTTGAGTTCTTTATTTTCAGTTTTTGTGAGTTGAGGGGAACCTCTTATGGATTTTTTGTTCCCTATTTTTAGTTTTTGTGAGTTGAGGGGAAAACTCAAAAAACCCTAGTTTTGATTTCAGTAAAATCATTTACTTCCGCATTTAGTATCTATAAACTTGGTACTAGAGCCATGTCGAATTCTAGGTTTGCAATCTATGCTCAAGCCATTGTGCGAATTGCGAAGATTAAAACGGGCATTGGGAATAAGGGATCAATTGAATTCGATGGAGAAAACTTGAGTATGAACCACCACAATGAATAAATAGAGATAGAGGCTCATTTTGTGATTGGTGTTATGAGTGGAGAAGTTGATGCTGCGTTGGAAAGTTTATGATCAAAAGCCCCCAATGAGGTCATGATTTTTGGGTGTGAGACCCACCCAATTGAAACCCCTTATCATCATGATGTTCAACCCAAGAAGTTCCAAATTGGGCCAACCCTATTAATATGAATTCACTGATCAGAGATAGGGATCATCGAAGAAACTACAACAAAGACACCGCCATTGACCATTGTAGATTCTGTATCATCAATATCCCCACCTGCAAAAGATAAAGAAGGTAATGGGGACTTCGAGACAACACTATTGACCTTCGGGGATGTTTTAACTCCTGACCCCCCATCAATATGAGAGAGAGAGAGGGAATCAGGGAGGCCGTAATGGTAACACCTGTAACTGCTTGAAGGAAAGAGAGAGAAAAGGGTCTATAAAGGCCGTAGTAATAGTTGTAACGCAGAGAGGAGAGAGAGGGGACTGGGGAAGCTGTAACGACATCACTCATACTGGTAGGGGAGAGAGAGAGAGAGAGCTCCAGGGTCAGCAACACCACGTCGCTGACATGAACAGAAAGGGAAGTGAGCGCCGGTAAGAGGGGAACTACCTATGTGATTTTCAACTTTTTGTAGGTTGGTTAGCAGGGATAATAAAAAAACTTCCACGGTGGATGAGTACTGGAAGAAACACAACATTTTAGAATGAGGATCGAAATATATGGCAATGGGTAAGAAACCATCGTCGATAATGAGTCTAAAGAAAAGTTTATATAAGAAGACCTAGCATAAAAAATTATATCTTCGACTGACTCCACATCCTAAACCGTTTATGCTCCATTGGTTAAAAAGGGATAATGCGACCCATTCTTTATATTATACACGTATACAAATCAAGATGGGTAGCTATGAGGATACTATTATGTGTACAGTGATAGAGATAGATGTATGTCAATCTTGGGGCGACCATGGTAATGGGAGAAGAATGTGGTCCATGTAGAGAGACCTAATGTGTATATTTTTACTTGGCAGGGAGTTCGGGAGGCGCGGCCTATTTACCGCTAATTGGGGATCCTGTGATTCAACATACAAGTTTTTTAGCTAAGGCAAGAACACAGGGAGTTGCCTACGTATTACTATGTACGATGACGATACCCCCTACCGTGGTTCTTAAGGAATTACAACCATTACCACAGCAGTTTGCCGATGTTTGTCATGAGCCAGAGCTACCAGAGCTGTACCCATTATGAAACATTCAACACGATATCGATTTAGTCCCAGGTGCACCATTACCCCTTTTACCCTATTACTGTATGGCTCCTAGTGAGCATGTAAAATTACAGAGATAGGTCAGTGAGCTATGTGAGAATGGTTTGTTGAGGGAAAGTATGTCACCTGTAGCGGTTTCAGCGCTCCTTGTCCCTAAAAAGGATGGAAGCTATTGTATGTGTGTTGATTGTTGCACTATCAATAACATTACAGTAAAGTACAAAATTTTCATTTCAAGGTTGGAAGATATGATTGATGATCTTCATGGGGCACGGGTGTTCTCAAAGTTAGATCTCAGGAGTGGGCACCATCCGATTCGTATGCGACCAGGTGATGAGTGGAAGACAGCTTTTAAGACCATGGATGGTCTTTATGAGTGGTTGGTTATGCCTTTTGGGCTATCAAACACTCCATATACTTTCATGCACTTGATGGCAAAGGTCTTACGTGACTGCATTGCAGAGAGATTCGCGGACGTATATTTTGATGATATCCTAATACATATCCAAACCAAGTAGGAGCATGTAGTACATGTTGAGAGGGTATTATAGGCGCTCCAACAACACAAGTTGTTTCTGTAACTCAAAAAATGCTCTTTTATGGTTGATTCAGTTGGACGATAAGAAGATATAGACTATTAGGAACTGGCCAATACCCACGAGTACTACACAGTTACAAAGTTTTTATGGTCTGGATACCTTCTATAGGCATTTTATTGACTGGAAGGGCTGAGCATGGGTCGGTTCGGGGTCGGATTTTGATTGAATCTCAAACAAAACAAACATAAATCGATTTCTTAAATATGAAACCAAAGCCGAACATGGGATTTAAAACCGATCCGAACCGACCCAAAATAAAATAATGTAAACTGACGTTGAATCGAAACCGAACATGTTTTCAATTTTTTTCTCTATCTCTGCTTCTCCTTCTAGGATTTCACAGAGAATAATATTAAACCCTCAACAACATTCCGTTTATGGGGATTTTTGTTTTGCTTTTCTTAATAGTGGCCATTAGTGAATGATGATGCAATTTTATATGCTTTTCAAGATAGAAGAAGAAGAAATAAAGTAGGGGCCGTTGAAGATGGGTTTGGAAATAATTTGAATTGGATCTGAAAATTGGAAAGATAAAAATGGGAAGTGTTATGATTACAATATTGTGATGCTATTCAATTGGTATTGTAGTAGCATCTCTTCAATAAAGCCACCTCAAAACCTTTAGTATTAACATTTCTTACAACAAAAAATTGATTTGAGACTTTTCACCAATAAAAAAAAAGAATTGGTATCCATAGTAACTAATTTTCAAAGGGAGTCTCAAACCCTCTCGTCTCTCTATTCTTCTTCGAGCCCTTCCAATTTGCCCATAATGATGATTGATTGAACTTTGAAGTGTCTCCTGTTTCTTTAATGGTTGTAATGAGTAGAAGAGTGGATGATGATGATTAAAAGGTTTTTGTAATGGCTGTGAGAATCAATTGAAGAGCTTTTTAGGGTTTTGAATTTAAGAATTGCAGAGGTGAGATTGAAATTACAAGAGAGAGAAATAGATGTGTGGTTGAGATCTGTTGAGTGGGCTTTATAGTTTAGGTTTTTCTTTATTAAAAGAGGTCTCTCGGTTAGGTTTGGTTTTTTACGGTTTCTTCTATTGGGGACCAAAACCGAATCAAATATTTTTGGTTCTTATGTTTCAGCAACCGAAACTGAAACTGAGATTTTAAAAACTGAACCGTTTTGTCTAATATGATTCTGTTCGGATTGGTTTTTCGGTTCCTTCGGTTTTATGCTCAGCCCTATTGATGGGTTCAGCAGCATTATGATACCTATCACGTTTCTTATGGGGAACGCACCTTTCGAGTGGTCTACATAGGCTGATTCTACCTTCCAGTTGATCAAGCACAAGCTTAGCACAACCTCAGTTTTGGCTTTGCCAGATTTTTTGGGTCATGTGTTTGAGGTTACGACATATGCTTACAAAATGGGCATATGCACTACACTATCTCATTTAGGGAGACCTCTTGCTTATTTTTGTGAAAAATTGTTAGGTGCTCAGTTACGCTACTCTACATACGATATTGAGCTGTTAACAGTTGTACGAGCATTGCGACATTGAAAGCACTATCTGGTTTACCGTGAGCTCGTCATTCATTATGACTATGACACACTATGACATTTGTAGTTAGCAGAGGGGTGTCTAAAGATAGGCAATCAAAGTGGTACAGTTATCTTCATAGTTTTCAGTTCCATGTGTTACATATCAAAGGGAAAGAGAATGGGTTCATTGACAGAATCAGTCATATGGCTCATATCTTGGTTACCCTTCACACTTTAGTTTTTGGGTTTGGCAAACTATGGGAGTTGTATCCAGGAGATGATAACTTTGTTTTGATTTATGATTATTGCAAATAAAGGCCCGAAGTTCTTGATGATTACTTTATACAGGATGGGTATCTGTTCAAGGGGTCGGACGACATTATATATTCCTTCTTCCATACGAGAGTGACTCATTTTGGAGGTTAATGTAGGGGGTTTAGGGGGATACTTTGGGGTGTTCAAGATTATGGCACTAATGCAGGATAAATACTTCTGGGGTATGATGCAATGCGATGTCAACGCTTTTACTTGGAAGTGTTATTCATGTGCAACCGCAAAAGGAAGACGTATCAATACAAACTATTACCGATTCCGACATGTCCTTGGAAAGATGTATCAATGGAACTTGTGGCAGAATTACCAAAGGTTCGGGGTTTTGATTCCATTTTTGTGGTGGTCGACGGATTTTCTAAGATGACACATTTTATTCCTTACAGCAAAATGGAGAACACCACACATGTCACTCAACTATTCTTTTGAGAGATAGTATGTTTACATAGGGTACCGCACTCGATGATATTCGGCAAGGATAGGTGATTTACAAGATATTTTCTGGGCACATTAAGGAGATTACTTCATTGCAAGCTGTGTTTCTCTACTACTTTTCATCCTTAGACATATGGGCAAGCAGAGGAAGTCAATTACAGTTGGGGAGATTTACTTAGATGCATTATAGGTGCTAGAGAACAGGTACTGCCCAAATAGTCGAGTATCTTCAAGTGGTTGAGTACTGTCTCCCACAGTAGACTTCAAAATTCGTTCAAACATTTTACCATGATTATGCAACATTTTGCTATGGTCATCCAACTTCAGTAAAATTTTACCATGCTCCTCCAACTTGGAGCATACCCTAACCACTACAGCTTTGATCTTAGTGGCAGAAGAACTGCTACCCATTACAGGTACAACAACTGCAGATGCACCGATTGCAGGTGCAGCGCTGACTATTGGTGCAGTACCGATTACAGGTGCTTCGATTTGATGCTTCTGAAATATTCAAACAAATTAGGATGACAAAGGGTAAGTTAAAAATGACAGGATATACTCTTAAAATGATAATAGGCATACAACAAATGATACCAAAGGACTTCATAATGACATAAAAATCATATAAATGTCAAGAAGATAATACAAAATGCCAAAATTAAACAAATAAAATGATAGGAAACCTAAATTAAATGACAAAGAAGCAATAAAATGAATCAAAATCATAAAAAGAATGGAAGATTACCATGGCCTCTTGCACAAGATTTTGCTGCATGCTAGTCTCAGAGGGTTTTATAGCTATTACAAGAAAATTAGGGTTAGCAAAAAACTTTTTAAACGTCACAATTTGGCAACGCTTAAAGTATGTCATCCCCCATCCCTGTAGCTTAAGGAACAAATGTATAGATTCATCAATTCTTGGAAACTTCAGGCTGGGAATAGAAAGGAAAATCCATATCATCAACACCTAAGTACATCCGTGGAGTGATAAAGCTTTATCCGATTTTTTATCAACGGGCGATTGATATTTGGCAAACTCTACTATTTGCCTCCACAAGAAATTATAGACTTGCTCATCCCAGAGGAATCTGTTGAACTGTTGTACATCATGTACCAGATCAATATACTTCACCCAAATGTTTTTCCCCTTGTCCGGGAGGAGTAAGGAGAGTATAATTTTTAACAAATTTAATTGAAGAACATCTTCTGCAAAATAAAATAACACAATGTAATGATAAGAACCTTAGAATATAATTAGCCAAAAATGGCAAATGCAATACAAATATTGGAGGGGTGAGAATTACAATGAAGGACGATGGTAAGGAATACAACACATATGACAAATTAGAGCCTTACCCTGATGTTTTTCTAATTTTGCCTATTTTAAAGCATTATCAATTACCTTCAACCCATTTGTATTCTTCTTCTTAGGGAATCACCTCATTCTAAAATTTGTCATATGTTCAAGATCAACAAATAAGAACTCGTTTGTAATAGGCGAGACACGTGGCCCCAAAATCAAGCAAACATGAATGGGCTTCATTTGAATTATCGTCTCCCCAAATTGGAACTTAATATCACCGAGATGACGATCGAATATTTCTACAACCATCATCGACCTTGTCGCTATTGGATCAATTAGCAGTAAGGGTATAAAGCAGGTGGCACAAAGAACACCCTTCTCCTCTTCAGGTAGAGCTGCAAACATTTTGTTAAGTCCCAAACCTATACACCGAGAGGTGTAATTTTTAGCATTTGAAGTGCCTTTTTTGGCTCTACCCTGCTGTGTTTGGATCTCCTCATCAATTTGTTCATTCATTTCTTTATCAGACTTCATTGTGGAAGAAGAAGAAAAAATATACTTTTATCAAACACCTGGTAGGCAGTAGTCACACAGATGATTTTCCACTTAGATAACACTGAAATTATCCAAAGACACAGATGATTTACCAATAATTTTTAAGAAAACAGTTTGTACGACTGAGACAATTTGTATGCTCGTCAATCACACACACGATTTGTTGAAACGGGGCAATTTTTATTGTCTTTGTAGTGGTCGTGCAGGAAGAAAGTGCTTGAGGAATAAGAATGATTTTTGGCACCAAAGGCTAAACGAACTCGTGCGAATCACACTCTTTATCTAACCCTAGAGAATATTAAACAAATGCCAAATAATATAACTGATGGTGACAGAGTCTGTATGAGCCAATATAACTGATGCATAAATGTATGACCAATTGGTTTCAACAAATGACAACAAATTCATGTAATGGTGACAGGGTTTGCCTTACACGTCTCGAAATAGTAAGGACACATGTAGATGGAGGAACGATTAAAATTGGATACGTGGCATGATAATAATATTTTTAAATGATTTGAACATTTTATATTATTAATTATGAAGTGACATTCGAACTAGTTGAGCCCACGACCTTACCTGTGGAGCCCACGACCTAGAAACCTATTTTAATATTCAAGAAGTTGATATTTTTGGTACAAATGGCAAAAATGTATAAAAAAATGACAAAGAAGATTGAACAAATTATAAAGTTACATAACAAATATGATAACAATCTATTTAAAATGATATAGATGTCTAAAAAATGTCAGAATTGAACTAAATAAGTGACATATTTTTGTTTGCCACAGACGCACAAAAGATTTTCCATCATTTGTTCTACAAGTTGAGTACAGTAGAGTACCATCTATAAGAGTTACGAGTACCATTATTTCTTCTATGCTCAAGGAGTAGAGTACATGTCTTTAATCAAGCACTTATTAGGCTGGAGTCACACAGGCAGTTTGTGATAAATAATCAGGACGATTCTTGCGGTTGAGTAAGACGAAGAAATTGTTCGATGAATTGGGATCACTTTTGGCTCCAAAAACCAGACAAGCTCCTGTGAACCGCAGGTGATACCTAGCCTTAAACGATGTGAAATAGTAACAAAATTGGTGAAAGAGTCTGCCTTCTTATAAATAATAAATCTGTTCAAATGTAGGATAAAATGTACTACAATAAATGACAAGTAGTTCATGAGATGGTGACAATGTTAGCCTTCTGCGTACACGTGGCTTGATATAATAGTTTTAAAGAAGATAAATAATTTTTTACAATTTTTTATTAGGCCGGATGTGACATTTGTACTTGTGGAACCCAAAAATAGGTGGTTGTTTGCTGTAATATTGAACTTTAGTTGGGAAAAATATGGTTTTTCCTCTTGCTATTATCGATTTTGGAATTTATTGTTCCCTGGGTCTAATTTTGTAAAGATGGCAAAAACTAGTATTTATTATCATAATTTCTGAAATATATATAAAAAAAGAAACAGATGCCGCATAGCCGATATATCTTCGTTTTATATCGAATTACTTGTCAGGAAAATAGTGGGCAAAAATTGTCTGAAAAATGAATAGTGCAAGTTTAGAATATCTATGCTCAACCTATGTGCAATGAGGCTGAGTTATTAACTTTCCCATTAGGGGAGTAAAACTATTCATGTTCTTCCTTTTCTCCGTCCTTTTGGCTTATTCTTTTGCTCTTGTCTTCGCCAAGATACCTCCAATATGTTAATGATCATCACCTGGAATTAGAACCGCCACCATCATTTGTTTGATCGTTTTAATCACAATTCTATGGTTCTCTGGTTTAAACCATATTGCATTGCAACTTATTGATGATGTATCACCTTCCCTTCAATTGTCTATGTAAATGCAGGTATGTTTGCAAGTCTTAGTATAGTTTAGTTGATGACCAAGGTTTCAGCAAATTATACCTCACCAGATCCCAAGAATCAGCTGGATATGTGTGCGCTTTTAAACCCAGTTGAGATACCTGTGATTTGTATTTTGTAGAAGGCAGTGATGGAACTTTCACGGTATCAAAGCTGATCCAGAATACCAAATGCAAAGAACTTAAGGTAATTGGATCGTCCAATGGCCTTTTATGTATTCAATATTTTGTAGGTGTATCTCTACATATTTGTAACCCTGCTACTGTAAGAATCCATTGAACTACCAACCTCTAATAACGATCTTAAGAGTAAGAAGAACCACATTATGAGGGGATCCGGGTTTGAGTTTGTTACTTCTACCGAAGAATACAAGGTTATAGGAATAGTGGGCTTTAATAATGAGTCGAAGGTTCAAGTATACACGTTAGGGTCAGATTCGTGGAGAACATTAGAGAATGTCCCGCATATGAAGATGGGCATTGGGTTTACATTAACATTCGTCAAAGGGTCATTTCACTAGATTGCCAAAATTAAGTACGAGACTTACAAAGTGTATCAGATTATGTAGTTTGATTTAAAGAATGAAGAATTTGGAGTTGTTGATCCTAGCCCGGAAGATCCGTTTCCCATCCATGATATTCAACTAGGGGTTATAGGTTGGTGTCTTTTTGTAGTGAATCCTTATTTTGTTGGTCGTACTGAGATTTGGATTATGAAGGAATACGGTTTGAATAAATCATGGACTAAACACTTCACTATTTTAGATGATTTTCTAAATGGGATAAATTCCTCCACTTACGTATTTACTAACAGGGTTGATGTTCGACCTATTTTCTCTCGAAAGATTGACGAATTTACTTTACTCTATAATGATAGAAATCTTATCTCATGCAAATCAGAAAGTGAAGAATGTACCGAGTTTGAAGATATGGGACTTTCACAATTTGAACAACATGAGATTTGGGCTTGTGATGTTTTGATAACATTTGCATATGTTGGCAGCTTCATATCACCAAGATCAGCATGCAAAATGACTCAGAGGTTGTTTGTTTTTTTGTTGATTCTGATTGCATATTCTAATTTTAATTGTTTATTTTGATTGCTGCATCTAGCATCTGAATGCTGAAGCTGAAGTGTAAAAAAAATATTATTTGTTTTATTTGCCGAATCTGAAGTCTGAACTGTCTGAAAACTGTCAAATTGTCAAAATTACATTGTTCTCTATTTTTTTGCACAACATGCTTCTCCATAATCGCATTTAAATTGAAATAATTTTTACCCAACATCAGTTAATTGAAATAATGTCTATTACAATAATCTTCTAATAAAAAATTCTTGCATTCTATCAAATTTAAAAAAAAAATAAAAAAAATCAAATTTGGCTTCACTAATCTCGTTTGCAATTTCCTCTCGCAAAGTTCACATGTAGGCTTATTTATAATCTCCAAATATGCCATCAACATCTAGTGCTTTGTCATTCACAGGAGGGGGAAGATGTAGCCCATTGACATTATCATTATCGTATAGCTCAAAAAGCGCATCGTCAATAGGAGTTTTCCAGAGATAGTTATGCACCGCCATATAAGTAATAACGATATTTCTTTGAGCCAAGAATGCATATGGTGGTATTTGTTTCAAAATTGGAAAGCGTGCCTTTAACACAGCAAAAACTTACTTAATAGCATTTCTCAATTTTGCATGAATATGGTTGAACTTTTCTACCTTTCCCACAGGATTTCCGCCATAAAACCATATGTATGTGTATAAGCAACATCCACCAAATAATATTAATCTGTAATTATTATATAAATATTATCAGCTATAATTAAAATACTAACAACTTATACAATATTAATGCATTAACATAAGTGAAAAATAAATAAATAAGAATACTAGCAGGGGGAATCGGGATTTTTTTTGTTGGATCAAGTACAGTCTTCATAAGAATCTTTGAGTCGTGATCGAATCCTTCCCATCCAGCTATGACATACATAAATATCATATCAAAATCAAAAGCAACCATTACATTTTGATAGCACTCTCCTCTTCCCCGTCCCCTAAGTGTTGCCTGATTCTTTGATGGAATGAATTCACTGATGAAAGTCTCGTGAATAGCACCGACAACACCCTTCGAAATAATTAATTATGCTAAAGATTGATAAAATATTAAAAATAAATATCATAAATTATAACTTAATTGTAATTATACCTTAAACTTTTGCCTCAGACGTCGATGACTCTGAATTTCTGCATTATTATTATCAAATGAAGGAGTTACGATAACCTCTTTAGCAAATTGACACATGGCATATAAAATATCATGAAAGTACTTGAAGATTGTTTGAAGAGAATGTTGGAATCAATTTTGTATCAATCGTAAATCACAATTATGACCAATAATTATTTGAAAGATAACATCTTCTCATTAACCAATAAATGTTTACTATTTTTGAGCCATCCTCTATCATGGAAGTGTGTGCATAATCTAATAAATACATCATTCTTCATCCTTAACATCTTATATCATATTGTAGATGACCCATTTAAAAGCTTTTGGGCATAAACAGCCCCTGAAAGATCAGATATATTTTCAAGTTCCCTTGTGATTCGAGACTTGCGTATATACTTTAATACACGCCTGAAGAGTATAACCCTTAAAATTTATTTCCTTTGTTCCGGCGTCATTGATACTATTTAGAATATACAATTTATCAATCAAAAGTTAAACAATTTAAATAAACATGGAAAAGGCAATAATCAAATGAAGACTAACATTATTTATTTAAACAATATTACACGTAGATTCACATAAGTTTTCTAACCAAACTCAAACAATGAATTCAAACTGACAAACTATAAAGAAGTTCAAGGAAAACCATAATAATTCACTACAAATTAAAGCTAATCATCATTTTTTAACCAAGAAAAAACACATCCTCGTTATCGATACACATCTACACTTCCCTATATTTTTTCTTCTTACAGAAAGCGTTAAGAGCGGTGACATATAAAGGATCAATTTTGGATTGTTTGTTATTGTTGTCTAGCTTTGCAATGCGTTCTGTGGCCGTAGGTTTTTCTTCATTAGTCTTTGGAAATGTACCAAGAATATAATCCAATTCTTCTTTTGCGTTCATTTTTTTTTCTTTCTTTGGACATTTTGTATGTGATAAAGTCTCAGAGTCACAATCAAGAGTAATTGGAGTAGTAAATTCTCTGACTTGATTACGTGCTTTGTCTTCGTCATCTAGATCAAGTAGAATTTAATTTTCATCAGATGGAGATCCATCATACTCATGGGGCATCCCATCCTGATGCATAGACCAGTCTTGGTTATCAAACAAGTATTTCATATCCTTTTCCCATTGCATTGGCTTGATTTTGAATTGATTAGCTTCTTTGTGAGTCTCTATGTGATAATAAAAAAATAAAAAAATAACTTATACATTTTCCCTAAAGAATAATAAATAAATTAAGTAATTTGTAATACTTTCCTTAAGGTACTCGTCCCATCTCTCTTCTGGCCAATTAATTTGTCCAGCCGTTTCATCATATCCATAGCCAATAACTGTAAAGAGTTTAACCTATACTCCATACTTCATTCTCAAATTATTCCATAAGTTCTTTAACTATCTTATACTATACTCATTTCCTAGTTGTTTTTTCATGTTAATAACGATAAAATTCCAAGCTGAAATTGTTAGGCTGAACCCTTTTCTTTGGTCTTTATTAACTTGATCAATGTAAAGATCAATAAATACCCTCCTTTGATCATCCATCCAATTAGCCCTTCCTTTAGTTATCTTTTCATTCTCCTTACTTTTATTATCCCTCTGTGTAGTTTTAGCTCCATTACCTATGCTTTTTTTAGAGGCCATCCTATAAATGACATTAAAGTTTATATGTACATTAATTTAACGATCGTTAATATATTTACATGAACTATCTTCATCCATGGGTTTGGTAAGATCCATATTGCATTTTAAATATTAAAATACAATAATACAAACATGTTTCATAAAGGTTGGAGAAAATTTATATAGGAGGATGAAGTGATGCATACTGTTTACTTTGGCCCACATATAAAGCAAAAAGTTGGAGGAACTTTATGGTAATGTATTTCTTATAGCATAAACACAGAACCTGATATAGAAAAGGTGATGTGGTCCATTATGGTCACAATCCACACTCTCGAGCACAAACACCATATGCAAATTAATGTGTAAACTAATCAAACATTCCCGCCTCAAGCTTAACCCTTCCCATCTTTACAAAATTTACTAGCTGCAATAAATTTACATGAACAATATCTCTGTCATTAATTAGGATTATATACATACACTTATTATTATCAAAATAAAAAATTACAAGCATGTTTCATAAAGGGAACTCGTAAATTAATATGAACATATAGCTTTTTTACCTCAAATCTCGATCTCGGATCATGGTTGTTTGCATTAACTCAAATCTTAATCTCAGTTGATGATGATGCAATTTCTATTAAGGTGAAGCTTTCAATCTCAATATAAAGACCATTTCTTCATGAAGCCAACAATTCCCTTTTTCCATTAGCTAGGGTTTATTAATGAATATAAAATCAAGATATCATATGGTTGAATATTTAAAGAGATCACATGGGTTTGATAAGGAATATAATATTAAAAGAAAGATTTAAAATATTTTAGTTGTGGAGAAAAACCAATGCAGTAGAGTTTGAGAAGAATAAATCAAGGGTATTTTAGGATTTTCAAAAGTTTACTTAAAGTACGTATTTGAGTCCGCCAAATTCAGTATATTTGAGTTCATTAAAGCTAGAAATCTTGACTTATTAAAATGGGTGAAAATGGGGGTGCCAATAACAATAAGTATTTCTTTTAAGGAGAAAAACAAACACAACTTAATTGACGATTATAACTTAATATGCCCAGATAAGACAAATAAGTAAAATAAGTGAAAAAAACAAACAGCCTTTTAGTGTATTTTATTTTTCCTTTTCTCCTAAAAATATCTAAAGCATTATGCTTTCCTGTACTCAAGTTTTATGCTTTTTCCTATATAAGTATCTATATAAATCATGATGGTAAAATTTTAGTCATATGTCGTTTGCTACGCCTTGACCTTGTTATTATGTTTGTACTTCCATTTATTCAAATTACCAATATGGAACTCCAATCCTAAACCCCTTAGTAATAATAATTGTGTATTTACAACTATACAAGTAAGAGTGAACTATGTTCTCAATAGGCTTGGAATATAAAAAGACTTACTAGTCTTACAAATTGGTTCCCCTAATAAATAGGTTGATGCATAGCTGAAAGAGAGAAAGAAAGAAAGAGATTTTAGTTTTCTTGCTTGAACCATGGGCCACCTTCCACCAGAAATCACAACTGAGATTTTCTTATGCCTTTCATGTTGAAGATTAGGAAATTTTGTAAGTGCGTGTTCATGGTTAAAAGTTCGGGTAGCACGAGCAATTTTAAAGATCCAGAGATAGGTTGCAATAAATTCAATTTTAAGTTGGAGATTGTTGAGTAATGAATTTGAATTGGTTTCGTAGAAGTTCATTACATTTGTGGGATGAACGATAGTCAAGACAAAAATATAAAATCCTTCTAATGATTTTTGGTGTTTCTGTTTAAACAAGAGTTTAGTCTGCCCAAACAGGAGAGGCAGAGACCTCTCTATTCGAATAGAGTTTGTCTATATTTGAAAAATTGTCTCAGAATAGGTTGAGAGACTCTATTAAGGCATATAATTACAATCAACAAGATATTTATTTGAATTATGGTATAGTTGGTCATAAGAAGGAAGATTGTAAATTGATGAAGAAAAGAAGACTTGTAAAGAGATGTTCAGTGACTTTCTTCAGGGAAGGTAAAATTTTTGATAGTGCCTTCAATCTTATTTCGAATAATTTGTGTGATATAACTTGTAATATTTGGGATAAACCATATGTAATGTGATTTGTAGTACTTGGGATGAATCATGTTAGTTACCGTATGGTATTTGTAGGAAGTTTAAGTTAGACCTGGATGCTTCATTGCCACGTCAAGTAAATATGAATTGTCTAGATATGGTGAGTGTTATCACATAGTACATAATGGAGATGTTAAGATTACATTAACGAATGATAATTCATTAAGTTTGGGCATGGTGCAATATATCTCTATTATTATTAGAAATGTGATTTCGAGTAAAGTATCGGCTTTGAACCCTTTAGAACAGTAAGGACCTAAATTTGTAGCTCGAATGGCCTCTTACAACAAATGTACCTGCGACACAAGTGTAATAAAAAGATAATATAAATTGACTCAAGTTTTAGTGTGGAAACTTTTGAATAAGTAAAAACCACGACCTCAGCTCGAGGATTTAGTAGGGATAACTTTATTGCTTAATGTAGTAGCCTACTCGCAGCTTTTTAAGACTAGTCAAATACTCGAGGGCTACATCAAAGTCAACTAAGAGACTCGAAGCCCAGCAAGGTAACACCCAATTCCATGAAGTATTTTGAGATTAACCGAATACTTGAACACTCGAAGGCATCATCGAAGCTAATCGAAGCCAAAGCCAAAGACATTTAGTCAATACCAATTCTTGAGAGGCTTCGGCCATATTAGTGCATGGTCGAAGGCAGACATACCTGACAGCCAGCTCACCAGGCAGAACAGTGGAAATAAGCCGCCAGACAACTACAGTGTCCGAACCGACTTCACGTACAGGACTGCTACCCTAGAGGATATACATGTAATCTGATCTCATATGGTGACTCACCCTTTCCTATCTCCTATAAATTGGAAAGGGGAAATACTGTGAAGAGGTTAGAAAAAATCAACCTAAACCCCTACAATATTACCTTTAACTACCCTGTAACCTTCTCTCAATTTAAGCTGTAACCAAATTCAATATTGTAATGGCCAAATTTTGTATGCTCAAAATGATTAGGAATTAGCTATCACAGCAATGAACCTATAATAATACTTTAATGGAAACTAAGAAATGGAAACATGTGTTTTTAGAATGGAAAACCTCTGAATAGTTAAAAAATCACGACCTCGTATGGAGGATTTTTATAAAAGTATCTTTATTGCTTGAAGTGTATATCTTTATTATAAGTGATCTCTAAATATAGAAATGCTTTTAATCTCGTAAATAAGAAGTTTGGGTAATTTTTCTGGTCTCTGTCTCTTGTGAAACTTTTCCTTTATATACGCTTTTCCCACAACTCTTCATCATGCTGGAACACGTTTTTTGAATAATGTTGTTAGTGGTGGTTGACTGAATGACTAACGAGTTCATGAATAACAAGTGTCTTTGACTGGATAACATTTTCCGAGTTTAGCTCGATCCACATTCTTGTGTAGTTCGTGGGGCTAGTTGGAATGTTGACTGGAGTGTTAAGTGTTAAAAATACGTGAGCCTGAGATGGAGGTAAATTGAGCTTCATGAGCTCGATTTTGAGTGAGATCGAGGGATAAGTCCCTACAATCGCCCCCTTGCAACTAAAGTCACTAGTATCTTTGGTTGAGAAAGAATGTGTTAAAAGTTTAAAATTCGAAACAAATTAATGATAGCGTTTGACTTGATGGAAGTTACGTGATATTGGGAAGTGATGGGTATTAAATGATAATCTGGATGTGGATGTATGTGATGGTTGCATTTGAATTGTTGCGTCTGTAATGAATGATGACGCTTGGGAAAATGTACATTCACAATAAATGTAGAGTTATATAAATAGTACTTGTAACAAATCTTTGAAAACAGTTCCCACTTGCATAAGTTTTTTTGAGATGGTGAAAACTCATAGGATAGTTCTTGAAGAGAGGATTGCGTCTAAAATGCGGAGGTTGAAGTTGAAATACTTTTGTAACCATTCCATGAAAATGTCGGTACCCGCTCCTATTCCTCTGACGTACCAAGGTTTGTCGGAAGGGGAAGCGGTTGAAGCTAAGGAAGATTTCTACTATAAGAGGAGGTTTCATGTCGCTGTGTTGACATGCGTGGACCGGTGGGCCTATCTCCGCACTCTTGCCGAAAATAGGGTTAAGGCTTTATATGCAGGGGTAGGAGTATCTACGGGGCAGATATGCTGATCTCTTGTGTTACCATGGATTCTAAGGTTGGGCCCTCTTCATCTCTACCAACTCTTCAGTGGTGGTGGCTATTGGAGAGGCGGTGATGGCAGTAGAGGAGGAGAATTAGAAGTGGGAGTCTGCTGATGCATTTCCATCGCGTTTTGGCGCACAGAAGACCTTCATTTTGCTTGGTGGGGGTCAGTACTGAGTTCAATACTTGCATAGTTTCCATTGGAAGTTCGACTGGACTTCGACCAAACTCATGTGAGGGAAACTTTTTGTTGTGTCCAATATCTTCTTTGCATCAGAGTAAAAAATCACTAAATCAAGAAGAACTAGAAGACATGATGCCTCGGCATGCCTAAATGACCTGTGACTTTTAACAAATAGGGAAAACTTATTATCTGTAAAGTACCTGAAGTTTGGTGCTGGACATATAATATTTTTTCATATTCCTAAGGTCGATGTGGTGAAAAACTTGATATTTGTAAATTGTATATAATGCTGTCATCATGAATAAAAGTTGATATTTAATAAACTGTATATAGATAAATTTTTAGAATTGAACTGAATTGTGTTGGGTATTGGGGTGAATAACTGCTTATAAGTGATGAAGCAATGTTGTAATGCTGCTCGAACTGAGATCATTACGTGCTGACAATGTCGTTTTGATATAAAAATGATTTATGTTTTTAACAGGCGAGGGAGATATATTATAGAAAATATGTAATCGTAAAATTTCAAGCTGCTATAGGTCGACAGATATACAACTTGTGGTAGCGTAAGGTCGATTATAGTAACTAATCTGTGTACTGGAGAGGGGATAAGTTCAAATAATTTATTTTAAGATTTTGGGTTTTGCTATTACGAGATATAAGGTAAAAAATTACGTATTTGAGGGGAAAGTGTGTGGGAAACGTAGAAATACGGGTATGATGATCTATAAAAAATGGGGGATGGATTAGGATGGTACATACTCAATCTCAGAGGATTCTTTATGCCGCAGAAGGACGATTGGCTATAAAAATTGCTGAAGTACGTGAGAGGATCTTTGGCTCGTTTGGTTATGATACTGAGCTACCGGTGAGGGAATGTGAGCTCGAAGGTTTAGATGTAAGGAGTAGAGAACTGGAGTATGCTCATTATTTTTATGAGGTGTGCTTTCGTAAATTGATTAGGGATACGGTAGAATGAAAAAAGTTGGTGGGTTCGATTGTTGAAGTTGAGATTAAATTCGAAGATCTGAGGATCGGCGAATAATGTGACGGGATGACATCGTTCAGTTTACTAAGGCTGCGATAGATGTTGTATAAAGTGTTGCTCATAAATAATATATTTGTTTTGAATGTAACAGAAATGATATAATTCAATCATATCCTCTATAGGTGCGAATCTGTTTTGATACTGTTTTAAAAAATAATTTGAATAATTTTAAAAATTTGTACAGTTTAGAAAATGACATCAATCACTATAAGTATGATAAGCAAGGACAGAGAAACAAAAATATGAAAATACAGAAGCTTCTTAGTTTGTTTTGTATGTAAAAGGAAATATGACTTTGATATTGCACAGAGTGAGTCATCATGAGTGTGGGAAGGTCAGGAAAAGATATAGAAATAGGGAGAAAAAATATGTTAAAAATGAGAGGAGTTGTAATGATGGAAAGGTAGTTTTATTGAAAAGCTATAAGGCATAAAACATGGAGGGTAGAAAGAACGTCTCGGTCCTAGAATCAAGGACGGTTCGTGCGAGGAGCAATAAATGCTAGCTGCTTGAGAGAGAAAGTATAAATAGTACTTCTTCATCTTCAATCAAACGTTTTTCAACTTCTAAAAATTTGGAGTGCACTCAGAGAGAGAGACGAAAGATCAGGGGATTTGATAAAGAGTTATCCGATGGTGATCAACGGTTGAAGATGGCAAAAGATTCTGAATCTCCTAGGTGGCTATACAGCAGCGTTGTGAGGGAAAGGCTTAATGCAACTGCCGATTCTCATTCAGATACTGAAGGTTAGTAAAGATGTATGCAATATATGTTGACGTATATATATGTTAAAGATGTATGTAATATATATAAACGACTGATTAGAGATATATGTAGAATATATATATACATAGATGGAAGAATGATAAATACCTTAATCTGTATGTAGGTCGAACGTGAGAGGCATATGTGTTGGGTTGAAAACGCGCCTGTAGAAATTATTTTTAGGATGGGTAATTCATTTGTTAATGAGGTATCGACCTCTGGTCAGACGAATGAGTCTGATAATGAGGGGGAAGTAGGATTGGAACAGTTCTCGGGTTTCCCTGGCCAATTGATATCTTATCCTATTAGTTCTGATGCCTCTAGAGAGTTTTGAAAAGCTAAGGCGACTGTAGGAGGGATGTGGGTTAATTGAGTAGAGTTTGTCGGTAGGCAGTTTAGCGGTTGTAGGGTAGCGGATTGGAAAGTGGATTTTTATCTGCTGGCATATTTGGAAGTGGAAAAATGAGATAGGGGTATAGATGAATCGATCTCGTTAGAATATTTTGATGGGGATCTCCGGAGTGACATCTCAGAGGGTTTTTTGTGTTATCTATCTCAATTTGAGTATGGGTTGAGCCTTCCCTTCATCAATTTTGCGAAGGGGATTATGAATGCAATTATGACATGTCTTGTTCAATTGATCGCAAAAATGTGGGAGGAATAACCGTATGTGACCATCTGAATGAAAAAATGAAAGAAGGACGGAAAAGTGAGGAGGATAACCCCTTAGGACATTTTGCAGTTTTATGAGGTGAAGAATTATAAGGCCAGTGAGGGGTCATATTTCTGTGCGAGCGCAACTCAACATCACTTCTTCAATCTAAATTTAGCAGGTTGAACCTGGAATGACAACATCATATGGGTGAAGGGTAATTGTCTTCAAAGAGATGATGAAGAATCTTTGGACCTTCGGTTTAGAACTGTAAAACATAGCAAGTATAGACATGCATAGATATAATTATTGTTATGTTTTGCTGATAACTGTAGTTGTTAGTAAAAGATGTTGTTCATTGCAGATGTGAAGTCTAAAGTAGAGAGGAAGGAATCTCTGTTGGACAAAGTTGCAGAGGAGGAGACTGAGCTCGAATTTGTGTTGGAGGGACTCGGCCTGAGTAGAAAGAAGAAGGTTGATAGTTGGTCAAAAAAGGTTCGAAAAGCTCGGTCTACCAGATCGTTGGCGGGTGTTGATGAAGGGAAAAGGCAAGTAAGTGGTGAGGAGGCTGAAACTAATTTTTCTAAAACTCCTGGAATTAGCAGTTCAGCTCAGTCGAATCCTGTTAAGTCGAGCAAAATAACTCTAAAATATCTGAAGAAACGAATGCTAAAGGCCCTGTCGGCCTCTGGTACCACTGGAAGTGGTGAGGCCGTGAAAGATAAGAGGAGGAGGGTCAAACCCTCGGGGGAGTCAGGAGAGAAGGTCCCCGAGGGGCGATCTGCTGTGGTGGATGACCTCAAAGTGGTCGAGGAAAGGGCCAGGTTGGCGGTCCTCCACGAAGAGGAAACACACGAGCAATATGGTAAGTTTATATTATCGAAAATAGTTGCTTAATATGTTTCGAGCTAATCGCTGAGATAAATGTAATTTTTACAGGTTGCTCGTCTTGTTAAGGGGATTTGGCTCAGCATTGAGGAAGAAAAAAGTGAGCTGAAGAAGGCAAATATCGAGCTGGGAAAAGAATTAGCTCGATCTATGACTGACACTTTGAAGGAAGTTAGGCAGCTGAATGTTTCTCATACCGTGGCGATTGTTCAGTTGCATGTGGAGACAAAGGACAATCTTGATGAGATGGTTGAGGAGCATGACAGACTAGAGCGTCATTTGATGCTGAAGGGCTATTCTGAGGAGGAGGTGGATGCCATTAAGGCGGGCACCTATGCTGAGGAGGTAGCGGAAACGGTGGGGATCGCGGACGGTCATGATGGTGCTTCCTGCCAGACGGTGCTCGACAATCAAGGGGACAATGTCGAGCTCCCAGAAGGTGGTAGTGAGAAGGTAGGGTAGAAATGTGTGTTTGTATAAATATTTGTAAGTTGTTTGAACTGTGTGTGGGGAAGTAACTTCTGTAGATTGACTTTTTTGTATAAACCTTTTGTAGGCACTTAGAGAGATGAGTCTCAGAATAAAAGATCTAGAATCTGGACTTGCCTGGGAAAGAGAGACCTCTAAAGCCTTGTTGTCTGTGCAAGCAGAGCTGTATGTTAGATCGGAATAGGTCTTTTGACTTGTATGTTATACCAACGGTAAGTTATCAAGTAAATAGGATATAGATGCATGGTAAAAATCCAACGCTATTAATATAGAGTAGCATATTGAAAGTATGTACCTTGTACGTCGAAAGAAAACTCATGAAGTGTTCATCTGAGAATGAACTCCAAACTTTTAGTCTAATAGTATTTGGACTGTAGATGTTTAGAAATCATATAATCTCTTTAGAAATGTAGTATGTATATATTCAAAGGCTTTCCTGAATCGAATTGTACTAAAAATTTTTATATTTTCCAGGTCGAATTAGATTCATCTTACTCACATGAGGACAATGTACTCATGTGTAATCGGGAATTTGCAAAGCAGTTCGATAAGATGAAGGAAGCGAACGAAATAGGGAAGATCAATACGTAAAGGCGCATTTTAAACTTGTCGAGGTGACCTAGGCCATTTCTGACCTGACTCTTCAGGTCGAAGAGAAAGATGCTGAGATAAATAAGGGATTAAAAGAGCTAGCAGAGGTAACAGAACACGCCAAGAAGCTTCAGCGTCGAGTTGACGAGGTGGCTGTGAAGCGTAAGCAGGCCGACATGGCTTAATATTATGTTCAGGCATTGGAATAATCAGAGGAACGATTTTGATTTCATCTCTAGAGATGTAGGAACGAGCAGGAGCGAATGAGACAAAAATTGGTCAAAAAAGACAATGAGCTGAGGGTAGCTCTAGAAAAACTATCGGCTTCGGAAGCCACAGCTGAATATTTGTAAATAGCCCTACCCGCCAAGGATATAGAATTCCGGGAAATGCAATGATGGTGTAACAATTAAAACGAGAGGGTTGCACGAATTAAGGCCTAACTAGCACAGTCCATTGCGCGTGCCAAGAAAGCTGAGGCTAGAGAACGTTCAGGGGGAAGTAGAACTGAGGATAAGACTCCTTTAGTTTGAGGAGATGTAGTTAGTCTCTCAGGTAGAATTAGAGAGCTAGAGAGTGACGTATCTCCTATTCAGGGGCATATCCTGAAGGGAAATACGAACTTGAGGGAATGCTAGTAGAAGTTGGATGCTGTTCTTATCAGGGAGAAAATTTTGAAAGGGGAGATAAATGTAAATGAATCATTGTTGAAGAGGAAAGAAGAATTATTGAAAGATATTCTGGCTAGGGAAGAGTTGAACGCAGAAATTAGGAGACTTCGTACGGGTTGTAGGCTTAGAAGCCATCTACCTTGCTGAATCAGCTAAGTATATGCAAAAAAGTTTAAGGAGAATGCAATCTATCATGCTAAAGTCGATGCGGAAAAGACTGAATAGATGAATGAGTATGCTAGGTTAGAGTCACGCCTTGAGTAGGTGAGAGCGAAATTTACAATAATGGTCATACCTGATGCGTCACACTTCGACCTGCTAATAGCGATTGTTGCATACTTTGCAGAAGAAGTAAAAAGAATTGAGTCGAAATGAGATACCTTGTTCAAAACACTATTAGATATGGGATGCATTTGTGGAGCTAAAATAGATCGAGGAAACTGTCTAGGCGTCATGGAGACCCAACTGGGCCCTTGAATTGCTGAACTGATAGAATCGTGTAGAGCTACTATGATCCGCAAGCTAAAAGTTCAAGCTCTTAATGTATGGGGAAGCACTGCTGACTCTCTATCAGCAGAAAAGAAACCCTTATAATATGAATTTGACCTAAAAATAAATAGTATCTATCGCAGACATATTGAAATAGATGAAAGCTAGTATGACCATTGCCTTTCCTTGTGTCGGGTGGGGTCTTTGATATAAAACAAATTTTTTACATTCGTTTCAATCACAGAAATGGGTTGAGTTAAACCAAGTTGAAACTTGATTTGAACTATAGAAATATCGAAGACATATTGAAAGAGCTGAAAGATAGTATGACTTTTGCCTTATCTTATGCCTGGTAGAGTCTTTGATGTGAAACAAGTTCCCACACTTGCTACAATCGCACAGATTTAGTTGAGTCAGGAAAATCAAGTAATATCCTTGATCCAGCTGGTATAAATGATCCAAACAAGTTGAAAAAGATGAAGACTAGTATTACCTTTACCTTATCTCTTGTTTAGTAAAGTCTTTGATATGAAACAAGTTTCTACACTTCCTACAATCGCAGAGATTTAGTAGAGTCAGCCAAATCAAGTGATATCCTTGATCCAGTCAGTATAAATGATCCAAACAAGTTGATAAAGATGAAGACTAGTATTACCTTTGCCTTATCTCTTGTTTGGGAGAGTTTTTGATATGAAACAAGTTTCTATACTTGCTACAATCGCAGAGATCTAGTATAGTCAGCCAAACCAAGTAAAATCCTTGATCCAGCCGATATAAATAATCAAAACAAGTTGAAAAATATGAGGACTTGTATTACCTTTGCCTTATCTTGTTGGTAGAGTTTTTGATATTAAACAAGTTTTTACACTTGCTACAATCGCAGAGATGTTATAGAAGAAGTCAAATCAAGTGATATCCTTAATCCAACTTGGATAAGATCAATTATAAGCTAGTATTATTTACGCTTAAATCTGTAGAATGTGGTCAAATATTCGTGAAGAGAATGATATTGTTCAAAAAAAACTTTCATTGATAAGTTTAGAATTTACATTGGATGGAGATGAGAATCTCACTTTTTGAATTAAAAAACAAAAAGCAATTAATGGAAATGGAGTAATAAGACGCCTAACGATAGTACCGTTTCAGTCACCTAGTGTTCCAAGGATTTGAAATGGGGACTCCCTCTTCTACCATGAGATAGTATGATCTCAGGCCTGAGAGGCCTATGATAATGAATGAACCCTCCCAATTGTCGATTAATTTTCCAGCATGAGGCTCTTTGCGATGTTAAAGAATTTCTCTGAGGACGAGATCTTTGATTTGGAAAGTTCGGCTCTTGACTAGGCTATTATACGATCTGGCAAACATATGATGATATTGACCTAGGTTAGCGATGACGCATTCCCTGGTCTCATCTATCATATTGAGGTTGCAAGCAAATTCGAACTCATTTTCCCCGTCAGTCAGCTCATGATCGCAAATTGGATGATGATATTCAGAAGGAATAAAAGCCTCAGTGCCATAAGCAAGGAGGAATGGAGTACACACAGTAGATTGTTGGGGGGCTGTTCGATACACCCATAGGATGTGATGTAGATCGCAAACCCAATTTCCATTTTTCTGTGAGTGAAGCCATTTTTTGAGTCTATTCCACGATGGTTTTGTTGGTAATTTTGGCTTGGCCATTGCCTTGAGGGTAGTATGAATTTTTTGGTAAATGGATGATATTGTGGCAGTTTAGGAAGGTTACAACCTTATATCCCACAAATTTCCATTATCGATATGAATTTGGTGGGGGGACCCAAACCGAGTGATTATGTGGTTCTAGATGAAAGAGATGACCTCTTCATCTTTGGTTCGACATAGTAGAATTGCTTCTACCCATTTTGATAAGTAATCGGTAGCTATGATTAGGTGACGGCAATTACCTAGAAAATTAGGGAATTTGCCGACAAGGTCTAGTGCCCATCTTTTGAATGGCCTGAAAACCTTGCTTGCATGGAGTTCAAGCGCAGGGGCGCGTATCATATGTCAATGTCTCTGGCAGGTGTCACACCTGTAGGAATACTCTTCGGCTTGCTTACGCATGCCAAGCCAGAATACTCCTTGAGTGATAGCTCTGTTCACTAATGATCTACCTGCGGCGCGGGAGCCACAGGTTCCTTCGTGTAATTCATGGAGCAGTTCATCTGATTTTGACATGGAGAGGCACTTGAGGTAAGGCCCTGTAACAGAAAGGCGGTAAAGCATACTATTTTGAGAAATGTAGCACTTCAAGAAGTCTATCACCTGTCAGTGCTCTTTTGGATCTACTGGGAGTGGTCCGTTGCAATTGTTGTCGACACCATGGTAGGCTAAGAAAGGCTTTCACCAATTGTTGTCTCCCCCTTTATCACCCCCAGTGTTGATCGTGTATACAGATATGCGATCAATGCTAGGGGTTGAAATGATTTCTATCTGTAGATATCGAGCTTCTGTTCCTAAGACCCTGGCTAGATATGCCAAGGAATCGGCGTATCTGTTTTCACCTCGAGAAAGATATTCGAGAGTTGCTTTCGCAAACTTACTCATCTTATCTGCAACGAGGGCTGCATATTCGATCATCTTCCTGTTCTTCTTGTATTGCTTGGAATAGTGATGAATGATGAGTAATAAATTTATGCAAACTGAGAGTTCGGGGACATCGAGCTCAAGTGCGAGGTTCAGTCCGTGAATGAGGGCTTTATACTCGGGGATATTATTTGAGGCCTCAAAATCCAAGCGGATTGATTTCTCAATTCTGTCATTAGAAGGGTTAATCAAAATGATCCCGATCACTAACCCTGTGGGTCCTGCTGATCCATCTGTGAGAGGCCTCCACCCTGACATAGTAATCTAGTCAGCTTGTTTGTCGAATGGCTTGGGGGTTGGATTCTCTGGTGTGTCTTCGGTAAGGTCCGGTCGTGCTCCTCCTACTCGGGATCCTCTACTAGAAAATTCACGAGAAAATTGGCAATGGCCTGACCTTTTACAGAATGACGTTATTCAAACTTGATATCATGTTCTCCCAAACTTATTGACCACTGTTGCACTCTTCGTGACTTCACTTTTTTGGACAGAACTTCCCGAAGTGGGTAGTTTGCCATAACTTTGACGGAATGTGATTGGAAGTAGTGCTTGAGTTTTTGTGAAGTATATACATGGGTGAGAAGAAGTTTCTCAATTTTAGAGTACCTTATTTCTGCTGGTGTGAGTGTTTTACTGATGAAGAAGACTGGTTTCTCTATTTTCCCATCTAGGCAAATGAAAACTGGGTTGAGAAAAGTATCTATGACTGCTAGGTAGATTATCAGTTCCCCATTACCTTCCGGGGCGCTCATTATGGGAGACCTCCCCAAATAAATTTTAAGATCCTAAAAAGCTGTTTCGCATTCTGGTGTCCATGTGACTTCTACAGTTAGCTGAGCCTTTTCTTTTTTTGGTACATCCGCGGAGTAATAGGAATAGCTAATGACTACGGACTGAAGATTTAGAGACGAAACGGTTGATCGTGGCAATCTTTCCGCGAGTTGTTGAACGCCTTTTGCTGTCTTTGGAGAAGGCATGTCAAGGAAAGCCCGAATTTGGTCCGAATCGGCCTCAATCCCTTTCTTGCTGATAAGGTGGCCTAGAAAGCAGCCAGAATGTACCCTGAATTGACATTTATCAGGGTTGAGACACATTCTGTAAGATCAAAGGAAGTTAAATATAGTATTGAGATCTGAGAAGTGATCATTTGACTGTACGCTTTTACACAAGAGATCATCGATGTAGACTTTAATGATTTTCCTTAGGTGTGCTTTGAACATGGAAGTCATCAATCGTTGATAATAGGCACTTACATTTTTTACCCCGAAGGGCATGACTTTGTAATAATATAGGCCTCTTTCGATGATGAACGTTATCTTCTCTTAATCTTCTTCCTAAAGAAAAATCTGATTATACCTGGAAGCAGCGTCCATCATGGACAGGAGATCATGTCCTGCTGTGGAATCAAGGATCTGATGAATATTAGGAAGAGGGAAACTGCCCTTTGGAGTATATTTGCTCAGATCTGTGAAATCTACGCAAACTCAAACTTTTTCACTATTCTTTGGGACAACGACAATGTTGGATATCCAGTCCGGATACTTCGCTTCTCGAATGAATCCCACCTTGATCAATTTCTCAATCTCGGTGTTTACTTCATCTCGGGGATGAGGTAAAAGTCGCCGCTAATTCTGTTTGACAGCTGTGACATTGATATTGATGGCTAACATGTGGCAAGCCATGGCCGGATCGACTCCAGGCATTTCTTTGAAGTCCATGCAAAAACGTCTTGATTTAGTTGCAAGAATTAAATAAGAGTATCTTTCTCATGCTGAACTAGCTTGGTTCCGATGAACGTACCTCTGCTAGGTCCATCAATGTTGACATAGTTCGTGGGCACCTCTGTGGGTGGTTGATCATTGAGGTGATCAACTTTCTACAATTGCTATGCGGCCAATCTATCTAAAGTATTTAGGATGGCAGAGACAGTATTTTTACAATCTCGAGAGAGTTTCTGACTACCTCTGATCTCATAAATACAGTTGTCGTGTTTGAATTGGAGTGCTTGATGATAAGTGGAAGCGATTGCTTCCATAATGTGTATCCTGCAGCGGCCCATAATCCCAAGATAGCGTGATTTTGCATTGATGACATAGAAAACAACATCGATAATGGCTGGTCTTGCAGTAATAGGTAAGATGATCTTGTCTACTCTTTCCTCCCTGGGGCCATTGAATCAACTGATGTCGGTGTTGCTCTGAATAACTTGGTCGGCCAAACCCATCTGGTCGATCGTACTCTGAAAAGAATTTCAATACCGCTCTCATTATCGATCATCATTGTGTGCATAAAAAACTGTTTCATCTTGAGCATTATGACTAATGCATCATGATGTGGAAATTTGACGTGGATAGTATCGCAATCTTCAAAGGAAATTCTGAGTCGGCGATTACTCATCTCGGGAAGAAGCTTGGATTTGGAGATCTAATTGATTTCAATCATGTTGTTGAGGTGTATATAGTAGAGATACTTTTCCTCGGCTTTATCATTGACCTAAACAATTTTGAGCTGCTTCTTATAGTTGCCATCTTGGTATGACTTCAGGTCAACAATGTACTCGAACATTCGTCCCTCTTTGAAAATGTACTCGAGCAACCGCTCTGGAGCATAGCAATTGTCAGTAGTATGATGATTAACCTTATGACGTAGGCAAAATAGTCGATTCTCGATGGGATCCAATGGTTGAAAGATGCGGTAGAGTGGGTCCTTCAATAGCAGTAAAAAAATTGTGAAGATTCAAACATTCAGTTTTGGGAGGACGGGTCTGTCCTGCGGACCACTTTTTTAAGGGTACCCAGTATTTCCCTTGGTGCGTTTCTGATCTCCCTGTTCCTCCTTGGGTTTGCTGATTCGATCTGTATGCAGGGCTTTGGTGAAGAGGACAGATTTAGTAGACTTTTTTTTGCTCAAACATCATCCTCACCAAGTTGAAGTAGCCGTTGACTTTGGTGATCATCTCCTCTAATGTTACCGGTTTGTTAAGGAAGAGGCATTCTTTGGCCTTGTAGTCGAGATGGAGAGCATTGGTGAAAGTGGTCACAGTTGTTTTTTGGTCGAGGTTATCCACTTTTCTCGCGAGCTGTATGAATTTCTTTGAGAAATCTTCGAGCTTTTCTCCATGTGACTGCTTAAGACCGATAGGAGAATACAAGTTCTCCTCTTTGTCTCTGTTTTGACCATATGACTTGATGAACTACTTTTGTAGATGATCAAACATGTAGATGGATTCCTCAGGGAGAGAATGGAACCATTGGAGTGGTTCCTCCAATAGGCTTGTGGCAAATAGACTACAGAGAATGTAGTTGAGATTGGAGTACAACTCTAATGAATCACGGTATTGCTGAATATGCTCCTTCGCTTCAGTACCTTTCTATTTGTAAATTTTGGGAGTATGAAAACCTTTCAGTATCTCCATATCGAATAGTTATTTGGCAATCAGACTTCCTTATAACTTCCTGTTATCGCCGGTAGTACCTAGAACTTGTGCCTCGATGAACTCCTTAATCCGTTGGTCTATGTGTTATTTTATGATTTAATGACGTATTGGTTGAATCGCTGGACGTGCTGGCAAGAGATGATGAGTTCCCGTACCTTTATTCAAGCGATCTCATGTTGGAACTTGATATAGAGGTCGCTGGTCTTCCTCCTGACAGATGGAAATCTTGTGACCTTGACTGACTTCTGATTGAACTTCTCACCCCAAATGGATGGAGGGCAGCAGTCCATGAGGTAAATATTCGGAAATGACTTTACTGGCGACTCCCCGGGGTCCCAATCTTTCCCTTATTGAAATGCGGGAGGTCTCTGAATGTTGATCGTGACCCCTGGCTAGAAAAGCTTGCTGAGTATTTTACAGTGCCTCGAGTGTTGTCTGCATCATCATCATCTGATCTTCGTGCCGGTTGAGCACTGTTAAACGAGCTTGTCGTTATGTATCGTGCTCTTTCTCTCGGAGCTCGCGATCCATTTTCAACTAAAGTTCAAGTTTAGCGCATTTCTTTGTCTCGGAATGGAGATTCGCCCCTAACTCTGTGAGCTATCATGGATCCACAAAAAATTTGAACGGAGTTCCTGCGGTCGATCGTCTAGAAGAAACCATAATTGAAAAATGTAGTGAAAAACTGCCTTAGGGTATCGTGGAAATGTAATCTATCCCACAGATGGCACCAAATGTAATGGCCAAATTCTGCAAGCTCAAAATGATTAGGAATTAGCTATCACACCAATGAACCTATAATAATACTTTAATGGAATGTAAGAAATGGAAACATGTGTTTTTAGCGTGGAAAACCTCTGAATAGGTAAAAAACCACGACCTAGAATGGAGGATTTATGTAAAAGCATATTTATTGCTTGAAGCGGATATCTTTATTTCAAGTGATCTCTAAATATAGAAATGCTTTTAATTTCGTAAATAAGAAGTTTGTGTAATTTTTCTGGTCCCTGTCTCTTATGGAACCTTTCCTTTATATAGCCTTTTCCCACAGCTCTTCATCGTGCTGGAGCACATTTTCTAAATAATGTGGCTAGTGGTGGTTGACTGAATAACTAACGAGTTCGTGGGAGACAGGTGTCTTTGACTGGATAATGTTTTCTGGGTTTAGCTCGATCCATGTTCTTGAGTCGTTCATGGGGATGTTTGGAATGTTGACTGCAGTGTTAAGTGTTAAAAATGCGTGAGCCTGAGATGGAGGTAAATCGAGCTTCGTGAGCTCGATTTTGAGTGAGTTCGAGGGATAAGTACCTGCAAATATATATTCAACCTCCTATTCAAATCCTCGCTAGAGGTCGTGGAGAATACCAAATCATGGACTCCATGCAAGTATGTTAGTACAGTAATCTCTCTTATTATTATCTTATAAATTTGTTAAAACCACTATTCTCAGATCATTCTTAAGGTGTAAGAGTGAGATTTCCACTCTACAAAATCACGCCCCTACATTTGGCGCCGTTTGTGCCATACCTACCATCTCCACTCCCTTTATCTTTTACCTTATAGCCATATTCCACCCATTGTTCTACCTCTGCAATCGTTGGCAACTCCGCCGATGGCATCGCCGCCCAACTTGCCCTCATTTGCCAATAATTCGCTTAAACCGATGAGCGCCACACTAACCAGCTACGTCTGGAGCATGAGGATCATTGGCAGGAACTCAAGACTAAATGGCAGGGTCATTTAGATGATAATGATAGACAACACCGAGCCCTGGACGAACTGCGCCATACAGTTTGTGAACTTCAACAAGTCCAAAACCAGGATGCTCCTATGCGTTCTCGGGTACCTGCCCCCATGCGCGTCTTAGTCCACACACGACTCAGGCCACACCGCCAAATTGACGACCCTCAAGCCCACCCTGGTGCCGAAGGTGCCCCCACTGCCATACCCGCTAGTTCCATCCATCCTGGTATCCCTATTACAGAAGATTCGTCTGACTCTACCCTTCGAACCAGTTGACACCCCACATGGCGCCCTGTTCGGGAACGCCTTAGAGAACATAGCGCTGAACACACGCCTAACCCGTAGTCTTTCCACCCACGACCCTAGCATTTTCCCCCTTGACCTGCCTATCTCATACAGTAAGAACTTAACCAAAAATTTAATGCCACCATTCGTACCTGTGCGAGTCCAATCCCGAACTCGTGTAGTTGATTAAATAACCCCATTTTCCTAAAGCTCCTTGCCGTCGAGGTACCTCCAAACTTCCATACCCCTAAAATTTACAAATACCGTAATACCGACCCACATTCCCATTTGCACGAATTCACTACTTTTCTCCAAGCCAACAAGGATGTCTTCGCTTGGATGTTCCACGAGATGCCCGACGTTGACCCCACCCTGGCTTGCCATTGACTTGACCTCATCCTCAAATTCATGGCTATAAAATAGAAGAAACGTACTTTGGCCCCAAGGATTCGGGAAGTAGTGAACCTAAATTTCGTAAAACTCTTAGCCGTTGGGTTTATACAAGAAGTCAATTACGTCGATTGGATCTCAAACATTGTTCTGTCCTCAAGAAGAACGGTAAGATCCGAATCTGCGTCAATTTTACTGATCTCAACGAACACACGCCGAAGGATAGCTACCCTCTTCTGATCATTTCAGTACTTCTGGTTACTACAGCCGGCCATGAATGCCTATCTATGATCGGCGCGACTTCGGGTTACAATCAGGTACCCCTTCTCACTGATGACCAACTTAAAACTTTGTTTATCACAGAACAAGGGATTTGCAATTTTAATGTGATGCCCTTCGAACTTAAAATCGCGGGTGACACTTACCAGTGCCTTGTTACCACTATGTTCAAACCTCTGCTCGGCAAGTCGGTCGAAGTTTATATCAATGACATGTTGTGTAAAAGTCTCCAAAAATATTCCCATATACAAGACTTGATTGAAGTCTTCTCGATACTTCAATCGTACAACATGAAATTAAACCTAGATAAGTGCCAATTCGGTGTTTCCTCCAGAAAGTTCTTGGGTCACCTCATTAGCAAACGAGGCATCAAAATCGACCCTACACAAATTCAAGCCCTCATTGATATGTCCTCGCCCCGTACAAAGAAAAATGTCCAAAAGGTAGCTGGAAAAATAACAGCTCTGAGCCGCTTTATTTTCAAATCCTCTGATCGCTGTACTTGGTTATTTTCCCTTCTACCTGACCAAGGCATTCATAAAGACAAAAAGAAAAACCCTGAAGTTAATTGGACACCTGAACACGAGCAAGCCTTTCTCAAACATATAGCTTACCTTGGTCAACCACCCATCATGAGTACCCCCATCGAAGGCGAAATGCTTTCTTTATATCTCGCGGTCACCGACACTTCTATTAGCTCGGTCCTTATCGGACTCGAAGCTGATATTGAGAAACTTGTCTACTTCATCTCTAAAACCTTGACACCGCCCGAAACACGATATACCAAACTTGAACGACTTCTCCTTACACTCATCTGTACTTCTCGAAAGTTCAAGCCATACTTCTAAGTACACCATATACGTCTTATTACCAGCTACCCTCCTCGAGAAACCCTCAGTAAGAAAGATAAATCCAGATGGGTGAACCAATGGTCCATCTACCTCAGTGAACACGATATAACTTTCAAAAAATAGGTATGTCAAAAGGGCCAGGCAGTCGTCGATTTCCTCGCTGAGTTCCCAGTCAAAGACATCGACTAGGAAGAACACGAAGATGATTAACCCGAAGATCAACCCAAATAGAATGACCCTTAGAACCGTAATACGGGCTAACGTCTCTTTACTGATGGATCCACAGGACCAAATGGTTTTTGGATAGGTATTATTCTGGTCACTCCTTCAAACGACCGAATCAAAAATGCCAGCAAGTTAAACTTTGAATATACCAACAATGAAGCCAAATACGAAGCTTTGCTACATGGCCTCGATCTCGCCCTCGAACTTGGTGTCCCCAAACTAGTTGTATTTACTGATTCATAACTCGTCCAGCGATAGTATACTAGCAAAAACCAAGAGAACGGTTGCATGGCTGAGTATGTAGCCCTCGTTTGCCAGCACATGGATCGTTTCCCTAAAAAATCATCGATTACACATTACCCTCGAGGAAAAAAAAAACATGCCGACGCCCTCGCTTACATCGCAGCCATGTTAGGCCAATTTGAATCTCAAACCCTCCATATTAAAGTACTCGAATGCCCAAGTATCGATCAGATGGAAATTAATACCATCAATTCTGGGGGCGAGAGTCTCGATCCCAAAAACTGGCATACACCATTCCTTGCATACTTCAAAAGTTCTACGGTACCCGTGGACCCAAAAGCCAAACGATTGTTACTCGACAACTGCCGATGGTACACCATCCTTAAAGACGGACTACACTGCAAATCACCAAATGACATACACTTCAATTGCATATCCCAATGTGAAGCAACAACCATCCTTGCTGAACTCCACGAAGGTAATTGTAGGTCCCACACCGTCGGTCGATCAATGGCCCTCTGAGCAACTATACAGGGCCCGTTCTGGCCGAATATAATGAAATAAGCCGAAGAGTATGCGAAGTACTGTGACAAATGACAACGTCATGCCCATAACATTCGAAGCCCCTCCCAAGAAATCCATTGTAGCTAAAGTCACTTGGTCATTTAAGAAATGGGCAATTGATCTGGTGGGCCCTGCTCCCAAAGCTTCGTGCAGCAAAGAACATATTTTAGTCGCTACAGACTATTTTTTCTAAATGGGTCAAGGCCATACATTTATGTCAAATAAGGGAAGAATAGGTCACCAAGTTCATCTGGGAAAATATTATTATATCTTTCGGCTACCCACATATGATTTGATGCGACAACGGTCTACAGTTTGTAGGGAACAAGGTCCAAACTTTCCTCAAAAAGTACATCATTATCCTCTCCACATCAATACCCTATTACCCAGAAGGGAATGGTTAGGTCAAAGTAATCAATAAAACTATAGTCAATGGTTCCAAAAAATACGTTGATGAGAAGAAAGGGCGCTGGTTTCAAGAATTGTAATATGCACTCTGGGCTTACCGCATCACACCACAAAAGGCGACCAACTGTACCCCTTTTCTCTTGGCTTATGGTACCAAAATATTTTGCTAACTCAGTTCGAGATGCTCACACGTGACCCTAATCATCCCGATGAAGACAATGAGTTCGATCTCGGATGTAATAAGCAATGGATCGACAAAACTCGAGACCGAGCCTTAGCTAACCTCGGGCGTTACCAAATTTCTTTCCAGAATTCCTACAATAAAATGGTTAACCATGAAGTTTCAACATAGGTGATTTGGTACATGGGCGAGTTACCCCTTCCTTGAAACATCGTAATGCCTGCAAGTTAGCCATGTCTTGGGAAGGACCTAATGTCGTGTAAGGCAAAACCGACAAAGGATCGTATTACCTGATGACAGAAGCCGACGAGCCTCTACCCAATCCTTGGAATACGATACAATTAGTCCCATACAATACACCGCGACCACCACCTCTCACAACTTATATACCTATAGTATAATAAATAATCATATTTTTTCCCTTGTGCATCATCTCATATCTCCTGTAAACTTCTTGATTTGGGTAAGCCTAAGTATCCAGTCAACCCCTCGGCCTGACTGGTACTTGGGGGCAACCTCAAAGTTTTTCAAGGTTCTAATTTGAGCACTCTCAAGTGGTATGAATGGTCGATAGACCTGATACTCGGGGATGTATTGGGGCCGACCATATCATGCTTCGCGCAGGATCAGACCCGTAGATTAAAATTTTCGGGGGCGACCCTGAAGTTCTGTGTACTTCTTAATTTGGGCAAACCTAAGTATCCTGTCAACCCTTCGACCCGACTGATACATGGGGTCGACCTCGAAGTTTATCAAGGTTCTAATTCTCAAGTATAAATTCGATTTTTGCCTAGTAAGCTCATTCAATTGCACAAAATATCAGTATATATCAACTTGTTCAAACCAGAATATCAGGAATTGTTTCAGCATACATCACAAATTAAATAGTTTATTATAGCGAACCAGAGCAAAACAAGTTTTCCTTCTCTCAAAATAATTAATTCATACAGGGTTACCTCTGATCTCCATAGATGCAGTTACTTTTTCACCACCAGGGTTCTCTCGTATAGGCGCGGCCTCTGTATTTTCGATGACAAGACCTTTGACCACAGGGTTAGCTTCTATCCCCTCCATGCTTGCTACATCCTGGACAATGATCTCCTCCTTTAGGGAGGGGGGGGGGGTAGAGTTCAAAAGTTGCAGGGTCATATCCAAGTCCATCCCCAAACTTCTTCAATGCTTAAGTCACTTCACACTCTTGATAAAAAATTACCTGAAAACGTGTATGGTTGCCTCGAAGTTGCTCAACTTGGCTTGCAACCTTTGCCTCTAGCACTGCCACCTTCGCGTCATACCTTTCGACCAGCGCCAAGTTATCCCTGGCTACATCAGAACAAATTTGTAGCTATTCTCACTTTAGCTCTCTGATTCAGGTCTGCATAAAATGAATGGTCCCCTTTGTGTGCTCACTCCCATCTCTTGACTCCTTTAGTATTTCACTCGACGCCTTTTAAACCTTGGTAAACGAGATCATCCAAGCTTGCATCTACACGGATCATAAACACTTCGACTAGTCCGCAGTTATCGAGACATAAATTTAATTTTTAGTCAAAAACAAACTTACCTGGTGCCAAACCACCTCAGCACGCTGTCCTGCTTCTTTTGGGTTAGTGGCACATAAATTTATCATCAACTCTGCCGCCGCTCAAACATCCTCCTCCTGTTCGACCGCGAGCCACCTAGCTTTGGCCGTGCTATCTCCTTCTGCCATTTTCTCATGACTCCACTTTTAGCTAGTTGTCTTTCTCAAATAAGCAGTCGAGCCTTCGGCTGTAGCTTTTCCTTACCCTTTATGGGTCTCATGTGCTACTTCTGAAACCACATTTAGGTACAGTTGACCGGGTCGATATAGGCACCCCTCGGCGGGGTCCTCGGTACAAAGCTCGACTTCTGTGTCTAATTATTATAGTTCATTCCCCTATCTTCTTCAGAAGGGCCTGTCTCTTTTATCCTCTTCGACGAACCAGCTGTGGTCGTAACGTCTCACAACAATGTATCCGTCTTCTTTCACCTTTTCCGTACAATATTCCACTTTTGGAACACCTTATTCACCCGGTCTTCACTCTCGTTGATATGGTCGCTGATATAGGTCCGCGGGTATTTTAGTCCATTATTGAGGATCTACAAAGCAGAAAATTGATAGTCAAAGTACTATTTGACAATCAACTTACCTAGTTTGAATAACCTGTTCTTTAACACAAATTCTACCTCCCCATGGGCACACTCATAGTTCCCCATCACTATAACCAAATTTTTATCTTACCCCTGCCCAGTCGAACACAAAATGATAACCACAGTTTTTCTGAGTGGCACTGGATGCGATACATCCCTACTTTCATATTCACTTTCTTTGAGTAGAACAACACAATGTCGAACCATTCGAACAAAACCCTCCTTTCGCACCTCAGTTCATCATTCATACTTTCGATCACCCTCATCATCTCATAAAAATTACCGTTCATCAAGCACGGAGCCACGTCCCAAAAATTCAGTACCTATTTTACCAACCTCCGAAGGGGTAGCTGCATCCCTAATAGGATCTGCACCCTGAATGCCATGATTCCCTGATGAGGTTAATCTATAAATTAATATTATGCCCTTAACGGCACAAGAATAACCCCCAACCCATGTTTAATCATAAACCGCTCCAACCTCGCCTTTTCCTAAAGTGAGACCTGTCCTACATATGTCTCCTCCTCTTTTGTCTCTTCACTACTCTCGCTCTCTTCCTCTTCCCCTTCGCCTCAATCATTCCCCGAATGCACGACTCTAGCCTCCAGCCTCCTCACCCCTTTCCCATTCTTTTTCTTTTTTGTCAGTCTATTTGATTATCCAAGCTCTACACTGGCTCCTCCTCAATGCACCAACATTTGGCTCCACTACAGCCAGCGGCACGTCTATTACAATTTACAACTCTTCAACATTGTTGCTCGTCTCCCTTCGACCTGAAGTACTCAGCTCTTTTACTTCGTCATCATCCTCATCTACCAGCCTCATCCTCGAAGCCCTACGGGTACACGTTATACCCTACAAAAGAAGAGGATTGACATTAGCTTTTGGGTTCATATTATACTCTCACCTACATAACCTTACTCATCGGCCGTGCCAAGACCAAATATTCGATTACTGTCTCCTCCGCTCCTAAACCTTAACGATTCTTCTTCGCAGGATCCCATAGTCGTACATCTTACACACCACCCCAATTATGTCTTTAATGGCACCAAGGTAACCCACCTCCCTCATCCCCACCCAAGAACCAGGACTGGAAAAAGTAGTTATATACAATAATGAATCAAATGATCTACTTGTCTGATGAAGTTGAATTTTTCGGCGACGAACTCAAATAGTGATACCGTCTAACCTTCACAGCAGCAACAATGGCTTCTCCCCCTTCCTCTCTTCAGCAGCAAAATTTTTCTTTCTTCTTTCCCCTATCTACGTCTTTTTATTTTGGATTAAAAGTAGTGTTGGTCTTTCTTTCTCTCCCCTCTTAAATACAGCCCCCAAAAAACTGCCTTGGTTTCCCCAACTGTCATCATTACCAGTACCCCCACTACCACTCCCACTTCCCCCCGTATTTTTAACTACCCTATGTTTTTACCAAAATACCCCTACTAATTCACACGTGTATGTACCATACCTCCCATGGTTAAAAAAATTTCCTAGTTCTTTAAAACCCTCGATCCCTTCTAAAACCAACAATGGTACATGGTCATACCTTTTGACGACCATCTTCCTTCGATAACAGGCCTCTCAAACCCTACCCAAACCTGCCATATCAACTTCACCTAACCCACACAAGGCCTCCAACTCATTCCCATAACTGAGGAAACATAATTATGGCCTGGAGTGCCATACTGCTCCATGAACAGTGTCCCTTCTGACAAAACACAGCCATTACGGCTGTCAGACCTTGGCATTTGAAGTATCACATCCCCTCATTATTCGAGCCATCCTTTATGCCCATCCTTATTTGTACCCTCAAACACATTTTAACCTTTCGACCTTCAATCAATAATCTTCCCTCCTAACGAAGTCTAGATTCTTTAAAAGTGTTGCCATTCATTTTCCATCTTTCTTATATCGAAATATAACTGCGCCTATATAATCATCGATCTAAATTACCTACCAATATTATACTTTTCTCTACATTTGCACACGTGGATCACCAACTCTTTGTTTTATTAAAAAAAAAGTGGGAATAAAACAAAATAAGATATAAACTAGCAACATCTACAAACTCCAACCATAATGTCGAAAGAACCCCTACTATCTACATACAGGGCAGTTCTTCCAGTACCCCGGACAAGCCCCGACGGTGTCCTGGGTGCCTACCAGCCGTTGTGCTAGAGTCCTTAGAACAAAGGAACGTGCAATCATGCTCGGTAAGTGCTAGTCCATTAGCCTCCACCAGTACGCGAACGACTCCTCGCCAATCTTTTCTTTTCGGTCCAAGTCCACCAAGTTCGGCATCGATGCCCCCTAGTATCGGCGCTAAAAACACTTTTGCCTCAATACAGCAGCCTTGGCCTCCACTCGAGCTTCCTCCTCCTCCTTTCTCAGCTGATAGCTAGTTCTCCTAATTGGATCCATTACATTACTAAGCGAGGAAGAAGATGAACAGTACTTGAACAAAATTCCATACCCCCAAAGCCCTTATCTATGCCATGTTTAAGGAGCATAAATCACTTCCCTAATCAGAATCATCATCTTTAATGCCCTTGGAACTACCCAGATTCACTCCAGTCAACTTTCCAACTTCCCAGGCCTAAGAGTTTTTCTCAGTACGCACCATCTATAATAATTTCTAAGGTACCAACTAAGAGGGGGCGAATGTGGTAGCCTACTCGCAGCCTCCTAGGACTAGTCGAATACTCAAAGGCTACATTGAAGCCTACTAAGGGGCCCAAAGCCCAGCAAGGTAATACAAAATTCCTCAAAGCCTTTCGAGATTAACTAAATACTCGAACACTCAAAGGCATCATCGAAACTAGTCGAAGCCAAAGCAAAAGATAGTCAGGTCAACACCAATTCTAGAGAGGCTTCGACCATATTAGTGCATGGTCGAAGGTAGAGATACCTGACAGCCAGGTCACCAGACAGAATAACGGAAACAAGCTGCTAAACAGCTGTAATGTCTGAATGGACTTTACTTACAAGACAGCTACCCCAGAGTGTATACATATAATATAACCTCAAATGGTGACTCACCTTTTCCTATCTCCTATAAATAGGAAAGGGGAAATACTATGAAGAGGTTAGAAAAACTCAGCCTAAACCCCTCCAATATCACCTTCGGGTACCCAGTAGCCTTCTCTAGATTCAAACTGTAACCAAAATCAATATATATACAACCTTCTATTCAAATCATCACTAAAGGTCGTGGAAAATACCAATTCATGGACTCCACACAAGTTTTTTAGTATAGTAATCTCTCTTATTATTGTCTTATATATTTGTTAAAACCCCTAGTCAAAGTTAATTCTTAAAGTGTAAGAGTGAGTTTTCCCCTCTACGAAATCACTCCCCTATACTTAAGACTAATAAATGTTAAATACAATTAAGATCTTTTAAAAAATTAATCCCCCATCATTTCTCCTCTTGCTGTAATCCCTTTTATAGATTTCATCCACAGTTTGTATGTGCGTCAACATGTTCTCCTAGATTATGAGGAATAGTAAAAGTTTTTTTTATAACCACTAATTCGTTGGGCGGGGGGGGGGGGGGGGGGGGGTTGGCAGGTGCCCTTTGACTCATTCTGCTATATTTAGAGTACTCAAGCCACGTTCCTTCTTAGTTCGTGGTCCAGGTGTTAATGCTGATAGGGTACATATTATGTATATTTTGTGTGAGTTTGGCTTTTCACTAGTTTATTATGTTACTCCTGTTCGAGGGACATATCGCTACAATCTTTCCCACATAACTGAAGGCACGGGTGTCTTGAGTTAAGAAGTTCAAATCGAGCTTGTTATTAGAAATTGAACTGGCTTGTCTGACGAGTTGAATTTTGTTGTTGCTGACATGGAATTTTTCTATGTTGGATTTATTGCGGACTGTTAGAAACTGAACTGATGGTATTGAAGTTGACTGCTGGAGTTCCCAAAAACTATTTTTTTTAATGGTGATTGTATTGGAATTGACTTTTGCATTGAATGAAATTCCTTTTATAAGTACATGTACTATTGTTCTGACATTCTTCTTCAAGTACATTCCCGCCTTCTTATATTCTTTTATAAATGACAATGGTGGCCACTAGAGGGTAATCCCGAGAGTCCAAAATCTTAGCATAGGTACAGAACCTTCAGCTCTGGTATTTTGAGACTTAGTCCCTTGATGACCTGACGTCCATCCCTATCCCTCCTACATATCATGGGATGACGTTGGAGGAGGTGGAGGAGGTATATTAAGAACTCTTCCAGATGGTGTGGTTTTTCTACATTATCATTATGGTGCAAAAATGAAGGGATGGTCTTCGTTGTATTACAGAGCAGGTAATCTTGGAAGAGGATGAAGTTGCTGGTGTCCTTCCCAAGAAGTTGTGAAGTTGCCTGTCTGTAATTAGTTTTTGTAGAAACTTATTTTTATTTTGTAATTAATATATATATATATATATATATAGATAATAAAAATAATTTTCTCAAATTAAAATTTTCATAGTTGTCGAACTATATTTTTGATGTTGTGCATCTTGTAATATGTGAAAGATATTGCATCAAATTATGGAAAATAGTGGGCTCGTTGAAATATGGTGTTAAAAAAATTATGGATATTTAGGTCAAGCATGAGGTTGACAATGGTAAATTAGTTGTGCTATTACTGTGGATAACTGTGACAGCTGTTAGGTTTATCAATGATAAGCTGCATGGCGTGATAATGGGGATTTGGTGTTATCATACTCTGTTTATATAAATAAAGGGAGTTTACACCAAATTTTAGAATCAGTAATCATGGTGAGGACTCATTTCCAGAGGGGTCATTATGCGGTTAAAGGGAATTTTGCGATAAAGGTAGCCGAAGTTTGTGAATGATTGTTCAGGCGACTCTATTATGATGCTGAGCTGCCTGTGTCTACTTTGAAGCTCTAAGGTTAGAATATAAGGAATAAAGATATCGAAGTGGACCAACTGTAGTAGCCTACTCGCAGCCTCCTAGCTCCATTCGAACACTCGAAGGCTATATCGAAGCCTGCATGAATACCTCGAAGCCCAATCAATCTGTAAATAAGCTTTCCAAGACAACACAATCTTTGACTATGAACAAGCCTCGAAGGTGAAGACAGATCCATCAGCACACGAACCCTACACCAGTATTATAAATACTTTGATAATAGTCGTACATGGTCGAAGGCAGACGTGTCAGATAGGCCAGCTCACCAGATAAAAACGGTGCCATTGTTGGTCCTGACGACTACAGTAACAGAACCAGCAATGGCTACAGTTCAGAGCACAATGCCAAACCCGATATTTACGGTGTCAACGCCAACTCTGGGATACCCGCCTGATAACCGGAGGATACCTGGAGGATACACCTGTAATTTGACTTTCTTTGGTGACTCAACCCTTCCTATGTTCTATAAATGGGAGAGAGGGGGAACCAAGGAGGGGTTATGAAATCTCTCCCCAGAACCTTTACATTTTACCTTCAATCACTCTGGAAATTACCCAGTACTCAAATCTTCAACTACTGGACAGTAATATCAAATCTCTTAAAAATCCTCATCAGAGGTCGTGGAGTGTCCTATTCTAGGCCTCGACGTAAGTATATTGTCAGTAGGTTATTTGTATTATTGATTATATGTTTGAGCCCTTTGATAGAAGATAAACCCTGGGGTACAAGAGTCAACTTCCCTTCCTTATGAAGTTAGGCCCCTACATTTGGCGCCGTCCGTACTTTCCTACCCTACAAGTCTCCCCTACATTGCAATTTCCTTTACCAATTCCTACAAACTGTAGGAGCCTAACTTTGTGGGAAGGGAAAGTTGGCTTTTACACTTCGGGGTTTATCTTCTAATATAGGATTCAAGCATATAATCTACAGTACTAATAATCTACTGACAACATAGTTGCGTGGAGGTCTAGAATGGTCACACCACGACCTCTGATGAGGATTTTAAAAAGATTTGATATTACTGTCGAGTAGTCGAAGGTTCAAGTAATGGGTTATTTACAGGGTGATCGAAGGTAGACTGCAAGGGTTCAGGGGAGAGATTTTATAAATTCTCTATGGTTCCCCCTCCCTCTTATTTATAGATCATAAGAAGAGCTAAGTTACCATATGAGATCAAATTATATGAGTACCCTCCGGGTACCTTTCCGGTATCAGGCGGGTATCCCAGAGTTGGTGTTAACGCCGTAAATATCGAGTCTGGTACTGTGTACTGACAATGTAGCTGTTGTTGGTTATGTCACTGCAGCTATCTGGACCAACAACGTTGTCGTTCTTGTCTGGTGGGCTGGTTGTCTTACATGTCTGCCTTCAACCACGTATGAATATAATCGAAGTATTTTTGATGTTGATGTAGATTTTGCGCGATGACGGATTATGTCTTCATCTTCATGGCTTGTTCAGAGTTGAGGCTTCATTTTTGGGGATTTATCTTCGTATAGCCTTGGAAGGCTTCTTTACAGATTGAATGGGCTTCATGGTATTCATGTAGGCTTCGATATAGCCTTTGAGTGTTCGACTGGAGCTAAAAGGCTGCGAGTAGGCTACTACATTCGCCCCTTCTCAGCAAGGATTTCAGAAATAGGTGTAGAGGCGTTTGCTGAGAAAAATTGTTGGTTGTTGGAAGTCGAACGGCTGACTGAGGCATATTTGATTTTCGAGGAAGGTAATAAAGGAGGGTAATTACAAAGTTGTGGTGATTACGAAGTAATAAATGCTGTTAATGAAGCTATATATAGGGCTTTTGCGGGGTACCACTGTATACTCTTCATGTTCACTTTCTTTCTCTATTTTCCATAAAAAAGAAATTGATACCACTCCCAACGCATGCTAACAGAGGAGGATGGGTTTCGCCAAAGACCGTCTATCAGAACTAAAACTGAAGTTCTTTGGGGACAAGGAACTCGACTGATTTATGCCAAACCCGGTGGAGGTAGAGCCTAGGGGGTTGATTAACGGGCACTCCTATGCGTACTTATGGGGAATGTTACGATGGAAGTTCACAGCTGCTGAAGAACCTTACCTTTTCCTATCGGGTTTAGCCGAACGTCTTGTTCAGGAAGAACATAAGTTGGTGGAGGTACAGGGATCGACAGGAGGATCTGGCCCGTCTGAAAATAGGGTGGGTTCTTCATAAGGTGGTGGAAGGGTGGTGGTGGTGATGATTTTGTTCTTGTATGACTGTAATTTTCTGTTTCTGTTGTTGCTGTTGCCGATGTCTGTAGATTTTTGTATGACTGTACTTGGAGGTCTCATCTTTCTTTTGTAGGTTGAAGTAATATAATGTGAATAACCGGTACTGAAATTGCGGGCTTGTATCTGATAAATATGGTAGGTGAATAGTTTGTAGGCGCGGTATCGAACATATAACTTCGAATGTTAACAAGTAGAAACGGTTACCTTCGGGGGAAAATTGACTTTGAAGTATAATGAGATGATCGATAAAAGTGGTGTAAGACAATGTATAAAAGGGGTCGATGGTTCGAAGCTGGGGATTTGTCGACTGTAAGGCATCGAAAATGGGGGGTGAATGCACATACTGATAAAACGGTTTGGTTTGGGAAGTTGTAAAGTGTTGACACTTGAGATTTTGAGGAAAAGAATTTAAGACCGTGATAAATGCTGGTTGGGATTATGGAGGGGCTAAATGTACACGCCTTCAAGTATAAGTAGGGTATTTATAGGAGAACTTAACACATCTGTTCCTTCTTCTTCGAGCAAAATGTTTGCGTCTTTGTCCTAAAGTAACATAAATGCTCCTAACACTAAGTACCAGAATTGGGTGGCGGCAAGGGTCCTTCGAATACGGGAGAAGACATTCGAACTGAAGCAGAGGTATTTTAGCGATCGAGGCCTGGATTGGGTTATGCCGGATTTGTTTGAAGTGGAGCTGGGGGAACCCATTAGTGGGATGACCTATGCATACTGGTGGAGGGTACTACAAATGATGGGCCCGCTTCCCGATAATCGGTAGACCTTTCTGGAGTCTTTGGCTGAGGAGTTGGTGATAAGGAAGATGCCAAGGTTGAGTCGTTGGAGAACGGTCCCGTCTGTAGATAGGGGTTGTTTTATTATGGTAAAATAGGATGGTAAGAGTGTTTGTAGTTTTTTTATTGTTGATGACTGTCTTCTATATTTCGGTGAATAGGTGTCTGCCCGAATGAACTTGACAATTTATGAGATGACTGTCGAAGTGAGATACTGAACTGTCTTTGTGCAAGTAGGACAAATATAATACTCGAAGGTAATTTAGGCACAAAAATAGTTTGCTCGAGGCACGCATTATTTGCATGTTTTAAATTTGAATATCAGGTTATCTGAGGGCTAATGCTCCAGAGGTGATGTAAACGATTATTCAAGGATAAGAGGAAAATATTTCGAAGGTCGATCGGCTTTGTCTGAAAAAATTGACAATCCAAACAGCTGGCATGCCAGAAACTGTACGTACGTAGCCTAGGGCAGAGTGTCCTGTAGGCATTATGATGTTTCCTTCAATTACAAAAAAGGTTGATTTGATGTAAGGATATGATTTGATAGCTTTGAGTTGTGATCAGAAGGTTCAAGTTGTTTTATGTATATTAAATTGTGTGAATATGTACGTAAGACGCGCACGTATGATAATAGAGGGTAAATTCAACAAAACACATCTCAGCAGAAAAGTAGGGGTAGTGGGGTAGTGGTAATGATAGCAATTTTAGGAATCGAGGCAGATTTTTGGCATTCTGAGGAGGTATATATAGTGGTGTGAGCATAGTTACTGTACCCGGTTACCCACATATAGAAAAACCGGAGAGTGAGAGAAAGAGAACGTGCACCATTGTTCTATAGAGCTCTATAATTGTTGCGGGGTCGTCTAAATTGCTGAATGGAAGGAAAGATACTGTACTCAATTATGCATGTCCTCTTACTTCTGTCTTGTTGGTTCATCTTCTATTTTTGTATGTGGAGTTTGTATTAGGGTAGAGTCGGCTAGGGTTTTTTGTTGTGATGATATGACCAAGGAATGAGGGTAAACATGTATATGTGGGTCAAGTCTTTTGGGGTTATGAGGGTATTGACGTTGTAGTAGGGATATGGTCGAGCATTCGACTATGATTGTCTGAGTTGAAGAGGGTAGGTAAAAATAGGTTATTAACACATAATAGTCGAATATATCGATCTAATTGTGTGACTCTTCTTCTATAGGATAAGATGCGTACCCGTCGATTTTCGAGACTGAGGCTAATAGACGTGGAGATCGAAGAAAATGAGGCTAGTATGTCTAGTCGTACTCCGATATAAGGTAAATTATGTGCCCCTTCAGCACATAATTTACCTTCCTCGACAATTTCACTTTCTCCATTCCTTCGACACCTTTCCTTTTTGATGGCTTCGGAGTAATGGGCACGTTTTGAAGCAGGGAATCTATCTTTTTCTGCCTTTCTCTCATAGTACCAAACCCCTTGAACACAGAGTTCACCCACTCCTCTTTCGAGTTGATTAACGTATCAATATAATCCCTCAGATTGGTTCAAGTCTGGGTACTAGGACCTGTAAAACAAACAGAAATACATTTATCAGTCTATTCGATCAATATGTCAAAAAATCTTCAACAGAAAACTTACTTGGATTATAGACCTTATGCTGTAACTTATAAGGTTTCTCTCTTTTTCCATTCTCATAGTTACCCCGTACAACAACCAAGTTTTTATCCTACCCTCGATCCGTCGAGCACAAATCAAACAGCCAGGGCATATCCGTGTGACACTGGATATGATAGGTGCCCACCTTCTAGTTTGCTTTCTTAGAGTAGAATGAGATAATATCGTACTACCCAATTAAGCTCCTTCCCTCACCTCGCAGTTTTACATTGATACCCCCTATTACCTTTATCATTTTGAAAAAATTCCCATTCATCAGGCACGGGGTCACTTCCTAGAAGTTTAGCACCTCCTTCACCAGCCTTCAGAGGGGTAGTTGCATTCCTAGCTGAATTTGGCCTCTATATACCATAATACCCTCTCGAGGCCTTGATTGGAAGGTCTAACCTAACCCCGCAACATATAATATCACCCCTACCATCGACACTAAAATTTGGCCACAAATTGATCCAGCCTTAGCTTCTCCCTAGCCGAGATAGCATCTGTGGCCCCATCCAAATCATTCAATTCCTTACAATGATCACTTTGTTCCCCTTCGCCCTTTTCATCACCCGAAGGCTCAATGGTGCAGCCACTCCGATATAAGGTATTGTATTGGGCGTACAAAATAGTTTTTCTTATCTTTCTGTTGTGTTGTAATATTTAAACAATATTGAGCTTGCTTCGTACTTGAGTTGTGAAATTGCGATTGTTTTAAATTACTGAAGTAAGCTGTACTGAAACTGGTTTGTGTTGAGATTGATTTGTATTGAGTTCTTGTGCTTGAATCCTGATGTATGCTCTGAACTTGGTTTGGATTGATTTGTGTTGAACTTGAATCTCTGATATATGCTATACTGAAACTTCTTGTATGCAGTAGAGTTGTTAATATTCTTATCAACTTATATCTGCGTATGCTGTAATTGTAGAATGTTTGTAGAATTATTGAACCCTGAAAAGCTTTGAGATGGTTCCCCGAGTAGCAGTCAAGAGATGAATGTGACACATGGGTGGGACAAAGACTTTTACTGAACTTCGAAGGCCTGAGCCTGGTCGAAGTAGAACGTATTCGCCCCTAATGCATTCTCGAGGGTCCGGTCTCTCGACCATTCGTGCCCCCCCCCCCCCCCGAGTTTGCTCGAATATTGGAGACTTGAAAAATTTCAAGGTCGCCCCAAGTATCAGTCGGGTCAAAGGGTTAACACGATACTTAGGGTAAGCCGAGAAATTCACTGAACTTCGAAGGCCTCAGCCTAATTGAAGTAGAACGTGTTCGCCCCTAATGCATTCTCAAGGGTCCGGTCTCTTGACCATTCGTGCCCCCCAAGTTTGCTCAAATATTGGAGACCTAAAATTTTTTACGGTCGCCCCCAAGTATTAGTCTGGTTGAAAGGTTGACACGATACTTAGGGTAAACCCAGAAATTCACTGGACTTCAAAGACCTGAGCCTAATCAAAGTAGAACGTGTTCACCCCCTATACATTCTCGAGGGTCGGGTCTCTCAACCATTTGTGCCCCCCGAGTTTGCTCAAATATTGGAGACTTGAAAATTTTCAAGGTCGCCCCCCAGTATTAGTCGGGTTGAAGGTTTGACATGATACTTAGGGTAAATAAAGAAATTTACTGGAAAATAGGAGATGAAGTTCAGAGGAAAATGATGTTCAATAATTATAATATATTTACATCAGTAGAACAAGGTGAGGGTCGTGGCCTATTGTATGATACTAACTGCCTTGTATTCCATGGATTTGGTAGAGGCTCTTCTTCTTCTGTCATCAAGTAAAATGAACCCTTGTCAGTTTTATCGCAAACGACATAAGGTCCTTCCCAGGATTTGGCTAGCTTGCCAGCATTTCAAGGCTTCGAAGACTGTATGACACGTCGAAGTACAAGATCTCCAATGATGAAACTTTATGGTCGAACTCGCTTGTTATATGACTTCTGGAGGGATAGATGGTAACAGCCGAGGTTTGCGATGGCTCAGTCTCTGGTTTCGTCGATCCATAGCATATTGCATCCCAGTTCAAATTCATTATTTTCAACTGGGAGATTAGGATCTCGTGTGAGTACTTCAAATTGAGTAGGGAGCACTACTTCTGTACCATAGGCTAGAATGAAAGGAGTGGAACCCGTTGTTTTTCTTGGTATTTTTCGATAGGCCTAGATGACATGCTATAATTCCTAAACCCATTATCATTTCTTTGCATCGACCTACTTCTTGAGACCGTCGATAATGGTTTTGTTGATTGCTTCGACCTGACCATTCCCTTGGGGGTAGTAAGGTATTGAGGGTAAGAGGATGATGTCGTATTTCTTAAGGAAATTTCTGACTTTGTTCCCGACGAATTGTGGACCATTGTCACAACGAATCATATGAGGGCAGCTGAAGCGTGTAATAATGTTCTCCCATAAGAATTTGATGACTTCTTCTTCTCTGGTTTGACACAATGGTAAGGCTTCAACCCATTTGGTAAGGTAATCTATTGCGACTAGGATATTCTCTTTGCTACCAAATGCATTGGGAAAGGGTCCTATGAGATCGATGGCCCACCGTTTCAATGGCCAAGAGACTTGACTGAAATGGAGGTCTTGTAAAGGGCTATGGATGTCGTGGGCATGACGTTGGCATTTGTCACAGTGTTTGCTATATTTTTTAGCTTGTTTTTTCATATTAGGAGACGGCTCGAAGGGCAATAGATCGCCCAGTGGTATGAGCACCACAAGTACCTTCGTGGAGTTCAGATCGGATTGAAGAAGTTTTGTTTTGAGGAATACACCGAAGGAGGATGCCATTTGGGGATTGGTGATGTAACTCACGTTTGAGGATGGTGTATCTGTGGCAGTTTTCTAATAATGCCCTTTTAGCTTTGAGATCATCTGGGAGGATAACATTGGTGAAGTAATTGAAGAATGGTATTCGCCACTCGCCTAGATTGAGACTCTCGCCCCCAGTATTGATGGTAATGACTTCCATCTTGTCGATACATGGGCGTTCGAGTACTTCGATATGGAGAGTTCAAGATTTGGATTGGCCTAACATAGCTGCTATGTAGGCAAGGGAATCTGTATGTCTATTTACGCCTCGGGGATAGTGAGTGATATGATGGCTTGATTTTCACCTGTGTATTGTCTCTGAATGAGTTGGGAATCTGTAAAAACTATAAGTTTAGGGATGCCGAGGCCGAGTGCGAGGTCGAGGCCATGGATCAAGGCTTCATTCTCAGCCTCGTTGTTGGAGAATTCGAAGTTTAACTTAACTGCCATTTCAATTCGGTCATTGGTGGGTGTGACCAGGACTATACCGATCCCTGAACCATTAGGTCCAGCGGATCCGTCTGTGAAGAGACGCCAACCTATTTTAAGGTTCCATGGATCTGTTGGCTCGGGTTTGTCTTCTGGTAGGTCATCTTCATGATCTTCCCAGTTGATATCTTTGACCGGGAAGTCGGCAAGGAAATTGGCAACTGTTTATCCTTTTCGGGATACTTGCTTCTCAAATGTGATATCGTGTTCTCCAAGATAAATGGACCATTGTTGTACTCATTGAGATCTTTCTTTTTTGCTGAGCACTTCTCGAAGGGGATAACTTGTTATAACACGGATAGGGTGAGCTTGAAAATATGGTTTGAATTTGCTGGAACTGTAGACGAGGGTGAGGAGCAAACGCTCAAGTTTCGTGTATCGAGTTTCTACAGGTGTTAGAGTTTTACTGATAAAATATAAAGGTCTCTCAATGTTTGATTCGAGTCGAATGAGGACTGACCTTATAGAAGTATTAGTGACTATAAGGTATAAAGAAAGTGTTTCGCCTCCGACAGGGGTGCTAATGATGGGTGGTCGACCATTGTATGTTTTGATTTTGGGGAAGGCCTGTTCACAATCAGGTATCCAATTGATCATAGGGTTGTGGACGCCTTGGTCACATAAGAGAGAGAAGAACCAAGCACAGCGGTCGAAGGATTTGGAGATGAAACGGTTTAAGGCCGCTATTTTACCAGCTATTTTTGGACATCTTTTTTGGTTACGGGCAAAGGCATGTTGATGAGGGCTCGGATATGAGTTGGGTCGATCCCGATGCCCCATTTACTCATAAGGTGGCCTAAAAATTTGCCAGATGACACACCAAACTGGCATTTGTCTGGGTTAAGTTTCATGTTGTATGTTTAAAGTATCGAAAATACTTCGGTTTGGTCCTTGATGTAGGTCTGTTTTTGGAGACTCTTGCATAACATGTCTTCAATATAAACATCGACCGACTTGCCAAGAAGGGGTTTGAACATGGTTGTAACTAGGCGTTGGTAAATGGCACCAAATTTTTGAGGCCGAAGGGCATGACATTAAAATAGTAAAGGCCTTTTTCAGTGATAAAATAAGTTTTAAGTTAATTTTTGGGGAGGAAGGGTACCTGATTATAACCTGAAGCCACATCCATCATAGACAGATGTTCATGTCCGGCAGTAGCATCCTGGAGTACAAAAATAATCAGGAGGGGGAACCCACCCTTCGGTGTGAGTTTGTTGAGGCCTGTGAAGTCGACTTAGATTCTTATCTTACCATTTTTATTAGGATCTCCCACAATATTGGATATCCAATCAGCATACTTGACTTCTCTGATGAAGCCTGCGGCTATGAGCTTATCGACTTTGAGGTTTACAGCTTCTCGAATTAGCGGTGCCAGTATACGCTTCTTCTGTTTTACTGCTGTAGAGTGGGGGATAAGGTCAAGTCAGTAACATGCTAAACTAGGGTCGACACCGAGCATCTTCTAAAGCGTCCACGCGATGACTTCTTTGTTTGCTCAAAGGAAGTCTGTAAGTTCGAGGCGCTCTGCCTTGTCTAGAAAGGTTCCAATGAACGTACCTCGACTAGGACCATCGAGATCAATATAAACAGTAGGCTCGATGGGTAAGTTGGCGGGTATCAAAGGTATGGAGACAGAAGGAGATAGTGATTTCTATGGGAGTCTGACAAGTTTTTGGGTCTGATCGATCTCCAGATGCTCACATGAATGGGCGTGGCGTTGAGAGCCTTTTAAATTCCATGTACCACAGGGGGTAGTAAAACGAAGGGTCTGATTATTGGTCAAAGGTATGACACACATGGCATGGAGCCAGTCGCGTCTGAGGTTATCAAGGTATTTAGACTTCTTGCCGATGACAAGAAAACTAGTTTGAAGTGTAACTGGGCCAGTAGTAACAAGAAGACTGATTCGACCAGCGACAACTTTGGTAGCCGTATTAAAACCTTTTAATTCGACATTGGCAGTTATGACATGGTCTGTTTTGTTCATGGATTGGACGGTTTGAAGAAAAAGTACATCGGCTGCACTTCAAGTATCGATGAGCATTGTGTGGAGGACGAGGTGTTCGACCTTAATCATAATGACTAAAGGGTCAGAATGGGGAAAATGAACAAACGATAAATGAGATGTCCTTGGGTCGAGGGTAATGACTTGATTCTGGCAGGAGGGCGGGCAACTTCTCCTGGTAAGCAAGTTTGCAGCATTCTTCGATACGCTTGCGCTTTCTCTTGGAATTGCCACTGTCGATATTGTTTACTTCGATGAAATGAACTTGGTAGATGTGAAATTTGGCTGGGTCAGCAGCAGCAGGCTGAAGTTTAAGGTATGACCCGTCAAGGTAACTAGGGAGGTTAGCGACATACTGATGCATACCACCCACCTTGAGGATTATCTCAAGAGAACATTACAGGGCGAAGTATTTGCTAGTATGATGACAATTGCACTTATGGTTTACGCAGTAAGGTTTGCCTTGCTTGACTTCAATAGGAAAAAGGGTATGCCATATGGGGTCTACTGGGATCTATGGTAGATAGGTGCTGAGAGGGACAGTAAGTCTGGGTAGGGCCGGCTTAGGTTTTATTTGCGACTATTGGCAGTATATATCAGAATAGGGACATTTGCGGCTCTCTGTCTCTTGTGAAACAGGAGCGATCAGGGGTGTAAGACTAGAGGGTAGGCCTTGTCGAGGTTTATTTGGGTTGGCAGTCGAAGGTTACCCCTGTTTATTTGATTCGCTGAGGCACTTAAGGTTGATATAGCTACTGACTTTTGAGAGCATCTCCTCGAGGGTTCATGGTTAGTGGAAGACCAAGTACTCTTTGACACAGCTGTTATCGGGCAAAGCATTCAAATACGAGAGTACGACGTTCGCGCAGTCGAGGTTTTTGACTTTGCGCGACTCATCGAGGATCCTCTTGGTAAAGGCCTTAAGGGTTTTACTGGGGGATTTTCTAAAATTGAAGAGGGCATTGACTCTGACCTCGCGGTCCTTGTGGAAGGCAAATTGGGCTATAAAGAGGCTGGATAATTGCTTAAAGCTTCGAATCGAGCCATTAGGAAGGTTATGATACCAATGAAAAGAGCTATCCGCGAGGCTGGAAAGGAAAAGTCGACACAACAGGTGGTCAGCTGTGGAGTAAAGGCTTAGAGCATTTTAAAATTCTAGAATATAGGATTGAGGATCGGTGTTACAATATTTGCTGAGTTTGGGAGCACAAAAATTTGGAGGCACTTCGATTGCGAGGAGTTTGGGGCAGAGGGGGGTGTTTAACTGAGTCTATGAATTTTGTGCTGGGCTCGCACTGACGCGGATAACAGGGTGGATTTTGAAGTCGAGGTCCTACTGCACATAATAGGCAGGATGAGGGGGGGGGGGGATCGATGGGTTCGAGGTTGATGAGGCCGAGTGTTCGACATGTGTTCGGCACTACGCTCCCCGAGACGTTCTCGAGCAGGGCGACGTTTGGGGTGTCTGCTGAAGCGAAGGGTAGAGTCAGAGGAGTCCTCCGTGGGGTAGATGCCATGATGTATAGAGCCAGTAGGGGGAATAGTAGGGAGAGCATCCTCGGTACCAAGATGGATTTGGGGTACTTCCAGATGTGGTAGGGGCCCCAGTCGAGCGCGGGCAGACACACGTAACAGGGCGGGTACTCGAGATGGCAGAGGGGCGTCTAGAGGTTGTAACCGTTGCAACACATGAACTGTGTTGCGTAGGTCGTCGATGGTACGGTATTATCTGTCGGTATCATCTAAACGGCGCTGCGGATTGACTTTAATCTCTTGCCAGTGCTCTTCGCGTTCCTCACGCAATTGCGTTCAGTGATGCTCTTCATCCAGCGTAAGCTGCTGGGTAAGAAGGGCTAGCTGGGCAGCCACTCTATCGGCGGAGTTGTCGGCATGGGCGGAAGTAGAGCAGAGGATGGGGGCTGTTGGAAGTAATTTGTTGGAATTGAAAGAGGAAAGTATAAGGCAGGGGGAAACGGGTTGTGTGGGAAAGCACATACAGTGCCAAATGTAGGGGCCTAACTTTGCGAGGAGGGGAAATTGGCTCTTACACCACGGGGTATATCTTTTATCAAAGAATTCAAGCATATAATCTATAGTACTAATGATCAACTGACAATATACTTGTGTGGAGTCCTAGAATGGGTCATTCCACGACCTCTGATGAGGATTTTTAAGAGATTTGATATTGTTGTAGAGTTGTCAAAGGTCCGAGTACTAGGTGATTTACAGGGTGATCGAAGGTAAACTATAAGGGTTCAGGGGAGAGATTTTGTAACCTCTCTAGGGTTACCCCTTCCTCCTATTTATAGAACATAGGAAAGGCTGAGCCACCATAGGAGATCAAATTATATGTGTACCCTCCGGGTATCAGGCGGGTATCCCAGAGTTGGTACTGACACCGTAAATGTTGGGTCTGGCACTGTGCTCTGGCACTGTAGCCATTATTGGTTATGTCACTCTAGCTGTCTGGGCCAACAACACCGCCGTTCTGGTCTATTAAGCTGGCTGTCCGATATGTCTGCCTTCGACCACGTATGAATATGGTCAAAGTGTTTCTGATGCTAATGTGAAGTTTGTGTGCTGACGGATTCTGTCTTCATCTTCGAGGCTTGTTCATAGTCGAGGCTTCGTCTTTGGAGCTTCATCTTCGTGTAACCCTGGAAGGCTAATTTTCAGATTAAATGGGCTTCGAGTTATTCATGTAGGCTTCGATGTAGCCTTCAAGTGTTCGGCTGGAGCTAGAAGGGTGCGAGTAGGCTACTATATAAACCATGTCTAATGGCCCCCACCCAACACCCCACTTCCACCCATGTCGGCAACTCTGCCGATGGAGTCGCTGCCCAGTTAGCCTTTCTTACTCAAAAATTCGCTCAAGCTGAGGAACGACACAAAGCACAATTGCATGAGGAGCGCAAAGAACACCGTAAAGATTTTGAAGCCGAACGGCAACGCCATTTGGATGACACCGACAGACAATACCGCGCCATTAATGACCTACGCAACACAGTTCGGGAATTGTAACAACTACAGCCTTTAGATTCCCCTCTGCCATCTCGAGCACCCACTCTATCACGCATATCTGCCTGCACTCGACTGGAGCCCCTAGCACATTAGGAAGTACCCCCGGTCCATCTTAGTGCTAAGGATCCTCCCCCTACTGTTCCCCCTACTGGCTCCATCCATCTTGGCATCCATCCCACAAAAGACGTCTCTGATTACACCCATCGCTCCAGCAGACACCCCAAGCGCTACCCAACTCGAGAACGCCTCGGGGAGCATTGCGCTGAGCATACGCCGGACACTCGGCCTTATCACCCTCGAACCCATCGATCCCCCCCCCCATCCTGCCTATCGCGCATAGCAGAACCTCGACTACAAAATCGACCCTACATTTTGCATCAGTGCGAGCCCAACACCAAATTCATGGAGTTGGTTAAATAACCCCCTCTACCCCAAACTCCTCATTATCGGGGTACCTCCAAATTTTTGGGTCACCAAAATTAGTAAATATCGCAACACCGATGCTTAATCCCACATTCTCAAATTCCAAAATCCTCTGAGTATTTACTCCACGGCTGACCGCCTGATGTGTCAACTTTTTCCTACCAGCCTCACAGATAGCCCTCTTCGTTGGTATTTTAACCTTCCCAATGGCTTGATTCAAAGCTTCGAGCAATTATTTGGCCTCTTCATCGCCCAATTTGCCTTCAACCGGGAACGTGAAATCCGAGTCGATACCCTCTTCAATTTAAGAAAAATCACCCAGTGAAACCCTTGAGGTCCTCACCAAGAGGTTCCTCGACGAGTCGCGCAATGTCAAAACCCTCAACTGCGTGAATTCCATACTCACATAATCAAACGCTTTGCTGGATAATAGCCATGTTAAAGAGTTCCTTGTCCTCCACAAACCGAAAAACCTCGAGGAGATGTTCTCAAAAGTCAATGGGTATATCAACCTTGAGCGCCTCCGCGAATCAAATAAACAGGGGCAGCCTTCGACCACCAATCCAATTAAACCTCGATAAGGCCCACCTTCTACTCCTATGCCTCTGATTGCTCCTGTCTCATAGGAGACTGAGAGCCACAAGTATCCCCACACTGACAAGACTGCCGAAGCTCACAAAAAGCAACCGAAGTCGGTCCTCCCCAAACTTACTACCCCATTTCAGCACTCTTCTACCATAGATCCAGGCAGACCCCATATAGTATATCCATTTCCCCAACGAGGTCAAACCAGGTGAACCCTATTGCGCCAACTACAAGTGTAACTGTCACCACACCAACAAATGCTTTGCCTTACAACATTCTCTTGAGATAATTCTCAAGTTGGGTCATCTATATTAGTACGTTGCCGACCTACCTATCTACCACGATGGGCCGTACCTCAAACCTCAGCCCGCTCCTGCTGCTGACCCAGCCAAAGTACAGATCTACCAAGTTCATTTCATCGAAGTAAATAATATCGACAGTAGCCGTTCCAAGAGAAAATGCAAGCGTGTCGAAGAATGCTACAAACTTACTTACCAGGAGAAGCTACCCACCATCTTGCCAGAGTCAAGCCAATGCCCTCGACCCAAGGTTATCTCATTTATTGACTGTGATACATCGCATGCTCATTTTCTCTATTGTGGCCCTTCAGTCATAATGATTAAAGTCAAGCACCTTATCCTCCACACCATGCTTATCGATACAGGAAGTACAGCCGATGTACTTTTCCCTTAAACCGTCCAAGCCATGAACAAAACAGGCCTCCACACTGCAGCCAATATCAAACTGAAAGGTTTAAATGGGTTACCGAAGCTGTCGTAAGTCAATTCAGCCTTGCTGTTACTACTGGCCCAGTTAAACTGCAAACCAATTTTCTTGTCATTGATAAGAAATCTTAGTACCTCGGAATCCTTGGGCGCGACTGGCTCCATGCCATGCACGCAATACCTTCGACTTATCATAAGACCCTTAATTTCAATACCCCATGCCATTTCCCTCATCAAAGTCTAGGCTCAAGTTCCGGCCCGTTCTACTTCAATCAGGCTCGTTCCTTCAAAGTCCAGTGAATTCCTTGGCCTAACCCAAGTATCATGTCAACCCTACGACCCGACTGACACTTCGGCGTGACCTTGAAAATTTTCAAGTCTCTAATTTCGAACAAAATTGAGGGGCGCGAATGGTCAATAGACTGGACCATCGAGAATACATTGGGGGCGACCACATTCTACTACGATCAGGCCCAGGCCTTCGAAGTTTAGTGAATTCCTTGGCATAACCTGAGTATCATGTCAACCCTTCGACCAGACTGACACGTGGGGGTGACCTTGAAATTTAAAAATTCTCCAATTTCGAGTAAACTCGAGGGGTACGAATGGTCGACAGACCGAACCCTCGAGAATACATTGTGGGTGACCACATTCTACTTCGATCAGGCTCAGGCCTTCGAAGTCCAATGAATTTCTTGGTTTACCATAAGTATCATGTCAACCCTTCGGCCAGACTGATACTTGGGGGTGACCTTTAAATTTTTCAAGTCTTCACAATTAGAGCAAACTCGAGGGGCATGAATGGTCGAGAGACCGGATGCTCAAGAATGCATTGGGGGCAACCACGTTCTACTTTGATCAGGCTCAGGCCTTCGAAGTCCAGTAAATATCTTGGTCCCACCCAAGTTTCACGTCTATCTCTCGACTGACACTCGGGGATCCATCTCGAAGCTCTTCAAGGTTCGATAATTTTACAAGCATGATGCACTTACAACATATGCAGATACAAGTATGCAAGAACATCAATAAGTCTACTACATACAAGATATCTCAGTACAGCATATATCAAAAAATCAGGTTCAATACAAATCAATAAACAAATTCAAGTTTAGCATCCATTAGCAAGTCAAATCAATTACAAGTTCACAACTCAATTGCAAAGCAAGCTCAACATTGTTCAAAAATTACAACATAATAGAAAGATCAGAAAATATAGTTTGGCACGCCCAGTACAATTCCTCATAATGGAGTGGCTATACCATCCCCTCCTACAGGTTCTTCCTCACCAACAACTCTAGCACCCTTAGTCGAAGGGTTCGACACAGCAACATCTGCGACATCCGCAGTACCAGTCCTAGCAGCAGGTGCTCCCATACTTACACCAGCAACATCTACTTCTACTCCCTCTGCCTGAAGAGCATCGTTAGCAACAGGGTCATTGGCTCTGGGTAAGCATTTCAAAGTTTCAGGATCATACCCCAATTCTTCGATGAACTCCTTCAGTCGGACATTAGTTTCACATTCATCATCAAACAGCCCTTGGAAGGTCTCCCTAAGTTCTTTCATGTCCTTATCCTTCTCAGCCAGCTTCGCTTTTAGCAGTTGCATATAATTGTAGCACTGAACTTTGAGTCTCCTCTCGCATTCACCTCTGATAGTCCCTTGCTCTCGCTTCAAAATGTTAATCTCAGAAGCCAACGACGCCTCTGTCCCTCAAGCGAGCTCCAGGTTTTCAAGTGCCAGTTTCAATTGCCAGTTTATTACTTTTTGGGCCTTGATGAAAGCCTGTAACCAAGCATCTGTCTGTTAGAGTATTCTAGCCATCAGTATCTCCCGAAGCATGGTGCACTTGAGAAAAAATTTAGAATTTGAAAGATAAAAAAAAAGCAACAAACATAAACAGTTACATGATACATACTCTTTTTCATTCGCCTCCCAGCCTCCTCTGGATCATTGGCGCAGAATGTCGCCATCGAAGCAGCAGTGGCCTAAGCTTGAGGAACAAGCTCGGCCTCTGTCAGCCCTTCGTCCACATCCTCTGTATCATCCTCCCCTAACGCCCTGTGCCTCTTCCACTGAGTTACCTTCGGCTATTGTGCCCTCAGAAATTCGAAAAGACCTTCCCCTTCCCGTTATCAACCTGCGTCAACGTCTGCCTTAATGCATGCCTTCAGACATCACGGGCTACTTTATGTATTGGTCCTGCCTGCTTCGGCATCTACTGCCCCTTGAGAACATAACTTACCTTCCACGAAAATTTTACTTTCTCCATTCCTTCGAGACTTCTCCTTTTTGATGGCTTCAGCGTAACGGATATGATTCAAAGTAGAGAATCTGTCTTCTTCTGCCTTTTCCCCTCTTGATACCAATCCCCTTGAATACAGTGTTGACCCACTCCGCATCCGAGTTGATCAACTCGTCAATATAATTCCTTGGATTTTTCCAAGTCGAGATATTTGGACCCGCAGAATAAACATAAACTCGTTTATCAGTCTATTCAATCAATATGTCAAAAATATCATCGACAGACAATTTACTTGGATTATAGACCTTATGTTGTAACTTATGAGGATCTTTCCCTTCAACATTCTCATAGTTACCCCGTACTACAACCAAGTCTTTATCCCACCCTCGACCCGTCGAGTACAGGTCAAACAACCAAGGCTTATATGTGATAGGTGCCCACCTTCTGGTTGGCTTTCCTAGAGTAGAACGATACAATATCGTACCACTCAATCAAGCTCCTCACCTTACCTCCCAGTTTTACATTCATACCCTCAACTACCTTCATCATTTTGTAAAAATTCTCATTCATCTGGCATGGGGAAACTTCCCAAAAGTTTAACACCTCCTTCACCAGCTTTCAGAGGGGTAGTTGCATTCCTAGCCAAATTTGGCCTCTATATGCTATAATACCCTATCGAGGTTTTGACTGGAAGGTGTACCCTGACCCTGCAGCAAATAATAACATCCCTACCTTCGATAGCTCCAATTTAGCCATAAATCGATCTAGTCTCAGCTTCTCTCTAGCCCAGACAACACCCGCGGCCTCCTCTGAATCAGTCGATTCCTTACTATGATCACTTTGCTCCCCCTCTCCCCTTTCATCACATGACGGCTGAACACTACCTTCGTGTCCCTCTCTCTCTCCTCCCTCCATATCTTCCCTATTACTCTCCTCGGTCACTAGTGTCTTACGATGTTTCCTACCTAAAGCCCCCATTTCAGGAACCACCATTACTAATAGGGCATCTTTTGCAATGCCTAACTCTTCTATGTCACTACTCTCACCCATCGGAGCATGACCAGATACTCTAGCCTCATTTTCTTCGATCTTCTCGTCTACTAGCCTCAGTCTCGAAGATTGACGGGTACGCATCTTATCCTACGGATGAAGAGGTACAGAATTAGATCGATATATTCAACTATTGTGTGTCAATAACCTATTTTCACCTACATGCTCCAACTCAGACTATCATAGTCGAATATTCGACTCCAAACCCTGTCACACCATCAATACCTTCAGAACCTCAAAAGGCTTGACCTGCAAATACATGGTTTGCCCCCATCCCCAGTTTTATTATCACAATTATAAACTCTTGCAGCCTCAACCCTAATATGTACTCCACATACATAAACAGAAGATAAAGCAGCAAGACAGAAATAAGATGATATACCTGTTGGAGTAGAATATTCTTCTTTCCCCACAGCAAATCAGATTATCCCATAGTAATGACGAAGCGGTATAGAACAATGGCGTATGTTCTCCTCCTCTAACCCTCTGGTTTTTTCTATCAGTAAATAAATGGGAACAGTAACCTTGCTCTTGCCATTATATATACCTCCTCGAAATAACAAAAAACCGCCTCGATTTCCAAAACTGTTATCATTACCACTACCTCACTACTCCAACTTTTCGGCTGAGATGTGTTTTGTCTAGTTTTCCCTTCATCACCACCATGTGCGCGTCTCACGCTCACATTCACATAATTTTTTATAAATCAAGTTGAACCTTTTAATCCCCACTAGAACCTGTTAAATCAAATCCTTACATTAAATCAACCTTTTTCTGTAATCAAAAGAAACATCATGATGTCTGCAAGGCACTCTGCCCCATGCCCAGTACAGTTTCTAACATGCCAGCTGTTTGGACTGTCAGTTCTGACAGTCGAAACTCACCTACCTTTGAAGCCCCTTCTTCCCATCTGTGAATAATCGTCTACATCATGTCTCAAATATTCGTCCACAGATAACCTAATATTCGATTTCAAAATGTGTTAGTCATTCAATTTCTTTCATATTCGACATTCGATAAGCTGTTTTCGTGCCTAAATCACCTTTGAGTATTATGATAGTCTTACTTATGCACAGACAATTTAGTATTTTAGTTCGACAGTTATCTTATAGATTTTCAATTTCATTCGGGCATACGCCCTTACACCGAAACGCAAAAGAAAATAATCAGCATCAAAAGAAAAAACTGCAAACATTCCTATATAACATCCTATACCAGTACTTTTTCCACATTAAAAAAGCCCCTATTTATAGAAGGGACACTTCTTCTAGAACCCAACCTCAGCATCTTTCTTGTTTATCACCTCCTCGGCTATGGATTCCAGGACGGCGAACCAATTACTGGAAAGTAGTCTCATCCATTGTAGCGCCTTCCACCAGTGCGCATAGGGCATCCCACCATTATTTTCCCCTGCCTCTAGTTTAACCAAGTCCGGCATAACCTAATCCAGGCCTCGATCACACAAAAAACCTCTACTACAGCTCTAGGGTCTTCTCCCGAATGCGATGGTCTCTTGCCGCCACTCATTTCTGGTACCTGGTGTTAGGAGTATTTCTGCAGCTTTAGGCTGATGATACAGACATGTTTTACACAGAGAAGGTATAGATGTCTGAAGTTTTCTCAAAAGACCCTACTTATACCCAAAAGCATGTACATTTAAACCCTCATTAATCAGAACCCCCGCATTTATCGTAGTCTTAAAAGTTCCATCGAAATCTTAATAGTCAAACCTTTTCAAATTCCAAGATTCAAGCATTTTATAAGCATGCACACTCAACACCTTTTTTTGAGGCTTTACAGTAGATACATCCCTAGTCTCAAACCCTCGACCACTCTATGCCTTCTTCTGCAACTCTTTCAATACATACATTGAACTTCGAGAATTCAGAGTCAATTATTCATTCCAGGTCAAATATTAACCAATGTCTTCGATACCTACATGATAATTTGAAGCACTTTTCCCCTCGAAGATAGCCATTTCTACTATTTACCCTTCAAAGTTGGGTGCTCGATCCTGCGCCTACAATATATTTGTCTACCATATTTACCAGATAGAAAAATACACAATTTCAGTGAAGTATTGTTCCCATTCCATTACGTCGATTACCAAAAAAAGATGACAGTAGGGAAGAAGAGGAAAATAAACAGGCATCAACAAAAAAACAATAGAAACCTTCAAATACAGTCATACTAAAAATAATAACAAAACCCATCACCCTGCCACCACCTTACGAAGAACTCGCCCTATTTTCAATCGAGTTCCTTGAGTTCCTTGTCACCAAAGACTTCAACTTCAATTCAGCCATTTCTCATCCTATTCGATAGTCTCTGGCAAACCCCATCCTTCTTTGGTAATGCGCGTTGGGAGTGGTGTCCATGATTACTTTTACAAAATGCAGAGGAAGAGAGTGAAGACGAAGAGTATACAGTGTTACCCCCTCACCAGCCATATTTATATCCTCATTAACATCATTTATTACTCCGTAATCACCATAACTTAGAAATTACCCTCCTTTATTACCATCCTTAGAAACCCAATATACCTCAGTCAACCGTTCATTCCAACAACCAACAATTTTTCTCAGCAAATGCTTCTACACCAATTTCTGAGACCCTTGCTGAGAGGGGGCAAATGTAGTAACCTACTCACAACCTCCTAGATTCAGTCTAACACTTGAAGGCTACATCGAAGCCTACATGAATACCTTGAAGCCAAATTAATCCTTTAACAAGCTTTCCAAGACTACACAAACTTTGACTATGAACAAGCCTCGATGACGAGGACAGATCCGTAATCACATAAACCCGACACCAACATCAGAAATACTTCGACCATAGTCATACATGGTTGAAGGTAGACGTGTCAGATAAGCCAGCTCACCAGACAGGAACGGCGCCATTGTTGGTCCTGACAACTACAGTTACAGAACCAATAATGGTTATAGTATCAGAGTACAGTGCTAGACCTGACATTTACAACGTCAACGTCAACTCCCGTATACCTGCCTAATACCCGAAGGATACCCAGAGGATACACCTATAATTTGACTTTCCTTGGTGACTCAGCCCTTCCTATGCTCTATAAATAGGAGAGAGGGAGAACCAAGGAGGGGTAATGAAATCTCTCCCCAGAACCCTTGCAGTTTACCTTCCATCACTCTGTAAATTACCCAGTACTCGAATCTTTGACTTTGGGATAGTAATATCAAATCTCTTAAAAATCCTCATCAGAGGTCGTGGAGTATCCCATTCTAGGCCTCCACATAAGTATATTGTCAGTAGGTTATTTGTATTATTGATTATATGCTTGAGCCCTTTGATAAATAATAAACCCCGTGCTGTAAGAGCCAACTTCCCCTCCTTATGAAGTTAGGCCCCGACACCAATATTTTTTGTGTGATATGTTTTGTGATTTGATTGTCGACCCTAAAGCTCAAGAGATTGCTATAAGAGAGATTGTGTTGGATGAGATAACTGATGAAGATGAGATGATTGCTGGTGGTAAAGTGATCAGATGTGGTACTGTAGAACATCTTGGATATTTTAGATGTAATTACTTATGATAGCTCATTTGTGTTTTAGGACGAAATGCTTTGAGGAGGAGTTATAAGGAAATAATATTTTCATTTTTTATTTTGCTTAACTATTTCCTTGTTTTATATATATTATGCTAGAATATTCAAAATTTGAATTTCTATGATCATTGGTATTCATGTCGATGGTATTCATGTACGAGTATCAAAAAAGTTTGAAGTAGTAGGTCGATTTTGGTTTATAGCGATCTTTGGTGTCATGGATATTGTGAGGTATGAGAGGAGGGTGAATAGGAGAAAGAAATATATTTAATTACAAGGATTGTGGTAATGTAGGAGAGAAAAATGTATTTAATTACACGAATGGTGGTAATGATGAAAGGGTATTATTTTCTAAAAGGTTTGAGAGGACTAATAGGAATAGTGGAAATGACATCTCAGTTGCAAAACTGAGGGCGGCCTGCACAAGTCCCAAAAACTGTCAGCGGTTAGAAAAATGCCTTATAAATACTTTTCTCTTTCTTCTTCAAAATGTTTTTAAATTCCAGAGATACAAAATTATAGAGAGAGAAAAAAAAATCAAGTACAAAATTCTTTATGAGAAAAAAATAGTCTATTCATCGTTCTTAGAGGGACGAAGAAGTTGTGTATTTCGTAGGGGAGAAAGATAATCTGTTGTCAAAGCATATAGTGAAGGAGGAGAATTGCGCGGTGCCTGACTCATACTCTTCCATTGTGTATTTGGTGTTGCAATCTCTATTTATTATTTGTGATTATTTTCCATGTTTGTATTTAAATTTTGAATATTTTCTTTATTGGGCAAGATTTGGCATATACTGGATTTTTGTAAAAAATGGGGGCATTTTTTTGTTTAATCTATTATATTAGTTTGTATTTAGTAATCTATCATTGTTAATATTTGAACTAAAAGAATTAGGGATATGCATAGAATTTTATTGAAATACCTGGCCCTCTATGTATGCGAAGATGCATTCTAAAGAATTAATTTGTAGGCTTCCATCAATTTTGAGCTCTTCCTTCGAGATGGATCCATCAACTTCTAGTTGATCCATTGCTGAGGTAAATGTAGGTATGGAGGATGCAACCTCTATTAAGGTCGAGCACAGAAGTACTAGATCCATCGATAGTATGGCTTTGTCTGATTAAGGGGGGAGGGGGGAAGTAAATTCAGTGGGTGGGAGTAATGATGAGGATAAGGTCTATTTTCTTGGTATCCTTCACAGGTATTCTGAGGGTTTTGACACCTTGAGGGATTTCTATAAATGTATGATTAGTGTAAAAGGTACATAGGGAGACATAACAAAATTTGGGGGAGGTCGTATAGTGAGTGTTTTGATGAGGATGGAAACTGTTCGTTCTTCCTGTTGCCTGACTTGCATGAGGAGACGACTCTTAGAGGGATCCCTGAGTTTGTTTCTCTGGAATATTTCAATGGGGATGAGTTGGATGACTTGGATGAGGGCTTTTTGTGTTATCCATCCCAATTCGGTTACGGGTTAATGGTACATTTGAGCAACTTTGCTAAAGGTATCATGGATGGGATTAAAGCATACTCTGCCCAACTGAATTGGAATATATAAAAGGTAATTTATGTTTGTGAGACACTAAATGCGAAGTGGGCTAGTGAGGGAAAAGATAGGAGGTTAACATCGGTAGATGTGTCGAAGTATTATAATGTTAAATATTTTAACGCCATTGAGGGTGCTTACTTTTCTTCAATCTATCCCCGACATTAATTTTTGAACCTAGACTATGTTGGGAAAGTTTGGAATGATAACCTACTTTTGGTGAGGGGAGGTTGTATGCAGCGAGCTGATGAGGACGACCTGGATCTCACTCATGGATCATAAGGAATGTAAGTAGATATTATGAATTTTTAACTAAATATATTTTTTGTATTCTGTATATAATAATAATTGTTGTTTGTAGATCCTCGGTGCAAGATTCGCAAGAAAGAATCATTGATCGACGTGGTAGCTCGAGAAGGGATGGAGCTTCAAGGTGTACTGGACAAGTTAAAGATAAATAGAAGTAAGAGAGTTAATAGTAAACCTCTCAAAATCTAAAAGTCTTACGCAAAAAAGAAGATGGCTGACATTGACTCATCTTCAAGGGTGGTTCGCCCCGAGCTGAGCACCTCTATTAATACTGGTGTTACAGTACCTAGAGTGGCAAAAGACCTACCAGTTGCTTTTATGCCACGGGTATCAAGGAAGAGTTCGGTCAACCTAGCTTGATGGGTTTTGAGGAGGAAGAAGGTTGCTGCCTCTGATGTTGCTATTGGGAATGCTGGTATTGAAGAGGCCAAGATAGCCTTTAAGGAGAGAAGACTTTTGGATAACCCCCCACCCCCAGCTGTGTCCAAGCTGAAGGAGGCTTCTATGTAGCCGAGAAAGGATGAGGATCTGTATGAGCTGTAAGAGAACTTAATGGCTTTTGCCCTGTCGGATGTGGCGCAAGTGAAATCTTTTGTGGAAGACGAGCTGCGGAGGGTAACTGTAATATATATGTTATTATTTTATTCGACCTTCCCCCATTGATACTTGAATCTGACATCGCATTTTTATAGGTTTCCTATGTGTTGAAGGGTCTCGTTCTTGGCATTGAGGATGGGAACGAAATCTTGGAAAAAAGGATTGCTGAGCTAAAGCAAAGGATGTAGAGGGAGGTAGAGACGGGGGTGGAGAAGGAGATGAAGAAGTGGAGCTTGGAGGTTGACAATCTAAAGGCCTCCTTCCAAATTATTGTAGACAATCTCGAGAAAGAGTCTACACAAAATATTAATTAATTGAGTGTTGCCCATGACAACTTGGTCCATAGATTCCTAAATGGCAATTATTCTGATATCGATATAATAACCATAATGGAAGGTCACTCTACTTACGCGGTGGGGACCTATGGGGAAGAGGAGGAGGCCGATGGTAGGAGTCGGCCTCTAGCTCAAGAGGTCATTTTAGGGCTTGATGTTACCAATCTAAATTTGTAGACTAAAGTACATGAAATTGATGAGCATGAGAAACTAGTTCAAGTTATTTTTGCAGTTTTGAGAAAACTCTGTTATTATGGAAGAAAAACTTTTTTTATGTGGTTATTTTGTAAGTAGTGGGCCTATAGAACTGGATTATGTCGTTTGATATAGAAATTGTTATTTAAAGGAATGTAACGAACTGTGATTGACTATAGAGGCTTTGAAGAAAGAGCTTGTTAAGGTGATAAATTCATCTGCTTCAGTAGTTCTTAGTAAAGATCATTGGAGTAATTTATGTGATATTCCTCTAGGATGGGTTAAAGATAAAATTAAAAAAGACAAAATTATTTGAAATGATAGAACTAGGTATTTAAAATTTTGACTTTCCTACCTAGTAGTATTTAGGGAGGATACACCGGAAATAACCAAAGACCTTATGAAGTTAGCTATCTTTCTAGAGGCCATGATAGATAACGAGAGGGGGCTAAAGGAAGCTTACCTCATGTTTTTAGAAGGCCAAGGTATTTGTCTAAATCATGATATCATTGAGCGTATGGTAACCAGAGCGAGAAACCTGTATAGCATAAAAGATAAAGAAGTATCAGCTCGTCCTAGTGTGTCCATGATCTATTTATAATATAATATTTTATAAAAGATGTAAGTGACATTATGTATAATGCCTGAATGAGGAATATATTTTCATAACTGTGTGAATAATGCTAGGAGATAGTGATCTGTTATGCTGGTCGAGCTAGAAACTTTGTGAGTTCATCAAAAAGCTCTTTCAAAACTTAATGAAAAAATCACGTTTGATCTTAACAAGACTCGCGAGGCATTAGAAAATTATGCAGTGTTAAATATGAAATGGATGTCAAGTTAATCCAATTATAAGGTACGGTGAGTATAATGGCCTAATTCCATAAACTCGAGATGGCTCAAAATTAGTTCTTACACCAATGTTCCTATGACAAAAACTAATGTAAAGTAAGAAATGACAATGGTATTAAGCATAGAAAACCTCTGAATAGATAAAAAACTATGACCTTAGGTTGAGAGTTTTAGTAACAGTGACTTTTATTGCTTGAGGCTGATATCTTATTACAAGTGATCTCTCAAACTAGAAATACTTGATCTTCTAAATAAGATGGTATTTGAGAATCAAGAAAATATGATTTTCTTGGTGATTTCTTGTATCTTTTTTCTGGTCTTTGGATCTTCTGGAACTTTTTCCTTATATAGGCCTTGTCCGCAGTTCCTTATCATGTTGAAGCACATTCCACGAACAATGTGGGAAGTGATGGTTGACCGAATAACTCTTGAGTTCCTGAGAGACAGTTGTCTTTGACTTATTCATGCTTTTCTGTTTGAGTTCGACCCACGTTCTTTATCAGTTTGTGGGCTTGGAGACACTATTGACTATTCATATCATGTGTAAAATGTGTAAGTCTAATATGGAGGTAGTTTAAATTTTGAAATAGTTTGAATTGGGTTAGATCAAGGGAAAGGTCCCTACAATGAGTGATTTGACTGAGCGAATAAAGGAAAGGGAAGCTAATTTGGTAAGTGTTCAAAATATTGTGAACAGTTTGACTGAACGCATAAAGAAAAGGGTAGCCGATTTGGTGAGTGCTCAAGGTCATAGGAGTAATCTTGTTGTGCGATTGAAGAGAATGGAGGCCAATTTTTTAAATTTATAGGGTAATTTGATAGATTTGGTTGAGCGATTGAAAAAGAAAAAAGTTGATATGGTGAGCCTTTTGGGTACTGTAAAGAGTTTAACTGGGTATATCAAAAATTTGGTGGCAGACTTGGTATACGTTCAAGGTACGGTGAGGAGGTCAAATGAGCGATTAAAGAAAATGAAGGTAGATTTGATGAATTCTCGGGCAAGTGGGAGAGATTTGAACGAAGCAATAAGAGAAATAGAGGCGGATTTGCTTGTGTCCCAAGGTAGAGTTGAGGAATTGGTTAAACATAAATTGAATAGTCAGGTCAAAATGGGTAAATTACTTACTGCGATAAGGGAAATGAATGATCTTAGATCAGAGTTGGAGACCTGTTATTTGAAGGTGCTCACTGGGAATGGTAAGGTAAAATTTCATTTTGAGAAATAGTAAAATTTTTAACAGAACTCGTTTGCAAGGTTTGTTAAGCTTGCTATACCGAACAAGGATAGGCTCACGGTTGGTGAGGTGCACACAAAGGAGTTGACAACATTTATAGCCTTTTTTGTGGAAGAAATTGAAAGGATTAAAGGAGAGAGGGATATGCTGCACGATGGTATGATTAAAAAATGGCATTATCTGTAATATTGATATAATACATTCTGAATATGTAAATCACCTAGAGTAGAATATGGTAGAGAGATAGTTATTTCTAGAGTACAAGATTATTTATATTCAAGAGCTCCCGAAGTTGGTGGAAGTTCTTTTGTTGTAAACCGAAAAGAACCTATTACAGAGAATTCTTATATTAATTTTTGTTACTGTAATTATAGATGTCAAATAGATTAAAGAGAATTTTACATTTTGCTTAATCATTCGAGATTTAATAGATATGAATTTATATATATATATAGTAGACAGTAATGTGAAAAAAAATTAAAAAATTTTCATTAATGATAAAGAATATACAGACTGTGGAGATTGCATCTCTATTTTCGAGTATGAAATAATATTAAATATATCCTGAGCTCGTAAACATATCAGATAAGCGATTGCATTTCTTTAACCTCCTACTATTCTAAGGACTTGGTATTCTGATGCCTTCTTCTATCATGAGATAGTAGGAACCTAGGCCAGTTTTCCCCACTACCAGAAATGGACCTTCCCAGTTCTCCGCGAATTTCCAAATATTTAGCCCTTTTTTGTTTATGGAGATTTCTCTGTGTACCAAGTGATTAATTTTAAACTCTTGATTTTGAACTTTTCTATTATACGAATTGGCTAGCATATTATGATATCAACCTAAGTTACAACTCAAAATCTTGCTTCATCAATCCATTTCATATTGCATACTAACTTGAACTCATTTTCTTTATCAGTCAACTCGTGATCATTTATGGGATGGTGATATTCTGCTGGGATTACAGCCTCAGTGCCATAAGAAAGTAGAAATGGCAAACATTCTGTTAATTGTCTTGGTGTTGTACGGTACGTTCACAAGACATGTGGCAGTTTCCTTATCTAATTCTTTTTCTTCTTCTTTTTGAGTTTCTTCTTGAGTCCATCCACTATGGTCTTATTCGTGATCTCGGTCTGTTCATTACTTTGGAGATAGTATGAATTTTAGGGTAAATGAATGATGTTGTATTTGTTTAAGAATGCTACTACCTTCTCTCAAATGAATTGGAGTCCGTTATCGATCCAAATCAGGTGGTTGTAACCAAATCTTATGATGAAATGTTCCCAGATAAATAAAATGACTTCTTCATCTCGTCTTCAACAAAGGGGAACTGCTTCCACCCACTTTGTAAAATAGTTTGTTGCCACAAGTAAGAATTTTTTGTTACCAGGTGTGTTTGAGAATTCTCCAACAATATTAAATGCCCACCGTTTGAAGAGCCAAAATACTTTACTTGCATGAAGTTCTAGTGCAAGAGCTCGTATCTTGTGACCATGGAGCTAACACGCGTCATATTTGTATAAATATTCCTCAGCCTATTTTCTCATCCCTGGCCAGAATACTCATTGTATGATTGCTCTATTTGCGAGAGAACATCCTGCGGTATAAGAGCCACAAGTCTTATCATGTAAATCTATCAGCATTCCATTAACGTCTTGTTGTGAGAGGTATTTGAGGTATGGTCAAGTCACTGATATTTTGTATAAATTGTTCTTCTGTACTGAGTAACGCTTTAAGTTTTTAACCAATTGCCTATACTCCTTTGGATCTTCTAGAAGTGGCCTATCGCATCAATTATTTAGACCGATATAAATAAGGAAAGGCTTTCTCCAATCATCTTCCCCCTCTTTATCACCCCCAGTATTAATCACACATATTGAAGTGTGGTCGATGCTGAATGTTGATATTACTTCGATTTGGAGGTATCTTGCCACTGTTCTTAATAATCCAACAAAGTAAGCTATGGAATCGGCGTGGCAATTCTCTCAATAAGGTAGGTAATCGAGTATAGTTTTATCTAATCTGTTCATTATATCAGCAACAAGTAATACATATTCGATCATTTTGTTATTCCTCTTGTATCGCTCAAAGTAATAATAGACTATCAACAACGAGTCAGTATATACTGATAGTTAAGGAACTCTAATTTTCAATGCCATATCTACCACATGAATTAAGGTTTCATACTCTGTGAAATTATTTGAGGTTTTAAAATTTAACTATATTGACTTTTCAATTATGTCATTGGAGGGTGTAAGCAATCTCCACTCTTTTTGTGTGACCAATTCAGTCCATTCTTCAAAAGGCTTTGAGGGTGGATTGTCTTTGACCTCTTTTGTTAGATCAGGATCGTGCTCTTCCCAATCTGGATCTTCTACATGAAAGTTTGCTAAAAAGTCAGCCACTACTTATCATTTTTCTAAGACTCTTTGCTCGAATTTGATATCGGGCTCCCCAAACTAGCCGACCATTATTGCATTCTTTGTTATTTCTCCTTCTTAGGTTGTACTTCTCGAAGGGGATAGTTTAAATTAACTTTGACTGAATGTGCTAAGAAATAATGCTTAAGTTTTTGAAAAGTGCAAACAAGTGTTAGAAGGAGCCATTCTATTTTAGAATATCTCGTTTCTGCTGACGTAAGTTTCTTGCTTATGAAATATACAGGCTTTTTAATCTTATATTCTAACCATATGAGGACAGAGCTTAGAGAGCTTTCTAAAACTATGAGGTATATTATCAATTTTTTGTTGTCAATCGACGCTCTAATTATTAGAGATTTTCGAAGATATCCTTTTAAGTTCTTAAAAAAAATCACATTCATCCATCAATCGATCTCCTCATTTTTTTAACCTTTACCTCTTTTGATGGATCTACGTAGCAGTATAAAAAACCATTGGCATTGATTTGATGATTTGGAGACAAATCTGTTGATAGTTACAATTTTCCTGGCAAACTTCTATACATCCTTCAATGTCTTTGGTGATGGCATGGAAATTAGAGCTCGAATTTGATCTAGATCAGCTTCAATTCCCATCTTATTGATGAGGTATCCCAGGAATTTCCCAGAGTGTACTCCGAATTGATATTTGCCTGGATTGAGTTTCATTCTGTAAAACCGCAATATGTTGAAGACTGTATCGAGATGTGCAATGTGATTTTCTTTCTTTAGGATTTTGTAGAGCATATCATATATACTTCAACGGTCTTCCCCAAGTGTTCTTTGAACATATATATAACTAACCTTCGGTAGGTTGCTCCGGCGTTCTTCAGGATGAATGACATGACTTTGTAGCAATAGAGGCCTCTTAGAGTGATGAAGATGATCTCCTCTTTATCTTCGTCTAAGAGAGGTATCTGGTTGTAACCCAAAGCATCGTCCATTATAAATGACAGCTCATTTCCTACTATGGAATCTAGAATTTAGTGGATTAATGGGAGAGGGAAACTATCTTTCGGTGTGTATTTGTTTAAATTCATGAAATCTATACAAACTCAGATTTTTCCCATTCTTATTTGGGACCGCTACTATATTCAAAATCCAATCTGGGTATTTGGTCTCTCGAATAAAACAAACTTTGATTAATCTATTAATTTCTTTGATGACCTCATCTTTGAGATAATGTGAGAGCATCATCTACTTCTGCTTGACTATTGTAGCTTTATTTTGAATACTCAATAAGTAATAGGCCTTCCCTAGGTCAACTCCTGGCATTTCTTGAAAAGTCCATGCGAACACGTCTCTATTAGCTTGAAGGAATTGTATTAAAGCTTCTTTTAACTATTGGACAAGCTCGGTATCAATGTATGTTCCCCTACTATGTCCATCGATCTTAATGAACTCTGTAGGCTCGTCTGTAAAAGGCTGATCCTCGACATGATCAACCTTTTTTAATTGGTATGAAGCAAATTTCTTGGATGTGTCGAGTAGATTATATATTGTGTTCTAACAAGCTCAAGCAAGCTTCTAACTCCCTTTGATCTCGTAGATGCCCTCAATATATTTAAAATGAACTACCTGATGGTATGTGGAAAAGATAACTTGCATGTTATGTAACCAACAAAGCCCCATAACCCAAAAAATTGAGATTTTGTATTAATGACGTAGAATGTCACGTTGAGGGCTGTCGGTCCGACTGTTATTGGTAGGACGATTTTTTCTACTCTTTCATCTTTAGATATATTGAATCTACTGATATCAATGTTGTTTGGCTCCATTTTTTTGCTAATCCCATTTGCTCGATTGTGCTATGAGATAAGACTTTGATGTCGCTGCCCGTAACTTTCATTTTGGAATGCATGACGAAGTTTTTCATTTTAAGCATGATGAGCAGCACGTCATGATGAGGGAACTTGACATGACCTATGTTGTAATTATCGAATGAAATAACAGTTTACCGAAGGCTTGATTCGGGTAAGAGCTTAGATTCTTTCTCCTGAACTATGAGGTCATAGCACTTTATTAACCTTATCTTCTCTTCTTGAATCTAGTCGAATTTTTCATCTAATAAATATTTATCATGTCGTTAAGGTAGAGGTGAAACAAGTACTTTTCCTCTGACTTTTCTTTGACTTAAATGACCTTGACATGCTTCTTGTAGCTTCCATTTTTATATTCTTCTAGATCGATAATATATTTGTGCATTCTTCCATCCTTAAAAATGTACTCTAGTAATCTCCATACTATGTATAACTTGTTAGTTTCATGATCCGTCACCTTATGGCGCTTACAGTAAGGTTTGCCTTCGATTGGCTCTAGAGGCTGAGACGCACGAAAGAGTTTGTCTTTTGCCAGTATAGGGTAAATCTCTGAAGTCTTCACATTCAACTTTAGAAGGACAGGTTTTAGTAATAAATAACCGTTACAGATTTTTCCTGTAACTACTTTCGGTCACTTTTTTTCACCCTGCTCATCAATGTTGCGTTCACTGTCTCTATCTGTGGTTAAAACCATTGTGGATAGAACATTTTTAGTAGATTTATGCCTTTTAGACATCATACTTTCTAGGTCGATATACTGATTTACCTTGTTCAAGAAAATATGATCTTTCGTTAAACAATCGATCCATCAAGCATTGGTAAACGCCGAAACGGCCATCTTTTGAATGAGATTATCAACTTTTTGAGCAAGTTCGAGGAAGTTCTTAGAAAAAACCTCGAGCTTCTCCCCCCTTGAGACTACTTGAGACTGATAGGAGTATATAGGTTTTTTTCCTTATCTTTGTTGTGAGGATACGTCTTTACAAAGATTTTTTACAATTGGTCAAAGGTAAGGATAGAATTTTTGGGTAAAGAATGAACCATCGGAGTGGTTCTCCCTGAACACTTGTAGCGAGCAGTCAATAAAGAATCTTGTTTAAGTTTGAATATAACCCCAATGAATCTCAAAATTATTGGACGTGTTCACTTGGATCGGTAACTCTGTACTTACGTATTTTTAGAGTATGGAATCATGTTGGAACTTCCATATCGAATAACTCTTTGGCAATTGGACTACCTTGAAATTTTCCCAAATCGTCTTTACTATCACTGCAACAAATACAGGTTTTTACGTCATTAAGAAAATGGCGTAAAAGGGATTTAACGTCATTTGTATAAATGACGTCGAATGTGAAGACGTGGAACGTGGAAAGGCAGGGACTAACAATATCATTAAATAAGTGACGTGGGAATTTAGGCACTAACATCATTAATTAAATGAAGTATAAGGGGTTTCAGAAAATAACGTTATTGATACCCAATTCCGGTGGCCGACTGGCTAATGTATTCTATTGACGCACTAAATAACGTTATTAAAAAATGACGTAGTTGAACTCTTTTAACGTCATATTTGAAGTGACGTGGTAGCGTTTTTATATATCAGCAATGACATTTTTAAAATGACGTTAATGCCTCAAAAAATACAAAAATTAAAAATGAAATAAATTAAATATTGTCAATCCACTGCCCTGTCATTCTCTCTACAGGACCACCACCATATTCTACCAAAAGATAAAATATTTTGCTAAATTATATTACTTTTACTCAATACAATGTGTTCGATCTTAATTACTTCATTATTTGAATTACAGAACTAAATCACTGATAAACTTAACCAATGCACAAAAAAACTATTTAAGCAACCATAAAGAAGGGTCTCGGATGTTTCACTGCTAGAATGCTTACAGCCTTTGAGTGTCGTTGTGTGTTTATACTAATCTGGATCAATTTGTAAACCTGTCAAAGCATACAAATTAAACATTAGTTATGTAAATGTGAGTACACAATAAGATGTTTGTAATCATAAAAGAAGAAGAAATAATACAGAATAAGAGGAGAAGAAAAATACTTATTTGTTTGAAGAATTCCACCTCCGTGACAATTATACATTCTGGATCCCCATAAGTTGCATATGTCCGTCATTTTTAAGAAATAAAACTAATGCTATTATGACAATTGATTTTTCCATAAAATATATGTAATTATCTATTCCAGTAAGATAGTTGACTACTTTCTCTTTACTGAACATAATAAGTTTCACAAACCTGTAATCGTGGATTGAGCTCTAAAAAGAAATATTATCCAGTTTCTAGTTTCCTACGATCTCTTGCCACTGAAGGAAAGGAAGCTCAGGGCTATCAGGGTAGTTAAACAAATTCTGGAGTACCTAAAATAGATGTTGCACTTATGATGAGTGAGGGAAAAAGATTCGGGTCTCAAAATATAATTCTGGAACTACAACCATGTGAAGGAAGGTGCTTACTTCATCAATGCAATGCTCATAGGCTGCCAGAATCATTCATGCAGTATTTAAACTTGTAGCACATCTCTGGAAAACCTTCCTAGAAACTGTCGTTGGTGGGCAAAAGTCCCATGAAAGAGTTACAGGTTACTGATATTGCTCCGTCAATGGTAAATTCAAAATATTCTTCTATATAGTGGTATACATAAAAATTAAATTTTACTAGACCTAAAATGTCAAAGATTACTTGCATTTCTTGGCCTTCAGATATCTTGAAATGGATAACTCCGGAGGCCGGTAAAAGAAGGGGCATACACATCTTCATAACCAATCAATCTGTAGGTTATATATGTTTTGTCGCACTTGTATACATCTTGCAAGTAGGGTCCACAATAAAATTGCTTACTAAAACAATATTCTAAAAAGGGAAAAAATGCAACATAGAGTTGACTTTTAATAAGCCATACCTGAATAAGAGACATGTGCAATTTACCAATTTTGCTTCATTTTAACGTCAGGGTAAAGTCATCCAAACTGACACTACCAGTTAGGTTATTTCTTGATATTACTGCATAACCTGAGGTACGAACGTCCTGTAACAAGACACGAATATACTCTGTAATAAGCACTAATACTATAATGAACACATAATATAAATTTACTTAAATAGGATCAATACTTTTTATTTTTATTTTTTTTTATACCTCAGATCTCATCTAGTTTAATTGAATATTTACAACATTCAATCTCCCAACGACGAGATGTTACATAGACATTATCATATCAATCATCCAGGATGAGGCATTCCCTGTCACAAAGGTTAAGTTACTATATCTACTTCCCAATGTGATTGCCTTATTGGAAATTTATGATGCTAGAAACGAGTAAAGTTAATTTATGAAAAGTCTCAAATCTTAATATTGTAAGTACTCGAGAGTGTAAGAGGGAGGTATTCTTCCCCGACTTAAGAAGAGGCCTACTTGAAGAAAGGGTAGACAGCACCTCTTCTAGCAGTCAAATTACCACACCCGAAGAAGAAGAAGCCCTACCTCTGGTTTCCTCACCATGCATTTGTTGTTCTTCGTTCCACAATAAGAATACATGCACCACTCCGCTGCAGCAGTCCAAGCAGGATAGACATGAAGGAGAGGGGACATTGGCTTGCGGGGAGGATCCAACATGCATTATGGTGTCATGAGACAATCTCCAATCTGCGGACATGCCATTGAGTTGGTTATTTAAAACCTAAAGCCCCTAGGCATGAGATTGGTAAGAAGGCGGGCAATGTTCCTCGCATCATCCAAACCACAATGTGGACGGCCCTCCCAGAATATACCAGCAAGCTGAACAGCCTCTTTCAAATTACAGCGTACCCCACCAAATAGCTCATTTAATGGAACTTTTATATTTATCCACTTGTTGAGGTAAGAAGGTTTCCAAATCCTCTTGAAGTGACACTCTTGACAATAACATTATCTAACAATCCCAGTTCGACCATGTCACCACCGCAAAGTTGGTTTTCTTAATACCCTTATCTTCTAACCACTTCTCGTGCATCAGAAGGGCATCACTTAGAAAGACACCTCTGTCAGCCTGTATTTACTGTATACCAGTGAGCTCCTTGCAGAAATTGGTTAGGTGTTGATGAAATGCAGGCCGAGCATACGTTTGAAAGAAGCTTCTATTTGACCATTAACACTGTTTACCAGTACAGATGGAAACTCTATTATCTTTTGTGGATGAGGATTTTTATCCTTGTCACAAGTTGCCTCAATGTCAATAACCACAATATACTGAAACTCTTGATAAACAGGATTAATACTTATCTAAGAGGAAGCTGAAGCTTGTTTGCTCTCATGGTAATACTTGGGAACTATGTACTCATCTGCTGATATGAACGAACATTGATCTCAAGGCTGATAGAGGAATTACGCAATAAAGCTTCATTCACATAAGTAATATTCAAGAAAGAAATATCATCAACACTGATTTATTTTGGAATAGTTTGCAATAACATTCAAAACTCTGTAACTACACAAACAGATACAAAATATACTGATTTAGAGACAGTTTACTGTAAAGGGTACATGGATCATGGGTTTTTCAAGAATTTGAACAAGTGGTTTTCCTTCAAATCTAGAAGAAATGTATCGAGCAGGTATGATCCCAATAATACGGCTCCTGAACTTGCTAGATCGGCAAAATATGAAGAGAACGTGAGCTCCAGCTGCAGGTATAATAGCAATATGCTATTAAAGGCCCATGAAATACTAGCAATACAGTAAAATTAATGTAGCATTAGCAAAATCCTAGAGAAATATGCTAATAATAACACACAGTCGAGCAAAAAAATAGTAAGTAAACCAACTTCATACCTGAACAACTGCATGTCCCTTATCTAAGATTTCAACTGGAACAATACCCCAAGAACTATACGAAGAGTTGTAATCCTTATGCCAATACGACGTACGACGAACTGTTATCCTTCTCCCTCCTCCTTTATCCGAGCTTGGGACCGGCAATGAAACCATATAGTTCCATCGGCAGAGTTAAAAAAGGGTTTTACCTAAGAAAACAAATTAGTTAGTAATCAAGATATAAATGCAAAGGTCTAGCACCTGAAAAGATACTTAAATTCCCTCATCAATAAATAATAGAGTTCAAACTCTTAATGTGATATAACCTAAAAGGTCTAGCAAAAAAATAAAAAATAAAAACCATATTGAGGATTGTCAAAACTTAATCCTTGATAATAAATAGGGTTGGCCAAGACACGAATGATCCGATTGTATCGCGGATGGTTTCATGTTCTCCCCCACTAAGTGGCATATCCTCTTTTACAACTGTTTGAATACTCACCTTCGACATTCCATCTCCTAAAGGTGCACTTTGTACTCTACTCGTAGGGTCATCAGTATACCAAAAACTAGTTGTAACAATATAACTTGGAGAAAGCCTTTCTATCTAAATACCATCTGAATGATGGCAAACTCGTAGGGTGCACCGTGTACTCTAATGCGTGATAAACTTCAAATCTTCAGCAGAAGAGCTTAAAATGAACACCTTTCAGATAGGCGACTAGTAACAGTTCCATTAGCACTTGCAACAAAGGAGTATAAGAGACGATCTGGCATGGAGTTGTACTCCATAATTACAGCAGCAGTAGAAGATAACACAAGCAGAAAGCCCCACTTTCTATGTTGTAGCATTAATTAAAATATTGGAAATACCTAATATAGTCTCAAGAAGCTCTACTATAGTTCTGCATTGCCCCAGAGTTAATAATGCATCCAAATCAAGCTGGCAGTAAGTGTCTCAATCTGAGAAGCTATCTAGTAACCCCATTTAAGTGTATTCTTCAGATTAAGTGAGGCAACCTATTCAGATTCCATATCTCAACAGAAACTGTGTCCCTCTTATTCTCAGAAAATGGATGGAAATGGAGGGATGATGAAAGGATAAAATGGATGGATAAAAACTGATAAAGGCATTATTGAAAGCTGATAAAGGAATGTATCATCTGCTCCTCCCAGCTGCTGGTATTCTTCAGAATATATCATTTATAATCATGATAAGAGAGGCAGTGACTTCGGACTCAAAATCCCAACAGAAACTCAAGTTTCTCTCAGTCCTAGACATGGATTTAGAAGCAGGTTATTTTGAGAAGGAAACAACCAAGGCACTGCTCTTACGTCCAAGAAACCTGTACGACTATCTATGCAATGTTCTCAAACTGAATGTAGATGATACGGAAGCTACAAATTACTATGTGTGTAATGACATGTTTCAAGATGGATGTTTTTCTGACAAACATAGTGCTTCTTTGAGCACCTCTCAGTTAGACTGATGTAGTTATGGGAAATTGATGGATCAAGGGATTTCATTCGAAGTCCTAAATGATGGAGTATTTGTTCAGGGGAGAATGTTTATGGTAACTGATAATTTGAAGGTTACCCAACAATCTATTAAACCTAGTAGAGCACTGCTTAAAGATCTTGGCATTAAAGATGTGTACTCTTTTGAGGAGGAGACTATAAATCTTGGCATAAAAGAGGTAAATAATTATCATATTTAAAGTTCTACTCTCAACTGATTATTATGCTTGATTAGCTTTGTAAGTCATGAAATCATCAACTTTTTACCATTGTCTTTTATTTATATGTGACTTATTAGTTTTTTCTATGCTTTAGATCTTGGGCCTGCTCCACCTTTCTTTTATCTCCATGACACCTTTGACAGATGTACTTTTAAAGGGTGTCGATCACGGCCAGAAAAATGGAACAAGAAGAAACACATTATATACTGATGAATCACGATGTGCTCAGCTCTGATAATAAAAAGATAACTGTTAAGTTAAATATCCAAAAATCGAACAACACGGTATTGTATGCAGAAGCTGGGGAAGACTTTGTAGACTTTCTTTTCTGACTTTTAACAATCCTTAGGATCTATTTTAAGGCTTCTAGTACAAACTCCTAAAATTGGGTGTAACAAACTTGTACAAGAGCGTGGAGTCATCCCGTTCTCCTTGTAAATAATATCTATTCCCTCCCCCTGTAGCTCCACAATTTGGCTGCAAGAACCAACCTCTGGAGATTGAAGTAATGTACAATCCAAGATTTAGCTTAGAGGGTAAATTCCCCCTAAAGAATCGTGAAAATTTGAAATCTAATGCTGTTGTGAATCCCAATCCATCTGAAGTATTCTTAAAGGCACCAGAAACGTTCATGATAATAGATGACATATGTATAACACCATTTTCTTTCATCACCTCTATATCCTTACTTTAAAACTTGAAAAGCAGAAGGTTGCGATTGACGACATGGAGGTTCGGGAAGTGACCATTGGTCAGGAAGAGGTAAGTCACTTTAATTGAGCTTAACAACTTATATCAGCTTCGACGCTATTCACAACATAAAGCAGTTTAAGGCAATCAGTAGGTCATAGATGTATTCATGGTGGTTCGGAACCAATCGGTTTCAGAGTAGTACACATGGGTGCTGACAACATTTAATTTTTGCTTAGGACAAAACTATTTCGTAGGTGCAAGGCAGTTTATGTTGTCGAATGAATCTAAAGTATATAAAAATGCCTCAGTTTCATCCGACTTGGCGGAGAGCAGCAACTTCTTCTGCGACTTTCTACTCCAATCAAATAGTTGAAGAAACACACCAACATGAGCCCCTCCACTCCAAAAACCTTATTTCTATACCCCCATTTCACCACATAAATCAACACACGTCAAACCATCTTTCTCCCCCATCTCTCACCTAAACCTATTGGGGTTGTAGTCGAAGTGACAAAGCCAGGAGTAACTTCTAAGGTTCTAATTATAATTTAGGGGTCGTGTATTAAATCGGGAATGCCGTAGAATAACAGTTTATAAACTACTTGAAGAAGAACATGTAACATGTGTATAAAAGGGAGCGATTCGTAACAATAATCTAGATCTTTCAAATGTATTGATCGTTTCTCTATCGAGGGCTTTGTAGTACTGATCACTAAGTCGCAATAAAGGCTAAATTAAATAAAGTTGCAATATCACTTTTAGTAATAACTAAAAACAACTGACCTTTTGATAAATCATTCATTCAATCGAAATAGGAACATTGTTGTAGAACTTTCTGCCCCACCTCCTCCAATACAGACTTCCTGGTTTATATCCATGTGAACCGAAACATAAACGAAAATGAATACTGTACCGAAACTCCCTAGTACGCCTTCAATTGCTCATGTGCCTCTGCCCTATGCTTCATTATAGAGGGAATCATTCTACAATAAGAAACACATTAACCCAACTAATAAAAATGGAAATGAAATTGACACAAATTTAATCAAAAATACTAAAATCAAATCAAACCTCATCAATGAAACTCAAATCGAAACAAACTTCAATAATGAAACTCAAATTGAAACAAACCGAAAGAAATCCCATCAATGAAACTGAAATCAAACAAACCCCATCAATGAAACTAAAATCAAAACAAACCCAACATTGAAACCCAAACCCCATCAATCAAGGATACTCTGAAATTCAAATCGACAAAGGGAGAGAAATGAGATTTCTGACCCGTAAATGGTTCTTCAGATGATCTTAGCATATGATTTGAAGTGAATCGGACCATGAGATGGCTTGGTGTTTATGAGTTTGAGATGAAGCCACTGAAACTTCATCTTTTGTCGAATGATACCACTCGGTATACAAATCTCTTTGAATCGAAGCATGAAGAACTTGCTTGCTATGGTGACTCCATCAAGGTTTTTCATCTTGATTATCCAGGTTCTATCAAAGTTCCCCAATCGATATAATGAACCCCTTTATAACTTGGCCTTCACAGTCGCGATTTTAATCAAAACATAATAATGTCAGTTGCAGAGAAACAATTTGAAAAAAGACTATGTATGACATTTTTTTTAAGGTCATAACTGAAAATGACGTTGATGGACAAAAGAGACAATAATTAATGTCACTTAATAATAAAATGGCGTAGAAATACAAGATATTACATCATTGACGAGGATATATTATTACTTTGAAATTATAACGTCATTTTCAAGCAAAATGATGTTGTTTAGATGACGTGAAAAATCATATTTGTTGTAGTGTATACAGTGTTTGAGCTTTTATCAATTCCTTGAATCGGTGATCCATGTGTTCCTATTTGATATATTGCGGTGGAGCTAGAACTGTCTGGTGTACGGGTCTATGGTTATGATTACCGCTTCCTGCACTCAAACATTCACGAACTGGTACCCTGGATAGAGGTCGCGACTCTTCCTCTTATTGTTTCGAGTGCCTGCGTCCCCTACTAATTTTTGACTGATCTTCTCGACCCAGATGAATTGAGACCTTTGGTACCTGTGGATCATTGCAGTGGTGCCAGAAAGCTTCTCTACTAGTAGCACCTCAAGGCACCAATCTATTCCATGCTAAAATACTAGAATTTGTGGGTACGACCTCACATTCCCTGGGAGTTTGACCCTGCTGACTATCTCGTAGAGCTTTTAAGGCAGTATGTAATGTTGTCATCTATTCTTCATATCGTTTAAACTCCAACTATCGAGCTCTACATTTTTCTTCGAGATCCTGTTCGCAAAGCTCTCGATCGTGAACAAACTACCTTTCGAGCTCGTTTCATTTCTCAATTTTGGCGTTGAGGTTTACCCTTAATTCTGCTAGCTGATCAGGTTCTGAAAAGATTTCATGCTAAACTACTGAGGTTAGTCGTTTGGGATTCACCATGATTGAATATTTATATTTAAGTAGCTGTCTGCCTTAGGATTTTGTGGAATATCTTCGATTCTTATAGACGGCGCAAAATGTAAGGACATAAATTCATACCTCGAATGGCCTCTTACACCAAATGTACCTGTGACACAAGTATAATAAAAAGATAATATAAAATGACTCAAGTTTTACCGTGGAAACCTCTGAATAGGTAAAAACCACGACCTCAGCTCGAGGATTTAGTAAGGATAACTTTATTGTTTAAGACTAATGAATGTTGAATACAATTGAGATCTTTTGAGTAAATAATCCTCTGTCCTTTCTCATCTTGTTATAATCCCTTTTACAGATTTCATCCTCAGTTTGTATGAATGTTAACACTTTCTCCTAGATTAGGTGGAATAGTAGAGGTTTTTCTTGTAACTACTAGTTCGTGGGGGGGGGGGCTAAGTATCCTTTGACTCATTCTATTATATTTTGAGTGCTCGAGCCACATTTGCAGTATCCTACTCGCAGCCTTCTAGTTCTAGTCGAATACTCGAAGGCTGCATCAAAGCCTACCGAGAGACTCAAAGCCCAACTAGACAACAACTAAGTCTAAGAAGTCTTCCAACATCAATCGAATGTTTGAAGACATTATAGTCGAAGCCGAAGGCAGATGACCAACACAAGAATTCAGCATCAGTAACAGAAATACTTCGACCATGGTAATATATGGTCGAAGGCAGACACGTCTAACAACCAGCTCACCGGACAGAATAGTGAAACGAGCCGCCTGACAGCTATAGTGTTTGAAAAGACTCCGAGTACATAATAGTTATCCCCAAAGGATATACATGTAATCTGACCTCCCATGGTGACTCATCCCTCTCTATATCCTATAAATAGGTGGGAGGAGGCACTATAAGATTACCTTCGAAAAAGCCCTACAAGATTACCTTCGAATACCCTGTAACTCACTTCATCTTCGACCTATCTTCGTATATATATGTATATATATGTATATATATATATATATATATATATATATCAATAATTCAAAATACTCGTTAGAGGTCATGGAGTAACCCATTCTAGGACTCCACACAAGTATGTTATTTCTGTAATATAGTTTATAATTATCTTATATAATTGTTTAAGCACCACATCGAAGATAACCCCGTGGTGTAAGGGCCAGTTTCTCCTCTTACGAAACTTGGCTCCTACATTTGGCACCATTTGTGCTACACCAACCCTACCCCTTTCTTTTTTTCTCTTCCCCCCCCCCCCCTCTTCTAGCTTTCTTCAATGGCCCCCACCCTTCGTTTAACCTCCGCCATCATCGGTAACTTCGTCGATGGAGTAGCCGCTTAACTTGCCCTCATAAGCCAACAATTTGTTCATGCCGAGGAGTGCCATAATAATCAGTTATGTATTGAGCGTGAAGAATGCTGCCAAGAACTCCAGAATGCTGCCAAGAACTCGAGGTTGAACTCGAGGTATGACCGTGTTCTGGACGAGTTAAACCTTAATTTAAAGAGTTTCAACAAGGTCATACCCACAACGCTCCTTAGCATTCTGGAATACCCGCCCCCTCGAGCATTTCGGCCCACGCCTAGCTTAGGCCCCACCCCTAACTCGAAGTCACCTCGGTCCATCATGGCGCTGAGTGTGCTCCCATCGCCATACCCACTGGCTCGATCCATTTTGGTGTCCCCATTACGGAGGATTCCTCTGATTCTACACTTTTCACTTTACGCCACCCTACATGGAGACCTGCTCAAAATGTTTTGGCTAGCGCAGTAACGAACTTGCCCCATACTGGCGGCCTCGCCACCCTCAACCCCAACGATCTCCTCCACATCCTGCCTATCTTACATAATAGGAACTCGATCAAAAAATCTATGTTGCTATTCATATCAGTTTGATCCCCACACCGAACTTCTAGAGCCGGTTAAACAACCCCATCTGCCCCAAACTCCTCGCGGTAGAAGTACCTCCAAATTTCCATACCCCTAAAATCAGAAAATACCGGAATACCGCATGTCCTCGAATTCCAAAATTATTTAAGTCTATAATCTATTGAAGACCACATATTGTGTTGGATGTTTCCCACCAGTCTCACTCATAGCCCTCTCAAATGGTACCACAGCCTCCCTAATGGCTATATCCAAAGTTTAGAATAATTGTCAAACCTTTTTATCGCCCAGTTTGCATTTAACAAAGACCATGAGGTCCGAGTCAATGCTCTTTTCAGCTTCCACAAATCCCCCAACAAAATGCTTGAAGCTTTCACCAAGCAGTTTCTCCATGAGTCGCGCAAAGTCGAAAACCTCGACTGTGCGAACGCCATTCTCGCATACTCTAACGCTTTACCAAATCATGGTCCTGTCAAGGAGTACATCGTGCTTCATAAATCACAAACCCTCGAGATATGTTATCCAAGGTTAACGGATACATCTACCTCGAACGAATCCCTAAATCCAATCGCCAGAGGCCAACCTTGACCCCCAACCACAATAAACCTCGACCATCTTCTACGCCCATGGTCGCTTCCATCTCATAGGAGACCGAGTGCCACAAATTCCCTTACTCCGATGTTACCCCTTCTGAAATCTACAAAAAATGACTCATATTTGTCCTACTGAAACTCACTTCCCCCATCAGCCCCCTTCTCATACAAATATAGGCCGACTCTATCTGGCGTACCCCCTTCCCCATCGAGGTCAGGAAAGAGGAGCCTTACTGCCAAAATCACAATTACAATTGCCACCCTACCAGAAAATGTTATGCTCTGCAACGATCGTTGGGGATGATTCTTAAAGGAGGTCATCTAAATCGATATGTTTCCGATCTCCCCAACTATTTCGACAGGTTGTATCTCAAGCCTCAACCTACTCCGACTACCGACCCAGCCGAGGTACACATTTTCAAACTCTATCTCACCAAAATCAATAACATTGACAGTGGTCACACTCGAAGCAAGCGCAAACGAGTCGAAGAGTATTGTAAGCTTACCTATCAAGAAAGGCTACTCATCCTTCTACCAAAATCTAGCCAGCACCTTCTACCCGAAGGTATATCCCTTATCGATTGCAATACTTCGCATGCTCCCTTCTCCCACTCCGACCCCTTGGTCATTATGATTAAGGTCAAACACCTCGTCATCCATACCATAGTCATTGATACAGGCAGTGCAGCAGACGTATTTATCCTCTAGATTCTTTGAGCTATGTAAAAATAGACCTCATTGCACCAGCTAATATCGAGCTTAAGGGCTTTAACGTCACTACAAAAGTTATTGTCGGTCGCCTTAGCCTCCCTATCACCACCGGTCCAGTCACCCTTCAAACCAGCTTTCTCATCATTGATAAGAAATCTGAATACTTGGGCATTCTAGGGCACGACTGGCTTCATGCCATGAAGCCATACCTTCTACTTACCACCAAACACTTCATTTCACTACCCCTTACGGCACGTGGAACATGAAAGGCTCTTAACACCTTGCTCGCTTATACGAGTACCTTGAGATCGATCTTACCAGAAAACTTGTTAAACCATAACAATTAATGATTCTCTCTCTCCCAACACCATCAAACCCACTTAACACACCTGTCGAACCTACTGTTTACATCAAACTCGACAGTCCTGGTCCTGGTACATTCATTTCTAGTTTTTTAGATGAGGCCGAATGCCTCGAGCTCACCACTTTTCTTCGAGAAAATAAAGATGTCTTCGCCTGGACATTCCATGAGATGCCTGGCGTCGACCCCCAACTAGCCTATCATTGACTCAACCTTATCCCTATATCCATAGCAGTAAAGCAGAAGAAATGTACTTTGGCCTCAAGGATTGGAGAAGCTGTGAACCTCGAGGTCAAAAAACTCTTGGCCGCGGGTTTTATTGGAGAAGTTAAGTACGCCGATCGGATCCCACATATTGTAGTTGTCCCTAAGAAGAATAGCAAGATCTGTATCTGCGTCGACTTTACAGACCTCAATATATGCACACCAAAGGACAGTTTTCCTCTCCTGATCATTTTTGGGCTACTGGATGCTGCAGCTAGCCGTGAACGGTTATATATGATGGACGCAGCTTCCGAATACAACTAGGTACCCCTCCTCCCTGAGGACCAACTTAAAACATTATTTATTACTGAACAAGGTCTTTACTGTTTTAAGGTCATGCCCTTCGGCCATAAAAATGTTGGTGCCACTCTTGTTACCATCATGTTCAAACCTTTGCTTGGAAAGTCGGCCGAAGTTTACATCGACGACATGTTATGCAAGAGCCTCCAAAAGCATACCCATATATACGGCCTAACTGAAGTATTCTCGATACTTCGCTCTTATAAAATAAAAATGAACCCAGAAAAATACCAATTTGGCATTTCATCTGTCAAATTCTTAGGCCACCTCATCACCAAACGAGGTATCGAGATTGATCTCACTCATGTCCAAAAGGTTACTGGCAAAATAGCCACCTTCAACCATTTTATATCGAAATCCTCTTACCGTTGCGCTTAGCTTTTCTCCCTCTTACGTGACCAAGGTGCCCATAAGGCCAACAAGAAGAACAACCCCGAAGTCAATTGGACACCAGATTGTGAACAGGCCTTCCTCGAACTCAAAACATACCTTGGTCGACCACCCATTATCTATACACCCATCAAAGGTGAAATGTTGTTTTATACCTTGCAGTCGCTGACACTTCTATTAGGTCAGTCCTTATTCGACTCAAATCCAGTATCGAGAAACCCATATACTTTATCAGTAAAACTCTGACACCTGCTGAGACTTAATATACCAAGCTCGAGAGATTGCTCCTTACACTCGTCTACACTGCTCAAAACCTCAAATAATACTTTCAGGCCCACCCTATACGTGTTATCACCAGCCACCCCCTTCGAGAGATCCTCAACAAGAAAGATAAATCTAGACGGGTACAACAATGGTCTATCTAACATTACTTTCAAGAAACAAATATCTCAAAATGACCGGGCAGTTGCTGATTTCCATGGCGACTTCTCGATCGAAGACATCGACTGGGAGGAACATGAATATTATCTACTAGAAGACCAGCCCAATCAGAGCAACCCCTGGAACCCTAATACGGGCTGGCGTCTCTTTACTGATGGATATGCTGTACCTAACGGTTCGGGGATAGGTATTTTTCTAGTCGCCCCTTCCAATGAACGAATCGAAAAGGCTGTCAAGCTAAACTTTAAATATTTTAATAGTGAGGCCGAATATGAAGCTTTGATACATGGCCTCGATCTTGCCCTTGAACTTGGTGTTCCCAAACTTGTAGAATTTACCGGTTCTCAGCTTGTTCAGAGACAGTACACCGGCAAAAATCCGTCCAACGGTCGCATAGTTGAGTATGATGCATTTGTCTGCCAGTGCATGGATCGTTTCCCTGAAAAATCTTCCATTATACATTGCCCTCGAGGTGAAAATAGACATGCTGATGCCCTCGCCTACATAGCTTCTATGTTAGGGTAGTCTGAATCTCAAAAACAACATAACAAAGTATTTGAACGCCCAAGTATCAACTAGATGGAAGTCAATGCCATCATTACTGGGGGCGAGATTCTTGATCCTGATAACTGGCGAACACCCTTCCTTGCTTATTTCTATAGTTTTACCCTCCCGGTAGACCCCAAAGAAAAACATTCATTACTATAAAACTACCGCTGATATACCATTCTCAAAGGTGGACTACACCGCAAATTCCCAAACGGCGTACACCTCCGCTGCATCTCCCAAAATGAGGCCACTACCATACTTACCGAACTCCACGAAGGTAACTGCGGTGGTCACACTGCTGGTCGATCTTTGGCTCTTCGAGCCATAGCACAAGGGCTATTCTGGCTCAATATGAAGAAATAAGCTGAAGAGTATACAAAACATTATGAAAAGTGCCTACATCAGACCCATGACATCTAATGCCCTTCACAAGACCTTCATTAGAGCCAAGTTGCCTGGCCATTTAAGCGGTAGGCCATTGATCTAGTGAACCCCTTCTCCAAAGCATCGGGTAGACAAGAACATATTCTAGTGGCCACAAATTACTTTACTAAATGTGTTGAAGCCGTACCACTAAGTCGAGCCAGAGAAGAAGAAGTTATCAAGTTCTTATGGAAAAATATCATCACACATTTTGGCTGCCCTTATATGATTCGATGTGACAACGGTCCATAGTTTGTTGGGAACAAAGTCTATAATTTCCTCAAGATGTGCAATATTATTCTCTCACCCTCAACACTTTAATACCTATAAGGGAATGGTCTGGTCGAAGCAATCAATAAAATCATAGTCGACGGTCTTAAGAAATGTGTCAATGAGAAGAAAGACCAATGGGTTCAAAAATTATAACATGTCCTATGGGCCTATCGTACCACATCAAGAAAGGTGACGGGCTGTACTCCTTTCCTCCTGGCTTACGGTACAGAAGCTGTGTTGCCTACTCAATTTAAAGTACCAACACGCCACCCCGACCTCCCCGATGAAGATAATGAGCTCGAACTTGGATGCTATATGTTATGGATCGATGAAACCAGAGACTAAGACATTGTTAACCTCGGCCGTTATCACATCTCTCTCCAGAAGTCAGACAATAAAAGGGTTCGACCACGCAGCTTTGATATTGGAGACCTCGTACTTTAACGAGTCACACCCTCTTCGAAGGCTCGCAATGGTGGTAAGCTAGCCGAGTCCTGGGAAGGACCTTATGTCGTGCACAACAAAACTGACAAAGGATCATTTTATCTAATGATAGAAGCTGAAGAGCCTCTACCCAACCCTCGGAACATAATACAGTTAGTCTCATACAACAGGCCACGGCTACTGCCATGTTCAACTGATGTAAATATAACATAATCAATGAACTTATTTTATCATCACTGCTTCATGTCCTATCTCAAAGTGAACTTCTTGGACAAACCTAAGTATCATGTCAACCCTTCGACCCGACTGATACTTGGGGGCGACCTTAAAGTTTTTCAAGGTTCCAATTCGAGCAAACCCGAAGGGCATGAATGTTTGATAGACCGGACCCTCAGGGATGCATTGAGGCCGACCATATACTTCTTCGTTTAGGTTTAGTCCTGTGGATTGACCCGGGGGCGACCTTCAAAGTCTAGTTCTTATACAAACCTAAGTATCACGTAAACCCTTCGACCCGACTGATACTTGAGGCCGACCTCAAAGTTTTTCAAAATTCCAATTCGAGTAAACCAGAGGGGCATGAATGGTCAGTAGACCGGATCCTTAGAGATGCATTGAGACTGACCACATAATGCTTCGTTTAGGCTTAATCCTACGGATAGACCCAGGGGCGACCTTCGAAGTCCAGTGAACTTCTTGGATAAACCTAAGTATCACGTCAGCCCTTCGACCCGACTAATACCTGGGGACGACCTCAAAGATTTTCATGGTTTCAATTCGGGCAAACCCAAGGGGTATGAATGGTCAATAAACCAGACCCTCGTGGATATATTGGGGCCGACCACATAATGCTTCGGTTAGGCTCAAACCTGCATATAGACCCGGGGGTGACCTTCGACATACAAGTGCACCGAGTTGGTCAAACCTAAGTATCATGTCAACCCTTCGACTTGACTGATACTCGAGGGCGACCTCAAAGTTATTCGAGTTTCCAATTTGAGCAATCCTGTGTGGTATGATTTGTCGACAGACTGGACATTTGGGAATACATTGTAGCCAACCATATCATCCTTTGATCCTCAATGTTAGAAGCATTCTATACTTCAATTCTCATACAAAGTTACAAGTATACAAACATTCCAGCAATTCAAGCTCAATAAATACCAGCAAGTTAAGTTCAACTACATTACTCAATCTACCTATCCAATACTCATTATTCAAAATTTAACCTGTCCAACAAACTGAAGCAGAAACAATAGACAAGAATTCATTACAGATGACTTTCTACAAATACCAAATAAAATACCTTCTGCAAACACCACACTGACACAGGATTGGCCGCATTCACAATAGGATTAGCCATATTTTATCCTTGATCTTCTACAACACCACCTCTACAGACTTCGACAGCAGGGTTCATTCTCAAAGCATCAACAATACCTATGATTGCAGAACCCCCTACAACATTTCTAGCACCATTCCCTTCGACCGCGGGATTATCTACAACATCTCCAGCACCTCTCCCTACAGGGTCTACTCACATCCCCTCTGCTTGTGCCACATCTTTGATAGCAGGCTCTTCGGTCGAAGGAAAGCACTCAAAGGTCTCTAGATTATACCCCAACAAATCTATAAAGTTCTTCGGAGCCATGGTCATGTCGCCCTCCTTACCATATTGTGCCTGGAAATGTTCTTTGTTATCCTTTAGCTGTTCCTGATTTTCCTCTTTGTCACTCTCACCGAGTATTCGAGCCCTACGACGGCTCCTAGTCAAAGCTCCAACCTCTGGCACTACCATAGCCAATGGGGCATCCGTTATAATTTCTAACACTTCTACATCACTGCTCTCTGTCCCTCGACCTTGACCAGATATACTTCATTTGTTTACTTCGTCCTCCTCATCTACCAGTCTCATCCTCGAAGCTGAACGGGTACGCATTATACCCTATAGATGAAGAGGAGCAAAATTAGCTCGATATTTTCTACCCACCTCAAATCACCCACCCACAGTCGAATGTTCAACTGCAACTCAAACCACCCCCTCTTCCCAATACACTACTTGGCCGAACCTCCAGCTACATGGGTTACCCCACTTCCTCAATCACATAGTTACAGCCAAAAAGTATACCGTACACATGAAGAAGCAACAAAAAAACTTAAAGGTCTATCTTTACTAAGTTATCAGAAGCATACCTGTTCGAGTAGATCCTATTACTCAGCAACAACGAGGTGTTCTTCTCTCCTCTCCAGCAAGCTCAACCGCAACAATGGCATATGTTTTCCCTACCTTCCTCCTTTTTTCACTCTTTGATTATTGTTTGGGAATAGTAACTCTCTCTCTTCCTTCTTTAAATACCACCCAAGAATAATAAGACTGTCTTGATTTCCCAACTCACAATCATTAACACTCTTCCACTACGTCCTCATTTTCGGCCATGATGTTTACCAATATTGCCCTTATCTGCTGCTACGTGTGTAGTAGCCTACTCGCTGCCTTCAACCCCCTCAGACACTTGAAGTCTACTTCGCAGCCTGCTCGAATGTATCGAAGCCTATTTAATCCTCAAAGTAAGCCTCCCAGTGATCTTCTGAAGATGAAGCTTCGACTCCAAATAAGCCACGAGGACAAATTCATACGTCGTAGCAGAAACCCTTCGACCATATCTGCACATCGTTGACATTGGATGGGACAGGCAACCAACTAACTATATAAGATGGCACATTAATTGGTCATGGCAACTACAGTGACTGGCCCGACAACTGTACCGCAGTACTGAGACATCTCCAATAAATGTCGCAGTGACAGAGCAGACCTGCCCGCCGCCTATATCCCGCCGGGATATCCTGACAGCAATCATATAACCTGGCCCACACTTGGTGACTCCGCCTCCTATGATTCTATAAATAGGAGAGATGGGGAACTAAGGTGAGGTGGGAAAAAGATTCCCCCCAGACCCCTTGCAGTTTACCTTTAGCCACTTTGTAAAGCTTTGTATTCAAACCCTCGAATTACTCATCAATAATTTAATACATCTTAAAAATCCTCATCAGAGGTCGTAGAGTGTCACATTCGGGCCTCTACACAAGTATTTGTCTCTAGTTTGTTCTTACTTTAGACCACTTACTTGTATTCCCTTGATAGATGATTAACCCCATGCTGTAAGAGCCAACTTCCCCTCTAAAAGAAGTTAGGCCCCTACAATTGGTGTCGTCTGTGCTTCCCACCCTACCAGTCCCCTTTTCTTTTTTCCCTCCCTTTATTTTCAACATCCACGCTTCTCTCCAATGGAACCCACCCCCCGTTCCAATTCAACACAAGCAGGGAACTCCATCGACGAAGTGGCTGCCCAGATAGCCTTATTATCTTAACAAGTCACTCAAGCAGAGGAGTGCCACCATGCCAAACGAAACCAAGAGCATGAAAACCACCGCCTGGCATTGGAAGCTGAGCGGAATCGCCGCCTGGATGACAAAAACAGACAGAATAGGGCAATCGATGAGCTACGCAATACCGTCCGAGAGTTACAGAGATTATGGCCACTGGAAGCTGCCCACCCATCCAAAGCACCGGACCCATCACGCATATCTGTCCGCGCCCGTTTAGGACTCTCACCAAACCTCAAGATACCCCCAGTTCATACCTGTGCCGAAGGCGTTCATCGTACTATTCCCCAAACAAGCTCTATCCACCTCGGGATTCACCCAGCAGAAGATTCTTCTGACTCCACCCTCCGCTCCTCCAGACATCCCAGACGCCATCCTGCTCGAGAGCGGCTTGGGGAATGCAGCGCTGACTACATGCCACACGCACGTCCACACAACCTTCGAATTCCCCAATCTCCCCCTCATCCTACATATGCCACACAGTTGGATTTTGACCACAATGGTATCACATCTTACATGTCATTCGCATCAGTACGAGCCCAGCCACCAACTCTTGGAGCCATCTCAACAACCCGAATTGCCCCAAACTTTTGGCTATCAAAATGTCTCCAAAATTTCGTGCTCCTAAACTCAGCAAATACCGTAACATAGACCATAAATCCTACATTCTCAAATTCTAAAATGCCCTGTGCCTCTATTTTACGGCGGACTACCTGTTATGTTGCCTTTTTTCAACTAGTCTCACTGACAACCCCCATCAATGGTATCACAACCTCCCAAACGGCTCTATACGAAACTTCGAGCAACTATCATGGCTTTTTATCGTCCAGTTTGCCTTCAACAAGGACAGAGAGGTCAAAGTTGACGCTCTATTCAATTTCAGAAAGTCCAGCAATAAGACACTCGAAGTCTTCACCAAACGATTCCTCAACGAGTCAAGGAAATAGAGAACCTTGATTGCGTGAATGCTATACCTGCATACTCGAATGCCCCGCTTGATCACAGACGAGAAAAAGAGCACCTAGTTCTCCACAAACCTTAAACACTCGAAGAAATGCTGTCAATGGTCAATGGTTATATCCATCTCGAGCGCCTTCAAGAATCCCGCAAATAGAGCCATCCTTCGTGCACCAAAAACATCAATAAACCGCGGCAAAACCCACCTTCGACTCCTACAACACTGATCGCTCCTGTCTCGTAGGAGAGAAGAGCCGCAAATGCCCTAACTTCGATAGCAGTGCCGAAGCTCACAATAAGCGACCAAGGCTCGTTTTGCTTACGCTCACCATCCCCCTCAGCACCCTTCTACCCCATATATAGGCAGACCTCATTTGGCGTATCTCTTTCCCTATTGAAGCCAGAGCAGGCAAACCTTATTGCGCCAATCATAAATATCATTGCCACCATACCAGCAAATGCTTTGCCCTCCAGCGCTCTCTTAAACTCATCCTCAAAGCAAGTTGTTTACACCAGTATATTACCGACCTTCCTAGCTACCTCGACGGGTCCTACCTCTAGCCTCAATCCACCCCTACTACTGACCCAGCCGTGGTACATATATACAAATCATGCTTCATCGAAATTATTAAGATAGACAGTGGCCGCTCCCAAAGCAAACATAAGCGCATCGGGGAATGTTACAAACTCACTTATCAGAAGAAATTTCCCACACTCCTGCTAGAATCAAGCCGTCGCCTTCGCCTCGAAGGAATTTCTTTCATCGATTGTGATACTTCACATGCCCGTTTTCCCCATTCTGATCCGCTAGTCATTATAATTAAGATCAAAAGCCTTATCCTCCACACAATGCTCATAGACACAGGGAGCGCAGCTGATGTCCTATTCTCCTGACCGTTGAAAAAATGAAGAAAACCGACCTTATAACCGTTGCCAATGTCAAATTAAAAGGTTTCAATGGGGCAACCGAAGTTGTTGTTGGTCTTATCAGCCTACCAATCACTACAGGCCCAATCACCCTTCAAACCAGCTTCCTTCTCATTAAAAAGAAGTCCGAATACCTTGATATCCTCGGGTGGGACTGGCTCCACGCCATGCGAGCTATACCCTCGACCTACCATCAAACCCTTCGTTTCAGTACTCACGAAGGTATTTGGAATCTGAAAGGCTCTCAACGCCTTGCCACTCATGCGAGCACCCAGAGATCGATCAGACCCGGAAACTCGTAAGCCGCCCATAGCAATTACTGTCTCTTTCTATCCCCACACCTTCGACAGAAACCACCTCACCCATCGAACCCACTGTTTATATCGAACTCGACGGTCCCGGTCGAGGTACATTCATCAGAACTTTTCTCAATGAGGCAGAATCCCTCGAGCTTGCAGATTTCCTTCGTGCTAACAAAGACGTCTTTGCATGGACGTTCCAGGAGATGCCTGGTGTTGACCCCAACCTGGAATGTCATCGCCTCGACCTCATCCCCTATTCCTCAGCAGTAAAATAAAAGAAATGTAATGTGGCACCACGACATCAAGAAGCAGTGAACCTTAAAGTAGACAAACTCATAGCCGCAGGTTTTATCAGAGAAGTGAAGTACACTGACTCGATATCAAACATTGTGGCAGTTCTTAAGAAAAACGGCAAGATTAGAATCTGCGTCGACTTCACAGATCACAACAAGTACACAACGAAGGACAGTTATCCTCCCCCGACTATTTTTGATCTTCTCGATGCCACTGTTCGACATGAACGTGTTTTAATGATGGACGCGGCTTCGGGTTACAATCAGGTACCCCTCCCCCCCGAAGATCAACTTAAAGCTTCTTTTATCACTGAACATGTAGTAGCCTACTCGCAGCCTTCGACCTCCTCACTCAAAGTCTACTTCGTATCCTACTCGAACATATCGAAGACTATTTTGACTCAGAATCATGCCCCACAAGGAACTCATGCAGTCGAAGCCTCGACAGCAGATAAACCTTCAAGAACGGATCAGCATATAATCGCAGATACCCTTCAACTGAACGTTCGAATAACAGAAGTGTGATGAGACTAGCAGTCAGCTCAAGCGGATTGGACGGCGCATTAATTGGTCTCTCAGCTACAGTGACAAGGATGTCCGTAATAAATGCCGCCGCCGGAAAACCTGGACAGTAATCATGTAGCCTGGCCCACTCTTGGTGACTCAGCCTCTTATGTCTCTATAAATAAGAGAGAGGGGAAACCAAGAAGGGGTTAGAATAATCCTCTCCAAACCCTATGCTTTTTACCTTTGACCACTTACAAACTATATTCGATCTTTATTATTACTTATCAGAAATAGAAATACAGTTTAAAAATCCTTATCAGAGGTCGTAGAGAGTCACATTCGGGCCTCTACACAAGTATTTGTCTCTAATTAGTCTCTTTTTAGGCCATATACTTGTACATCTTTGATGAGAGGTTGACCTCCGTGTTGTATGAGCCATCTTCGCTTCTCAATGAAGATCGGGCCCCTACAATTGGCGCCGTCTGTACTTCCCACAATATCAGTTACCTCATCTTTGTTACCTTCCTTTCTTTTCTGCCATTTATCGCTCCTTTTTAATGGCCCCTTCCCACCGTGCCAACTCAACTCAGGCAGGCAAGTCCATTGACGGAGTCGTCGCTCAAGTCGCTTTACTATCTCAGTAAACTACTCATGCAAAAGAGCGCCATCAGCATCAACTCAACCAGGAATGAGAAAACCACCGCCAGGCGATGGAAACCGAACGGAATCGCCGAGTAGACGACAAAAATAGACAAAATCGAGCAATCGATGAGCTACACAACACAGTCCGAGAACTTAAAAGGTTAGATCCCTTAGAACCCGCCCATCAGTCTCAGTTACCGGATCAATCGCGCGTATCTGCCCGCGCCCACCTTGGACCCTTAACAAACCTCGAGTTACCCCCAGCTCCCATCGGTGCCGAAGGTATTCCCCGTACTATTCCTCCCACTGGCTCTATCCACCTCGGAATCTACCCCACAGAAGACTCTTATGACTCCTCCCTTCATTCATCAAGACACCATCGGCCCGTCAAAGACCGACTCGGTGAGCATCGTCCCGCTCGAGACCGAATCGGGGAGCGCAGTGCTGAATATATACCACACATTCGACCCTGTAGCCATCGACATCACCAATCTCCCCCTCCTGCATATGTCATGCAACAAGACTTCGACCACAAGATACAACCTGCTATTCGCGTCAGCGCAAGCCCAGCCTTAAACTCATGGAACTGCCTCAACAATCCCATTTGTGCCCCCTTCTCTCCATTGACATACCCCCTAATTTCCGTGCCCCCAAGCTCAGCAAATATCGCAATACAGACCCCAAAACCCACATTTTTGAATTTTAAAACTCACTAAGCCTTTACTCTACTGCCGACTACCTGTTATGTCAACTTTTCCTAACTAGCCTCACTGAAAACCCACTTCGATGGTATCACAATCTCTTAAATGGCTCGATACGAAACTTTGAGCAACTCACGCAACTCTTCATCGCCCAGTTTACCTTCAACAAAGACAGGGTAGTCAGAGTTGGCGCATTATTTAATTTCAGAAAGTCAAGCACAGAGACCCTCGAAGCCTTCGCAAAGGGATTCCTCGACGAGTCACGGAAAATAGAGAACCTCGACTGTGTAAATGCTATCCTCGCATATTCAAATGCCCTACCTGATCATAGTAGAGTAAAAGAGCACCTTGTCCTCCACAAACCCCAAATACTCAAAGAGATGCTCTCGAAGGTCAACGGCTATATCGACCTCGAAAGACTCCAAGAATCCCGCAAACATACCTAACCTTCGAACACTACCCACTTCAACAAACTGCGATAGCATTCACATCCCACTCCACTACCCTTGATCGCTTACGTCTCACAGGAGAATGAGAGTTGCAAACGCCCTTATGTCTATAGTAGTGCTGAAGCTCGTAAGAAGCGATCGAAGCCTATCTTGCTTACACTCATCGTCCCCCTCAGTACCCTCTTACCGCACATTCAGGCAGACCCTATATGGCGAATCCCTCTCCCAATCGAAGTCAGACCTGGGGAGCCTTATTGTGCTAATCACAAATGCAATTGTCACCAAACGAACAAATGCTTCGCCCTCCAACGTTCTCTCGAAATCATCCTCCGAGCAGGACGTCTGCACCTGTACGTTACAGACCTTCCCTATTATCTCGATGGGTCTTACATCCAATCCTTCTCCACCCCTACTGCTGACCCAGCCGTGGTACATATCTACAGATCATATTTCATCGAAGTCAAAAATATAGATAGTGGTCATTCGCATAGCAAGCGAAAGCGCATCGACGAATGTTACAAACTTTCTTACCAGAAAAAATTCCCTACCCTACTGCTAGAATGTAGCCGTCACCCTCATCTCGAGGGTATTTCTTTCATTAATTGTGACACGTCACACATCCGTTTCCCTCATTTCGATCCTCTGGTCATTATGATTAAGATTGAGAACATTGTCCTTCACATAATGCTTATCGACACAGGAAATGCAGCTGACGTCCTATTTCTGCCCACCGTCGAAAAAATGTAGAAAACTGAACTCCTTACCCCAGCCAACATCGAGTTAAATGGATTCAATGAGACTACCGAAGTCGCCGTCAGTCATATCAGCCTACCTGTCACCACAGGATCCCTCACCCTTCAAACCAGCTTCCTTGTCATCGACAAGAAATCCGAATTCCTCGGTATACTTGGCCAGGACTAGCTTCATCCTATGCGAATTATACCCTCAACCTATTACCTAACCCTTCATTTTGCAACTCCCGAGGGTACGTGGAACCTCAAAGGATCTCAACGTCTCGCCCGCTCATGCGAGCACCCAAAAATAGACCAGACCAAAAAACTTATCAGATGCCCATAGCAATCACTGCACCTATCTATCCCATCAACTTTGGCAGATACCACCCCCCATATCAAACCTACCGTTTATATCAAACTTGACGGCCCTGGTCAAGGAACATTCCTTGGAATTTTTCTCAGCGAGGCTGAACACCTCGAGCTTACAGATTTCCTTCGAGCAAACAAGGACATCTTTGATTGGACATTTCAGGAGATGCCTGATATCGACCCCAGCCTGGCATGCCATCGCCTCGATCTCATTCCCAATTCCATGGTAGTCAAACAAAAGAAGCGTACCCTGGCACCACGACTTTGAGAAACGGTTAACCTTGAAGTAGACAAGCTTATAGCCTCGAGCTTTATCAGAGAAGTCAAGTACGCTGACTGGATATCAAACATTGTGGCAGTTCCTATTAAGAATAGAAAGATTCGAATCTGCGTCGACTTCACCGACCTCAATAAACACACACCGAAGGACAGTTTCCCACTGTCGACCATTTCAGCACTCCTCGATGCCACTGCTGGACACGAGCGCCTATCCATGACAGACGCAACTTCGGGTTACAATCAGGTACCCCTCCACCCAGAAGATCAACTTAAAACTTCCTTCATAACTGAACAAGGCCTTTATTGTTTTAATGTCATGCCCTTCGGCCATAAAAACATGGGTGCCACTTACCAGCGCCTCATCACAACTATGTTTAAACCCTTGCTTGGCAAGTCAGTCGAAGTCTGCATCGATGACATGTTATCCAAGAGTATACAAAAATAGACCCACATCCACGACCTGATCGACATTTTCTCAATACTTCGTACCTATAAAATGAAACTAAACCCAGTGAAGTACCAGTTTGGCGTCTCATCCGAAAAATTCTTGGGCCACCTTATCAGTAAACGTGGCATCAAAATTGACCCCACCCATATTCGGGCCCTCATTGACATGCCCTCACCCACAACAAATAGAGACGTCCAAAAGGTGGCTGGCAGGATAACATCCCTTATCCATTTTATTTCTAAGTCCTCTGATAGATGTGCTTGGCTCTTCTTCCTCTTACGCAGTCAGGGCGCCCATAAAATAAGAAAGAAAAACAACCCTGAGATCAATTGGACCCCTGAGTGCGAAGACGCCTTTCTCAAACTGAAAACTTATCTTGGCCGCCAACCCATCATCAGTACCCCCATCAAAGGTGAAACACTCTCCTTATATCTCGCTGCCACAGAAACTTCAATTAATTTCGTACTCATTCGCCTTGATTTCATCATCGAAAAACTTTGTATTTCATCAGCAAAACTCTAACCCCTGCCGAAACCTGTTATTCCAAGCTTGAGCAATTTCTCCTAACACTTGTTTATTCAGCCAACAAGCTTAAACCATATTTTCAGGCCCACCCCATTTGTGTCATCACGAGTTACCCTCTCCGCGAAGTACTTAGTAAAAAAGAAAATTTCAGATGAGTACAACAATAGTCTGTATACCTTGGCGAGCACGACATAACCTTCGAGAAGCAAATATCTCAGAAAGGCCAACCAGTAGCAAATTTCTTCACTGACTTCCCGGTCGAAGATTGCGACTGGGAAGAACACGAAGACGATCTACCGGAAGATCAACCTGAAGTCGTAGATCCATGGGACCCCCTTACCGGTTGACGTTTATTCATAAATGGCTCCATAGGACCCAATGGTTCAGGAATTGGTATTGTCTTGGTCACACCGACTAATGACCGAATAGAGAAAGCAGTTAAACATACCTTTGAATATTCCAATAATGAAACAGAGTATGAAGCACTGATCCATGGTCTCGACCTCGCAATTGATCTCGATATTCCCAAACTCGCAGTCTTTACAGATTCCCAACTCATTTAGAGACATTACTCAGGAGAAAATCAAGCTAACGGTCGCATGGCGGACTACGCTTTACTTGTGCGACGGCGTATGGACCGATTTCCTGAAAAATCAACAATTACCCATTATCCTTGAGAAGATAACAGACATGTTGATGCCCTCGCCTACATAGCAGCTATGCTGGGACAAACAAAATCTCTAACCCTCTACATTGAAGTACTCAAATGCCCAAGTATCGACTAGATGGAAATCAATGCCATCAATACTGGGGCCGAGAGTCTCGATTTAGATGATTGGCGAACCCCAATCCTTCATTACCTTACCAACGCCACCCTTCCCGATGATCCCAAAGCCAGACATCCACTGTTAGGAAGCTGTCGTAGATACACTATCCATAACAATGAACTATATCGCAAATCTCCAAATGGCATTCTCCTTCGATTTATATCCAATATCGAAGCCTCTCGATCATAGCAGAGGTTCACGAAGGCATCTGTGGTGCTCACACCACTGGTCGATCTTTAACCCTTCAAGTTGTAACCCAAGGATTATTTTGGCTCGATATGAGAAAGCAAGCTTTAAAATATGCAACACATTGTGACAAATGCCAACATCATGCTCATGACATCTATTACCCCTCTCGAGATCTTCATGTCAGCCAAGTTTCTTGGCCATTCAAAAGATGAGCCATCGATCTCATTGGTCCATTTCCAAAAGCTTCCGGTAGCGGAAAAATCATCCTCGTTCCCACTGATTACTTTACCAAATGGGTCGAAGCTGTTCCCTTAAGCCGAACTAGAGAAGAGGAAGTTATCAAGTTTTTATGGGAAAACATCATCACTCGCTTCGGCTGCCCCCATGTGATTCGGTGCGATAATGGTCCCAAGTTCGTTGGCAGTAAAGTAAGGAATTTCCTTAAAAAGCACAACATTATTCTCTCGCCCTCCACACCTGCTGCCCCCAGGGAAATGGTCAAGTCGAAGCAATTAACAAAACTATCGTTGATGGTCTGAAGAAGAGAGTCGATACAAAGAAAGAATGATGGGTTCATGAGTTACAACACGTCATCTGGGCCTATCGTACAAAACCAAGAAAGCCTACCGGATGCACCCCCTTCCTCCAAACATATAGAACAAAAGCAGTACTACCAACTCAGTTCGAAATACCCACTCGAGATCCTAACCACTCGAGATCCTAACCTCCCAGACAAAGATAATGAGTTTGAACTCTTTTTTTTTAGCATAAGGTAAGATTTTATAGATAAAGAAAGATTATAACAAGGGGGAGGCAAAGCCAAGCCCAGAGGAACCCAAAAATAAATTAAGTAAATCTAAAGTAGCATACATTTGGTTCTTCTATCTTTATTAAGAAGTGAGGTCTTCCGAGGAAAGTTTCCAAGTTTCCAACCGGGAGAGAAACCCCCTCTTGGCGGCTTGATAGGCCGAGAAGTTTGCCACTTTCCAACAATGATAGAACCGAATCTGCTCAAATGAAGTCTTCATTCGATTCCATCTAGCTCTTTGAGGCCAAGGGACGTGATTCTTTATAAAATTTGAGATAGCTGTTTGAGAATCTAATTCGGTCCAAATCTTGTTCCAGTTATTTTGGACTGCCCAATCTATAGCTCCAAGAATAGCTTCACATTCTGAGAATGATAGCGTTGTATTACCAAGCCCTTTATTGAGGACATCAAGTACATACCCAAAATGATTCCTCACCGCAGCACCAACTCCAGCTTTCCCAGTAGCACCAATTGCTGCTGCCCCATAATTAATTTTAACCTCCTGAAACCAGGGAAGAGCCCAGGTAGTACTCTGGATTCAAGGAAGGGGTCTAGCTTTGATAGGAACTCCCAAAGCAGCTACAATTGAGAGCTCGAGGCAGTTATTAGCCATGCTGTTTCAAGAGAGGCCTGCTACGACTTTTATAGCAACTAAGCTTCTTCGTTTAATGTCGTTAATGCTATGAGAAAAACCTTCAAAGACGAAAGCATTTCTTGCGATCCAAATGAGGTAAACAATATTCAGAACTGCCACTTTCCAGATATCATTTTAATACGAGCTCAGATGTTTGCATGATTCCAAAGTAGTCTTGCGATTTGCGAACCCAGCTTGGAGTTGAAACAGCGAGGCAATCCAATCCCAGATTTCAGTTGACCGTGGGCAGTTCTAGAATAGATGCTGCATATTTTCTAGATTACACCTTCAGAGAGAGCATCTTGAAGTAATATGTAATCCTATCTTTATAAGAAAATCTTCAGTTGTAAGAGAGTTGTGGCAGATTCTCCAAGCAAAAGAGGCAATTCTGGGAAGAATAACCTTGCTATTTGTGAAGGGATACCACCAAACTTTTGGGGCGTGAGAGCTTGTATGTTGAAAAGCACTGTGAACGGAGAAGAAACAGTGCGGACAATGCTTCCAAACCCTAATATCTTTATCTGAGCTTTTAAGAATGATTCCATTTAGATCAATACCAAGACTACCCAACAGTTCCATAACTTCAGGAGGAGCAGACCAAGTGTTATGATGCATGATTTGGCTAAGCTTTGTCGTACAGTGCTTCCATTATCATCTGGAATTTCAAGAAGGTCGTATATAGCAGAATCTGAACCCCAACAGTCTCGCCAAAAATCAGTATTCTTGCCTGATCCATTAATCCACTTTGAATGCGCGTTGACGGTGACAATTGCTTCCTTCAGACCAGTCCATATGGATGAGTTTTTGTAATATTGTGTGAGGAGACCCTCTTTGTTTTGGAATTTCGCTTGAAGAAACTTCGCCCAAGGCTCATGATCGCTGAGAAAAGCCCATCCCAATTTCATAAGCATTGCAATATTTATGTCTTTCAAGCTCTTTATGCCAATACCCCCTTCACTAGGATGCTTGCAAACTTTAGCCCACTTGATAGTTAGAAATTTCTTCTTGACAGGATCTCCAGACCATAAAAAATTATTAATGATTCGCTCTCCCTCTTTAACAGCTGCAATCGGCCACTTGTAGATGGCCATGTTTTAGATAGGAAGGCTTGTGAGAATCGACTTCACTAGAACAACTCAACTCTGGAAGGATAACAACTTCCCACTCCAACCGGATGCTCTGGACCTGATATTATCAATAAGAGGGGCCACCGTTGCTTTTGAGACTCGGCCTTGCACCAGAGGTATCCCTAGATACTTCTCTGGGAGAGTGCCAACACCAAAACCAAAAAGAGTAGCAATGTTTTTCAGTCTAAAAGGAGAAATAGAGCCCGCAAGAATTTTGCATTTTTGCTTGTTAACCCATTTGCTGGAGGAAGATTGATAGACTTCCATGAGAATCTTTAAAGCCTTCATACCTTTAAAATCTCCATTAGCAAATATAAGAATATCATCTGCGAAGAGAAGGTGTGAAGGACTAGGGATATTCTTGTATGTAACCATGGGTTTAAGAATTTTCTTGTCTCTTAACCAAGCGATGCCTCTGCTGAAAACATCCTCAACAAGTGCAAAGAGGATGGGGGAGAGAGGACATCCCTGTCTAAGACCTCTCGAAGCTTTGAAAAAACCACATGGTCCACCATTAATAAGCATTGAGATAAGGCCACTATTCAGAATCACCCTAATCCAGCGGCAGACTGTGTAAGAGAACCCCAATTTGTTTAACACTTGAAGAAGGAAGGGCCAACTCACGGTGTCAAAGGCTTGAGAGATGCCAATCTTGAGGCCAATATTATCGTACTTTCTAGAAATTCTTAGCTCATTTGTCAACTCTGAGGCAAGAGCAGTATTAGAGTGAATTGATCTTCCTGGCACAAACCCACTTTGTTCAACAGTAATAATATCAGGGGCTATCTTTCTAAGTCTTGAAGCAAGAATTTTTGTAATAACTTTAAAAGCAAAATTGCTCAGACAGATAGGTCTGAAGTTCCCCATCTTGCAAGAATCATTGGCTTTCGGAATAAGAACAAGGAAGTTAGAGTTGAAACCTTTTGGGATAGAAGAATCTACAAAGAAAGAAATTACTGCCTTGGTAAGATCACTACCAATGATGTCCCAAAACTTTTGAAAAAAACCCCACTGAACCCATCTGGACCCGGGCTATTATCCCCACTGAGCCCAAACACAGCAAGTCTGACTTCTTCAAGTGAAGGAAGAGCACCTAGCATCGGATTTTGCGCTTCTAAAAAAATACTCGGGATCAAACCAACTAGGTCTTCATTTATTTGTGATGGAACATGAGTAAATTTTGTTGTGTAGTACTCCACAATGTGCTCTTTGATCTCGGTCTGAGAAGAGAGAATCATTCCATTGTCAAGAGATATTTCAGTAATAAGACTCTTTTGCGTTCTGACCCTGTGAAACGCATGAATGTATTTCGTGTTTCTCTCGCCACTGAGCAGCCAAGAAGCTTTAGATTTCTGCCTCCAAATGGAATCTTCAAGAGTTAAAAAGATTATTGAGAGAGATTTGTATAGTGGTGGCCTCCTTCATCAAGTTATCCGAGTAGTTATCATCTAACTGAATCTGAATATCTGTGAGATCAGCTACACAAGTATCTATCTGAGACCTCAGCCCCCCCAAATTCTCCTTCTTCCAAGTCTTGATTGTAGCCTTGAGACGCTGAAGTTTCTTCTTGAGCACATAGAGCGGGTCTCCAAGAAGGCTTTCACTCCAAGAGTTGATCACAAGGTCCCTGAAACTACTGACAGTAACCCAACCTGTTCGGAATCTGAAAGGGATATTGCTTGTCTTTGGAATGCATTGTGTGCTGCCCACCAAGGCCGAGTGATGTGAGATATCCCTAGGCAGGTACATACAGGACCAGCCGTCGAACTTTGATATCCAAGCATTATTGTATAAAGATCTGTCCAGTCTTCCAAGAATTCTCGCTCGACCCTTTTGATTGTTACACCATGAGTATTTTGGACTAGAGGAGAAGCTTTCTGTGAGACTGCACGCATCAATGCAGTCGTTAAAATCTGTTATTGAGCAAGGGAGAGGCCCCGTACCTCCACTTCGTTCATCTCAACTCCGAATACAGTTAAAATCCCCAATAGCCAACCATGGGAGATTAAGGTTTGCAATAGATTCCATATCCGTCCACATGGCCCTTCTTGCAGAAATAAATGCCAATCCATGAATTGCTGAAAGTAAAAGACCATCATAGGAGATTGTGAGATGTTGAGAACAGGCAGCCACAAGAACGGGTGCATTAAAACCAAATTTCCAAAGGCACCACTGGTTTCTAATTCTGGAATCACAATCATTTGAAATAATAGAAAGACTAAAGTCAGAGAGACCCAGTTTTAGTATATTTGATGCAGAAGGCTTAATTTGAGGTTCAGCAATGAATATGAAGGAAGGCTTAGATTTATGCACCAGCCTACGAAGTGAGAGTCTGGAGCATTTATTTCCTATACCTCGGATATTCCAAAATATCAACCTCATTGAGATTCAGATTTTTTTTCTTTCCGCTTAACCTGGTGTTTGGATAGCCACCCACACCTGATCTCACGTTCTTTTTCTTTGCATTCCTCATTAGATGAACTTGTTTATTCTTGCCCGATTTGTTTCTGACTTCTTCATAATTGATCAAAGCACAATCCCTCTCTACATCTTCGACCATGTCTGCCCATTTCAGAGCTGATTAAAGCTGTATGTTGGCCGTTTCTTTCAGAAGTTGGTACGGACTATCAGGGCTTGCAGACCTGCCCCTTGCTTCTGCATTTCCATGATTTGGCGTAGCGTGATCAACGTAGATAAGAGCATCTTCATTGTTCAGCAGCGCCAGGGTAGCTTTACTATCAACCTGTTCTTGATAGTTAGAAGGTCCTTCTTCGGGAGTTGGCTTAGTCATTTTGTCGAGATCCTCCGGACCCAAGTCCTTTCCTTTGGATAGAGCCTCTCTTTGTTTTTTTTTCCTAATTCTCTTCTTTTTTTTCCTTTGGATAGAGCCTCTCTTTGGATAGAGCCTCTCTTTGTTCTTTGTGAGAGAATCTTCAGATGCTGAGGCCTCATGGTGATGTTTCCTTGGATCCTCGGCTCATTGAACTTGCTCCTTAATGGCTCTGCATTCCACGAATGTGTGACAGATTATCTTACAATGGAAACAGAATTTGGGGGTAGCTCCTAGCCCCACTTTTTGCCAGAAATCTCTACCCTCAACTTCCACAAGAATTTTGTTAGGAGTTGGCTCCGCAAGATCAATGTCAAAAAGAACTTTTGCAAAATAGCCAAATTTCATTGCTGTCGACGATTGATCAACTTGAACTCGCATGCATCATGTTGTGGATCGATGAAGCCAGAGACCGACCTATCGCCAACTTGGGCCGCTACCACGCATCACTTCAGAAATCTTACAAGAAGCGAGTTCGACCACGAAGTTTCAATGATGGAGATCTAGTACTCCAACATGTTAATTAGTCGACAAAGCCTACGAATGGTGGGAAATTAGCTAAATCTTGGGAAGGACCCTACCTTGTCTACGATAAAATAGATAAAGAATCTTACTACTTGATGACAGAAGACGAAGAGCCTCTACCGAGCCCTTGGAATACAATGCAGGTTGTCTCTTAGAAAAGGCCTTACCTACAATCATGTACCACCGATGTAATCTAGGTTAATAAATAAACGACGCTTTTGTTACCAATACTTCGTCTCATGTTTCACTTTGAATTTCTTGGTTTAACTCGAATACCTTCGACCCAACTGGTACTCGAGGATGATCTGGACAATTTTCCAATCTCCAAAATTCGAGCAAACTCGAGGGGCAAGGATGGTCGAAGGACCGGACCCTCGGGGATGCATGGGAGGCAGTTGAATATTCCTTCCCTGTGACTACAACCTTCGAAGTACAGTCCTTTTCTTGGTCTACCCCGGGTATCTTGTCCACCCTCACTCCGATAGATAATTGGGGGTGACCGTGAATTGCTCAAGTCCTCAAAATTTGAGCAAACTCGAGGGGCAAGAATGGTCGAAAGACCGGACCCTCGGGGATGTATTGGAGGCGATTCGATATTCCTTTCATTCAGGCTTTAAAACCGACGAAGTACAGTCCTTTTCTCGGTCTACCCTGGGTATCATATCCACCCTCGCCTCGACAGATACTTCGGGGCGACCTTGAATTGCTCAAGTTTCCAACATTCGAGCAAACTCAAGAGGCTTGGATGGTCGAAAGACCGGACCCTCGGGAATGCGTTGGAGGCAATTCCATTGCTTCGTTGTGGCTTAGGCCTTCAAAGTTTAGCACATTTTCAGGTTTCCCCTAGGTATCACGTCCCCTCGCCCCGACTGATATTCAGGGGCGATCTGGAAATGTTTTGAGTTTTCAACATCGCTGTGGCTTCAGCCTTCGATATCCAAAAGAACACACAGAGTTTGATCCACATTACATCCACATTCTACATGGATTGACAATGCTACTGTCATGTAAACATCAAGGAAGTATCTTACATATTATCTGTCAACGCAGCAGTAGCAGAGCAAGTCAAAGATCAATCATCAACAGTTCAAAGCAAGCAAAATCGACAGAATATGCATGCAAATTCCAATATTCCAAGGTTTGCATAAGATAGCATGACTACTAAGGCACTACATCGGAAAGTCAGATTCAGCAGACTCAGAATGTACTACAGAAAATGCGCATCAGCATGTTCATAATTAACTATAGAAGTTCAAAGAAAAATAGCAACAACAAAGTTCAACTCATTACAAATCACCAACTGTTAGCGGAAAATGACGAACAACCCCAACTACAAGTACCTCACACCGGCACGGTCTCACATTTTTGTTCCACAGACGCCCCACCATCAGCAACCTCGGTGGCTTCATTCGAAACTCTGGCAGCTCTACCATCAACAAGACCACTACTGGGTGCTCCAAGGAGAGAAGTATCTCCACCACCTTCAGTACTCCCAACTGTCTCATAAACAATGGGCAACTCCACTTCCTTCAGCTGGACCTCATCACCTTCAGCAAATTCTGGAGACACAGGGTACAGTTCAAGTGTATCAGGTCATACCCCTTTTCATCTATGAAAGTCTTCAACCTCACAGTCACCTTGCATTCGCCATCGCACTGTCCCTGGAACCGCACCTTCTGTTCAGCCTTCTCCCTCTCACGCGCTACAAGCTTCGCAGCCCACTCCCGCTCTAGCCTTGACCGCTGAAGTTTGAGTCTCTCATCATAAGATTCGGTGCGAACCCTAAGGTCATGCTTCAACTTCTTCACCTTAGACGCCAATGATGCCTCCGTCCCACGGGAAAGATCAAGATTTTTCCTTGCTTGCCGCAACTTTTCTTTTACCGACTTCATAGCCTTGCAGCACATTCGCACCCAAGCATCTGCCTGTTAAAATATACAATCAGTCAGTGATCCTCGAAACTTAAAGAATTCGAGAGACATTTCGGAATATCACAATAAAGAGCAGTATATAGTTACCTGAAACATGTACCTCTTTACTTCCTTCGATGCCTCGTCTGGGTCGTCTTCCCAGAGTTTGACCATCGAAGATTACTTAGTAATAGCCTATTCCTGCCGTTCTGCCTTTGTCATTTCTTCATCCTCCTCCCGTGTATCGTCCACCCCCAGTGCCCTACACCTCTTGCGTTGGCCATCCTTTGATTGCTATAATTTTGGGGCTTCGGGAGCAGCGCGACTCTACCCTTTCTCAATATGAGTCGATACTGGCCTTGGCCTCAACCTCGAAGTATCGACAGCCACTTTGGGCACCGCTACCACTTGCTTCGACCCCTTGCGAGGTCTCGGCACAAACTAATTGTTCCTCGGTAGCCCCTCTCCTCCTATTTACTTTGACCTCTTGGAAGAAGATTTACTTCTTTTTCTCTTTGCTAGCTTCGGCGTAGTGGGTACGCTTCAAAGCAGGGAATCAGCCATCTTCCTCCTTTGCCTCTTGATTTTGAGACTGTCAAATACCGAATTTACCCAGCCTTCACTGGCCTTGAGCAGAATATTAATTTAATTCGCCGGATTATCCTAAGTTGAACTTCTCGGACCTGCAACAGTAAAACAAAACACAGTTATCACTTATTTCAGAAACACATCAACAACAAATCCTTCGATAGCAAACTTACTTTCATTATATACCCTATGATTTAATTTATAAGAGTCATCCTCGTCTACATTCTCGAAGTTACCTCTCACTATCAACAAATCTTTATTCCACCCACGACCCGTCGAGCACAGATCAAAGATCCAAGGTTTCTCAGGGTGACATTGGATGTGATAGGTCCCTGGGTTCTGACTCCCCTTCCTCGAGTAAAAGGTAACAATATCAAACAACTTAATCAAATTTTGGCCCACACCAGCCAATTTTACATTCATCCCCTCTATCACCTTCATCAACTCATAAAAATTCTCGTTCATTTGCACTGGAGCCACTTCCCAAAAATTCAGAACTTCTTTCACCAGCCTTCGGAGCTGTAACTCTATCCCCAATCGAATCTGGCCCCTATAAGCCATTATCCCGCTCCCAAGATTCAATTTAAAGGTCAATCCCGCCCCTACAACACTCAAATATATCCCCACCTTCGACAGTTCTAACTTTGCGGCAAACCGCTCTAACCTAACCCTATCCTTCGCTGCAACGAGACCCCCAACGCCATCTGACTCAGTCGAATCCCCACTATCGCTAAAATGCCCTTTATCTCCCTCTCTCTCACCCGAGGGCCTTTCATCATCCCTCTCCCACCACACTTTTTCCTCCTCACTATCCTCAGTTACTATCGTCCTTCGATGCCTCGAAACCACAACCTCCTCAGCATGCAGTACCAATGATAATGGGGCCTCGATTATTACATCTAAAACTTCTACATCACTACCATTACCCATTGGGGCTCGACCAGAAATACTAGCTTCGATTTCTTCGATCTCTTCATCTGTCAGTGCCCGTCTCGAAGCCGGACGGTTATCCATTTTTCGCCTACAGAAGAAGAGGCACGCAATTAGATCGACAAACTCGACAAATTTTGTGACCAACCTATCAACCCCCTCCAAAATAAACCACAGACCGGGTCGTAACCCAAACCTTTCCCCTCTCCAACCTCTCGAGTGCCATTTCTAAACCACAAACACAGATTGTTCCGCCTCCACTATCTAAGCCAAAAAAAAAAAAAAAAAAAACTAAACAAAGTTCACAGAGATCAAATGCCATACCTGAAATTAGCAGAATCACCCCCAAATCAGAAAGATCACAGCCTCAGATGCCCTAACAGTTTCCACATTCGCAATGGCGCTTGTCCTTCCCCTTCTCACTTTCTATGGTCTTCACAGCAAACTAGCACAGTAATTTCTCATCTCTCACTTATATATATTTCGTAAACCCAAAAACACCTCGATTTATTAACTATTATCATTACCACGACCCCACCTCCCTGTCTTTTCGGCCAACAGTGTGCTTTGACAAATATACCCTTAACATTTTCCACGTGCGAACAACCCGTTTACCTAAAATTATATGTACTGCCGAAGCTTCTTGAACCTTATTCTCCCAGATCAAAACTAAACAGTCAGAATCTAATAGTCACATCACCACCTTTTTCGTCAAACGAGTAAAACATAATCATTACTTCCTGGTGCACAGCCTTAAACGCACGTACCACTCTGACAGACCAGCCGTTTGGATTGTCAGATCGACCAATCAAATCAATCTTCACCTTCAATACACTATCAAAGTTCACCTTCGATACACTATCAAAATTTACCTTCGATACACTATCAAACTTCACCGACGTTATACTTCCGAACTCGAACATTCGACCAGTCTTCACCTCGAAGAATCTTTAACAAATTACCTCAGATTTATTAAATCTCTCATACCAATGAACACCCCATTCGTCCAGTCAAAACATCATGCCTTCAGAAAAAAAATTCAGTTTCGACAAAGTATATTTTTTATCCCAACAAGTTCAGGTTTATATTCTAAATTTTCAATCAATGCAGTTATACTACCGACCTCGTACCGAACAGTATTATATTCGGAATTCAGATTCTACTACCATATCCCACAGTTCACAATAATTTCTATTAGTACTATCAACAAAAACACTTTTCATTCCGACAACGAGGACAACACTACAAAAGTCATGCAAAAAAAAATGGATAGAAGAGAGAAAAATAACACATGAAAGCAGCAACATGAGAAACTACAAAAGGGAACCCTATCTATTAGCAGGTTGCTCCATTGCAACAGCAGCCGCCGCAGCTTCATCCACCTGAACAAGTATATCCTCCACGAAGCCTTCGAGAAGCGAAAGCCGATAGCCGGGTAGCTCCCCCATCATTTGCACTATTCCCCACTAGTACGCGAAGGGCATATCATAGAGAGGTGCTCCAAGTTCCGCTTCGAAGAGATCTGGCATTTTAGCGTTAATGTCGTCCTCTATCCCGAACCTTTGTTGAAGACCTAGCAGGGCCTCTTGAATCCTCCCCGCCCTCATGGCCGTTTGATCTTCAGCAACCGGTACATTCTCAGCCATGTTAATAAATAGGAAGTACTCAGTTAGAAGAGAAGAATGCTGCAAGACAGATAAAAAAATCTCTCCCTCCTTACCCCTTTTTATACCACCAAACTCGCCAGAACTTTCTCTCTTCCCTAACCGAATTAATGGTAACCTTCAATTCCTAACAACGAAAAGTCAATATGTAACCTCTCCAACTTCCAAGACGTAACTAATTTGTCTGTACCTGCATTCAAACCACCTCCCCAACGACTCCCAGTCGAACATATCTCCAACATCGATCATTTGGCCATCGTAAGACTCGATTTTTACAGCAATCCATCATCAATCTTCGATCATAATTTTCTTTGAGCATATCTTTATGACTCGTCCCTAGAGGATTAGTCATTTGCATTCGTCTACATTATCTTACCAAATAACAGGAATACAGACACGAGCAAAATATTATGTTCATTTCAATTACCGAATCAAGAAAAACAAATTGCATTTTTCTCCTACCACCCCAAACTCAAAACAACTTCCTCTCGCAGAAAAAAATAGAAACAACACAAAGTAATACCAAAACATTCACAACATCAACCCAGCACCCTACTTCTGGAAGAACCAGCTCCGCTCACCGCATGTTCCTCTTCGATGATCTCCTCTACATGGACAAGGCTTTCAGCTAATGCCATCAATAAAAGATAATGTTTCTGCTTGGTCGTAAAGTGCGACCTCAATTGATCCCAGAGATAGGCGTACGGTTTGCCATTGATAAACTCCTCTGGCCTCTCGTCCTCAAGATCCGGCATGTCCAAATTCAGATCATGTCATCCGAAAAGCCTCATGTGCAGCTCCACCATTTTTTGCCCCACACGGCGATCACGGGCAAACCCCATCCTCTTCTGATAACGGGTATTGGGCGGACAATCCATTCAGATATTCAGAATGAAGAACAGAGCAATGTTGAAGATGGAAGAAGATACAGAATCCCCACACTAGAACCAATTTTTATAGCCTTCACCTCATTTTTACCTTTTACCCACCTACACCTCTTAATTACCCCCCCTCCCCCCCCCACTTTATTATTTTCCCGGAAACCAACGGTCAAATAAGAACAGGTTCTAAGACAACAGTTTTCTCAGCAAATGCCTCTCCACCTGGCTTCGTGACCCTTGTTGAGAGGGGGCGAATGTGGTAGCCTACTCGCAGCCATCGACCTCCTCACTCGAAGTTTACTTCGTATCCAACTCGAACATATCGTAGACTATTTCGACTCAGAATCAAGCCCCTCAAGGAACTCTTGTAGTCGAAGCCTCGACAACAGATAAACCTTCCAGAACAGATCAGTACATAATAACAGATACCCTTCGACTGAACGTTCGAATAACAAAAGTGTGATGAGACTAACAGTCAGCTCAAACGGATTGGACGGCCCATTAATTGGTCTATCAGCTACAGTGACAGGGATGTCCATAATAAATGCCGCCGCCGGAAAACCCGGACAGTAATCATATAGCCTGACCCACTCTTGGTGACTCAGCCTCTTATGTCTCTATAAATAAGAGAGAGGGGAAACCAAGAAGGGGTTAGAAAAATCCTCTCCAAGCCCTATGCTTTTTACCTTTGACTACTTAGAAACTGTATTCGATATTTATTATTACTCATCAGTAATAGAATCACAGTTTAAAAATCTACATCAGAGGTCGTAGAGAGTTATATTCGGGCCTCTACGTAAGTATTTGTCTCTAATTAGTCTCTTTTTAGGCTAAATACTTGTACATCTTTGATGAGAGTTTGACCTCCGTGTTGTTAGAGCCATCTTCACTTCTCAGCGAAGATCAGGCCCCTAGAGAACAAGGCCTTTACTATTTCAATGTTATGCCCTTCGGCCTTAAAAATACGGGAGCCACCTACCGACGCCTTGTCATAGCCATGTTTAAACCTTTGTTTGGCAAGTCGATCGAAGTCTACATCGACGACATGTTATGCAAAAGCCTTCAGAAACATACCCATATAGATGACCTAAAAGAAATCTTCTCAATACTTCGCACATATAATATGAAACTCAACCAAGACAAATACCAATTTGGCGTTTCATCTGGAAAATTCTTGGGCCACCTTATTAGTAAACGTGGTATAGAGATTGACCCAACCCATAATCGAGCCCTCATCGACATGCCTTTTCCCCGAGCCAATTTTTTTTCCAAAAAGTGGCTGGCCGGATAGCAGCCTTCAGCCGTTTAATTTCTTAATCCTCAAACATATGTGCTTGGCTCTTTTCCCTTTTACGCAACCAAGGCGTCCACAAGGCAAAAAAGAAAAACAACCCCGAGATCAACAAGACACCCAAGTGTGAACAAGCTTTCCTTGAACTCAAAGCTTTTCTTGGTCGTCCACCCATTATCAGCACCCCTATCGAAGGCGAAGCACTCTCTTTATACCTCGCCGCCACAAAAACTTCTATCAGTTCAGTGTTTATTCGACTCAATTCCAACATAAAAAAACTTGCATATTTCATCAGTAAAACTTTAACCCCTGCAGAAACTCGGTATTCAAAACTTGAGTGTTTGCTCCTCACACTTGTTTATTCAGCTCGCAAGCTCAAACAATACTTTCAAGATTACCCCATCTGGGTCATAACATGTTATCCCCTTCAAGAAGTACTCAGCAAAAAAGAAAAATCCAGGTGAGTGCAATAGTGGTCTGTGTACCTTGGCGAACACGACATTACCTTCGAGAAGCAAATATCCCCGAAAGACCAAGCAGTAGCAGGCTTTCTAGCCGACTTCCCGGTGAAAGATGTCAATTGGGAAGAACACGAAGATGACTTATCAGAAGACCAACCCAAAACAATGGATTCTAGGGACCCTCTCACTGGCTGGCATTTATTTATAGATGGATCCGCAAGACCTAATGGCTCAGGAATTGGTATTGTCTTGGTAACACCCACTAATGACCGAATAAAAAAAGCTATCAAACTTACCTTCGAATGTTCCAATAACAAAGCAGAGTATGAAGCCTTGATCCATGGCCTCGACCTCACTCTCGGCATTCCCAAAATTATCATTTTCACAGATTCCCAACTTGTTTAGAGGCATTACATAGGAGAAAATCAAGCTCTCATGATACGACAGCGCATGGACCGATTTCCCGAAAAATCAACAATCACTCATTACCCTCGAGGAGAAAGTAGACATGCAGATGCCCTCGCCTACATAGTAGTTATGCTCAGACAATCAGAATCTCAGACACTCCATATCAAAGTTCTCAAACGCCCAAGTATCGACCAGATGGAAGTCAATGCCGTCAATATTGGAGGCGAGAGTCACGATCCAGATGATTGGCAAAACACCGTTCCCCCACTACTTTAACAATTCTACACTCCCAAATAATCCCAAAGACAAACGGTCACTGTTAGGAAATTGTCGCAGATACATTATCCATAACAGTGTACTACATCGCAAATCCCCAAATGGCATCCTCCTTCGATGCATATCCGAAGCCGAAGCCTCTACAATTTTAGCCAAACTTCACAAAGGACCCTGTGCTGCTCACACTGCTGGTCGCTCTATGGCCCATCGAGCTGTCACCCAAGGATTATTTTTGCCCAATATGAAAAAATAAGCCGAAGAATATACAAAACATTGTGACAAATGCCAACGCCATGCTTATGACATCCATTTCCCCTCCTAAGACCTCCATTTCAGTCAAGTCTCCTGACAATTCAAGAGATGGGCTATCGATCTCATCGGTCCCTCCCCAAAGGCCTCGGGTAGCAGAAAAAACATCCTTGTTGCAACCGATTACTTCACCAAATAGGTCGAAGCTATAACTTTGTGCCAAATTAGAGAAGAAGACGTTATCAAATTTCTATAGGAAAACATCACCATACGCTTTGGTTGCCCCCATATGATTTGATGATACAATGGCCCCCATTGTCGATGGTCTTAAGAAGAGAGTCGATACGAAGAAAGGACGATGGGTTCAAGAGTTATAACACGTCCTCTGGGCCTATCGAATAACCCTAAGAAAATCAACAAGATGTACCCCCTTCCTCCTAACATATGGTACCGAAGCTGTACTCCCTACTCAATTCAAAGTACCCACACGAGACCATAACCTCCCAGAAGAAGATAATGAGTTTGAGCTCGCATGTGACATGTTATGGATCGACGAAACCAGAGACTGAGCTATCGCCAACCTTGGCCGCTATCACACACCACTTCAGAAATCCTATAACAAGAGAGTTTAACCACAAAGTTTCATTATCGGAGATCTAGTACTTCAACGTGTCAATCAATCCTTGAAACCTCGGAATGCCGGAAAGCTAACCGAATTTTGGGAATGACCTTATGTCGTGTACGATAAAACATACAAGGGTTCTTACTATTTAATGACAGAAGACGAAGAGCCTTTACCGAATCCTTAGAACAAAATGCAGTTGCTCTCCAAAAATAAGCCATATCCCCAACCGTGTACCACTAATTTAATATAGAAAAATCAATAAGAAAGTTTTTCCACCCATACTTCGTCTCTTATTTTTTATTGAATTTCTTGGTTTAACTTAGGTATCATGTCAACTTTCGACCCGACTGATACTTGGGGGTAACCTCAAGATTTTTCAAGATCATAATTTTGAGCAAACTCGAGGCTCAAGGATGGTTGAAAGACTAGACCCTCGAGAACTCATTGGGAATGAACAGTTACGCTTCGTTGTGGCTAAGGTCTTTAAAGTCCTGTTAATTTCCTGGTTTCTTCTAAGTATCACGTCAACCCTTCAACCCAGCGAATACTTAGGGATGACCTTGAAATTTTAAAGCTTCTAATTTCGAGAAAACTCAAGGGGCAAGGATGGTCAAAAGACCGGACCCTCGGGGATGTATTGGGGGTGAATAGATATGCTTCGATCAGGCTCTGAAGCTGTCAAAGTCCAGTCAATTTCTTGGTTTACCCTGGGTATCATGTCCACCCTTGCCCTGACTGATACTTGGGGGCGACCTTGAAATTTTCAAGTTTCCAACATTCGAGCAAACTCGAAGGGCACGAATGATCGAAAGATCGGACCCTCGGGAATCTGTTGGAGACAAACACATATATCTTCGCTGTGGCTTAGGCCTTCGAAGTATAGTAAATTTTTGGGTTTCGTCAAGGCATCACATCCCTTCGGCCCGACTGATACTCAGTGGTGACCTTGGAAATTTTCAAAATTACAACATCATTATGGCTTTGGCCTTTGATGTCCAGCAGATCATACAGGGACCGATCTAGATATCCTCAAAACTTGTTAGGGTTCGATCACTCTACAGTCATTCAAAAAGCAACAGTACACGCAGATACTATCTATAATTCTATCAAGTACAAAGAACATTCAGAGCATCATCCATCAGAGGAACAGTTGCAGTACAACTCAAGATCAGTCATCAAAAGTTCAACAAAAGAAAGTTAGCAGAATACGTATCAATATTTCAACAATTCAAGTTCAGAGAAAGGTAACAACATCAATCAGAAAATTAGGCATTAATTCAAAAGTAGTTCAGAATCAACTTCAGAAGTTTAACAGTTAACAACAGCTCAAAAACATACTGAGCTCAGAGACCCACAAAAAAATAACATAGTTCCAAATATTATAACTCAACATCATATCAGCAAAGAAAAACATGAAACCCTAAATCCAAATACCTCATATCGGTGCGGTTATGCCTTCTTCCTCCATAGGTCCCCCAACGCAAACACGCACAACAGCTTCAGTCGAAGGATTCGACCCTCCGACAACCATACCATCCACAGTTCTAACACTGGCTACTCCAATAATAGAAGTCTCCACACCACCTCCAGTACCTCCACCTGCCTCATCAACAACATCTGCTTCCTTCATCAGCAAATCACCGCCATCAACAAGTTTTGGAGAATCAGGGTAAGGTTTTAACGTATCGAGATCATGCCCCTTATCGTCTATAAGCCTTTTCAACCTAACATTCATCTTACATTCGCCATCGTACTGCCGCTGGAAATTCGCCCTCTGTTCTGCTTTCTCCCTCTCTTTTGCCGCAAGCTTTGCCGACCATTCCCGCTCCTGCCATTCCCGCTGAAGCTCGAGCCTCCCATCAAATGAGTCAGTAATCACCTCCAGATCTTTCTTTAACTTCTTGACTTTAGACAACAATGATGCCTCAGGTCCCTGAGAAAGAACTTGACTTTCCATTGCCTGTCGCAATTTCCCCATTGCTGACTTCATCGCCTTATTGAATAACCGCACCCAAGCCTCCGTCTGCTAAAATATTCAAGCAGTCAGTACCCCTCAAAAATTTAAGAGCTTAAACAAAATCTCATACTCTTACAAAAGAAATTCATAAATAGTTACCTGAAACATATGCCTCTTTATTTTCTTCGGAGCCTCATCTGGGTCGTCATCACAGAGCTCGACCATCAAAGCCTATTTGGCAACTGCTTACTCCTGTCATTCAGCCTCCGTCACCTCTTCATACTCATCTACTACATCATCCTCCCCCAGCGCCCTGCACCTTTTGCACTGACCAACCTTCGATTGCTGCACCTTTGGAGCTTCGGAAGCTACATGACCCTTCCCCTTCACAGTTTGAGTTGGGACCTGCCTTGACCACAACCTCGAAGCATCGCCAGCCACTTCGGGCACTGACGCTACTTGCTTCGATCCCCTCTGTGTTCTCGATACTTACTGATAATTCCTTGGCAACTTTTCCCCTCTAATTTCTTTTTTACCCTTTAAAACACCTTCGCTTCTCTTTCTTTTCGATGGCTTCAGCGTAATGGGTACGCTTCGAAGCAGGGAATCCACCTTCTTTCTCCTCTGCCTCTTGATTCCACGACTGCCAAACACAGAATTTACCCAGTCCTCAGTAGCTTTGAGCAAAGTATCTATATAATTTCTCGGGTTGCTCCAAGACAAATTCCTCAGACCTGCAGAACAAACAAGAATATAATAATCACTTATTCAAGACATACATCAATGATAACCCTTCAAAAATAAACTTACTTTGATTATACAACTTATGATACAACTTATAAGGGTCATCCTCCTTAAAATTCTCGTAGTGGCCCCTTACTATCAATAAATTTTCATTCCCCCCTCGACCCGTCAAACACAGATCAAAGATCCAGGGCTTCTCTGGGTGACATTAGATGTGGTAGGTACCTAGGTTCTAACTCGCCTTCTTCGAGTAGAAGGTAATAATATCAAAGCACTAAATCAAACCCCGACCCTCACCAGTCAATTTTGCATTCATCCCCTCTATAACCGTCATAATCACATAAAAATTTCCGTTCATTTGCACCAGGGCCGCCTCCCAGAAATTCAGTACTTCTTTCACCAGCCTTCGAAGAGGAAGTTCCATTCTCAATCGAATCTGGCCTCTATAAGCCATTATCCCTTCCCCAGGGTCCGATTTGAAGGTTAACCCTACCCCTGCCATACTCAGATACATCACCACTTCGACAGCTATAACTTCGCAGGAAATCGATCTAACCTAATCTTATCTCTAGCTGAATCGGTACCTTCGACCTTATCCGACTTAGTTGAATCCCCACTATCGTTACTCTGCACCCCTTCTCCCATTCCACCACCAGAAGGCCCTACCTCACCCCCCACCCCTTTTTCCCCATACTGTCTCTTCCACCTCACTATCCTCAGTCACTATTGTCCTACGACATCTTATAACCAGAACCTCCTCAGTCGGCAAAACCATAGATAAAGGGGCCTCGGTTATCACATCAAGCACTTCTAAGTCCCTACCTTCATCTATTGGGGTTTGACCAGAAATACTAGCCTTGAACGCTTCGACCTCTTCATCTATGAGTCTTTCTCTCGAAGCTTGACGGTTATGCATTTTAGCCTATAGAAGAAGAGGCACACAATTAGATCGATAAATTTGACAATTCCGTGTCCGTAACCCCTATCCCATCTACCCCCTCAAGAAGATTTATCAAATCTTTGATCTTAAACCCTATGCCTCCTCCAAAACACCTAAAATCCCAGAATGGGTCGAAACCAAGATTCACCAAGTCTCCTTATCTTCAAAGATAACCTCTAAACCATAAACCCAGAATGTCATACTTACACACTCAGAAGGGAAAACAAAGTAAAATTTGCAGAAATCAAGTGGCATACCAGTGTTAGATGCACTACCCTCGAAACAGCATGATCAACACAACAACTGCAGCAACTACTCCCAAGTTTTAATGGCGTACGTTCTCTTCTTCTCACACTCTTTGATTGTTTTAGTAAAACAACACAGTGATTACTCTTCTCATACTTATATATCTTTAAAAAAAAAAAACCGCTGCGATTTTCTATCCATTATCATTACCACAACCCCGCTACTCCGGCTTTTCGACTTCAATTTGTTTTGACCAATTTACCCCCCATATCCTTCACGTGCGAACAGTACACTCACTTCAATTTTCTTACAAAACCAAAGCTTCTCGAACCTTTTCACCCTTATTCGAAGCTAAACAATAAAATCCACACAGTCAAGTCATAACTTATCCCGAAATACGGGCAAAAATCATGATCACTTCACGGTACACTGCCCCAGGCACACGTACCGTCATGACAGACCAGTTGTCTGGGTCGCTAGTAGGCCAGTTAAATCAAACATAACCTTCGACACACTCCTCGAATTCGATCAATCGACCACTCCACTTTTCAAAGACTCATCAACAAATAGCCTCAAATTCAGTTTTCTAATGTATTGACATTCGATCTCCAACACATTCGTCAATTCAAAACCTCATACCTCAAGTATCCCGACATATCACATTCACCCCTCGACAGGTTACAATCATACATTTTGACAATTCAAACATTTATGCTTACAGACCCAACCTTTTGCACCAACAAAATAATCTTTTCACCTTCGATAGATAATACTCCATTACAACTTTTTCTTCGACAATCCAAGTTTGTTCCCTTCGAACAATCCAAACAATATCCTTCGACAGTTATACTATAGATTTGACAGCTCAAGATACTATTTCAAGAAATCAGATTAATACTATTACTTTCAGTTCGATAACTCAAGCAATTCCACAAAGCCAATTTCATTTAGAAAGATAGAAAATATTACAAGCCTCATCCAAAGAAAATAGAAAGGAGATAGAACAAAGGAAAGCAACAGCAAAGACAATGGGAGATAAAGGTTCCTAATTATCAATGGGATGCCCCTCTTCAACCATGGCTGCAGCATTCGCATCCTCCTGGTCTACTATATCCTCCGCAAAGCTTTCGAGAAGAGACAGCCGATGACCGAGGAATGGCCCTATCATCTGCAGTATTCCCCACTAGTATGCAAAGGGCATGTAGAGAATAAGATCCCAGGGTTCTGCCTCAAAAAGATTCAGCATTTCTGCATCGATGTCTGCCTCAAGACCAAACCTCCGTCGCAGCCCCAATAAGGCCTCTTGTATTCTCCTGACTCTCACTGCCGTTTGGTCTTCCTGAACGGGTATGTTTGCGGCCATGTTGGTCCAAACAAATAAGAGATGATGAGAATATTTGAAGAAAGATAAAGAAATCCCCTCCACCATACTCCCATTTATACTTGTAAACTCACTTCAACTTTCCCTCTTCCCTAGCTGCATTAATTGTGACCTTCAATTACCCACCTCGATAACTCAAATACCAACCTTTCCAACTTCCTAGACATAACCAATTCTTCTGTACCTATATTCAAACTTCATTCCCGATGACTTCTAGTCGAGCAAACCTCCAACATCGAACGTTCGACTATCATAACCTTTGACTATCATAACCTTCGATCATATCATTATACTTCGATATCCCTTTTTATCCACTATCACCAATTCGATGACATGCATGTGCTAAGAGCGCCTATGAGACTCCTCGCCTACATTATCAATCAAACACAGTTATACATGTTTTCAGAGAATATTACTTCCATTCTATTATCCGATTGACAAAACATAATACTTTTTTTTGCAAAAGGTTTAGATTTTAGAACAAACGAAATAGCCATTACAAACTAGGGAACCACGTCTCATTAGACGTGGAGAGCCCAAAATAACCACAAGAAAGTTACGAAACTACAGCAATTAGCAAAATCTAAAATATTCCGCTAGGGGGTCTTCAATCCTTGTAAGGAGTTCTGGTCTTCCCCCAATCCATTCCTCAAAGGGTATACCTTCACTGGATCCTCTTTTAGCCATTGTATCTGTCAAAAAATTTGCTTCTCTCCAGGTTGCGCTGAATCTGGTAGCTTGTATAGAGGCGAGTATATGTGTCCACTTATTCCTAAATTTCCAATGTATTTTCTGCATGACGAAAGCATTGATTGCTTCCATGGAGTCTGAAATAATCCACAGGTGCGTCCATCCTCGGTGTATCACTTTTTCCACCCTGTTTATAATAACATTAACTTTATCCATGCAATTAGTTGTTATTCCAACTGCTTTACAGAACGTTCCAAGGACTCTGCCTTCCCAGTCTCTATAAACAATTTCAATGCCAGAAGGACCCGGATTTCCCAGCGCCGAACCTTCACAGCATAATTTAATTTCATTCTCATTAGGTAGCTACCACATGCGGTTTTTAATCACCGAAGCTTTACCCAATTTACAATCAACAAAGAGGGCTTTGACGATTTGTAACTCAGAGACTGTGTTGTACATTCCGTGTTTAGACAGTTTCGTACTGTTCTCTACTTCTCAAAGAACCCTATTTTGTTTATCTCTTATTGTTAATTTTGATTCATCAAATCTTGTTTTGTTATGTACATTCCACAACCAATGACTCACCGAGAAGACCATTATAATCCATAGGTCGTTCAGGTATAAACTCATCGTTGTGCATTTGTCTAAAATCTTTTTCCAGCAATCGTTCTCATCAACAACAACAATGCTGAACGTACTTATTGCCCAACTCCAAAGCACTTTCGCTATATTACATTCGAAGAATAAATGGTGCACTGATTCAGCTGTGAGACCACATTGATTGCAAATGGAGACTAGCAGTATTCTTTTCCTTTGAATCAAGTCATCAGTAGGCAATATTCTGTTCATAAGTTTCCATGCAAATCCACTAAGACATGGGTGTAGGCATTGTAACCAAGTACACTTCCACCACCAAGCTGTGTGCTTTGACGAGTACGAGTACTTTCAAAAGCATTTTTGACAGAAAAGTCACCATGGATATCCGGTTGCCAGATCTGAAGATCATCTAAATTTGGGTTGCAACTAATACTAGAAATGTTTATACCCATAGCCAAGACAGCGAGTGAGATATCTACAGGAAAGTTCCAACCATCAGGGTTACTGAAGTTACTGACCTTGGCTGCACATAGTTTCCAAAGATGATTTGGAAGGTCTATGTGTTCTCAGAGCGGAATGGAAGTAGCCCAAGTGTCCCTCCAAAAGTCAATCTTGTTACCATTTCTAATAATCCATCCTATAAACGGTTTGTTAATCGGTTTCGCAAATTTGATTCTCGGTCAAAGAGAGGAGCGTTTATGATATTTGATCCTGTCCTCACTTTTTGTATGGAATTTAGAATACATCATTTGTTCCCATGGTTCTTCTCTTAGCGTAAGGATCTAGTTTAATTTGCATAGCATTACATTGTTAACCTCCTTCAAACTTCTTATACCTAGGCCACCTTCTTTAACCGGTTTGCACAACTTGTCCCAACGAAGTGTGATCCCCTTTCTCTTTGTAGGATCTCCAGTCCACATAAAATTTTGAATAATAGCATCCCCTTTTTTAATTAGTGACAAAGGCCATTTGTAAATAGCCATCTTATAAATTGGAATTTTGTTTAATATAGATTTGGCTAGAACCACTCTCCCTTGAAATGATAGCATTCTCCCATTCCAACAGTTCGTTCTCTTCCTAATTTTTTCTACTAGCGGTGCTATAGTGCTTTTCGTAACCCTTCCTTGTACCAGTGGAATTCCAAGGCAAATCTCTGGGAATCCTCCTTCTCGAAACACAAACATATCAATAACCTTAGTTCTTCTATAATTTGGAATGTGGCCAATAAATATCTTGCTTTTTTCAATACTAGCCATCTGCCCTGACGCAAGTTGATAGCGTAGAAGGACTTTGTGCAGATTCCTTAAGCATTTGGCCACTCCATTGACAAACAGAAAAAGGTCCTCAGCAATAAATAGTTGAGTAGGACTAATACTACCTTTAATCCTAAGCATGGGATTAATCTTATTTTGTCCACCAGAAACTTAAGATTGGAGTTGAGAATATCTTCAGCAATAGCGAAAAGCAATAGAAAGAGAGGATCACCTTGTTTAAGACCCCTGTGCGCTTTGAAGTATCTAGAAGAACTGCCATTTATGGAGATAGATATCATTCCTGTGTTAATAATTGTTAGGATCCAGCTGCAAAAAGAATTGCAAAACCCAAATGATCGGAGAACTTTTTTCAAAAAATCCCAACTCATCGTGTCATATGCTTGGGTAATATCAAGCTTCAGCCCAACATTCCCCCCTTGTCTCTTTGTGTCCATCCCATTTACCAACTCTGAAGCCATGCAAATATTATTTTGTATGCTTCTCTTAGGTATAAGCACACTTTGTTCTGCGGAAATAATTCTTGACGCAATCAGAGAGAGCCTTGTGGCAAGAATCTTCGTGATAATTTTGAACGTAAAATTGCTAAGCCAGATAGGCCTATAGTCTTTCACATAAGAAGGTTTATGTACCTTAGGGATCAGCACTATAAGGTTCGAGTTGAAGTTTACTGGAAGAACTCCATCCCTGAAGAAAGAAGATATGCGTTTCACGATATCCTCCCCAACAATATCCCAATATGCTCTAAAGAATGCTCCAAAAAATCCATCCAGCCCAGGTGAACTTTGTCCCACTAGAGAAAAGACTGCAACACAAATTTTCTCCTCAGTAGTAATACCTGAGGGGCAATGATTTTCTTCCTGCGTAATAAAAACTTCATTAAGGATAAATAATTCTGGACATTCTATCACATCATGTCTTGTAAACTTTTCCTCATAGTAGGCGAGGATATAGTCATTAATGTTGTTCTGATTAGAGAGCACCTCCCCATTTTGGTCTTTAATTTCCATAATAGATGTCTTGACCCTTTTCATTTGCGTAGAATGTTGAAAAAAGGAAGTATTTCGATCCCCAGCAAGCGGCCATTTGATTCACGATCTTTGTCTCAAGTCTTCCTCCTCCTTCTCCTCAATCCTTTCCAGTTCTTTTGATGTGTTTATCATCTGTAAATTCAGAAGATCATCTGCCTCATCATCTTCCTGCCGAATTTGCATCTGAAGAATCTCTCTCTCTAGCTCCTTCTTGTTACGAACAAATTTATCAAGCACTTACAATTTCCAGTTTTTAATCGCCGCCTTCAGTCTCCAAAGTTTTAGTATTAATATAAAAAGAGCGGCAGCATACAAAGTTTGATTCCATCTATTCTCAACCACGTCTCTTAAACTTTGTTCCATGCTCCACGACTGCATATATCGGAATGGAATGTTTCCCAGCTTAGCTATTCCATTACACTCCCCATAAAGAAAAGAATGGTTAGACTTGGTGCGAGGAAACACCTTTACCGTCCAGTTTTGGAATTTGGCATTCCTTCGATCATTGATAAGGCTTCTATCCAGCACACTCAAAATTCTTATTACCCCTTTATGTTTATTACACCAGGTATACGTGATCCCAGAGGTAATACTTTCTGTAAGATTAGTTGTATTTATCACATCTAAAAATTTTGCTACTGCTCTTCGACAAGGAGGTTTCCTTCCCATTTTTTCCAACATTCCTAGAACTGTATTAATGTCCCCAATACAGAGCCACGGTAATTGGCTATTACTAGAAATTTGTATCATCTGGCTCAAAAGTTCTGCTCTGTAAAACTGCAGACAATCTACATGAACAAATGTGAATAGATACTCCATAAAAACGATAGAAATATGTTGATTTGTACTCATAATCGCACTCGGATTCTGGAGACCCTCCTTCCATTAAATCCAAATATTTCTTTTATTCGCCCCGAATAATCGACTCGAATTGAAGATTTTATAAGAGATACATTGCTACAACCACCCAAAAAAAAAAAAAAAAAAAACCCCAAATTACAAAGATACAGATATTCACCACATCTGCCATCAGTCCTACTTCAAGGTCCAACTTCAGTCGCCGAGCTCTGTTCCTCGATGATCTCTTCTGTACAAACAAGACTTTCGGCCAGAGCCATCAGGTAGAGATAACGCATCTCAGCGGTCGTAAAATGAAACCTCAGTTGTTCCCACCGATAGGAATATGGTTTACCATTGATGAACTCCTCAGCTTCTACCTCCACAAGGTCCGACATGTCCCAATTTAGATCATGTTGACCGAAAAACTTTATATGCAGCTCCACCATCTTCCGCCCTACAAGACGATCGCGGGCAAACCCCATCCTCTTCTGGTAACGCGTGTTTGGTATGGTATCCATTAGAATGTTCATAATTAGAAGAAAGAACAGAAAACTATTGCAAATAAAAGAGGATACAGTATCCCTACACGAAAACCCATACTTATAGCCTCACTTCATTCATTACCCTATTACCACCTATACCTCATAATTACCCCCTTTTATTACTTACCCGAAAACCAATAGTTAAACCTCTCAGATTCCAAGACCAAACAGTTGTCTCTGTAAACGCATCTCCACTTGGCTTCGAGACCCTCGCTGAGAGGGGGCGAATGTAGTAGCCTACTCGCTGCCTTCGACCCCCTCAGACACTTGAAGTCTACTTCGCAGCCTTCTCAAATGTATTGAAGCCTATTCAATCCTCAAAGAAAACTTCCCAGTGATCTTCTTAAGACAAAGCTTCGACTCCAAATAAGCCTCGAGGACAGACTCACCCGTCACATCAGAAACCCTTCGACCATATCTACACATGATTGAAATACGATGGGACAGGCAGCCTACTCACTGGATAAGACAACACATTAATTTGTCCTGGAAACTACAGTGGCATGCCCGACCACTGCGCCGTAGTATAGAGACATCTCTAATAAATGCTGTAGTGACAGAGTAGACCTGTCCGCCGCCCATACCCCGCTGGAATATCCTGACAGTAATCATATAACCTGGCCCACACTTGGTGCTCAGCCTCCTATGATTCTATAAATAGGAGAGATGGGGAACCAAGGTGAGGTGGGAAAATATTCCCCCCAGACCCCTTGCAGTTTACCTTTGACCACTCTATAAATTTCTGTATTCGAACCCTCAAATTACTCATTAGTAATATAATACATCTTAAAAATCCTTATCAGAGATCGTAGAGTGTCACATTCGGGCCTCTGCACAAGTATTTGTCTCTAGTTTGTTCTTACTTTAGACCACTTACTTGAATTCCTTTGATAGAAGATTAACCCCATGTTGTAAGAGCCAACTTCCCCTCTAAAAGAAGTTAGGCCCCTTTAACGTACGTGACACACACTTACGTCAGTAAAATATTATTTTAGCCCTCTCAAAGTATTTGACATACTGCCTGAAGCTGTCAACTCAAACCCATGTGTCACCACCACCTCTTTTCCATAACCAGAGGAAATATCATGATGACCTGCAGCAGCACACAGCCCTAGGAACAGTATTACCTCTAACATGTCTACTATTTTGGCTGTCAGATTTGACAGTTGAAGCACCCATGTCCAGGTTCTAACATATTTAAGCCCTCTCATGCTTTTATTTTTGAACAATCGTCTGCATTCTACCCAATTCCATCGTACATGCACATTAGTACTCGAACCTTCGGTCAGTACTTTTCTTTATATAAAAGAACCCCAGTGTCTTACCATTTTTAGTCATTTTCATTACCTAAGTTCAACGTTTGACAGCTAGTACCACACTAACTTTATCATCTTCTACAAAACCTAACATGGTTCGACTATCATACTTTGACAAACATGCTTTTCTAATTTATAAATACAAAGGCCATCGGGCATACAAAAAAGGGAGAAAGAGAAAGAACAACACTAACAACTCCAGCAAAAATAGCAAAAACCTTCTACATTCCCACCACCACATCGAAGCCCCCTTATTTACATACGGGGCAGTTCTTCTGCCAGGCTTTTTGCAAGAAGTACCAGTTGCTGACGTTTGGACCCAAGCACTGTATCACCTTCCAGAAGTATTCGTACGGGTATCCGCTGATTGCCTTCCCTGGCTTTAGATCCACAAAATTCAGCAATACCAATTCCAACCCTTGATCTTCAAAGAATTTTTCCTTTATGACCCTCGTCTTCTCTTTAATGCATCTTATTCTCGCCTCCTTCCTCTTCTAGTAACGTGTGTTTTGTGTAGTTTCCATGGTTTATTTTACTCAGAGAAGAAGATGAATAATGTGGAAAAATCACCCCCTGACAACCCCTATTATACATATATTAAAGGGGATTTATTACCCCCTTAATCACCACTTACATAAATTACTTTCCATGCCTAGCCAATTACTTTCCTCGGAACTGCCCCTAATTACTTCAACTTCCCATGCCTAGCCAATTTTCTCCTCACGCGCCATCTACATTAATTTCTGAGGCCCCTGCTGAGAGGGGGCGAATGCAGTAGCCTACTCGCAGCCTTCCAGTACTAGTCAAATAGTAGAAGGCTGTATCAAAGCCTACCTAAAGACTCGAAGCTCAACTTGACAGCAATTAAGTCCAAGAAGTCTTCCGGCATTAATCAAATAGAGAGACTTTGACCATGGTAATACATGGTTAAAGGAAGACACGTCTGACGGCCAACTCACCAGATAAAACAGTAAAATGAGCCACCCGACAATAATAGTGTTAGAACTGACGCCGAGTACAGAACAGTTATCCCCAAAGGATATACATATAATCTGACCTCCCATGGTGAATTGGAGGGAGGAGGCACTATGAAAGGGGTTAGAAAATCTCTCTCAAAATGCCCTACAAGGTTACCTTCGAATACCTTGTAACTCACTTTGTCTTCGACCTATCTTTTAACATTTTTTTTTAAAAAAATTTAGAATTTTTTATAAGCAGAATCATAAGTACAAGATAATTACAAATACATGGACAAAACTGCCCTTAAAAGCGTAAAAAAGAAGCTGAAACACACACTGTTCGAATAGTCAAAAAAATTTATTCGAATAAGATTGTATTCGAATAGATTATTAGTCTATTCGAATAAAACATCACAGCCTAAAATGTATTCGGACAAAGAAGAAATCTATTCAAATACAAAAAGGCAGTCTAGAATGTATATTCGAACAGAGAAGGATTCTATTCGAATAAACCGTATGCATTGATATTTGCCTTCTAACTTGTCATCTGTCTCAATAATTTGTAAAAAATTACCCAGTTTGTTCAAACGTCCTCCTACTTCGTTCAAACGACTTTCCATTCGTACTGAATAATTATCCAGTTCAACGTGATTTCCTGACTCAGAAGTAGTCTGTGACATTTTCTTTGATATTTTGTTAGTACTCTGGTCTGCCATTTGTCCATTCTTCTGCTGGTTGGTTTGTGTCTTACCTTCTCCCTGTAATTTGATCTGCCAAAAAGTTACATTCTGTCCATGCATGGCTGAATTGGATTTGTAGAAGGTGGGGGATGATTAGTTCCCAAGTAGTTTTAAGTGTCCAGGGCATTATATCTTTGATGAAAGCTTTAATAGCAGCCGAGTATGATACTACCCACACTCTTCTTCACCCTTGTGTTACAGCTTTTTGAACCCCTGAAATGATTGATATAATCTCAGCAATGAAGTTTCTAGCTTGCCCAATGGATTTACTATATGTGCCCATGACTTCCCCTTTATTGTTCCTGTAGATGATGCCTATGTCTGCTTCACCGGGATTGCCTAGAGCCGATCCATCATAACATATTTTTACCTCGTCTTGATTAGGAAGCCCCCATTTACAACTCTCTATGTTGTTGCCTAATCTCAGTTTGCACTGAACATGAAGCTCCTTAATGATCTGAGGTTCTGAATGGTGTTGTTCTTTGTTTTTTTGGAGAGGAGAAAGGAATCAGCAACGTCAGTCAGGATGTGTAGCGTAGTTTGTTGAATAGGGGTTTTGACTTCATCAAACCGCCATTTGTTTCAAGCTTTCCAAATGTTGTTGCAAGATGCAAAAACCATGGTCACCCAACGATAAAAAATGTATGGACTAGATGTTTTACCTCTCTCTAGTATGGTTCTCCAGTTGTCTGATGGGGTGATAGGTGCATACGCAAAACATATCGTAGCCTTCTGCCAGAGAGAGACTGTGAAAAGGTACCACAACAAGGTCTGAGACTCCATTTCTGAAGTGTTATGGTATAGGTGGCATACTGACACAATAGAGATGCCTCTCTTCATTATGGCATCATCCATAGGGATAATATGGTTCAGCAAGTGCCAAGCAAAGCCTCCCAGTCTAGGGATTTCTTATCTCTAGACGTACTTCCACCACAATGCCGAATCATCCTTACAGCACAATATTTCATATGCATTCTTGGTGGAGAAAACTCCATGGATATTATGGTTCCAGGTCATAGTATCATGGGAATTGGGGTTACATTGGATGTTCTGTATGTTGATTCCTAGTGCCAGCAGAAGAAGCAATATGACGCTAGGGAAATGCCATCCTTGCGGGTTACTTTACATTTTTTTCATAAGTATCAAGGAATATCAATATGTTTCATGAGTGGTATATCTGTTGCCCAGGTGTCTCTCCAGAAATCAATTTTTTGTCCGTCCCCAATGAGCCATCCTATATGTGGTTTCGAAATGGTCACTCTGGTCTGTATTCCCTTCCATAATGTCAACGGCTTATAATATCGAATAGTATCCCCACTTTTGCTGCTGAATTTGGATTTGAGAAATTTTGCCCATTCCTCTGTTCCTTATTGAAAAACCCAGTGAAGTTTGCAGTGCATAGCTTTGTTAACTTCTCCTAGACTACGTATTCCAAGCCCCCTTCCTTAGTCAGTTTTCATACCTTATCCCATTTCAGTGTCTCCCCCTTCCTTTTTGTTGGGTCTCCAGTCCATATGTAGTTTTTAAAGATTTTGTGCCCCTCTTTGATAAGCGAGCTAGGCCATTTGTAAACTGCCATATTATGAATTGGCATGTTGTCCAGGACACACTTTGCAAGAGTGATTCTTCCCTGAAAAAAGATCACGCTTCCCGCCCAGCTGTTAGCCCTTTTTTTGATATTTTCCAATAGCGGTAAAATCACTTGCCAAATATCTCAATGACCAGATAAGTCTCTGGAAATTTTCCTTCTTTGAAGCCAAATATCTCAATGACCACTCTTTTGCGGGTGAGAGGTATAAAACTCATAAATATTTTTCTTTTGGCCACACTAATCACTTGTCCAAAGACCTTCTGATATTCGGTAAGGATGAGCAGAAGCAGTCTCAGGCATTTGTTGTTCCCGTTCACAAAGATGAATATATCATCTACAAAAAGTAGGTGACTGGAGACATGGGTATCCTTTGTTGATGTCATGGTCCGTATTCTTCCTTGCTCTCTGGCCTTGTGGAGATTGATGCTCAGTATGTCCTCCGCAATTACAAACAGAATTGGGGAGAAAGGGTCCCTCTGCTTGAGACCCCTGGCCATCTGGAAAAAACCTAAAGGAATACCATTGATAAGAATAGAAACCATACTACTAATAATAGTTCGTATCCAGTCACAGAATTTCAAGTCAAAACCAAATGCTGGAAGAGTCGTGAGTAGGTATTTCTAGCTTAGTGTATCATATGCTTGACTGATATCAATCTTAAGAGCCTCATTTTCATTTTTCCTCTTAATTTTCATCTCATTAGCCATCTCCGAGGCCATACAAATATTGTTATGGATGTTCCTATTCTTGATAAATGCACTTTGGTCCCTCGAGACACATCTGTCGGCAATAGGAGATAACCGAGTTGAAAGAATTTTAGTGATGACTTTAAAAATAAAGTTGCTAAGGCAAATAGGCCTATATTGTTGAATCTTGGATAGTTTTTTGATTTTGGGAATCAAAACTATGAGGTTGAAGCTGAATGTCATGGGAATCATACCATCCATAAAGAATGGAATTATCCCAGCATTAATATCAGTGTTTTGGATTTCCCCAAAATTTTGGTAAAAAGTACCAGAAAAACCATCTGGACAGGGGGAGCTGTTGTTGTCCATAGAGAATACTGCATCCCTAATCTCCTCAGTGGTTGGGGCTGTAGTGAGACTATTGCTTTCAGCTTCTAAAACTTGGTTGGGGATTTGATCGAAAAGTTCTGGACATTGTTGTGTATCTGTAATAGCGAATGTGGCCTTGTAATAACTTTTGATATGTTCCTGTATGAGCGGCTGACTTGTAATTTCTCATCCCGTACTGTCTTGGATATTGGTGATAAGGGCATTTTCGTTCCTAGCCTTTGTAGTTGAATGGAGAAACCTCGTGCTTCTGTCCCCTGCTTGTAGCCATTTGATTCTTGATTTTTGCCTCCAATCCATCTCTTCAGTTTCCTCTCATCTGTTCAGGAGTTTTATTTAAGCAAGGTATCTCTTTTCTATCAAGTCGTTGGTTATATCTTCCTCCAACTATATTTGTAGTTACAGTATCTCTCTCTCCAGGTTTGTTTTTTGTTTCCACGGGGTTTCGGATTCATGTATCCATACCTTTATATCAGTTTAGGTATTCGCAGCTTAAGCATAGTAGAGAAAAGACTAGCAGCATACATCGGCTTCCCCCAGCTACTGGCTACGATATCCCCAAACTCAAGTTCCTCTCCATAGGATTGAAGATACCTGAAAGGGATATTTGTTGGTTTAGGCACCTAACTGCAATCCCCAATAATAAGTGAGTGATTAGACTGAGTTCTAGGCAGCACTTTCATTCTGCAACCTCTGAACGTGCTTTACCATTCTGCATTTTGGAGACATCGGTCAAGGACCACCAGCGTTCTGTTATTCCCATTCTGCGTATTACACCATGTAAGGGTAAGCCCAGAGGAGGGGCTTTCTGTGAATTTTGCTGTATCCAGGAAATTTTTGAAATCTATCACTACATTTATGTTAGGTGGATGTCGTCCCCTATTTTTAGCTACCCAGAGAGCCACATTGAAATCACCAATGCATATCTAGGATTTGATATTTGTTACAGTAAAATTAGAGAGTTCATCCCAGAGATCCAACCTGTTAATTTTGTTGCAGTATACATGTGCAAAGGAGAAACAGCTCTTCATATAACTCACCATAATATATTGTTTTATCATAGAAATAACACCAGGTGCAGAGGTTCCTTTAAGCCAAAAAAATCTATATATTACCTTTTTTTGCATTTAGTTCATTGGAAATGACTATGTTTTCATACCCTGGAAGCTCAAAATTCTTGTAGAACATTTTTTGTTCAGCAATTCCCACAATATTTGGTTGCAGTCTTGTCGTAGGTTTCCTGAGATATCTTGTTGTTTTTATGTTTCCGAGCCCTCTAGTATTCCAGAATATAACTGTCGTTGATCTTTATGGGTAGAGCGTGTCACTCTCGGGTCTATGGTATACACTTTGCCCCCTTTAACAACTTGATTAGGACTGAGATGCACCTGTTCTTCATGTTTCATTTTATCTGCCCAACTTGACGGGTTGAGGTTTTGACTGATTTTATTTAACGCCGTGAATTATGCACTGCCTTCATCTCTATTTCCCACCTCTGTTGGATCACCTGCTAAATCTGCTATATCTGCCACAAGATCCTCCTTATGTGATGGTGAATTAGACTTTTCCCCGTCTGTCTCTCCATCTCTACTCTCCCCTTGCATTATCAAATTTTAGTTATTCGGTTATCCTGATACAACGAAATCGGTTTGTTCTATATCATCTCCCACATCTCTTAGTATATCAATTTGGTTACTCTTGCTAGTTATACTATCCCTCTTGAGTGACATGATATATATATAACATTAATCATTCAAAATCCTCGCTAGAGGTCATGGAGTAACCCATACTAGGACTCCATATAAGTGTGTTATTTCTGTAATATAGTTTATTATTATCATATATACTTGTTTATGCCCCAGGTTGAAGGTATCCCTTTGGTGTAAGAGCTAGTTTCCCCTCTTACAAAACTTGGCTCCTACAACGCTCCTTCTTCGTTTGTGGTCTAGGTGTCAATATTCACAAGGTGCATGTTATGTAATTTATATGAGTCTGGCATTGTACTAGCTTGTTGTTACACTAGATCGAAGGACAGGTCCCTATAAAAGCATTGTACTAGCTTGTTGTTACACTAGATCGAAGGACAGGTCCCTATAAAAGCCTTTTATTGATGTTGAGATCAAGAATGAAGCTATGGTTATAGCTTGGTACAAAAGACAAAATGACATCTTAGAGACGTACAACGTTAATGATGAGATTATTGGTATTATTACTTCGATGGTGGACTCTTGAGCATAACACGAGAAACTTTTTCATGTGAGCTTACAAAGGTTGGATGAAGGTATTATTCTCGAGGAGAAGACTTAACAAGTTAAAATCGATAAATTTCTTCTATTGTATATACGTTGTCTTGGTGAAGCAAAGGATGGTCGAGTTTCATTAAAAGAGAAGAAAATGGAATATGAGATTGAATCTCTTATATAATAATGTATGAGAATTGACTAGAGTTAGTTCCACTGGTGGATTTCATGATTTTATTATTTTCATTGGTGATTCCACGCAAGAGTTTGGTATAAATTTCTTGAAGAATGATATGGATTGGTTTCATGTCTTTGCGAGTTAGAGAGATTGGGTTTAGGTTGAAACGGGTTCAATGTTGAAGTGTCTTAGGTCGAACGGTGGCAGTAATCAATTTTGCGGTGATGGGCTTGTTATAGATAATACATCTATTGGGATTTAAAGACTTGAGAAGATCCCAATGATACCACGAGGCTTTGGTATGGTTGAGAATGTGGTCCATATGGAAACTAAAATGGAGAAGAGTATAAGATATATCACTATAATAAAAAGGTTAAAAAACGAGGGCAGTAGTCCGTTATTTTTATTTAAAAATAAGGGGAATTGCCGTCGCTTTACCCACCGATGTTTGTTAGCCGCATTTTTTTGCGTCGCTATTGGCCATAATTTTTTCAGGGCAATACGACTACCCACACCCGTCGCTAAATTACAAAAGCACGAACCGCTATTTATTCCCTAGTCAAACAAACCGTTAACGACTAAAACCAGTTTGTTGCTCAAATCCAACTATAGTATGTTATCGTTTTCCCACTCCAAAACCGTGTTACTTTCACAATTAGTGACGGAGTACCACCCTCGATTATCTAACAATGTCAGCCCCAACGGTCGCCAAAATATGACTAAGCAAACTCGTCACTTTTAGGGCTAACATTAATATAGAGAAAGGACAGCCAAAGCCATCGTAAATATCATAAATAATTTCAAAAAAAATTCCTTGTTTTGATTCATTACAAAAATACAATATTATACTGAAATAAAAAATTTCATTCATTAAAAATTATTAAATATCATAATTCAAAATATATTAGCCATTATTATTCTAAAAATTGTTAATTGGAATCAGAAATAAAGCAACTTTTTCCATCCATAACCACAATCTCGGAGGCTGAGTCTTTTTTGACGATATGTCCATATGTCCGATAATTGATTGATTGATTGATTAATTGATTTTATAGGAGGATCCCAGTTTCCATTGGATATAATGTTGGTTACTGTAGCTCTCAATTTTAAAGAAGTCTCTAGTAGGTTTGCCTTGACCTAGTTAGCCCACAAGGAATTTCACCCTTCCCCTTTTAAGAAAGGCAATACTTAATCCAACTAAACATATGGGCCATTTTATTTAAGGTGAACCCTTCCCATAGAAATATCCTGCACAAAGACCTAAAATGAAATATGGTGGCCCGAGGGGGTATCTAAATAAAAGACATAAGAGAAATTTTCTCTTCCAGCTTTGGATACTCTGCATGAATTTTTCCACAAGAGGTAGGCAGCTTGCAATAATCAGCCTTGTAGTAATGAGAGGGAGCTCCAAGTATCTTACAAGGAGGGTGTTAATTAAAAACTCACTATTTCCTTGTGCTCCTCAATTTGAGCAGTGGTCATTAGACAATGAAAAAGAAATAATTGCAACTTCATATCCTTTCTTCTATAGTAACCTCTAAACAAATCATGAGTCATATTAGTGGTCTGTGTTAGAAAAAACAAAATTTAAAGATTACCTTATGCTCGAAGCTCTAATTAGACCCTTTTAAATCTTTCAGAGAGTACATGGACCAAAAAGAGCATAATATATTCATACTACTCCTTCAACATATATCTGCACATGCTCTAATAACACATGCATATACCAAAAAATAGTAGCATAATTAAATCGTAAAATTAGAAACTCAAACCAAGTTAAAATCTAGAATGTACTTAACAATTCTCAAAATCACCATAACATAAATCTATGCAAGTAAACAAAATGAGATATGAAAAAAGTTCTCTTATTATGATCAAATCTAAGAGAAGCACAAGTACCACCACCTGCAAGAAAAAAATGCATATACATCAATTTGCATAATATAAATATTTCTTATATAAGATTCGAAATTGACTGTAACCTACCTATCTAAATATAGAAGCGTGTCAACATCTTTGCCCAAGCAATAGTTGTTCTCAATTCTACGTTGTTGAGTGACGATAGTGAAGGGTTGTTATCCGCTGAATCCATGTCTAGATTGTATGTCACATCGTCAATAATAATATTGTACACAGTAAAATATGAATCTCCTATAGCTCTCCCACTTGCAACAATTTTACCAGTGAAGGATAGTAGCTCACAATGGTGTTCTTTGCCTGATAAAGCAATCGGTGATGATGGATGCATGCTTGAAGGAGACTCTGTAGCCTTATATTTTTGAAAGAAAAAAGCTAGTTGAGAGGGACGGTATAGCTGAGAGGGACAGTATCGTTTCTCTTTGGTGAGGATTGGAAAAATTATGGTATTTCGAACATTCATTTTTGGGAGGACAAGTTTGGGTAGTGAACTGCCTTTTTGAGGATTGTAAGTATTGCCCATGGAGCGCTTTTGATCACCTTGATCCTCTTTTGGTTCAGTATTTTTATCTGTCGGTGGACCATTAGTCGTTATGAAAGATTTAGTAGATTTATACCTTTCCGACATCATCCTTTCCAGGTCGACATAACCATTGACCTTGGTGATCATATCCTCTAAGGTAGTAGGTTTGTTGAGGAAGCGGTGCTATTTGGCTTTGCAGTCGAGCTGGAACGCGTTGGTGAAAGCAGCAGCAACTATTTTATGTTCGAGATTGTTTACTTTATGTGCGAGCTCCAAACAATTCTTTACAAAAGCCTTAAGCATTTCTCCATGTGACTGTTAAAGACTAATAAGAAAATATAAATTTTCCTCTTTGTCTCTGTTGAGAGCATACGTCTTGATGAATTTTTTTTGTAGCTGATCGAATGTGAGTATGGAAACTTCAGGTAAAGAGTGGAACCACCATAGCGGTCCTTCCTGCAGACTTGTTATGAACAAATGGCAGGGGATGTGAATGAGATTGGATTACAACCCCAACGAATCACGGTATTGTTGAATGTGCTTCTTTGGATCGGTGTCCTTGTATCTATGAATTTTTGGAGTATGGAAACCTTTTGGTATTTCCATATTGATTAGTTCTTTAGCAATTGGACTCCTTTATACCTTTGTAATGTCATCGGTAGTTCCCAGAACTTGTGCTTTGATCAATTGCTTGATGCGCTGATCCATATGCTCTTATGTGACATATTGACACGTTGGTTGAGTAACTTGACGTAGATTATAAGTATAGGTACCTTCACTCAAGCGACCACGTGCTAGAATTTGAGGTTGTGGTCGTTATTCTTTCTCCTAACATTTGAAAAATCGGTGACCTCTGCTAATTTCGGAGTGAACCTCACCACCTAAATGAATGGAAGGTTGATATTTATGCTGAATATTTATGGAAATAACTTTGTTGGTGGCTCCTCGAGGTTCTGATCTGGCCCGCGTAGAAACCTGGGAGGTCTCTACCATTGATCGCGATCCCTTATTTAGGGGACTATTAAGTATCCTACAGAGCTTGTATTACAGTCTACATGATTGTCATCTGGTCTTTATATCGTTTGAATGCTGTCAAATGAGCCTGTCGCTTGGTTTTAAGTTCCTTCACACGGAGCTCTCATTCAAGAGTTAATTGACATTCGGGCCCATTATGCTTCTCTGTTTCAGTGTGGAGATTCACCCGTAGTTCTGTAAGTTGCTCTGGCTCAACTGAAAGATCGAACTGGATTCTGGTTGTTGGTCATCTGGAAGTGACCATGATTTAAATTGAGAGTAGAGTGAATGTATGTCTTAGGATATCGTGGAAATGTCTTCTTTTCCACAGACGGAGCCAAATATAATGGCCTAATTCTGTAAGCTTGAAATGGCTTAAAATTAGCCCTTACACCAATGTTCCTATGATAAAAACTAATGTAAAATAAGAAATAACACAAGTGATTTAGCATAGAAAGCCTCTGAATAGGTAAAAAACCATAACCTCGAGTTGAGGGTTTTAGTAACAGTGACTTTTATTGCTTGAAACGGATATCTTATTCAAGTGGTCTCTCAAACTAGAAATACTTGATCTTCCAAATAAGAATTTAGGTGTTTGAGAATCTAGAAAATATAGTTTTCTTGATGATTCTCGTTTATTTTTTTTATCCCTGTCTCTTCTAGAACTTCTTCTTTATATAGGCCTTGTCCGTAATTTTTTATCGTGCTGAAGTACGTTCTCCAAAACAATATAGTAAATGGCAGTTGGCTGAGTAACTACTGAGTTCATAAGAGACAAGTATTTTTGACTTGTTCATGCTTTTCTGTTATACTCGACCCACGTTCTTCATTAGTTTATGGCGTGAGTCTAATATGGAGGTAGTTCGAATTGGGTCAGATCAAAGAATAGGTCCCTACACTTATAACCCCTTAAATAGCTGATAAACAAATTTTGACAGATGATGCTCATGGTGATTTATCAATTAAAGGGGCCATGAAGTACAAGAAATTCAAATATTCAGGCTTGGTGATGAAGATAGATTTGGAGTAGCAATTTGTATAATGGCTTAATTTTATGGCTTGAAATGGCTCGAAATTAACTCTTACACCAAATATACCTGTGACAAACACTATTGTAAAGCAAGAAATTACACTGGTGTTTTAGCATGGAAAAACTTTGAATAGGTAAAAAACCATGACCTCGAGTTGAGGGTTTTAGTAACAGTAACTTTTATTGCTTAAGGCTGATATCATATTACAAGTGATCTCTTGAACTATAAATACTTGATCTTGTAAATAAGAAGCTTTTGTTTTAGAGTCTAGATAATCTTGTTTTTCTAGGTCCCTATCTCTCCTAGATCTTTTTTTTTATATAATTTTACCTGCATCTCATTATCGTGCTGAAGCATGTTCTCCGAATAATGAGGTAAGTAGTGGTTGATTGTGTAACTATTTAGTTTATGGAAGGCAAGTGCCTTTAACTTGTTTATTTTCTTCTATTGTGCTCGATCCACGTTCTTTATCAGTTTGTGGTCTAGGTGGAAATGCTAATTATTAATGTCATGTGTAAAATACGTGAGTCTGATATGGAGGTAGTTTGAATTGGGTTAGGTCGAGGGACAGGCCCCTGCAATTGCCCCCTCGCAACTAAAGGTACGAGTGGCTTTGGTTAAAAAAGAACCTATGGATTGGTGGTATTCAAAGTTGAAAAAAAATAGTATAAAAATTGTGATTTGACTGGTTTAGAACTGGGTATCTTTATGGGGGGATGTATCTGGTATTTATGACGATCGAGAGGATTGATGTATTTGATGTTTGGTGTTTCGAGAGTAGCTCTGCTATGAATGATGACTGCTTTGAAAATGTACCTACGCATTAATTATGAGTTTGATATAAATAGTACCTGTATTGGAGTATGGCAAAGTACGTTGTGTTTATAAAATTCCTTATAATTCTAGAGTGATAATGATGAAGTCTAGGTGAATGGATTATAAAGAGAGAGTCTTTGTTGAATTGTAGAGGTTAAAGTTGAGATATTTTGGGGATCAATCTATGGAGATGCCCAACCCAATTCCTGTACCACCGACGTATTACGATATGACGGCAGATGAAGCGGCTGAAGCTGAGGGGGATTTTTACTGTATGTAGAGATTTCATTATGTTATCTTGACAGGTGATCATGTTTGGTGGTGTCTCCGCTTCCTTCCGGAGGACAAGGTTGAGGAGACAGATGTGAGGGCCGACGTGTCTAAGAGGCAGTATTGCTGGTATTCTGTAAAGGATTTGATTCTTAGGTAGGACTCCTTTTTGTCTCTTTCAAGTCTTAGCTGGTGGGGGTTTTGGAGGAGGAGACGATGATTATGGTGAAGGAAGACAGGTATTTCATGTCTTGCCCTAGAACAATTATTGTCTTTTGGCGCTAAGAAGGGCTTTTACTTGAAGGGCTAGTTCAAGTACTGACGCCTTTGCTTCCTCAGTTTCTTGTGGAAGTAAATGGTGTGAAGAAAGAATGATCTTTAGTAATTTCTAGCTTTAACATTGCTTCATAAGATTCTCACAGTAAAACATCACTGAAAACTGAAACACTTGTTCTCTATTTAAGTACTTGAAAGATTTATTATATGTAAATCATTTGTAATTGATATTCGAGCTAATGAAAAAAGCTTTTCAAACTCTGTGTTGATAGATAAAATTAGCCCTTTTGACAAAAATCAAGCTTGAATAAATATAGATATCTATGTTTTGAGGACGAAATGTAATATTTGAGATCGAACTAGAAAGTATATTTTAGCAATCGAACTATGAAAATTATATGGTAACACTCGTGAAAAATGTGTTCGCGAAATAGTAGATGTGTAAAAATATATTTCAAACTAAATAAATTATAGACTCATGGAGGAAAATATCTTTTTAGATGTAGAATTTGTAGGAATTGAAAGCTTGAGCTTAGGGAGAGCTCGCTTGAAATGTTGAATTGGGGGACAGATTGTGATGAATTGGTCAAAATGAGGTAGGACAAACCTAAAGGGGTTGATGTGAACAGATAAGCTCAAATAACTTTCTATCAAGATTTTAGGGTTTCCAGTTATGGAAAAAGCATATTATATATACAAAATGCGGGGTATTTGAAGTGATCTTGGAAAGTATATAAATATGGGGGAAATGTGATTTAAAGAAGACGATGAAATAGACTATGGTGAGGACTCGATCTGTGAGAGTTAGACAAGCAACCAAAGGACGATTGGCAATAAAGATGCTGAAGTACGAGAAATGATTTTTGGGTTGTTCGACTATGACTCTTGCTTGCCTGAATCTGAATTGTAGTTCAAAGGCATGGATGTAAGGGAGAGGGAACTTGAGATCTCGCGTTATTTTTACTTGGAGATATTCTCTAAAGTTATTCTGGAGCCTGCAGCTCAAAAAGAGGCAGTAAGGAAAATTACTGAGGAAGAGATCGAGAGGGAAGATGTGAGGATTGCTGAGAGCGAATTGATTAGGTGTGGCTTTCCAGGTCATCTAGGATAGTTTATGTATAATTATATGTGAGGGAGTGAATTGAATGAAGTCGAATAACTATAATTAAAATATAGTTAGAATGATGTTTTTAATCTGTTCTTTTTTGCTGCAAATATTGTTTGTGACTGTTGTGAATAAATAAAATATTTGAATTTGAAATGTGATAGATTTGGGAATGACGTCAGCTGTTCTATAAATAGTAGAAGTACGAATGGAAAAAGGAAGTAGCTTTGATTTTGTCTCTTGTGTAATAAAAGAGAAAGTTTGATTGTGTGTGAGTATTAAGTCATCATGAGTATGGGGAGGTCATAGAGAGATTTAGGTAGGAGAGATAAAAATAAATTAAAATATAGGATCGGTGGGAATGATTGGAAGGTACTTTTACCGAAAAGGTATAAAACGTCTGACATTAATTCTGAAGGGACTCCTTGGTTCAAAAACCAAGGACAGCTCGTGCGAGGCCCAATAATTGGTACCAGTAAGAGAGAAAAACTATAAATAATATTTCATCTCCCTAAATCAAACGTTTACCAACTTCTTAAAAACTGAAGAGCTGTGGGAGAGAAAAGAGGAAAAATAGTTGTGATTCACGTGAGAGATTAGACGAGAGTGATCATCAATCCAGGCGAGAAAAAGTCATGGAGGCAGAGTCATGACGGCTATTATACAGCACTGTTGTGAAGGAAGGATTTGAAGTTGCTTCAGATTCGTATTCAGACATTGAAGGTTAGTAAATGATTTAGATTTATGGGTTTAAAAGATTCTTGTGGTTTTCAATTTTTTAAAATTGTAATTTATAGTAATCATAAAAATCTGTTTGATATATGTGATAAAAAAAAGGTATTATATGTTATACGTATATGTATGATGAATGTATGATAAATGTGTGCATGGATGTGTAAAAGATAATGATAGAGTACTTGAACCTGCATGTAGGTCGAGCGTGAAGAATATCTGTGTAGAATCAAATCTTATCCTTAAACTTGCAATTGAGATGGAGACTTCACCTGATATGGAGGCGTTGACCTTTGGTCGTTCAGCTGAGTTTGATCATGTAGAATCTATAAATTTAGAGTTTGATAGGGAGGACGAAGAAGTACTTATTCAAAATCTTGATTTCCCTGGTAAATTGGTATACTCTCCGAACTCTGTTATATTTAGAGAGTTCTGTAAATCCAAGGCACTTACAGGCAGAATATGGGACAAAGTTAAAGAACATATTGGTCGGCAGTTCAGAGGATGTACTGTAGTATCTGGGGAAGATCATTTCTTTAGTTACCTAACTAAGGTAAAAAGAAATTGGATAGGGTAGTAGAAGAATTGATCTCCTTAGAGTATTTTGATGGGAATGTTCAAAGTGATCTAGACGAGGGTTTTCTGTGTTATCTGTCTCAGTTAGAGTATAGATTGAGTTTACCCCTTAGAAATCTTGTGAAAAGTATAATAAATATTATAGGGGCTTGTCCTGCCCAACTGAATGGGAACATGTGGGAGGTAATTAATGTTTTTGAGAGTTTAATTTAAATAGGTTATGGCAGGAGAATGAGGTGGAGAAGAAAATATCTCTTGAAGATGTTTTACAGTTTTATGGTGTGAAAAATTATTCTGCAACTGGAGGTGCATATTTCTATTCAAGCTTGTCTCTACCGCTTTTCTTCGATCTGAATTCATTAGGTCGAATATGGAATGATAATATGATATAAGTGAAAGGTGATTGGCTTCAGAGAGAAGATAAAGAACCAAAGGAATTATGTATAGAATTATGAAAAAAAGTAAGTAATAGTATATAATATTGAACTGCAATAATTGAAGGTCATTTCGTTGTTTGACAATATGTTGTGCTTGTTGTATAGGGCCTCAGTCGAAGATGATAAAGAAGGAGTCCCTGTTATATACTATTGCTCGAAAAGGGGTTGAGCTTGAGATAGTTTTGAAGGAGTTCGGTATTAACATAAATAAAAGAGCTAACAGCAGGTCTGAGAAGGTACAAAAGTATCAGGCGAAGAGACTAATGACAGGGGTTGGAGTGAGCAATAAGAGAGGGGCTGATGGGCAGAAGTGTCAGACATTTCTAAAGTCCATTGATTTAGATTTTGTGGATGTGTCGAAAGGTACCATATCGAGCAAATTCGCTCTGAAATTCCCAAATAAGAAAACTGGGAAGTGTGGCTCAGCCTCTAGAACCACAGCAATTGGTGAGGTCGAGGGGGATGCGAAGAAGAGGAGGGTAGATTTTCCTGCTTATGTAATTGGGGTGAAGGCTGTGGAAAGTCGACCTATTGAGGAAGATAAGCTGCGAGCTGTAGAGGACAGGGTGAAGCTTATAACTCGAAAGAGTGCCGAGGAAATGAGTGCTTCTACACAGTTAGAGTTGGGAAAAATGGAAAGTTTTGATAACTTGTGTATTAGTAAAATTTGTATTGAATCAACCTATAAATGTGTTTGGCTTATTGTAGGTTGCTCATTTGTTGAAGGGGATCTGCCTCGGGATCGAGGAGGGAAAGGCCTAGCTCGAGAATGGGAAAGTTGAGCTCAAGAAGTAGGTGGCTTGATTGAAGTCTGACCTAGTTCTGGATGGGATGCGGCTGAATTCTGTGAAGGTTGTGCAGGAGGTGTGGATTAGCGAGCTTATAGAAGAAGCGCAGAAGAACCTGGATGAGGCTGTAGTTTAGCGCGACAGACTCGGGCTCCAGTTCCTTTTAGTGGGGTACTATAAAGTTAAGGTGCTATTATGGATGGTTCCTACGTCGAAGAGGATGAGGTGGAAGAGGATGTTCCTGGTGTGGTTGGAAGGTTGGATGGTATCTCTCCCAGGACTGAGTTAGAGAACCTGGAGGAGGATAATGAAAAGGTAGAGTAAAGTATGTTAAATTTTTGGTTGTGCGTTTATGTGGGGTATGAAAAATTGTAATTGTATGGAATATTATCTTGTAGGATAAACTAGATTTGCTAAGAGATGTTTGTAAACATTGTTTGTAGGAACTTAAGGATATGCGCTTCGGAATTAAGGAATTAAAGACTAAGCTCGCTAAGGAGAAAAATGGCTCAGCATCTTTGCTGATTTCGCAAGCAGAGCTACAGGTTAGAGAAGAGCAAAAAATATTTTGACTCGTATGCTGTATTACTGTAAATATTATTTGTAGGAACTTACAGATATGCACCTCAGAATTGAGGAATTAAAGACTGAGCTCGCTAAGGAGAAAAATAACTCAGCGTCTTTATTGACTTCACAAACGGAGTTATAGGTTAGAGAAGAGCACGTAATATTTAACTTGTATGCTGCATTACTAAAGAGATACAAAGTAAAATTAAAAAAAATAGAAATAGATCTCAAATGTGTTAGAAGTATTTAGGGCAATGGTAATCAAAATGTGTTCAAATAATACCAAAGTGTTGAGTAAGTTTGAACATAGAAAATGTGTACCTTAAAACGGGATGTAGATATTATTGTCATCAAACTGGGATCATACTTCTACCTTAAGTTCAGAAGTTGTCTCACAATAGTAGAATGTCAGAAAATAGAAATTTCTAAGAAATTTGAAAATTTCCTGTATGATTGAATGTATTTGAGAAGTTTTGTTCAATCGAACTTGACGTATTGTATCTGTGATGTAGGTCGAATTGGAGTCTGCTCGCATAAGTAAATAAAAGATACTCTAATATAACCAAGAGTATGCGGCAGAGTTTGATAGGATGAGTGAGGTAAATGAAGATAGGGAGGATCAGCACGTTAAAGAACATTTCAAGTTTGTCAAGGCAATACAAACTGCTGATAACCAGACTCGAAAGATCGAGGGAAAAGATGTTAAAATTGAAAAAAGGTAAAAAGGGCTCGCTGAGGCAAAAGAGGAGACAACGAAACTAAAGAGCCAGAATAATGCGCTAATGGTGAAGAGTGAGGAGGCAGACATGGCATGATATCGTATCCAATCGTTAAAAATGACAGAGAAAGAGTTACGAGTTTTTGTGGCTAGTTGGAAGAGCCAAATGATTAGAAAAATAAACGAACAAGAGCAGACTCAAGCTGATCTAGGGAGTTCTAAAAGCAAAGTAGAACGATTGAAGATTGAAATGATTGAGAAAGATAGCGAGCTAGAGAGTGCTCGAGCTGACCTAGCCAAATTTAAAATTGTGGCTGATCAGTTGAGTGAAGATTTACCTACGAAAGATATAGATTTTCAAATGGTTCAAAGACAATGTGATGAATTGAATGAAAGGGTGGCCCAATTGATGGAAAATTTGGCTACGGCTAATTCGCGTGTCAGAAAGGTCAAGGCTGAAGAGGGATCAATGAAAGAAAAAGGTGATGTCGGGGTTTCTATTGTAAAAGGTGATGTTGTTGACCTATCAGTATGAATTAGAGAGCTGGAGACGGATGTAGTTTGAATTTAGGCTCATGTATAGTGAAGAAATGAGCATTTAAGGGCGAGCCAAGATAAATTGGATATTGCTCATAGCAGAGAGCAGGATTTAGTGCGGGTGATTAGAGGTAAGGATCAATTGAAAACGAAGAAAAACAAATTGTTAAAGAAGCCTTCTGCTTGGGGAAGTGTAGATAAAGATAGGAAGCTTGAGGAACTTTGTACTTAGTTGGCAGAATTGAGGACAACGAGCCAGGTAGAGTCAGATAAAGCAGTAGAGAAGGTGAAGGAGCATAATAAGATTATGTCGTATATAGATAGATATATGGAGTGGCAAGACAGTCGGTATAAAAAGTTATAAGAGCATTATCAGAGATTGAGAGAGCATTTTTCCAAGGCAGTTATGCCTGAAGCAACGTGCTCACAGATGCTAATGGTTATTATTGCCTATTTTGTAGAGGAAGTGAGAATACTTGAGTTTCCAAGGGATACCTTGTATGACTATCTGTCGGGAAGAGGATGTATTTGTAAAGCCGATATTGATCGAGAAAACTATATGAATGTCGTGGAAATGGATCTAGGTTCTCGGCCTGTTGAATTGGTAGAGCAAGGCAGGATTAGTGTAACTGCTCGATCTTCATATTTTATGGTTAAACATCCCCCAGTTGTAGGAGAAGGCATAGTTAACCTCCTATTAGCAGGGAAGAACCTTTAGAAGTAGCTTGTAGATGTAACCTATAGAAGTATCTGTAGTTACAGACATATTGAGATATGAAGGATAGTTTTACCTATACTTCATCTTATGTCTGGTAGAGATCTTTGATTGAAAACTAGTATTACCTTTATTTTAATCTCTGATGATGTATAGATGGGCGATTGAAAGCTAGTTTTACCTTTACTTTAATCTGTATATGTGGGTGATTGAAAGCTAGTATTACCTTTGCTTTAATTTGTATAGATGGGTGATTAAAAGCTAGTATTACCTTTGCTTTAATCTGTATAGATGGTTGATTGAAAGCTAGTATTACCTTTGCTTTAATCTGTATAGATGGGTGATTGAAAGCTAGCATTGCCTTTGCTTTAATCTTTATAAATGGGTGATTAAAAACTAGTATTACCTTTCCTTTAATCTGTATAGATGGGTGATTGAAAGATGATATTACCTATGCTTTAATCTATGTAATGTAGTGGAATCTACGTAAGTAGAGAGTAATAGGAAAAAAACTTAAAAGTTTTCTTTGAGTAGAATAGAATATACAATGTTTGGAGATGGAAATCTCTTTTGGAATGGAAAGAATGAGAATATTAAAATGAAGAAACCAAGGACTTAATGATAAGACCATTTTAGTCGCTTAGTGTTCCATGGATTTGGGATTCAAACTTCTTACTCTGTCATGAGATAATATGATCCTAGACCAGTTCGACCAATGATGAGGAATGGACCTTGCCAATTTTGTGCTAGTTTCCCAGTCTGTGCTTCTTTTCTGTGTTGTGGGATTTCTCTAAGGACGAGATCGTTGATGGGTAACTCGCGGTTTCGGACTCCACTGTTGTATGGGCTTGCCAGCATATGATGATATCGACCTAGGTTAGCAATAGTATGTTCCCTAGTCTCATCATTCCAATTCATATTACAGGCCAATTCAAACACATTTTCTTCGTCTATAAACTTGTGATCTCTGATGGGATGGTGGTATTCTATTGGAATGACGGCTTTTGTGCCATAGGAAAGGAGGAAGGGGGTACAGCCGGTTGATTGATGTGGAGTGGTACGGTATGCCCATAAGCCATTAGGAAGTTCTCATATCCAATTTCCTTTTTTCTGTATTTAAAGCCTTTTCTTGAGTCCATACACTATGGTTTTGATGGTGATTTTGGCATGACCATTACCTTGAGGAAGGCTACGAATTTTTCACCACTGAACTATGACCCGTTATTGATCAGAATCAGGTGGGGGCATCCAAACCATGTGATGATGTATTCCCAGATAAAAGAGATGACTTCTTCTTCTCTAGTTCAACAGAGTGGAACAACTTCCTCCATTTGTGTAAAATAATCTATTGCTGCGAGTAGGAATCGTCGGATACCTAAAGCATTAGGAAATTCCCTGACGAGATCGAGTGCCCTCCGCTTAAATGGCTAGAACACCTTGCTTGCATGTAGTTCAAGGGTGGGGGCGCAAATTATGCGTCCATGTCGTTGACATATGTCGCTATAAGTTCCTTCATGTAAATCTCTGAGCATTCCATCTACTTTTTTATTCGAGAGGCACTTAAGATAAGGCCATGTGACTGAGCGGCGGTAGAGACGACCATTCTAAACTGTGTAGCACATTGAATTTTTGATCAGCTGTCGATGCCATTTTAGATCTATTCGGAAAGGCCCTTTGCATTTATTAATACATTCCAAGATAGGAAATGAATGGTTTTCGCCAATCGTTATCCTCCTCTTCATCGCCCCCAGTGTTGATCATACATACATAATGGAGATCAATGTTGGGGGTTTATGTCACTTCAATTTGTAGATATCTGGCTTCTGTACCCAAGACCCCAGCTAGATTAGTTAAGGAATCGGCGTGTCTATTTTCACCTCGAGGAATATAGTTTAGAGTTGCTTGCGCAAATCTGCTCATCCTAATAGCTACGAGGGCTGCATATTTGGTCATCTTGTTATTCTTCCTGTACTATCCTGAGTAATTGTAGACGATGAGTAGCGAGTCTGCGTAGACAGAGAGCTCTGGGATGCTAAGCTCGAGTGTGAGGTTGAGTCCTTGGATTAGAGCTTTGTATTCTATGATATTATTGGAGGCTTCAAAATCCAGGCGGATTTATTTCTCAATTCTATTGTTGGAAGGGGTAATCTATACAATTCCAATTCATGTCCCTGTAGGTCCTACTAAACCATCTGTAAGAATTTTTAGCCCTTTCCATATAATCAATTTAGCTTACTCGTCAAATGATTTGGTGAGTGGATCTTCTATAATTTCTTCTGTAAGGTCAGAATTGTGCCCCTTCCAATCAGGATCTTCCAATAGAAAATATGCGAGAAAATTGACAACGGCTTGACCTTTTTCTGAATGTCGTTATTCAAACTTGATATCGTGCTCCCCCAAACTGACTAACCATTACTGCACTCTTATTGATTTTTTTGTTTTGGGCAAAACTTCTCGGAGTGGCTAGTTTGTCATAACTTTGACTGAATAAGCTTGGAAGTAGTGCTTAAGTTTTTGTGAAGTATAAACAAGAGTTAGAAGGAGTCTTTCGATTTTAAAATATCTCATTTCTACTAGAGTGAGGGTTTTACTGATGAAATAAACTGGTTAAATTGAGCTGATTGAAGTGTCTATAAATGCTAGGTGGATTATCTATTCCTCATAATCTTTTGGGGTGCTCATAATAGGAGACTTCCCAAGATAGGTTTTGAGTTCCTAAAAAGTTGTATCGCATTTTGATGTCCATTTAATCTCTTCGCTGGGCTGAACTTTTCTATGTTTGGTGCAACCTTGGAATAACTGGAATAGCCAACGACAACGATCTTATGATTTAGAAATGAATCGGATGATATCGGTGACCTTGCTAACAAGTTTTTGTACATCCTTCCTTGTTTTTAGAGATGGCATATTGAGGAGAGCTCAAATTTGATCTGGATAGGCCTCAATCCCCTTATTACTAATGAGATGGTCGAGAAATTGGCCTGAATGTACTCTGAATGGACACTGACCAGGATTGAGTTGCATCCCAAAAGTTTGTAGAATGCTGAATATTGTGGTAAGATCTGTGATATGGTCGTTTGACTATATGCTCTTATGCAAGAGGTCATCGATGTAGACTTTAACGATTTTCGCAAGATGTACTTTGAACATAGTCGTTATTAACCGTTAATAAGTTGTGCCTGGGTTCCTTAGTCTGAAGGGAATGACTTTATAGCAGCAAAGTCCTCTTTCAGTGATAAAATAGTATTTTCTTAATCTCCCTTCAAGAAGTAAATTTGATTGCATCCAGAAATGGCGTCCATCATTGGTAAGAGTTCATGACTTACCATAAAATGAAGAATTTGATGGATGATGGGAAGAGGGAAATTGTCCTTTGGAGTGTGTTTGGTTAAATCGGTAAAATCTATACAAACTCATACATTTCCATTCTTCTTTGGAACTTCGACGATATTGGAGATCCAATCGGGATACTTGGCTTCTCGAATGAATACCACCTTGCTCAATTTCTTGATCTTAATGTTATCTTCATCTCAAAGATGAGGAGAGATTTTTCGTTATTTCTGTTTGACCGCCGTGGCGTTGATGTTGATTGCCAATTTGGGACATGCCTTAGTTGGATCGACCCCAGACATCTCTTAAAAAGTCCACGCAAAGTTGTCTATATTCACTAATAAGAACTGAATGAGAGCATCCTTATCATGTTAAACCAACTTGGTACCGATGAAAGTACCTCTGTTAGGTCCATCAATGTCGATGTATTCTGTAGGTTCTTCTTTTGAAGGCTAATCATCGATGTAACTAGCTCTCTGTAATTGTAACTTGATCGGTCAATCCCATCTGGCCGATTGTACTTTGAAAGAGAATCTCAATACCGCTTTCAGTATCAACCATCATTACATGCATACCAAACTTCTTCATCTTGAGCATTATTTTTAGTGCATCATGCCATGAAAATTTGACGTGACTTATTTCACAATCTTCGAATGAAATCCTAAGCCCGTGATTGCTCGACTCAGGTAGAAGCTTGTCTTCTTTATCATGAGGTGTGAGATTGCAACATTCTGATAATCTCCTGCGCTTGAATATGCAAGAGTCGTTGATTTGATGAATCTCGATCATGTTATTGTGGTATATATGATAAATATATTTCTCCTCAACCTTATCTTTGACATGGACTACATTGGTCTGCATCTTATAGCTTCCATTCATGTATAATTCCAAATCGACAATAAATTCCTACATCCACCCATCTTTGAAAATAAATTTCTGCAACCTCTGTAAAGCATAGTAGTTGTCAGTAACATGTTGATTTATCTTGTGATGCATAAAGTACGGTCGGTTTTTGATTGGTTCCAATGGTTTAAATTGATGGTATAGTTTACCTATTGATAGGATTGGAAAAATTTACAGAGATTCGGACATTCATCTTATGGAGGACATGCTTAGGTAATGCACTGTCTTTCTGAGGTTTGCCAGTGCTGGCCTTGGAACGCTTTTGACCACCTTGATCCTCCTACGGTTCTTTATTTTGTTTTATAGGTGTACCTTTAGTGTTTAGGATGGATTTAGTAGATTTATACATTTTAGATATTATCCTTTCCAGGTCAACATAACCATTGACCTTGGTGATCGTATCCTCCAAGGTCGCAGGTTTGTTTAAGAAGAGATGCTCTTTAACCTTGTAGTCCAGCAGGAGTGCGTTGGCAAAAATAGTAACAACTATTACTGATCAAGATTATCTACTTTTCGCACGGGCTCCAAAAACAACTTTGAAAAGGCATCGAGCTTTTCCCCTTGTGACTGTTTAAGACTAATAAGAGAATATAAATTCTCCTCATTATCTTTGTTGTGAGCATACGTCTTGATGAATTGCTTCAGTAGTTGATCGAATATGAGGATTGAATCTTCAGGCAGGGAATGGAACCATTGGAGCGGTTCTTCTTATAGACTTGTTGCGAACAGACGGCATAGAATGTTCTTGAGGTTGGAGTATGAAAACCTTTTGGTACTTCCATATTAAATAGCTCTTTGGCAATCAGACTAACTTGTATCTTGGTAAGATCGTCTATATTACCGAGAACTTGTGCTTTAATCAATTCCTTGATTCGTTGATCTATATGCCCTTGAGTGACGTATTGACATGTTGCTTAAGTAATTTGGCGAGGTAGTGGAGGTTTATAAGTACCGGTGCCTTCACTCAAATGATCACGTGTTAGAATTCATGATTGAGGTCTCTGTTCTTCCTCATAATGCTTGGAAAGTCAAAGACCTCTGCTGAAATCAGATTGAACTTCACTGCCCAAATGAATGGAAGGTTAAGGCTTGTGTTAAATATTTAGAGAAATTGCTTTGATGGTGGCTCCTCGAGGTCCTAGCCTTTCTCGTGCACAAACTCAGGAGTTCTCCACCACTTGATCATGATCTCTAGTTTGGGGAGCCTGTTGAGTGTCCTGCAAAGTTTGTAAAGCAGTTTACATGGTTATTATCTATTCTTCTCATCATTTGAAGGCTGTCAAATGAGCTTGTCGCTCTATTTTTAGCCCTTTGTTATGGAGCTCTCTGTCAAGAGTTAGCTGACGTTCAAGCTCATTATGTTTCTCTATTTTAGCATGGAAATTCGCTCGTAGTTTTGTAAGCAGTTCTGGCTCAACTAAAAGATCGAGCTGAATTTCGGTTGTTTGTCGTCAAGAAGTGACCATGATTGGAGATTGATAGTAGAATGAATGTATGCCTTAAGATATCATGGAAATGTCTTCTTTCCCACAGATGGTGGCAAATGTAGTAGCCTAATTCCGTAGCTCGAAATGGCTCGAATTAGCTCTTACACGAAATGTACCTGTGACAAAAACTAACATAAAGAAAGAAATGACACAGGTGTTTAAGCGTAGAAAACTTTTAAATAGGCAAAAAACCATGACCTCGAGTTGTGGGTTTTAGTAGCAGTAACTTTTATTGTTTGAGGCTGATATCCTATTACAAGTGATCTCTCAAATTACAAATACTTAATCTTGTAAATAAGAAGTTTTAGTCTTAGAGTCTAGAAAATCTAGTTTTTCTTGGTCCATGCCTCTCCTAGAACTTTTTCTTAATATAGACCTTATAGCAGCTAATTATCTTGCTGAAGCACGTTCTTTGAATAATGTGGTAAGTGGTGGTTGACTGTGCAACTATTTAGTTCATGGGAGACAGGTGTCTTTGACTTATTTATTTTATTTTATTGTGCTCGGTCTGCGTTCTTTATCAGTTCGTGGTCTAGGTGGTAATGCTGATTATTTATGTCATGTGTGAAATACGTGAGTCTGATATGGAGGAAGTTTGAATTGGGTCAGGACGAGGGATAGGTTCCTACAGTTTCCATCCCATGTTATGTTGCTTTTCTTGGAGGTGTATTGAAAATGTTATATTTGTATTTGAAAAATGATAAATTTGAAATATTCCAAGGGGCTCAATTGTATTTGAAAAATCTTGACGATGAGGTTACTGATGAAAAACTGAAGGATATGTTTTCTGAATACGGTATCATAATGTCATGTAAGGTCATGCTTGATTCTCAGGGACAGAGTAAGGTTCTGGTTTTAATGCATTTTCTTTCCCTGAAGAAGCTATTAAAATTGTAAATGAAATGAATGGAAAGGTGATTGGGCGGAAACCTTTGCATGTTGCATGCATACTTTGCTCAAATTTGAACACCTAGCGGAATGATGCCTCTTCACTCTCCATTACCTTGTTTCCAATATGGGCCTAGGCTTGCTCAGCAGCATCTGTATTATGGTCAGGGTGGTACTCCCATACTTCCACCTCAGCCTGTGGGATACGACTTTCTACAATAACTCTTGCCTGGGATTCGACCTCGTGTTATACTAAATTTTATGATGCAGTAACCCGTCAAAAGGTAAGGGCGGCCTGGACAGCGGATGGAGGTACATAGAGGTACAACTTCACAACTTATGCAACAGAAGTTGATGCAGCACAATGCTCATCAAGGTCCTAGATACATGCCTAGTACGAGGAATAGAGTAAACCCACCCTTAGTAGTCCAGGGACTTGTAAGTCCAGTGATGCTAGCTCCCATTGATGTTTCTATAATTTCATCTCCAGTTGATTCGCAGTAAAATGGACCAATGCCAATTAAAACACTATCCTCTGCCTTTGCTTCTGCTATTCCAGAACAACAACGTCAGATGTTGGGAGAGCAGCTATTTCCATTGATTAAACATCTCGAGCCCAATGTTGCTAGTAAGGTGACTTAGATACTGTTGGAGATGGACCAAACAGAGGTTCTCCATCTTTTCGAGTCTCCTGATGCTCTGAAGAAGAAAGTAGGCAAGGCAATAAATGTGCTACAGCTAGCTACGACGGGATCAGACGCTGCAGAACAAGTTGGTTCCTTATCTCTGAACGAGTGAACACATCATACAATTTTTACTATCGAAACGAGAAGCCCAATTTTTTCACCTAGGGCTTGTGAGCTATAAAAGATTTTGAATCTAGTTTTACTGGGGAATATATGCTTAGCATGAGTTTTCACATTATCATAAGATGTTAAAGTAAACTTATTACATTCATGAAGTCTTACATTTAGTATTCTATCTAAGGTATTTTGGCGACATAAAAGAAAAAGAAATAGAAAAAAAAGGTATTTACTCTTTTCATTGCTATCTATATCTAAATGTGATTTTATCGCAATCCATGTATAATCCTGCCATGAGATTGAGATTTCTTCCTGCCTAAATCTATACATGGAAGCATTCTGAGCCAGTTTTATCCTGCTTGAATCAACATATTGCTTAAGGCAACAAAAGCTCTAAACTCATAAGATACTTGAATTGAGAGTTTGGGAGCTAAAAAAATGTCATTCACGGCTGGAGAAAGTTGTAAGTAGTATCTTTCTCCAAGACTACTATTTTAGCTTTCAAAAATAACAAACTACCTTGGATCCTTAAAACTCAATAGATTATATAACCTACAGCATGAAATTCTATCTATGATATTATAATACAAAGCTTATAATATCATAATTTCTTACAATAATATATGAAATAAACTTAATGAAAAAAACATCTAAACTTATTGATAAGGACCCATATTATATTACTAATATATGAAATAATCTCAATCAAGGAAACAATCAAAATATTAATTTAGTAAAATTTAACAATAACATGTTATTCATACAACTGTAAATACCATAGCAAATCGGGTACCCAATTTTGATTCATGGAAATTAATGAGAAGACTTAATAATAGTACCTCCTGCAACTTTGAAATACCACTATAACTTTAATTCTATGAAACCTAACACCAATTCAAATCAGAATCATGAGAGAAATGTTATAAGATGAAACCCATTGGTCAAAATTACGTTATTATGGAAATCAAAAGATATAAAACATTAAGATTGGGAAAAAACAATTACCTGCGACTCAAAATAACAATTGTGAGTGAGAATAACTATTAAACTTATTTTGGCCAAAACTGTAATAAATAGAGACTGCTCTAGGCGATTTGAGGCCGAATAAGTGGGAGAGAATCATGGGAGAGAGGGAAACCAAAAATTTTTGGGTGCAACATCGTGGGAAACTGAGATAAAAAGAAGTCTAAATCGGATTGAGGTGGGCTGGAGTAGGAAAAATCAAGGTTATGGAATAAATTGTGTGCTCCAGTTGTCGTCTTTTAAAGTCCAAAAATTCCCTCATTTTCTTTTGTCGTATTTAACTGTTTTTGTTGTAGTATATCTTTGAGTTGCTGAAAAGGTTTCGGGTGGATGTGGTACTTTTAACGTTTGATGTAAAGCCTTGTTATGCACTTTATACTGGCCTAATTCTGCAAGCTCGAAGTGACTTAGAATTAGCTCTTACGCCAATACACCTGACACAAAATCTAATAGAAACCAAGAAATGACACAGGTGTTTAGCGTGGAAAACCTATGAATATGTAAAAACCACGACCTCGAGTTGAAGATTTTTGTAATAGTGAAATTTATTACTTGATGCAGATATCATATTACAAGTGATATCTTGACCTAGAAATGCTTGATCTTGTGAATAAAAAATTTAATGTTTTGAGAATCTAGAAAATATAGTTTTCTTGGTGATTTATCGTGTAATTTTTTAGTGCTTGTCTCTTCTGGAACTTTTTCTTTATATAAGTCTTTTCTGCAGTTCTTTATCGTGCTGAAGCACTTTCTCCGAACAATGTGGTTAATGGCGAATGATTAAGTAACTGTTGAGTTTAAGAAAAATAGGTGGCTTTGACTTGTTCAAGTTTTTCTGTTTGAGCTTGACCTACGTTTTTCATTTGTTCGTAGAGTAGGTGGCAAAATGATAACTGGAGAAGTCATGTAAAGAATATGTGGGTCTGAAATGGAGGTAGTTCAAACTGGAGACAACTCGATTTAGGAACGATCAAGCGGTAGGACCCTATAATCGCCCCTTCATAGCCAAAGTAACAAGTAGCTTTGGTTGAGAAAGAAACATTAGGTATATGTGTATTCGAGTGGAAAATTAAAATAATAAAGGAAGTAATGATGGTGTTTGACTGCATGGAGAATAATGTGCGTGTTATGGGTGGATGTTTGTGCATTGAATGTTGATGGGACTATTGATGTACATGACGGTTAGGGTTTGAAGAGTTTTGCTTTTATTGATTGATGACGCTTTAATAAACGTTCCTGCACAATAAATGCAGGGTTATATAAATAGTACCTATACCGAGGTTTATGGTAAAGTACGTTTGTTATGTTGTAATATTCTATGAAATTGCTGAAGATGGTGAAGACCCGTAGAATGTCTCTTGAAGAGAGAATTGCTACTGTAATTTAAAGGTTAAAGCTGAAGTATTTTTGGGATCAGAGTTTGGAGATGCCAACTCCTATTCATGTTCCTCCGACGTATCAAGGAATGTCAGAAAATGAAGCGGCTGAAGCTGAGAAAGAGTTTTACTGTAGATGGAGGTTTTACCATGTTGTTTTAACAGGCAAGCAACGGTGGGTTTGTCTCCGTATTCTTGTGGAAGATAAAGTTAGGGAGACAGATACAAGGATAGGCGTGACTGCGTGCCAGTTGTGTTGATGTCTTGCGCTTGAATAGATTCTTAGGTCGTGCCCTCTTCATTGTTACCACCTTTGCGAGGGTGGTGATTAGAGGTGAGACGGCGATGGCAATGGAGGATGAAGATGGAGAATGGATGTCTGCTTCTGCACTTCCATCCCTACTTTACGTTGAGAAGACCTTCAGTTTGAAGAGTTAGATTAAGCACGGAGAATGGAAGTCTCCTTCTTTCATAGTTTCCATTTAAAGTTCATCTGGACTTCAACTAAACTCATGGGAGGGAGGATACTCATTGTTTCCAATGTCTGCTTTACATCTGGGTGAAAGATCACTGAAGTAGAATGAACGGAAGGATTTGACCCTTTGGAGTGCCTGAAAGACTTGTTAGCTGTAAAAGCACTTGACAAACTTATTATCTGTAAAGTACCTGATGTTGAGTTTTTAAAAGACTTGTTATCTGTAAAAGCACTTGTAATTTGTTTCGAGATGAATAAAATTTATTATCCAAGCACTGTGTTGATATGGAATAGAATAACTCAAGAAATCGGGCTGTATGATTCAAAAACTTTCGAATATTATATGAGATGAAATATATGTGATTAGAAGGTACATTTTTTGTGATAATTGAACTGTAGAAATTTACTTGCAAAGTAAAAATATGTGTGTAAGTGTCAAATATGATTCGACCTGTGTGCTGAAAAATGTGGGGGAGAGAAAAGTGTAGAAATTTTGGAATAAAGAATCAATCTCGGAGAGGTCTTTTTAGAATATTAGATTTTGAAAGAATAAGCTCAATTTGGAATAGTATGAAATGACTGAGGTCGATAGGAAGATATATGTTTAAATTATTTTTCTCAAGATATTAGGGATTCTATTACAAGATAATAGGATAATATCATGACTTGTGGGGGATTGGTAGTAAAAATGTATAAATACGGGTGGAATGAATTCTAAGTAGAGGGAAGGAAATAAGAATGGTGTGGACTCGATCTGAGAGAATTCGTTATGACGTTGAGGGAAAATTGACGATAATGAAAGCCGAAGTGCGGGAGAAAATTTTTGGATTGCTGGATTATGACGCTGTGCTACCAGTGAGGGAGGTGCAACCTGAAGGTTTAGATGGGATTGGGAGGGAACGCGGGTATGAGCATCATTTTTATAAAGAGATCTTCTAAGAAATTGGGTTAGATCCTACAGCTCGAAAAGTTTATGTGAGAGAGCTTGCTATAGAGGAGATTGAATTGGAAGATATGAGGATTGCTGGAGGATATTTGAACGATGTGGTTCCCCCCAGGTCATCAAGGTTATTTTAGGTGTAATTATTTTTAAAGGGAATATAAAAAAATGTAAATAGGAGTAGCATGCATGTATGTAACCATATGAATTTGAATAATTTCAAAGAAATAGAATGAGAATAAAAGATAAATAGATCCTCTAATGCTGCGAGTCCTGTTTGTGACTGTTGTGAAAAACGAATTTGAAAATATTTAAAAATTTGTTATGAAAATTTTGTATGAGAGCTTCAGATATGACGTTATTGCTGCTATAAGTAGAAGAAGCAAGCATAGAAAAAGCAGTGAGCTTCTGATTTTGTCCCTTGTGTAAAAGCTGTGAAAACTCATTTGCCTGTAAGCATGAGTCATCATGAGTGTGGTTAGGTCAGAGGGAGATTTGGAAATGAGGGATAAAACAATATTAAAATATAAGGCAATAGGCAATGATGGGAAAGTGTTCTCACCAAAAAGGTACAAGACGTCTGACATGGATAGTAGAAGAGATGCCTCGGTTCCAAAACCGAGGACAGCTCGTACGAGGCTCAATAACTGCTGGCAGTTGGAGTGAGAAAATATAAATGCTACTTCATCTTCGTTATTCAAACGTTTTCAACTTCTAAAAACTTGAAGAGTAGTGAGAGAGGAAGGAAGATGAAAGACAAAAATAATAGAAAAACTCATGAGGAGTTAATCGAGAGTGATCAACAGTCAAAGTGTGAGAGAGTTGCTGAGACTTAGTCGCGAAGGTGGTTATACACCAGCGTTGTGAGGGAATGATTTGGCGCTACCTCGGATTCACATTCTGACATAGAAGGTTATTAGAAGATTTGTATTGTACGTATGTGTTTTTGAAAATTATACTCTGTATTTAGACAAATCTAAAAAGTATTATTTATAGTAATCAATGAAAACCCGTTTGGTATATGATATATGAAAGAAATTTGTATGCGAATGATATATATGCAAAAGATAATGATAGATCCCTGGACCTATATGTAGGTTGATCGTAAGGAGAGTTTGTGTAGAATAAAATCCCTTTCTGAGTTGATATGGTGAGTTCCCCTATTAATTAGGCACCGACCTATGGTCGGTTGGCTGAGTCTGATATCGAAATGTCTGATAGTGAAGAAGAAGTAGTGTTTATCAATTTCCAAATTTTCCTCCAAGATTGGTATCCTATCCTCCTCGTTCTTATGTATTCAAAGAGCTTTGTAAAGCCAAAGCTTCTGTAGGTGGTAGATGGGGAAACCGTATAGATCACACTGGTAGGCAATTTAGAGTTTGTACTATAGCAAAGGGAGAGGAATATTTTTATTTACTTACTGATTTGGAGAAGGAGAAAAGGGATCAGGGTATAGATGAATTAATCTCTCTGAAGTATTTCGATGAGAATGTTTAGAGTGAACTTTCAGAGGGTTTCTTATATTGCCAATCTCTGTTAAAATATGGGTCGAGTCTTCCCCTTAGTATTCTGGCGAAAGAGATTATGAACCTCATCGGGGCATGTCATGTTCAGATGAACGGGAACATGTAGGAGGTGGTAAGTGTTTGTGAATTTCTAAATACATGGTAGGAAGAAGATAGAAGATGGAGGAGGATATCCTTTGAGGCTGTGTTGTAGTTTTATGGGGTAAAAAAAAAATTGTAAGTGGAGGGGCATATTTCTTTGCGAGCTTGACTCGGCCTCGCATTTTCAATCTGAACTCAAAAATATTAGTCGAGGAGGCTAATGATCAGCGTTAACGGTAATTATAAGAAGGGAACTGATGGGGAAAGACGAGTCAACTTGCCTAAAGCCCCCAGAGTGGACTGCATAGGGTTACTTGAGTCCACTACGTCGAGCAAATTTGCTGAAACGTTTCCCAAGAAGCAAATATTGAAGCGTCTTTCAACCTCTGGAACCATGGGAAGTGGTGAGGCCGTAGAAAAGGATAAAAAGAGAAGGGTAGAACCTTTTGAAAATTCAGGGGTGAAGGTTGTAGAAGATCGGCTTGTTGTGGAGGACGATTTGAAAGAGGTGGAGGAAAAAGCCAGGTTGGCAGCTCACTACGGGTAGGAGGAGATGAGAAAAATTGTAGGATCATATGTTCGAATATGTATTGTGATGAATTTTGTATTGTGATTTTAGCTAATCAATAAGGTCGATTTTGTTTGTTTTTGTAGGCTGCTTGGTTGATGAAAGGAATATGACTCGGGGTTGAAGAAGAAGAGGAAGAAGGTCAAGCTCGAAAGGAATGTAGATCGATTGAAAATTGATTTGCTCAAGGAGGGAAAATGGATGGAGGCTTTGAAGGCTTCGCAAGTGGTTAAGATCAACAATCTACATGCGGAAGTGATAGCGAACTTAGAGAAGGTGGTAGCTGAGCGTGACAGACTCGGGCGCCACCTCATGTCAAAAAGATTTTCTAAAGCTGAGGTGAATGCCATTAGGGCTGACACTTATGTGAAGGAGGAGGAAGGTGAAGAGATTGAAGATGTTGCAGTTGGCATCGCAGACGGGCTGGATGGTGTGTCTTTTTAAGCGGTGAAAGAGAACCAAAAGGATGACAATGAGCGTCCAGAAGGGGAAAATGAAAAGGTAAAGTAGTGTGATTGTTTTGTGATTGTATGAATATTTGGGAATGTTTGCAAACTAATTTGATATTTTTTGTTGGATAAAATTATGTAGGCTGAGTCACTTTTGTAAACCTTGCGGTAGGAACTTAAGGACATACGCCTCAGAAAAAAGGATTTAGAGGTTGAGCTTACAAAGGAGAGAAATGCCTCAGCGTCCATGTTATCTTCGCAAGCGGAGCTGCAAGTTAGAACATAGCAAGAAATATTTGATTTGAATGCTTTATTAGTATAGAGCTACAAAGTAATAGATAGAGTGTGGAGGTGGACCAAAAACCTGTTATCGGCTTAGGGGTAATGACACTCAAATGGCGTACAGGAAACACCAAAGTATTGACAACTTAAGAATATAGAGAATGTGTACCATAGACTTGGAAGTATATGTTATGAAGCATCTATCTGAGATTGTACTTCGACCATAAGTTTAGAAGTAGTGCTATATGGTAGATGTCAAAAAATATATATTTTGCTAGAAATGACTCATATGTGGTGACTGAGTATTATGAATCAAACTTGATATAATGTATTTGTAATGTTCAGGTCGAATTGGAGTCAGCTCGCTTGCACGAAGATGATGCGCACCAATGTAACTAAGAATTTGCAGAGGAGTTTAATAGGAAAAAAAGGGGCGAACGAAGACAGAGAAGACCAACATGTAAAGTTGCGCTTCAAGTTTGTTAAGGCAACACAGACATCTGCCGACCTAGCTCGGCAGATCGAGGTGAAGGATGCCGAAATTATGAAATGGAAAAAAGAGTTTGCGGAGTTAAATAAACATGTAGCAAAACTCAAAAGCCAGAATAATATGTTAATGGTAAACAGTATGGAGGCTAACATGGCCCGTTACCGTACACAGGCGCTATAAAAATCAGAGGAAGGTTCAAATTGGTCGGTGGCCAGTTTGAAGAATGATTTGATCAAGAAAATAAATAATCAGGAGAAAATTCAAACTGATCAAATGAACAGCAGGAGCGAGCTGGAGCGATTGAAGAAGAAATTGGTTGATAAAGATAAAGAGCTGAAGAGAGCTTGAGACGATCTATCTGTATCTGAAGTTACAGTTGAACAATTATATATAACTTAACCTGCCAAAGATTTTGAATTTTGGATGGTGCAACATAAGTGTGATGAATTGAACAAATAAGTGGCGTTATTGAAGATCGAACTGGTACAGGCAAATTCGCGTGCCAGAAGCGTTGAGGTTAGAGAGCGTTCGAAGAAGAATAAAAATGATGCCAGGGTTTCTTTTGTTCAAGTGGATGTAGTCAGCATGTCAACTCAAATAAAAGAGCTAAGGGGGATGTCGCCCAAATTCAAGGTCACGTGCAAAAAGGAAATGAACGGTTGAGGGAGAGCGAAAGGAAACTGGATGTTACCCTTTCTAAGGAACAATGGCTAGAGCGAACTATCAGAGGGAAGCATATTTTGATATAGCTGAAAGACAAAATATTATAGAAGATTCTAGATATAAAAGAACTGAATAGGGAGATTGAGGTACTTCGTGCTCAGCTGGCCGATTTAGAGGTAATTAATCGAGCTGAATCAGCTAAAGTTGACAAAGAAATCGAAAGAGAACATTTCTTTCACAGATCGAGTAGATAGAGAAATAACATTGCTAAAAGAATGGTATACAAGGTCGGAAGAACGCCTTCAGAAGGCTAGAGAAAATTTTTCTAGGTCGGTTGTAACTGAGGTATTGCACTAAAAATTATTGAGGGCGGTCATTGCCTATTATGTAGAAGAAGTAAAAAGGCTTCAGTCAGAAAGAGATACCTTGTTCAATAGCTTATTAGGCAGGGAATTATTTGCAGAGCTGATATAGATCGAGGGAATTGTATGCAGTCCATGGAAACGAATTTAGGCCCTCATCCGGCTGAATTGATAGAGTATGGCAGGATTGTTGTGTCTGCTCGAGCTTGAGAATTTATGGTAGATCAACCTAATGTTGTAGGGGAATGCATAGCTGACATCCCAACAGTAGAAAAGAATCCATTGTAGAGGTTGTATATGTAACCTGAAATAAAAAGTAGTTGTTGCAGACAAGTTGAGAGATGAAAGCAAGTATTACCTTTGCTTTATCTTATGTCTGTTAGATCTATCGAAGTGGTAATTTTTTTTTTTTGAAAACAACTCTCTCCCTCTTATCTCAAATCAATCTAATCCATCTCTCTAAATAGACCAATTACAACTTAATCAATCATCGTATATGCTTTCTGTAATCAGAAATCAATCCGGGTTACAAAGAAATCTTTTCTTTGTAGTTAGGGTTTGAAAACTGATTTAGGGTTTCTGGAAATTCATAATTAAGATTATGCTAGAAACTTAAGGCATGGAGGTTGGACAGGGAATCAAGGTTTGCTGCCCATGGATATTTATGGAAGAAGAGAAGATACTGGATGTACCGGGAATGTTGAAGGATGGTAAAACATCTGAGTTGCAGGTAACACAACAATAACATGAAGAACAGTTTATGGAAAATGCATCTCTCAACAATAACTGTTCTAGTAAGAGGAAGTTAGAATATCCCTAATGAAGCTCCGACATTACTTGAAGTAGGGAAGCGGGGAGATACTCCATTCGTCTCAATTCCTGAAGGAGAGGTTGCTACTGGGGTGTCACAATTATAGTATAGCTTGATAGGTTGATTGGATCTTCAGAAGGTGAAATTTACAGATGTTCAGGAATACGCAAGAAACTAATGGAAAATCTCGGGTTAATGCAAGCTAATCCCTCTAGGGAAAGGCTTCTTCATCAATAAACTTGATAATGAAAATGAAAAATATACGTATGGAGTCATGGACCTTGGATACTAGAGAAGATGCCAATGAGATTGATGCCTTGGAGTCCTTTTTCTCAGAAGATAACCACAAGAACACGAATGCTCTCATTTGGTGCAAATTTCCGGGATTGCCAAGCGAACTATGGAGTCCGAATATTTTTTTTTCGTCGGGGAAGACATTGGGTACATCAATTCAGCTAGACCAATCCACAATTAATAATGATTATGGATACCATGCTAGTGTTCTAGTTAATATTGATCTGTCACAGCCTATTCCCAATCATGTTTTTATGGACATTGAGGGAAAGATGATAAATCAAGAGATTATACTTAATAGGGTACCCAAATTCTGCAATCATCGCAAGAATGTTGGGTATTGTATTGCGGAGTGTAAGGTCATAGAAAGAGTATTCAGAGGTGAGCAGAACCATGCGCCAAAGAACAATAAAAATCATAGAATCGTGAAGAGCAAGGAAAAACAAGATCTGCCTATAACAGAAGTACCGAGCAAGGCGGAAAAGTATTAGAAAGTACAAAGTACAAGTCCACCGAACAAACATACATATTTTACAGAGTCTACTGCAGGAAAAGGTACGAGTGATATGGCATTGGGAGAATGGTTAGCTATCAAAGATAGAAGAGGTAGAAGTGAATCACCAAAATCTAAAACCAATGTACAACTTCGAGATAAAGAGTCGACCAACAAATATTATGCTCTTAGTGAAGGGGACAGTGTGGAACAAGAAAAGCTTACTGATATGGGTATTGAAGAGGACAAAAATCTGGAGAATTTGAATAACAGTAACAGCAAGGGGGTCACATAACATAGTAAAGAAGTAAAATCTGGAGAACGGTACAGTCCAGTTGAGGAGGTGAGGAAACTGCTTAATCCGGGGAGTTGGGCTGACATTATGGAAGAAGAAGATCAAGACTTATTACCAAATCAAATAATTAGGGGGGGGAAAGATTATACAATGGAACCGAGGATAACACGATCTAGTGCAGGTTTACAATGAGAGTTCTTTTCTGGAATGCTAGAGGACTGGAGAACAAGAATACAATGACATATATCAGGAAAAATATTGTGGAGCTGAATCCTAACATAATTGGGTTTGCAAAACTAAAAATTTTTGTGAAGGGATTTTGTATTTATGGTTACAATAGCAGTATTATAACCAATAAAGAACGGGCGAATAAAGGAAATATTTTGATTCTCTAGAAGGAGGGTCTCCAGAATCTGAGTGTGATTATGACTTCAAATCAACATATTTTTATCCTTTTTATGGAGTGCCTATTCTCATTTGTTCATGCAGATTGCTTGTAGCTTTACAAAGCAGAACTTATAGCCAGATGATACAAATTTCTAGTTATAACCAATTTTTGTGGCTCTGTATTGGGGATTTTAATACATTTCTAAGAATGTCGAAAAAAAAGGGAAGGAAACCTCCTTGTCGTAGAGCAGTAGTAGAATTTTTAGATATGATAAATTCAGCTTATCTTTAATAAAGTATTGCATCTGGGATCACGTATAACTGGTCTAATAGACAAAAAGGGGCAATGAGAATTTTGAGTGTGCTGGATAGAAGCCTTATCAATGATCGATGGAATGCCAAATTCCAAAACTGGAAGGTAAAGGTGTTTCCTCGTACGAAGTCAGACCATTCTCTTCGTTTTGAGGAGTGTAATGGAATAGCTAAACCGAGTAACATTCAATTCCGATATATGCAATCGTGGAGCAAGGAACAAAGCTTTAGAGAAGTGGTTGAGAATAGCTGGAATCAAACTTTGTATGCTGCCCCTATTTTTGTAATAATGCGGAAACTCAGAAGACTGAAGACGGAGATTTAAAACTGGAAAATGCAAGCACTTGATAAATCTGTTCGTAACAAGAAGGAGCTAGAGAGAGAGAGATTCTTCAGCAGTAAATTTGGCAAGAAGATGACGAGACAGATGATCTTCTAAATTTAGTGATGATAAACAAATCAAAAGAACTGGACAGGATTGAGGAGAAGGAGGAAGAAGACTGGAGACAAAGATCGAGAATCAAATGGTTGTTTCCTGGGGATCGAAACACTTCCTTTTTTCATCATTCTGCGCAAATGGAAAGGGTCAAGACATCTATTATGGAAATTAAAGACCAAAATGGGGAGGTACTCTCTAATCAGAACAACATTAAAGACTATATCCTCACTTACTATGAGAAAAAGTTTGCAAAACATGATGTGATAGAATGTCCGGAATTATTTAACAATAATAAAGTATTTGTTATGCAGGAAGAAAATCATTGTCTCTCTGGTATGTCTAATGAGGAGGAAATTTGTGATGCAGTTTTTTCTCTAGATGGACAAAGTTCACCTGGGCCGGATGGATTTTCTGGAGCATTCTTTAGCACATATTGGGATGTTATTGAGGAGGATATTGTGAAAGGCATATCTTCTTTCTTCAAGGATGGAGTTCTTCTAGTAAACTTCAACTCGAACCTTATAGTGATGATCCCTAAGGTATAAAAACCATCTTATGTGAAAGACTATAGGCCTATCTGCCTTAGCCATTTTACGTTCAAAATTATCACGAGGATTCTTGCCACAAGGCTCTTTCTGATTGCGTCAAGAATTATCTCCACATAACAAGGCGCATTTATACCTAAAAGAAGCATACAAAATAATATTTGCATGGCTTCAGAGTTGGTAAATGAGATGGAAACGAAAAGACAAGGGGAGAACATTGGGTTAAAGCTTGATATTACCCAAAAAAATGATACGATGAGTTGGGTTTTTTGATCAAAGCTCTCCGATCATTTGGGTTTTGTAATTCTTTTTGCAACTGGATCATAAATATTATTAACACCGGAATGATATCTATCTCCATAAATGGCAGTCCTTCTGGATACTTCAAAGAGTACAGGGGTCTTAAACAAGGTGATTCACTCTCACCGCTGCTTTTCGTTATTGCTGAAGATATACTCAGCTCTAATCTTAAGTTCCTGGTGGGACAAAAGAAGATTAATCCCATGGTCAGGATAAAAGGTAGTACTTGTCCTACTAACTTGTTTTTTGCTAACGACATTTTTCTGTTTGTCAATGGAGCGGCCAAATGTTTAAGAAATTTGCACAAAGTACTTTTAAACTATTAACTTGCGTCAGGGCAGATAGTTAGTATTGAAAAAAGAAAAATATTTCTTGGTCACATTCCTAACTATAGAAGGATTGAGGTTATTGATATGTTTGGGTTTCAAGAAGGAGGATTCCTAGAGACTTACCTTGGAATTCCACTGGTACAACGACGGTTAACGAAAAGCACTAGAGTACCTCTTGTAGAAAAAAATAGGAAGAGAGCGAACAGTTGGAATGGGAGAATGCTATCATTTCAAGGGAAAGTAGTTCTGGCCAAATCCATATTGAGCAGTATTCCAATATAATATGGCCATTTACAAATGGCCCCAGTCATTAATTAAAGAAGGGGATGCTATTATTCAAAACTTTATTTGGACTAGAGATCCTATAAAGAGAAAGAGGATCACGCTTCGTTGGGACAAGTTGTACAAATCGGTTAAAGAAGGTGGCCTAGGAATAAGAAGTCTGAAGGAGGTTAACAATGCAATGCTATGCAAATTAAACTAGATCTTTACGCTAAGAGAAGAACCATGGGGACAAATGATATATGCTAAATTCCATACAAAGAGTGGGGACAGTATCAAATATCATAAGCGCTCCTCTGTCTGGCCGGAAATCAAATTTGTGGAACCGATTAACAAACCGTTTATAGGATGGATTATTGGAAATGGTAAAAAGATCGAATTTTGGAGAGATACTTGCGCTACTTCCATTCCGCAACGAGAACACATAGACCTTCCAAATCATCTTTGGAAACTATGTACGGCCAAGGTCAGTTACTTCATTAACCCTAAAGGTTGGAACTTTCCTACGGATATCTTGCTCGCTCTCTTGGCTATGGTTATAAACATTTCTAGTATTACTTGCAACACAAATTCAGATGATCTTCAAATCTGGAAACCAAATATACATGGTGACTTTCCAGTCAAAAATACTTTTGAAAGTACTCGTAATCGTCTAGACACAGCTTGGTGGTGGAAGTATACTTTGTTACAATGCCTATACCCAAGTCTTAGTGGATTTGCATGGAAACTTATGAACCAAATATTGCCTACTGATAACTTGATTCAAAGGAAAGGAATACAGCTAGTCTCCCTCTGCAATTAATGTGGTCTCACAGCTGAATCAGCGAACCATTTATTCTTCGAATGTAATGTAGCCAAAGTGCTTTGGAGCTGGGCAACAAGTACGTTCAACATTGCTGTTGTTAATGAGAATGATAGTTGGAAACAGATTTTAGACAAAAGTAAAGCGCTGAGTTTATACCTGAATGACCTATGGATAACGATGGTCTTCTCGGTGAGTCGTTGGTTGTGGAATGCACGAAACACAATCAGATTTGATGAAATGAAATTAACAATAAGAGAGATACAAAACAAGGTGCTAAGAGAAGTAGAAAATTGCGCAAAACTATCTAAACACGGAATGTACAACACAATCTCTGAGTTACAGATTATCAAAGCCCTCTCTGTAGATTACAAAATGGGAAAAGCTCTGGTGATTAAAAGCTGTATGTGGATGCTACCTAATGGGAACAAAATTAAATTATGATGTGACAGTTCGGCGTTGGGAATTCGGGTCCTTCTGGCATTGGAATTGTTTATTGAGACTGGGAAGGCGGAGTCCTAGGAACGTTCTGCAAAGCAGTTGGAATAACAACCAATTACGTGGCTGAAGTTAGTTCTATCATAGACAGGGTATAAAAGGCGATATACCGTGGATAGAAAAACCTGTGGATTGTTTTAGACTCCACGGCAGCAATCAATGCTTTCGTCACGCAGAAAATACCTTGGAAATTAAGAAATAAGTTGACACAATTACTCAACTCTATACAAGCAATCAGATTCAGCACAACCTGGAGAGAAGTAAATTTTTTGGTAGATACAATGGCTAAAAGAGGATCAAGAGAAAGCATACCCTTTGAGGAATGGACTGAGGGAAGACCGGAACTCCTTACAAGGATTGGAGACCCCCGCACGGAATATTTAAGATTTTGTTGATAGTTATAATTTCGTAGTTTTCTTGTGGTTATTTTGGGCTCTCCTTGCCTAACTAGGCGAGGTTCCCTAGCTTGTAGCGGCGGTTTCGTTTGTTATAAAATTTAAACCTTTTGCAAAAAAAATATATCCTATGTCTGTTAGAGTCTTTGATGTAAAACAAGTATTACCTTAATTATAATTGCAGAGATTTAGTAGAGTCAGCCAAACCAAGTGTTATCCTTGATTTAACTGGTATGATGTCATAGCCATATTGAGGTAGATGAAAGATAGTTTTACCTTTACTTTATCTTATGTCTGGTAGAGTCTTTGATGTAAAACATGTATTACCTTAGTTTTAATCGCAGAGATTTAGTAGGGTTTGCCAAACCAAGTGTTATCTTTGATTTAACTGGTATGATGTTACCGCCATATTGAGGTAGATGAAAACTAGTTTTACCTTTGCCTTATCTTATGTCTGGTAGTTTCTTTGATGTAATACAAGTATTACCTTAGTTTTAATTACAGAGACTTAGTAAAGTCAGCCAAACCAAGTATTATCCTTGATTTAACTAGTATGATGTCGCAGCCATATTGAGGTAGATGAAAGCTAGTTTTACCTTTGCTTTATCTTATTTCTGGTAAAGTCTTTGATGTAAAATAAGTATTACCTCAGTTTTAATCGTAGAGATTTAGTAGAGTTAGCCAAACCAAATGTTATCCTTGATTTAATTAGTATAGAGGTCGATTGAAAGCTAGTATTATCTATGCTTTAATCTATGTATTATCTACAAAATAGAGTTTATATGGGAGAAAAACTTGTAAGTTTTATTAAATTGAAATGGATGTACATTGGATGGAGATGAAAATCTCACATTTGGAATGGAAAAAGTAAGAAATTGAAATGGAGTAGTGAGGGACTTAACGACAGTACCGTTTCAGTCGCCTAGTATTCCAAGGATTTGAAATGTGAGCACCCTCTTCTGTCATGAGGTAAGATGATCCCAGGCCTGAGAGACTTGTGATAAGGAATGGACCCTCCCAATTGTCTGCTAGTTTCCCAACCTGAGGCTTTTTACGGTGTTGAGGAATTTCTCTGAGGATGAGATCATCGATTTAAAAGGTACGGCTTCTGACTCGTTTGTGGAACGAACTGGCCAACATATGGTGATATCGACCTATGTTAACAATGACGCGTCCCCTAGTTTTCCAATGCCCCTCATTACCAGACTAGTCGATTCCACGGCCGGCCACGAGCGGTTGTCATTCATGGACGGCTACTCGGGATACAACCAAATACCATTACCAGTGGAAGATCAAGAGTGCACATCTTTCACAACCCAACAGAACCTGTACTGCTATGCGGTCATGCCCTTCGGCTTGAAGAATACGGGATCTACGTACCAATACCTCGTGACCACAATGTTTGAAGAACAACTTGGCAAAACAGTAGAGGTCTATATCGACGACATGCTCGACAAAAGCTGCCTGTGAAATGACCACCTGAGCAAACTCAAGACAGTTTTCACGAAGATACGGTCGTACAAGATACGTGTTAACCCAGAAAAGTGTAGCCTTGAGGTTTCCTCGGGAAAGTTCCTCGGACACCTAGTCACCCAATAGACCTCTACTGTTTTGCCAAGTTGCTTACTAGGTTTGTACCTTGGCAAATTCGTACGGACAGAGTGGAATCGATGCCGACCCTAATCAAATTCGTACTCTTGCATGTATGTCATCACCACGGACATTAAAGCAAGTGCAAGCCCTCGTTGGAAAAATGCTGCCCATTATTTCACAGCATTCTGGAAAACAAAAAATGTCAATGTAACGATGAATGCGAAACAGCCTTTTAAAACATGATACATTACTTAGCCACTCCACCCATTCTCAGCGCCCCAATCGAGCACTAGTTACTAGGTTTGTACCTTGGTAATATAGATGAATCCATCAACGCAGTCCTCGTACGCACAGAACACAAAGCGGAAAAGCCAGTATATTTCATCAACAAAACCCTAATGGGAGTAGAACTGCGGTATTCCACGGTGGAGAAACAGACCCTCGCTCTGGTATATGCCTTACAGAAGCTACGACCATATTTCCAGGCACATGAAATCAAGGTCATCACCACACATCCACTACAAGAACTTTTTGCAAAGAATGATAAGACACGCCGGATCGCAAATTGGTCAATTATACTAAGTGAATTTAATATCCGGTACGAGCCACGAGTCTCAATTAAAGGACAGGCAGTAGCGGACCTCCTCGCAGACCTCCCCATACATACCACAATTGGCATAACGACGAGGAGGATATCCTCGGCACCCACCTTGATGTCGGCGAGCCAGCGTATACTAAGGGATGGCAACTATATACCGACGGGTCTATTAACGCTGGCGGCCCTGGTCTTGACATAGTATTAGTTACTCCGACCAATGAGAAAATCGAGAAAGCCATACGGGTCAATTTCCCCCTCAGTAATAACAAGGCAAAATACGAGGCACTGTTGAGTGGACTAGAAGCAGCATTGGCCCAGGGCGTGGAAGAACTCTCCATCTTCACCGACTCGCATCTAGTTGTTAATCAGCATAGCGGGACGTTCCAGGCCAACGGCAGAATGGCCGGCTACATGGAAATATTAAAATAGGGACTAAGCAAGTTCCAAAAGATCAACCTTGAACACATCCACTGTGGTCAGAATAGACACTCGGACACCCTTGCGTACCTAGCAGGCCTCATCGGTGACAAACTCTGCGCCATCCAGAATGATATCTTTGATAAACTGAGCATTACCGTGAACACAATACCAGACATGCAAACTGACCTAATCGTTACCCCCGACTGGCGCAAACTTCTCCTTGATTTCCTCGGGGAACACAACATCCTTCCTGATGACCGGTCAGTAGCCGAAAGCATCCGCAACAGAGCCCAAAAATATACGATTATTAATGGCAAACTCTTTCAAACAAGCCTATATGCTCCGTACCTCACTTGCATCGCTGGAGAGAGAATCAATACAGTCATCACAGAAAGTCACGACGGTGTCTGCGACGCCCACACAGCTGGTCATTCCATGGCTGACCGTGCCCATACTTAAGGATTATACTGGTCAACTGTGCGACAAGATTTCATAACATACGCCCAAAAATGTGACAAATGTCAAATCCACGGGCACATAATCCATGCACCAGTAGTCAACCTCAATACAATTTTCAGCCCATGGCCGTTTGTAAAATGGGGAATTGATATTGTCGGGGCCCACCCAATGGTGCGCGGGAGATTCCAATGGCTACTGGTCGCAACAGACTATTTTTCCAAGTGGGTTGAGGCAATACCCCTCATTTGAATTAGGGAGGAAGAGGTTATCTCGTTCCTATGGAAACATATTATCACTCAGTTTGGCATCCCCACAGTACTGATGATCGAGAATGATACACAATTCGTAGGAAGCAAAGTCGCAGATTTCGTACGACCTTATCATATAAAAATCCTCCCTTCGAGCCCCAGATTCCCCCAAGGAAATAGACAAGCTGAGGCCACAAACAAAATATCATCAATGGAATCAGTAAATGACTGGGGACGGAGAAAGGTCGCTGGGTGGGCGAGCTACCCCACATTTTGTGGTCATATCGAACGACCCCCCAGAAAAGTACGGGCTTCACACCGTTTATACTCACCTACAACTCCGAAGTGGTACTCCCCACCGAAGTCATCGCTAATACGACGAGATCCCTAGTTGTTGACAGTGCAATCAATGACCGACTACTCTCTAAGAGCCTCAACTTTATAGATGATACCAGGGAGGAAGCTTCTTCTCGACTACTGTGGTTTCAAGAAACATAGAAAAGAAACTATCACAAGCGAATAATCCCTCGACAGTTCTGGAAAGGCGACTACGTCATGAAAAAATTCTTCCCAACAGCTCACAATCACAACAAGGGCAAACTACAACCCAACTAGGAAGGCCCTTATTTCATATCCCGCGTCACCAATGGCAACACATACTACCTACTCAATCGCGATGACTAGGAACTCAAATCCCCCTTAAATGCCATGAACCTCCGCAAATGGGTTCATTAGAAATATATCACATGTACATGAACACTCGTGCTCAATAAAAGTCCAGTTTCAACATCACAATCCCAAACGTAGATCCCAATTATTTGATCACTCGTCTAAACGAGATGAAAATTGTTTTATAAAAGCAATTAGGGAACTGGGGGTGACCTTGACGTTGGCCGCCCTCGCACAGCACGAAAGTCATTTTTTGACATAAAAAACAAAATCTCTTAACTGGGGGCGTCCTTAACGTAGGCCGCCCCCGCAAAGTACCAAAACCGGGGATGTCCTTGACGCAGGCCTTTTACATAAAGTACGAAATTCGAGGTGTCCTTGACGTAGGCCATCCTCGTAAAGAATGAAAGTCGAGGCATCCTTGAGGTAGGCCACCCTCGCACAACACAAAAGGCATTTTTTGACGTAAAATCGAAATCTCTAAACTGAGGGCATCCTTGACGTAGGCTGCCCCCACAAAGTACGAAAACCGAGGACGCCCTTAACGTAGGCCATCAGCGCAATGTACAAAATTCGAGGTATCCTTAACGTAGGCCATCCTCGCAAAGAATAAAAGTCGAGGACGTCCGTGACTCTGGCCGTCCGCGCAAAGTATAAAATTCAAGGTGTCTTTTACGTAGGCCATCATCGCAAAGATCAAAAGCCAAGGACGTCCTTGACGCAGGCTCTCCGCGCAAAGTACAAAATTCAAGGTTTCCTTGACGTAGGCCATCCTTGCAAAGAATTAAAGCCGAGGACGTCCTTGACGTAGGCCATTCGCGCAAAGTATTAAAATTAAAGGTGTCCTTGACGTAGGCCATCCACGCAAAGAACGAAAGCCGAGGACGTTCTTGACGTAGGCCGTCCGCACAAAGTACGGAATTCGATGTGTCCTTGACGTAGGTCATCCTCGAAAAGAATGAAAGTCGAGGTGGCCTTGAAGTAGGCCGTCTGCGCAAAGTACGAAATTCGATGTGACCTTGACGTAGGCCATCCTCGCAAAGAACGAAAGTCGAGGCATCCCTGAAGTATTTTGTCCTTGCAAAGTATGAAATTCGAGGTATCCTTGACATAGGCCATCCTCGCAAAAAACAAAAATTGAGGCGTCCTTAAAGTAGGTCGTCCTCGCAAAGTATGAAAGTCAAGGTGTCTTTGAAGTAGGTCGCCCTCGTAAAATATGAAAGCCATTTTTTTACCTAAACACGAAATTACGTAACTGGGGGCGTCCTTGATGTAGGCCGTCCTTACGAAGCACTAAAGTCGAAGTGCCCTTGAAGTAGGTTGTCCTCACAAAGTACAAAAGTCGAGGTGTTCTTGACGTAGGATGGCCTCGCAAAGCATGAAAATCGAGGTGTCTTTAAGGTAGGCCACCCTCGCAAAATATGAAAGTCATTTTTTTACGTAAAAAATGAAATCATTTAACTGGGGGCATCCTTGGGATATGCCGCCCAAACTGCCTCTTGACTAGGCCGCCCTCGCAGCGCATGTAAATTTTGATAAGTACTTCGTGCCTAAACTTGGCGCCTCATCGCTTACCAAAGTAACCCAATCCATCGAGGACTGCCTAAAAATGTAACCGAACCCTCCGCGCCTAATCTCTACGGCATTGTTGCCTATGCAACAAGCATAACCCAATCCAATAAGGATTGCATAAATAGTTTTCTATCATTTTGCACCTAGTTTTAATGGATTATTTAAAATGCGGCTACTAATTAATAAATGTAACGACTACGGTACATATTACGGGTCTCCGGATATAATTTCAAAATTAACGGCAATTAAATACACAGCACTAAAAGACTACTGACAGACAAGAATACATCAGGAACTGACTTGATTTAGAGAAAATTCGCAAAGGACAAAAGGGACACGACCTCTCCCATTTTTCATAACCGGCCCTTCGCAAATAACCGCTTTGACGTCTTCCTCGGCCGTCACGCGCAAGACAATTTCACAGCTTGCACAAATCTGCACTTGATCACGCAAAATAAGATAACAGAACCACTGCTTTTCCTGCGTCTTCCTCTTGGGTATGGGGAGGATTGACGGATCGACATAGGTTCGCACTAACGGCTTCCCAGCCAGCCCACGGTCACCAAAGTAGAACTTCTTATAAAATTCCACCCATATGCCCACCCGTGCTTCATACCTGGCATTCATCCATGTCTGCATCTTTCTCCTCCAGATGTCTGGAAGTCCGATCCCAAGCTCCAATGAAAAAATAAGAGTGCTCGTCCCACAAGTTTACCAAGGCGGGATGGAACCCATCTCCCACAAGTCTACATTTATATAAGCCTCATTAACTGCCATGGGGAAGCCCATGAGCCATCCCCTACATTAATTACGCCACACACATCCCCCCAAATGACCCCACTCACTTCCCCTTGGAGCTCACAACCCACATTAATAGCCGACATGATATTTTTCCTAGATTAATCCTTCACTACGTGGCCAATACGATAACATTATAACAAGCATACTACAAGGTTGTTGCTTACACGGGAAAATGTACAAATTAAAAATACATCAGCACAAATATATCAAGCATAGAACACGCTTAGCAATCACGAGTACGACAAAGGCGCCAAGAGTTTCATAAGTTTACATACCAAAAAGCAAGAAATCTTTATTCAAAGTCAAACATATAATGCCTTTTTCGACTCAGTACAGGACGACCATCCTGTTGAAACGAACATCTTTGTAGGGGCCACCGCCCCCTCCTCCTCCACAAGTTGCACCTCCTCTTTAGGGGTAGTATCCATCTTGTTCCCCATAGGCAGAGGGCCTTGATGTCCGCAATACCCCAGATGACGTAACTCTGGTACGTCTTGAGTTGGACGCAGCACTAGCAATGGTGGAGCCAACGTATCTACCCACAACTTCATCGATGGATGAAACTCCTCCACTAAACGAGCATTTCCCAATACCAACTCGGTCACGTGACCCTGCATACCGTCCGTTACTTGCTTCGCCCCCGCCAGCTCCCCATGAAAGCTCTGCCCGCTCGCTTCCTTCTCTGGCGACAGAGTCCTTAACAGTCTGTGGGTTACTTCCAAGTCCCTATCGACGGCAACCTTCTTGTCAGTCAGCACATTCAATTGTTCTTCGAGCCCAGTGGTCCTACTCGCTACGTTCTCTGCAAGCTCGCGATGAAGAGCCTCCGTTACAAGCTTCTTCTGCGAGGACCTCATTTCTTCCAATCACAATTCTAACTCCGCATTACGGTTGGCAAGGGTATCAGCCCAGAGAAACGAGGCCTCGAGTGTAAGGGTACCGTGTATGAAGTAGACAACAATTTATTATTCATAACCCTGAAGGAAACAAACGGCTAACCACTAAAACAATAGCTTATCTGGGCAGTGGCCACGACCGCAGTACGACGAGCCTGAGGGTCATCCAGAGCCTGAGCAAGACGCTTTATTTCCTTTTCCATGTAAGGAGTACTCTGCACTTCCCCTTCGGGCAAACTGCCACCAAATAGTTTCCCACTTCCTGCCGAGTGTGTCCCTTCCTCGACGTAAGAGTGAGACAACGGCTCTTTCTCCTTGCCTCGCAGTTGACCAGGCTCTTCATCCAAAAGACCGACAACAACTGACCTCTACCGCTTTGCAAATGGGACATCCACCGTGTGGCCACTGACTCCTCGCAAACAAGGACTCTGTCCAGCGCCAAGAGGCATGGCAGCATTTGAGCCAGATAATTCCTTTCCCTCCGCATTTAAGAACCTCAGCTTCATTCCAACGCTTTCCACGAACTTGCAACTGTGTACACTTTCCACAGAGTAAGTATTGCTCGCGGGACGGATACGAGGCTCACTATACTTGACCGCTGACCAGTATTTGTCAGGGTTAAACTTCCTATCGAGAATATTGGTAAACACTTGGTTATCCTTATTTTTATGACCGAGCGCACGCAAACGCGGTGACTTATAAGTTACCCTCGCTAGCGTCACGCCTGTGAAATAAATGAGCAATCATTTAGTCACCAAATAACAGACACTCGTACACAACTTCTACGACTTATACGAAGGAACGTAGACTTAGTATTAAACACGTTATGACGTAAATGATGATTAGGCCCGTTGTCATAATCAAATGCCCCTGTTACCAGAATTGGATACCGACACCAGTAATTCCCACTCGTCGGCAACTTAAAAATCTTCGGCTCGCCAGATTTATAAGCTATATAATCCCAGTACATCCATTCAGGTGCATAAGGATGCATGACCCTTTGACACCTTGGGCCTGCATCACCCTTTTTACCCATGGTCACCTTGCCTGCGACCTTTTTCGCCTTGGCGGCAGTCCGAGTTTGCCACCCCTCTTGCCCCGCCAGCGCTCGTGAACGCGTAACGCGAGGGGACGCCGGCTCTTCAAATGACTCGTCCCCATCACGTTCTACCCCCGATCCCTCCAAAACATTATCCTATTGACACAGACAGTGCCCTGTCTTGTAGGCCACCATTATGTCCCCACAACTCACGTTCCAATGAGGAGGCACCGATTGATTAATCAGCCGACATCTTGTCATCAACTAGTAAAAAATACTATTCATTTGCCCCGGGGCACGCCCAAATGAATTCAAACATTTTTTTGTTAAATCATCAAAGGGAAACCTCAGTCCTGCATCAAATTGCTCGAAGTACATGATGTATTGGTTGGACGCTAATGTTTGGCAATCCGACCATATCCACTTACGACCGCCTCGTGCTTTCTCCCACTCGTTAACAACGTCCAGAAACTTCATTGTGATCCCCGGACTCTCGTAATTAGCCAGCGTAGCAGGCAACCTCCACTCACTTGGAAAATGCTAAAACAACTAAGACACTCCCTCCTCACGACCACTTATAATGTCTTCATGGGCCAGATCTCCAGGTTCTCTCCCTAATACCACGAAATCTGCCTGCGATTCTACCCTTAAATTACAAGGCACGGAAGTTCTGGCCTCATGTTCGTAACCGCCCACTAACCCCACGGGCACGGCACATGATGGCACGGCCGTTGAGCCCTCTGCTGTTGACTCACCCTCAAAGACGACCATATTTCCGCTCGCCTTTTCTTTATTCCTGACCTCGTTTCTATCTACCGATTTGTGCTCGGCACTCGTATGTCCCTGCATGAGCCAGACACAAACGTCAGCCTCAACTCTAATACAGCGAAGGGCACAATGGCCACCAAATTACTAGGGCACCCTATAGCCAGGCCACCCCCTGGCACAGCCCATTATCCAGGCTACCTCCTGATACGGCCACCAAAAGTCGACATGACTCTGTGACATATGACACGATTCATCCCGGAGCCATAGTCACCACAACTCTTTCTGTTACCACCGATAGGCCGCACACTCCCATTTCGCTCGAGCATTTCACGTGATTCTAAAACATCTAAAAGAGATTACACTACGGCAGATTATATAAATTAAAAGGGTAAGCTCACCTGAGAATTCCAACGCAAAATCACACAGCGCTAAATACTTCTAGCTCCAACCCAAGTGTATCAGTTCCGTCCTTCCAAAGCTCATAATTTGTTTTTCAAAACAGAGGAGAAGCTTCAAGCTCCTAGATGTCTGTCCTTTTATAGTGGAAAAGATGGTTATGGGAAAAGACAGCTTCCTTGAACTCTACACCGGGCCCACGCACATCATTTGCTACGTTCCCCACTGCAACAATAGTCATACCACACATTTTCCCATGAATTTATTATTCCGACCCCTTCCCAAGACAATGTCAGGCAGACTGTCACACCCCCCGCAAAATGACTAACTCCACATGTGGCCAGACTTACCTCAGATCTCCTTCCATGCGAGCCAGACCTTAGAGGGAGCAATTGTAGGAGCACGCTCCCGCTAGTGACAAAGTCGTGGTAGTCATACGAGCAAGCCCTCCAATGACCCTTACCTTGCATAACTAGAGCAGGGAAACGGCAGGTTAGTCGATGAGCAAACTCTTCGGTCGACCAGCACGAGTAAGGATGACCTGACAAAACTACACTTAAGTATTTCTATACAACGAGCAATTACTATCAAATGCCGAACAAATACGTGGAGCACCCAACCTCACGACTCTGAAGGGATAGTCTAGGAATTTTCCTGAACACGTGAGAAAGGATGCTCCTAGGTCAAACTCTCCTTATAAATAGAGAGGAGGAGGGCAAACAAGGGAGGATTGGCTTCTTCTTCTTCCTTCTTCAAGCAAACTACTATTCCTCAGCGATCTCGAAAACACAATCATCGAGAGAGAGAGACAGAGGAACCCAGAGATAGTTGAGCGATGCCCTCTACCAATTCAGTATCAAGCCCAACCCATCGAACGATTATTGTTGTCCCCTAATAAAATAAGGAGACTACAGACGCTACTTCTAGATACAATCAGATTCCACTATTAAAAGAAAATTAAGAAAATAACGCTTTCATCATTGAAAGATGATTTTATTGCTATAAAGTCATACCTTCAGACTAAGAAATGCAGGTACAACTTATCAATGGTTGATGACTACTATGTCCAAAGCACATCTTGGGAAAATGGTGGAAGTCTACATTGATGATATCTCGTGCAATAGCATACAGTCAGTCAACCACATTACAGATCTTGCACAATATTCAATATTCTTCGATCTTATAGGATGTGACTCAATCCTGGTAAGTATCAATTCGGAGTACATTCAGGCTGATTCCTGGGCCATCTTATCAGAAAGAAAGGGATTGAGGCTGATCCAGATCAAATTTGGGTTCTCCTTAACATGCCATCTCCAAAGACGTCGAAAGACGTATAAAATTTTGTCGGCAAGATTCCCGCTATCAACCGATTCATTTCAAAATCATCAGATCGCTGTTGGTGGCTATTCCTATAGCTCTACGGTTGTTCCAAACGAGGAAAATTTTAACCCAATGCAGAGATCCAATGGACATCAGAATGCGAGGTAGCTTTTTAGGATCTCAAAACTTATTTGGGAAAGTCTCCCATAATGAGCACCCGAGTAGATAATGAGGAACTGATCATCTACCTAGCTGTTACAAATACTTCTATCTACTCAGTTCTTATTCGATTTGAAGGAAAAATTGAGAAGCCAGTCTAGTTTATCAGTAAAACCCTCACTCCGGCAGAAATGAGGTATTCTAAAATGGAGAGACTCATTCAAGCTCTTGTTTACCCTTCACAAAAATTTAAACACTACTTCCAAGCTCATTCAGTCAAAGTTATGACGAACTGCCCCCTTCGGGAAGTTTTGTCCAAGAAAGAAAATCTAGGAGAGTACAATAATGGTCAGTCAGTTTGGGAGAACGTGATATCAAGCTCGAACAATGTCATTCCGAAAAGGGTTAGGCTGTTGCTAATTTTTTCACAGATGTTCTAATGGAAGATCTCGAGGGGGAGGAGCACGATCCTGACCATGCTGAAGAAATTACAGAAGATCCACCCACCAAAGCATTTGACGAGCAAGCTGAATGGATTATAAGAAATGGTGAAGACTTCTTACAGATGGTTCAATAGGACACGTAGGATCAGGAATTAAAATCGTATCGATTACTCCTTCCAATGATAGAATCGAGAAATTAATCAACTTGGATTTTGAAGCCTCCAACAATTTCATCGGATACGAAGCTCTCATTCATGGACCCGACTTCGTACTTGAGCTAGGCGTCCCAGAACTCTCAGTCTACACAAATTCACTACTCATCGCCTACCACTACTCTGGGCAATACAAGAAGAATGGCAAGATAATCGAATACGCAGCTCTAGTAGCAAATTGGATGAACCAGTTCGCGAAAGTAACTCTCAATTATCTTTCTTGAGGTAAAAACAGACATGCCGATTCCTTGGCCTATCTAGCCAGGGTCTTGGGAACATAAGCCCGATATCTATAGATCAAAGTGATATCAATCCCCAACACACTAACAATGAATGCAAAGGACCCCTTCTAGCAGATCTAAAGGAGCGTCGATAGCTAATCGACAATTTAAAGTGCTATACCTATCAAAATGGTCTTTATATTGACGCTTCGTCAAAGGGCCTTACCTCAAGTGCCCCCCTAGAAAGAAAGTAGACGAGATGCTCAGAGATTTACATTAAGGAACTTGTGGCTCCCATGCCACAGGTCGATCAGTCGCAAATAGAGTAATTTCACATGGAGTATTCTGGCCAGGCATGTGCAAGCAAGAAGAAAAATACTCACGCAAATGAGATACATGTCAATGACATGGACAAATGATATGCGCCCTTGTGCTCGAACTACATACAAGCAAGGTGATCTGGCCATTTAAAATATGGGCACTCGATCTTGTCGGTGAATTTCTTAATTCTTTAGGTAACCGCCGATACCTACTCGTAGCTATAGATTATTTTACAAAATGGGTAAAAGCAATTCTACTCTGTCAAACCAAAGAAGAAGATGTCATCTTTTTTATCTGGGAACACATCATTACTTGATTCGGATGCCCTCACCTAATTTGTATCGATAATGGGCCACAATTCGTTTGAAAAAAAGTTGCAGCTTTCCTCAACAAATACAATGTCATCCACTTACCATCCAATCCCTACTACCCTCATGTAGGGCTCACAGAAAACTGAAGAAACTGAGAAACCAACTAAACTGAACCATATTAAGCAAAAGGGCTTAGTTTTTAAGAGCCTCCGTTCAGTTTTGGTTTGAGTTTCCAAAACACAAAATCGAAAGGCTTTCGGTTCGGTTTCGGTTCTAACTGCTAGAATGTGAATCGAACCGGTAAATCATCCTCTTTGAAAGTCTGAGTGTGCCTAAAGCCTTAAATACTCCCAACTCCTAAAAGAGAACTACAAAGACAATTAGAAGTGTAGACTATAGAGCATAACTTTCTCTCTTTCTGCAATTTTTCTCAACAACATTTTAATCATTGAAAACTAAATTTAAACAAAAAATTCTTTAATCCTTTGATCCTCGGCTCCTCAACAACATTATCCTCAACATCGATTTGTGCTTTCTTCGGATTCATTGATCCTCGGCTCCTCTGATCTTCAATCGATGAAAAAGGGTATTTTTAGCACTCACTTTGATCATCGGTATGTCGTTGGCATTTGGGGTTGTTTGATTATTGTTGTTGTTGGGTTTTCTCTTCTTTAAAGATCTATATTGTTGCGAGAAGGTTAGTTTCATAATGGAGACCCAAGATAATACTTCTAAGCGGGTCCGTATTGTTTCAAATCTTTCTCTTCTAATCATGGCATCTCATTGCCACATTCCACCCTGTACTTCTTGCATCAGCCAATAGAGGATTTTTGATTTTAGGTTACTCGTTTCTCTTACTATTTGAGCATTTGGGTTTCCATTAGTTTCTGAGCATTTGGGTTTCTCTTTGGAGATTTTCTTTTGGGATGAGTAAATCTTTGGAGCATTGGGGTTTCTCTTCCTACATCAATTATCAATAATATAAAAAAATAAAATAAAATAAAAAATTTGTTTGGTTTCAGTTTGATGCGATTTACCTTATAATTTTTTTGGTCGGCTCGGTTTCAGTTTGATATCTAATCGGCTCAGGGCAAAACCTGACCTGAACCGACCCATATTCACCCCTACCCTCAAAGCAATGGCCAAGCCGAAATCACCCGTAAAACCATCGTGGATGGACTCATGTAAATGGTTCACTCGCAGAAAAAAAGAAATTGGGTGCGAGAGCTTCCTCATGTCTTATGGGCATACCATACCATACCACGTCAATCAACCGACTGTACCTCATTCCTCCTTATCTATGGGACCGAAGCCGTCATTTAAATAAATTATCATCATCCAGTCAGAGATCACGAGCTAACTGACGATGGAAGCGAATTCAAATTGGCCTGCAACCTCAATTAGATCGATAAGACTAGGGAACGCGTTATTGCCAACTTAGGTCGATATCACCATATGCTGGCCAGTTCATATAACAGGCTTGTCAGAAGTCGTACCTTCCAAATTGATGATCTCATCCTCAGAAAAATCCCTCAACACAGAAAAAAGCCACAAGTCAGGAAACTAGCAGAAAATTGGGAGGGTTCATTCCTTATCACTGGTCTTTCTTTCCTAGGATCATATTATCTCATGACTGAAGAGAAAGTTCATATCTCAAATCCTTGGAATACTAGGCAACTGAAATGGTACTATCGTTAAGTCCCTCACTACTCCATTTTAAATTCTCGCATTTTCTATTCCAAAAGTAAGATTTTAATCTTCATACAATGTACATCCTATTCTATTCAATGAAACTTCCAAGTTTTTTCACCTTCAAATGACTCTCTACTAACATAGACAATATATAGATTAAAGCAAAGGTAATACTAGCATTCAATCGGCCTCTATTCTGGCTAAAGCAAAGGTAAAACTAGTTTTGATTGACTCTATACATACTCTGCGATTAAAATGAAAGTAATACTAGTTTTCAATCAAAGAACTCAACCAGACATAAGATAAAGTAAAGGTAAAACTAGATTTCATCTCTCAATATGGCTATGACAATTATACTCTGCGATTAAAACGAATGTAATGCTAGTTTTTAATCAAAGAACCCTACCAGACATAAGATAAAGTAAAGGTAAAACTAGCTTTTATCTCTCTATATGGCTGCGATAATTATACTCTACGATTAAAACGAAAGTAATACTAGTTTTCAATCAAAGAACTCTACCAAACATAAGATAAAACAAAGGTAAAACTAGCTTTTATCTCTCAATATGGCTGCGACAATTATACTTTACGATTAAAACGAAGGTAATACTAGTTTTCAATCAAAGAACTCTACCAGACATAAGACAAGGCAAAGGTAAAGCTAGATTTCATCTCTTAATATGTCTGCAACAGATACTTTTTCAGGTTATATATACAACCACTACAAATGATTATTTTCTACTATTGGGAGGCCAACTACGCTTTCACCTACAATAGAAGGACGATCAGCCATAAATTCTTGAGCTCGAGCAGTCACAATGATCTTATCTATCTCTACCAATTTAGCAGGTCGAGAACCTAATTCCGTTTCTATGGAGTTCATGCAGTTTCCTCCATCTACTTTAGCTCTACAAATGCATCCTCTAGCCAAAAGACAGTCATGCAAGGTATTCCTCTCAAACTCGAGCCTTCTAATCTCTTCAACAAAATAGGCGATCATTTCCATTAACATCTCTAATTACGATGCCTCAGGCATCGCCATCTTAGAAGAAAAGAAATCTAGTCGTTTAAAGGTGCTCTTTCAACTTCTTAAACCGTGCTTCTTGCTATTCTATTTGACTAACAGTGCAGGATATAAATTCAATGTTCTCCTTCACCTCCTCATCAACTTTAGTATTTAACCTGGTTTATCACCCTCAATTCTACAACCTGAGCACGAAGTTCCTCAAGCTTCTTAGCTAAATCTTCCCCAGCAGGAGATTTCTTTAGCAGTTCATCTTTTTTATTTATCAAAATCTCCTTACCTCTGATAACCCGCTCTAACTCTTGCTCCCTCGCAAGACCAGCATCCAACTTACTTTGACAATCCCTTAACCGCTCATTTCCTTTTTGTACGTGACCTTGAGTTCAAGCTACATTTCCCACCAGCTTTCTGATTCGAGCTTATAGGCTAACCACATCCCCTTGAACAATGGAAACTTTGGCATCACCATTATTTTTCATCGAGCACTCCCTAGCCTCGGCGCTTTTGGCACGCGAGTTGGCCTGAGTCAAATCGGTCTTCAGGTGTACCACCCCCTCATTTAACTTATCACATTTCCTTTGTACCAACTGAAACTCTATATCTTTAGCAGGTAAAGCTGCAGTCAACTACTCAGCCATATTTTTGAAGTTAGATAGGTCATCTTGAGCTGTCTTCAGCTCGCTATCTTTCTCAGTCATTTTATTCTTCAACTGTTCCAATTCACTCCTGGTATTCAGCAAATCAGCCTGAGTATGCTCTTATTCGTTCATTTTGCCGATCATTTGGTCCTTCAAACTGGCCACAAAATGATATAACTCTTTCTCTGACATTTCAAACGCTTGTATACGGTATCGAGCCATGTTAGCCTCCCTACTCTTTACCATTATCTCCTCATTCTGGCTTTTAAGTTTTGCTGCCTTTTCCTTTACATCTGCGAGCTCTTTTTGCCCCTTACTAATTTTGTTATCCTTCTCCTTGATATTCTGAGTGAGGTTATCAGCGGTTTGAGTTACCTTAATGAACTTGAAATGTACCATTACATGTTGATCTTCCCTATCTTCATTTGCCTCTCTTATTTTATCGAACTCTGCCACAAATTCTTGGTTACATTGGCGTGTCTTTTCTTCACTCAAACGAGCTGACTCTAATTCGACCTACATATCATAGATACAATATATCAAGTTTGATTCAGGATACTCACTCAATACATACATCTTATTTCAAACGAAATTTCTATTTTTTGACATCTACTATGTGAAGCTACTTCTAAACTTAAGGTCGAAGTATGATCTCAATTTGATGAATAATAGCAGATACTCCTAATTCCAAGGTACACATTCTCTATATTCAATTTTTTTTAATACTTTGATATTCTTTATACATAATTGAGCGTTATTGTCCCTAAACTGTTATCAAGTTTTTGGTCCGTCTCTACACTCTTATTTTTACTTTGTAGCTCTAAAGTAATGAAGCATAAAAGTTGTATATTTCTCGTTCTTTTCTAACCTGTAGCTCTACTTGCGAAGACAAGAGGGACGTTGAGGCTTTTTTCTCCTTAGCGAGCTTATTCTTTAATTCTTTTATTCTGAGGCGCATTTCCTTAAGTTCCTATAACAAGGTTTACAAGAACATCTCAGCCTACAAAAGTCTATCCAACAAACAATATTCCATCAGATTACAACATTTCAAACCCTTTATAACACAATCATAGAGTCAACATTCTACTCTACCTTCTCGTTCGCTTCATATGGACGCTCATTTTCATTACCTTGGTTATCCCGTACCATTTGGGGATAGACACCATCTAAACCGCCCATGACTCCAACAACGACATCTTCTGCCTCATCATCTTCTTCCTCCTTAACGTAGGTGTCCGCCATAATATCATTCACCACAGTTTTGGAGTACCCCATCTTTAGGAGGTGGTACCCAAGTCTATCACGCTGGATTACCACCTCCCCCAAATTCTTTCAAGCTTCCGCTGTTAGCTCGTTGATCTCCACCTCCAAGAGCCTTTAAGGAGTCCACTTGCTTCCCCTCCCTACCCAATTTAGCTTTCAAGTGAGCTACCTTATTCTCGAGCTCAGCTATCCCCTTCTAGAGCTCAGCTTTCTCTTTCTCCATCCCGAGGCAGATCCCTTTATTAAACAAGCAATCTACATAAACAAAAATCTACCATATTGTTAGCCCGAATAATCATACAAAATTTAGCATATGCTCAAATCATCAAACTTACCATTTTACTCATTTCCTCCGCACCATTGCGAACTGCATGTTTTGTCCTATCCTCTACCACTTTTAACTCATCTTATTTACCAAGTCGATCCTCTTAGGCCTTCGCCCCGGTCAGTTAGTTAGGAGGATCAACCCTTCCTGTGGTTCCAAAGGTCGAGCCACACTTTAGCATCCTCTTCTTTGGAAATGCCCGAGCTAGCTTGTTTGATGTAGTAGACTGCTAGACATCCACAAATTCTACTCTAGAGGGACAAGACCACTCGCCTCTTTCCATCAACTCCCCTATTCTTGTTGCCACCAACACCCATTATTATCCTCGTTATTTGAGACTGTTAAACTTTCACGGACCGGCTGTTAGCACGTTTCTTTCTGCTGATGCCAAGTTCTTTCAAAACGGCCTCGAGCTTAATCCCTTCCTAGGTAACAGTACCTAACAAAGACTATTTCCTTGTCACCTTCGATTGAGACTGTTAATCTACAACACATTATCACCAACAGATCGACATACAATTTCAACATTTCAATATTATACATTATATATTATTATACTTACTTTGTTTCACAGTTCTACACAAAAGTTCCATGGGTTCTTCATCATCTCACTAAAGGCAATCACCATTCACCCATATCACATTATCATTCCATATTTGACCTGCCAAATTCAGATCAACGAAAGGAGGTTGAGTCAAACTCGTAAAAAAGTATGCCGCTCCACTTGCAGAATTGTTTTTCACACCATAAAACTGTAAGATATCTTTAGGAGATATCCTCCTCTCAACCTCATCCTCCTCCCATAACGTATTCAAAAATTCATAGACATTTATTACCTCTATCATGTCCCTGTTCAACTGAACAGGACATTCCCCAATGAGATTCAAAATCCCTATCGCAAGATTGCTAAGGGGCAGACACAACCCATACTCCAATTGAGGTAGGTAATACAGAAAATCCTCTTCCAGGTCACCCTGGACATTTTTATCATAATACTCCAAGGAGATCGATTCATCTAAACCCCTATCTACTTTCTCCTTCTCCAAATCAGCCAGCAAAAAGAAATGTTCCTCCCCAGATCCTACAATACAACTTCTAAACTGCCTACCGGTATGTTCTGTAAAATTACCCCATCTTCCCCCTACAAAAGCTTTGGCTTTGCAAAACTCTCTAAACACATTAAAATCTGGAGGATAGGATACCAATTTTCTAAGGAAATCTTGAAATTAAGCAACTCCTACTTCATCCTCCCTATCAGATATTACATTCTCAGACTCAGCCAATCGACCAAAGGTCGACGCCTCATTAACTGGTAAAGTCTCCATATCAACTACATCTTTACAGATGAGGTTTGATCCTACAAAAAACTCTTCAAGCTCGACCTACATACAGGTCCACGTATTCCATCAATATTTTTTACATATACATCACCCACATACATATATCTTTCATATCTCATTTTACAAATATATCAAAAAGATTTTTTTTAGATTGCTATAAATAATAATTTTTTTATTTACATACTACAAAAAAGGATTTTCAAGATAAACACATTCACAGTATCACAAATCATCTACTAACCTTCTATGTCGGAATGTAAATCTGACGCAGCACCAAATCCTTCTCTCAGAACGGTGTTATATAACCACCTTCGTGACTCAGTTTCTGTAACTCTCTCTCACTTTGATTGTTGATGACTCTCGATTAATTTCTCACGAAATTCTCTACTATTTTTTCTCTTTCCTCTCTCACTGCTCTTCAAGTGTTTAGAAGTTGATAAACGTTTGAATGAAGAAGATGAAGCATTATTTATATTTTTTCTCTCTAACTGTTGGCAGTTATGGGGACTCATACGAGCCGCCTTCAATTTTGGAACTGAGGCATCCCTTTCATAATCAATGTCAGACATCTTGCACCTTTTCGATAAAAATACCTTCTCATCATTTCCCCCTACCCTATATTTTAATATATTTTCATCTTTCTTTTCCAAATCTCTCTATGACCTACCCACACCCATGATGACTCAACACTTACACACAATCAAACTTTCCCTACCATTTTACCAGAGATAAAATCAAAAGCTGCCTTCTTTTTTTTCTTTTTTTTGCTTCTTCTACTTATAAAAGTGCTGACGTCATTTTCCAAGCTCTCAACATTTCAAAAATATTAAAATTCATTTATTATAATAGTCTCAAATAACATGTACAACTATAAAGGATAGATTCAAACTTCATTCTTATTATATTCCTTTGACAGTAATTCATATTCATTCAATTCACTCACTTACATATAATTACACCTGAAGTATCCCTGATGTCTAGGGGAGCCACACCTGATCAGTTCGCCTTCAACAATCCTCACATCTTCAAACTCGATCTCTTCTTCAACAATTAGTCTCACATCCTCTTTTCGAGTTTAAGGCCCCACAATTACTTTCTGGAATTGTTCTGGTAAAAGCAACGTTCGTACTCAAGCTCCTTACCCATGCAATCTAAACCTTCAAACTGATACTCAGTCACTGGCAGATCAGCATCATAGTCTAACAAGCTAAAAATCTATTCCCGTACTTTAACTATCTTTATCGCCAACCGCCCCTCAGTGGCATAACGAATTCTATCAGATCGAGTCCACACCATTTCTATTCTCTTCAACCTGCTTAAAAATCATTTCCCCTATTTTTGCAATTTTCTAAATTACTCAAAATCCCCACAATTCGTAATTATATTATATGCTTTCACAACAGGAACCCTAGTATCCTGAGCAAAGTTATTTGAACTTATCTATCTACATCGACTTCAACGAATTCGGCTTATTCCATATCAAACTTATTCTTTCCAAATTCAATATTTCGGAATAACCCCCCTGAGCTCGAATATCTAATTCATATATATTCCTAAAACTTCTGCAGTTATCTCTCTCCCACAATAATTATAACTCATTCAGTTTGAAAATGAATTCTTACACATCTTTTAGGTTACAAACACATTTTTACAGCTCAATTACTATAATATATTTTGTAGTTCCAATCACATACATTACATTTCATTCTTTATTCGTAAATCTTCAAATTATTCATAGCTCGATTTCAAAAGTTATTCTATATATTAACACAGAGTTTGCATAACAAATTTTATTAAGCTCGAATATATATTGCAGATACTTTACAGATATCAAATCTTTTGGGTACTTTACAGATAACAAGTATTTTAGGTACTCCAAAATCAGGTACTTTACAGGAAAAAAAAGTCTTTCAGGTACTTTATCGATAACAAGTCTTTCAGGTACTCTAAAATAACAAATCCTTCAGTTCATCTTACTTCAGTGATATTTTATTCAAAGAATCTTCTATAGCAAAGAAGGCATTGGAAAATACTTAACATCCTCCTTCCCAAGAGTTTGGTCAAAGTCTGGACATGGAGTCGAGCTTCAAATGAAAACTATAGAAGAGAGGAAGTTTGTACTTGGACCAACTCTTCAAATAAAAGGTCTTCATGAAGCCAACAAATGATGATGGTGTAGAAGCAGACTTCCATTCCCCGTCTTCCTTCCCCACTACCACCGCCGCCTCCTCTATAACTACCACCATTAGAGAGTTGGTAGAAATGAAGAGGGCCCGACCTTAGAATCTATTCCTACGTAAGACATCAGCGCAACTGCCCCATAGTTATGCCAACGGCATCTATCTCCTCAACCTTGTCTTCTATAAGGATACGAAGATACCTCCAACGTCGTTCATCTGTTAAGACAACGTAATAAAATCTACACATACAGTAAAAATCTTCTTTAGCTCTAGCCGCTTCTTCTTTCGATATTCCCTGATATATCGGTAGAATGGGAATGGAGGTTGGCATCCATCTCCAAGGATTGATCACCGAAATATCTCAACTTCAACTTTTGTAGCTCAATAGAAACTCTCTCTTCATAAACCATTCTCGGGGTCTTCACCATTGTCAATCTAGACTTCCGAAGAATTTTACAACAAACTGCATACTTTGCCACAATCCACGGTACAGGTACTATTTCTATAACCCTAACATTTAATGTACAGGTACGTTTTCCTAAGCGTCATCATTCAAAATAGATGAAACTCTAAAAAACCTAAGCGTCGCGTCTATCGATATTCCCATCATTATTCAATGCACAAACATCCCTCCATAAAAATATATACATTTTCCATACAGTGAAATATACATTAATACATCCTTCATTTTCAAACTTCCAAAGCCCATATACCCATAGAATCTTTCTCAACCAAAGCCACTCGTGACTTCAGTTGCGAGGGGGCGATTATAGGGACCTATCCCTCGATCTAACACAATTGGAATTATTTCTAGTTCGAACTACCTCCATATCTGACTCACGCAATCTACAAGTGACATAAACAGTTAGCATTGACACCTACGCCACGAACTGATGAAGATTGTGGGTCAAACACAACAGAAAAGCATAAACAAGTTAAAGACACCTGTCTTTCACGAACTCAACAATTACTCGATCAAGCACCATTTACTATGTTGTTCGAAGAACGTGATTCAGTACGATAAAGAACTGTGGACAAGGCCTATATAAAGAAAAAGTTTCAGAAGATACAAGGACCAAAAAAATATATGATAAATCAACAAAAAAACTATATTTTCTAGATTCTCAAAACAACAAACTTCTTATTTATAAGATCAAGTATTTTTAGCTCGAGAGATCACTTGTAATAAGATATCTGTCTCAAGCAATAAAAATAGCTACTAGTAAAACCCTTAACTCGAGGTCATTGTTTTTTACATATTCAGAGGTTTTCCATGTTAAATCACCTGTGTCATTTCTTATTTCACATTAGTTTTGTCACAGGAACATTGGTGTAGGAACTAATTTTGAGCCATCCCGAGCTTACTGAATTAGGCCATTACAAAGGCTATCTATTATTTCTTTGCTTTTTCACTTCTATTTTTTTAATGAGTAGAATCAGATTTCCCTTTCTTTTTTCTTTTCCGGAGAGAAAATATTTGTGTAGGAGTTTTTTTTCCTCTGTGTCTAATATGTGGGATATTTTTCTGGATAAATATTTTGGATAAATTTTATGGATTTTACTTTTATTAATTTATTTTGTTAATTATTTTTGCGAAAAATATAAAAGTAAGTTTCTTCAAAATAGGATACTCTTTGTATGTAATTAAGGGATGAGTAAATAAATTTCCTTGATTAAAGAAATTTGGAGGATCTTAATTGTAGAAGCACGCTCCAGCTACCTATGAAACCACGCCTTGCTCTTATGCGAGTGCCTAACACTCATATGAGCCATTATTTTCATATGAACCCCTTGCCCTTATACGACGATCCCCTTGTTCTTATATGAGCCCTTACTCAAATATGATCCCCTACTCTCATATGAGCCCTTACTCTCATATGACCCCTTCTCTTATATGGCGAACCCCTTGGTCTTATAACGAGCTCCTTGCTCTTATATGAGCCCTTGCTCAAATATGAGCCCTAACTCAAATTTGAGCCCCTACTTTTATATGGGCCCACATTTTCATATGAGCCATTACTCTCATATAACCCCCTTGCTCTTATACGACGACCCCCTTGCTCTTATATTGAGCCACTACTCACTTTTGGTTTGTCCATGGGAGGGATATTGGCAGGAACCCTATAAGGGCAATTTGGTCATATCCTAGGTCACTTGAGACTAACTCTAAGGTTTTATCCCACAACATATAAATAAGAGCTGAAGGCCACCCAAAAGAAGACCCTTTTTCATAACCTCCTCCTCCATCAAGTAAACCCTAGCAGCTCTAGAGAAATAAGAAGAAGAGACCCAGAAAGAGTTGAGTGGTGCCCTCTTCTGGTGAGACATGCCAAGGCCCAAATGATGTTTCATGTATTGTCATCCCCATGGGAATCTAGGAGACTATAATTGACGCCGTCTGTAAGAGCACGCTCCCGCTATTAATAAGCCTATACTCTTATATGAATCATTGCTCTCATAAGAGCCCATTGCTCTCATATGATCCTTTGCTCAAATATGAGCCCCTGCTCTCATATGAGCCCTTACTCTCATATGACCCCCTTGCTCATATAACTAGCTCCTTGCTCTCATATGAGCCCCAACTCTCATATGAACCCTTGTTCTCATATAAGCCCCTTACCCTCATATGAACCCCTACTCTCATATGAATCCATACATTGATAGGACCCCCTTGCACATATTATGAGCTCCTTGCTCTCATATGAGCCCTTGATCAAATATGTGTCCCTACTCTTATATGAGCCCTTGCACAAATCTGAGCCCTTACTCTCATATGACCCCCATGCCCAAATATGACCCCTTTCTCTTATATGAGCCATTGTTGCTAAAATATGAGTCCCTACTTTCATATAAGCCCTTGCTCAAATATGAGCCCCTTCTCTCTTATGAGTCCATACTCTCATATGAGCCCTTATTCTCATATGACCCCCTTGCTCTTATAACGAGCTCCTTACTCTCATATGAGCCCTTCCTCTCATATATGTCTCATGCTAAAATATGAGCCCCTATTCTAATATGAGCCCTTGTTACTAAAATATGATCCCTTACTCTCATATGAGCCCCTGCTCTCATATGATCCCCTACTCTCATATAGGCCCCTTACTCTTATAATAAGCCCCTTGCTCAGATATAACCCCCTTGTTCTCTTGTTAGTTCTTGCACATATACGATCCCCTTGTTCTTATACGACGAAACCCTTACGCTCATATGAGCCCTAACTTAAATATGAGCCATATCTTAGATTTGAGCCCTTATTCACATATGAGCACTTGCTCATATATGACGAGCCCCTTGATATTATATGACAAGACCCTTGCTCTCATATGAGCCCCTTACTCTCATTTGAGACCTATGCTCAAATATGAGCCCCTACTCTCATATGAGCCCTTACTCAGATAAAAGCCGTTGCTCAGATATGAACCTCTTATTTTTATGCGATGAGCCTCATACTCTTATATGAGCCCTTGCTCAAATATGAACCTCTAATCTCATATGAGCCCTTTCTCAGTATGAGTCCATACTCTTATATGAGCTATTACTCTTACATGAGCCCTTGCTCTTATACGATGAGCCCCTTACTTTCATATGAGCTCCTACTCTCATATAAGCCACTTACTCTTATAACGCGCTCGTTGCTCTCATATGAACCATTGATCAAATATGAGCCCTTATTCTCTTAAGAGCCCCTTACTCTTATACGTCGAGCCCCCTGCTCTCATATGACCCCTTGCTTAAATATGAGCCCCTACTTTCATATGAGTCCTTGGTCAAATATGAGCCCTTACTCTCATATGAGCCCCTAGCTCTTATACGATGAGCCCCCTACTCTCATTACGAGCTCTTTGCTCTCATATGAGGCCTTACTCAAATATGAGACCCTATACTGGGGGTATTTTTGAAGTAAAACTCCCTCCCCAAATATTGGGGGCATTTTTAAAGTAAAACGTTCTCCCCGATTACTTGGGGCATTTTAAATTAAAACACCCTCCCCTATACTGGGGGCATTTTTGAATTAAAAGGCCCTCCCCAATTACTGAGGATATTTTTTTATGTAAAATGTCATCCCCAATACTGGGTGTATTTTTGAAGTAAAATGTTCTCCTCGATTACCAGGGCATTTTTGAAATAGAACGCCCTCCCCTATACTGGGGGCATTTTTAAAGTAAAATGCCCTCCTTAATTACTGAGGGTATTTTTGAAGTAAAGCGCCATCCCAATACTTGGAGAGTTTTTGAAATAGAATGCCCTCCCCGGTTACTGGGAGGCGTTATTGAAGTAAAATGCCATCCCCACTTACTTGAGTCGTCTTTGAAGTAAAATGTCATCCTCAATACTGGGGGCATTTTTGAAGTAAAATGTCATCCTTAATACTGGGGGCATTTTTGAAATAAAATGCTCTCCACAATTACAAAGGCGCTTTTGAAGTAAAACAACCTCCCCAATACTGGGGTAGCTTTTGAAGTAAAATGCCCTCTACAATTACCGGGGGCATTTTTAAAGTAAAGCGTTCTCCCAAATTATCAAAAAAGGTAGTCCAACAAGGACTACTTTAAATTTGGGGAGCTCCAAAAAGTTCCTTAGTACTTTCTCATATGGTCGTTAGAATGACCAAGTAATATAATTTGGGGAGCTCCGAAAAGTTCCCTAGTATTTTGTCATATGGTCATTAGAGCGACCAAGTAAGTTAGTCCAACCAGGACTACTTACAATTTGTGAAGCTTCAAAAAGTTCCCAGGTATTTTCTCATACGGTCATTAGAATGGCTAAGTACGTTAGTCCAACGAGGACTTCTAAAATTTTTGGGGAACTCTGAAAAGTCCCCAAGTATCTTTTCATATGATCGTTAGAACGACCAAGTTACTACATCGAGGACGACTAAATTTTTGTTGGGGAACTCCGAATAGATCCCAAGTATTTTAACATATGGTCGTTAGAACAACCAACTAAATTAGTCCAACGAGGACTACTAAATTTTTAAAGATCTCCAAAAAGTCTTCAAGTATTTTCTCATATCGTCGTTAGAACGACCAACGAGGAGTACTGTAAAATGTTGGTCCAAAAATGATTTGAAGTAAAGAAGTTGAATCGATGTGTTGCCTTTCCTTGGGCATGGACAAATTGTCCACTTTTGTCGGCCTATAATGTGATGAATATACTAGGGTGGGCCATGCCAAGCCAATGATTATATGAAAAGGATGCAGCCTGTCAAGAAGAGTAGTTTCATGAGGGCACACCCCATAAGGATCAATACGTAAGTGGAGATTGCCTATTTTATTTAAGTAATTTTCTACGTAGAAATGAAATGCAAGTTTAAGGCATTTTTCATAGAAAAAATTTAATACAAAGAGGGGACGTTGGAAATGATCATTTAAATGTTAATAACATGAGTCGATACCATGTACTACATGTAAACATTACATATTATGCTCATTCCCAAAGAGTACAACTATGAACTGTGTAGCTAGAAGATCATGTGTTCATGTACGAAGAGCCAGCGCTGGAAGGGACCCAAAAATAATGAGTGGTGCCCTACTCTGGTGAGACATTTCAAGCCCCAAGCACAATAATAACGATTGTGGTCCTCAAATATTATAAGTAAAATACGCTCGTTAACCAACGTATTAATCGCCCAACGAGACCCATACTCATATACTTTCAAAAAACCCAGTCATGAAAGGCCCATGTTTGTTGGCCAATGTATTGGCAGAACTAAGTCCCGCTCATTTTGATTTTCTCATATGACTTTTTGGGTGACTTATCTCGTCATCATTTTGAGCAAAAACTGAGGGGGTGATTGTAGGACCACGTTCCCGCTACCTTTGAGACCACACCTTACTCTTATGCGAGCCCCCTACTCTCATATGAGCCCCTTACTCTTATACGGCGAGCCCCTTGCTCAAGCTTATTTATCTTATATGAGCCATTACTTAATATGGGCCCCTACTCTTATATGAGCCTGTAAGGACCAGTCCCTTAAACTTGGGTAATATCAAACTCATCCACTACCAGACTAATACAAAATATACACAACATGCACCGTATAACCAATAATACCTGGAGCACAAACTGAAGAAGAACTTGGCTCAAGTACTTTAACCCTAACAAAACAAGTCAAGGAAACCTATCCCCCATGAAGTGACAGTTACAGGAGTAACTCCTACTCTCCTCTATTACAGGAGAATGTGTTGATGACACAAAAACGAATTAAACATGAGGTCTTTAAAAGGAATAATATACATAGAAGAAAAGGACCAAGTTTCTCTAGCTAATTAAATCATCAATTGTAATTAAAATATCAGTCTTAAGCAATAAACTTACAGTTACTAAAGTCCTCAAGTCGAGGTCATGGTTTTTACTATTCAGAGGTTTCCACGCTAAAACACGTATAAAATTGTATTTTCTATTCTATTTGTTATCATAGGTACATTTGGCGTAAGAACCTTTCGAGCTATTATGAAATTAGGCCCTTATATTTGGTGCCATCTCTGTGAAAGAAGATATTTCCACAAAATCCTAAGGCAGACTGTTACTCAATGATCAATTTTTAATTATGGTAACCCTAAGTGACCAACCACATCATTTTAGCATGAATTTTCCATAGAATTTGATCAGCTAGAATAATTAAGGGTGAACCTCAACGTCGAAACAGATAAACGGAGTGAGCCCGAGCGTCAGGTTGTACATGACCGGGAGTTTCACAAATAGGAACTCAACGATGAACGTAGAGCTCGACAAACAAAGTTCAAACAACATGAAGAACAGATAACCATGTTGTAAACCACCTTGAAAGAGCTACAAGATAATCAACAGGTACAAGCTTCCAGGGTGTGTGAGGCCATACTAGTGACTTCTAGGGTTTCAGTACGAGATAGGTTGGGACCTTGTGATCCAACAAGCAAAGGAGCTTCCTGGCATTAGGGCAATGATCCCTACATACCCGAAGCCTCAATTTATTTAGGACGGGAAGATTAGTCAAAAATTAGCAGGGGACGTAGGCACTCAAAGCTTCTGGCAGGAGAGTAGTGGCCTCTATTCAGAGTGTTAGTTCGTAAACATTTGAGTGAGGGAAGCAGTAATCATAATCCTTGACCAGCACGCCAGGCCATCCTAGCACCACGTTAGCACGTCACACAGGAACATATGGATCAGGGGATCAAAGAGTTGATAGAAGCTCAAGCTATCGATAATAAGGACTAGTTAGGCAAATTGTAAGGTAGTCTGATTGCCAAAGAGTTGTTTGATATATAAGTACCGATAGGTTTCCATACTCCAAAAATGCATAAGTACAAGGGTGCCCATCCTAAAATGTATGCCCAATAATTCTGAGATCCATTAGGGTTGTATTCGAACTTGAATCATATTCATTGTCGACTGTTCGCTACCAGTCTCAAGGGGGAGCAACTTTGATGGTTCTATTATCTACATGAAAATTCAATTCTTATATTTGACCAGTTACAGTAGATCTTCGTCAAGACGTACACTCATAACAAAGATAAGGAAGAAAATTTATATACTCTTATCAGTTTCAAACAGTCTCACGGGGAGATGTTCGAAGTCTTTGCAAATAAGTTTCTCAAACTTTCTCGGAAGGTGGATAATCACGATCAAAAGACAGCCATTTCAGTATTTACCAATATACTATATATCGATTGTAAAGTAAAGGAGCATCTTTTCTTAAACAAGCCCTCCACTTTATAAGACATAATTACTAAGGTAAATAGATATTTCGACCTGGAAAGAATGATGTCCAAATGGCGCAAATCTACTAAAAACATCCTAGCTACGAAGGCTCTAAATACAAAGAGAGATAGTGAACACAACAAAGATGGCCAGGGTGATAAAAAAATAAGCTAAAAAAGACACAGACAAATCAAAAAAAGGAAACTTATTACCCTAACTGATCCTTCCAAAGATGAATGTCAGGATCTTAGCGAACTAGCCTATACTAGAAAAAGACAAGTTCATTCATATTGCTCAATCTCCAGAGCCAATCGAGGGCAAACCGTATTGTATGCACCATAAGGTAATATATCATGAAACTGATGACTGTTACACCGTACAGAGATTGTTGGAGTACATTTTCAAAGACGGGAGAATGCACGGGTATATTATCTATATGGAAGGATATAAGAATAAAAGCTATAAGAAGTAGGTCGAAGTAATTCAGGTCAAAGATTAATCTGAGGAAAAATACTTATACAACCTTTACCATATTACATGATCGAGATCTACCAAATGAACAATTCAACCAGATTCATGAGGAGGAGATTAACAAAGTGTTACGACCTCATGGTTAAGGATGAAAAAGCTAAGCTCCTTCTCGAATCAGCCAATCGAAGAATTAGTAGAATTTCATTTGAAGATTACGATGTAGTATTAAAATCCTTTTTCGGAGCACAATTGAGCAAATGCGACTAGCAGAAAAAGTTGTACCAAGTGACATCGATATCAATAGCTTTAGCAGATCTAAAGAAGAACGCATAGCAAAGATCATCTTGCCGATCACTACAAAACCCACCACTCTTGACGTTACTTTATACATCATTAATATAAAATACTAATATATGGAGATAATAGGCCATTGCTGGCTACGCAACATGGAAGTGATCCCATCCACATACCATCAGGCACTTCATTTTAAATACAAAGACGACATCCATGAGATTAAAAGAAGTTAAAAGATCTCTCCAGCTTGTAAAAGCACAGTATTTACCATACTTGACACATTCAATAAATTTACTTCATAGAAATTGCATAAACCTGGTCACGCCGAGAATCAGCCTTCTACAGTCAAACCTACGAAATACATTGAGATCGATGGACATAGCAGGGGATCATATATGGGTACCAAGCTTGTCTAATAGGAGAAAGAAGCTCTAATACAATTCTTACAATTAAACAAAAATATGTTTGCCTGGACTTTCTAAGAAATGCCAGAAGTTGACCCAGCTAAAGATTATCACAAATTAAGCATAAGAGATAAAGCTATAGTAGTCAAACAGAAACAAAGGAGACTCTAACATCGTCTGAGAGACAAGTTTAACGAAGAAATTGATAACTTGATCGAGATTGAATTCATTCGAGAAGCCAAATACCCTAATTGGATCTCGAACATTGCAGTAGATCCAAAGATGAATGGAAAAATCCGTGTTTGTGTATATTTTATAGATCTTAACTAACACACGTTGAAAGACAGCTTCCCTCTTCCCATACTCCATCAAATTCTTAACTCTACAGCAGGGCATGAGCTATTATCTATGATGGATGCTGCTTCAGGATACAACCAGATACCTCTCTTAGACAAAGATCAAGAAAAACCACCTTCATCACTGAAAGGGGCCTTTATTGTTACAAAGTCATGTCATTCGGTCTCAAAAATGTTGAATCAACTTATAAAAGGCTCGTAACAAGTACGTTCAAGGAATATTTGGGGAAAATAGTCAAAGTATACATCGATGATATGCTCTACAAAAGCTTAAAGAAGGAAGATCATATAACACATCTCGATACAGTTTTCAACATCTTGCAGTCATATAGAATGAAACTCAACACAAATAAATACTAGTTCAGGGTACACTCTAGTAAGTTTCTATGACACCTCATCAGCAAAAATGGGATGAAAGCTAATACAGAGATTTAAGCTTTAATCAACATACCATATGATTGATTATGCGGCCCTAGTTGATTAACATGCCATATTATTGTTGATAGTCTATCACTACTCCGAGCGATACAGATAAATTGCAAAATGATTTATTATACGGCCCTAGATGTCGGCAGGATGAACATATTCAAAAAGACTACTTTCGATTATTTATCTCGCTTAGAGAACCGATACACCGATTCCTTGGCTTATTTAGAAAGGGTCATAGGTACAGAAGTAAAGTGCCTCCAAATCAAAGTTATATCAGCCCCAAGCATTGATCTCTTGATGATATGCGCAATCAACACTAGGGACGATAAAGAGGACGATGATGATTGGAGGAAGCTTTTCCTTGCATATATCAGCCCCAAGAGTAAGTGTGCTGGGCCACTTCCAGATGATCCAAAGGAGCATAGACAATTGATTAAAAAATCCAAGCATTATAAAGTTTATATAGAAGATCATTCACTGGACCGTACCTTAAGTGCCTTTCAGAAAGAGACACTGATGGAATGTTAAAAGATCTACATGATGGGACATGGGGCTCCCATGCTGCAGATCGACCTTTTGCAAATAGAGAAACTATACAAGGAGTATTCTGTCTAGGAATGATTAAATAGGCAGAAGAATACTTACGTAAATGTGATGCATGTAAGTGACATGGTAACAAAATATAAGTACCTATACTCGAGCACCATGCTACTAGTATTATGGCCTTTCTAGAGGTGGACACTCGATCTTGAGAGGGAATTCTCAAGCTCACCGGGTAACCAAAAGTTCTTACTCGTAGCAACAAATTATTTTACGAAGTGGGTAGAAGTAGTTACCATCTGTCAAACTCGAGTTGAAGAAGTCATCTCATTTATCTGGGAACATATTATCACAAGATTTCGTTACCCCCCACCTGATTTGCATCGATAATGGACCACAGTTCGTTGGAGAGAAGGTAGTAGCATTTATAAACAAGCACAACATCATTCATTCACCCTCAAATCCATACTACCCCCAAGGAAATTGACAGGCTAAAATCACAAACAAAACCATAGTGGATGGACTCAAGAAGAGACTCCAATCAAAAAAGAGGGGTAATTGGATAAGGGAACTACTACATGTCTTATGGGCCTACCGCACAACACCAAAACAATCAACAAGATGTTCCCTTTTCCTACTTGCTTATGGAACTGAAGCTGTCAACCCAACAGAATATTACCATCCCATTAAAGATCACGAGCTCACTGATAACGAAAATGAGTTCGAACTAGCCTGCAATATTAACTGGATAGACGAAACAAGAGCCCGAGTTGCTATAAACTTGGGTCGATATCATCATATGCTAGCCAATTCATACAATTGATGAGTTCTAAATCAACAGTTCAAAATTGAAAATTTTAGTACTTCGAGAAATCCTCAAAAGTAGAAAGGAGTTAAAGGCCAGAAAACTCGCAAAAAATTGGAAGTATCTATTTCTTGTAGTAAATCTAACTGGCTTGGGATCCAACAACCTCATAATAGTGGAAGGCATTAGGATACCCAACCCTTGGAATACTAGGATATTAAAGAAAAACTATCGTTAAATCCCTATTCTTCTAAGCACAGGATACATCTAATATTGTTCTTTACATTCCAAAAGTGAGATTTTATCTCTAAACAGTTTGTACATTCTTTTCTCATCAATGAAAGCTTTTAAGTTTTTTCCTACATTACTGTCAACTATATATATATCTTTATCTACTAAATCTTAAATGATAAAGCAAAAGCCAAAACTAGCTTTACTCTATCAAAACATCTACCATATAGAAGCCAAAATAGTTCGCGAGTTCTCTTAAAAAATTCAATTTTTTGATGCATCAGCCAAACTCCTACCAACTTTAGAAGCTCTGAATTCTGGTGCACTGCCAGCAACAATCTCTCTACCTTGATTAGCCATTTCTTGGGTGAGTGTGCCATTGCCAGATACAAAATGTTCCAAATATTAAGACCAAATTAACTTCATCTCGCACTGTACGCCCAAAGCAATCATCTTTTCATGTATAGTATCTCTCTCCTTTTCAATTCTCCTAATCTCGCTCACAAAAAATGTGAGTGCTGCTGCTTTTTTTTATGAGCCTCACTGGCAGCGAGCATTTCCCTGTTAGGTATCATGACCTGATAGATCTTTGCCCTGGCATCCTTTAATTAATAATCTTTTGAACTTACTACAATGACTTCGTTCTTTGGAAGTTTGGGAAACTAGCTGAGCGTGACGAGCCTCCATTACTATCGTAAACTAGTTCATTTGCCTCAACATCTTAATTGCTCCATCCAATCTACTCCGATTGAACAATCTTTCATCGATCTCTCCCTTAAGCTCTCGTTGAGATGATAAAAGCTTTGTCTCCAATTTTTGTATTGTTTTATGCAAAACATGTCACTATTCCGGAAATCTGCCAAATCGGCTTCCAACATCACTATCTACTCGATCGAAGTTTTTACTTTGACATCCTTCTTCCTCAATTGCTCCCTAACTTTATTAAGACTCTCTTTTAAACCCATTGCTTTCGCCTCTAACTCTTTGATACGATATTGAGCGTGATCTACATCTTTTCCCCTTTAGTTTCTCTACCACTTCTGTTCAACTCCCACGAGATGTTAATACTTCTTCTTTCAATTTCTTTACTCGTTCAACGAGTGTATCAACACAACTTTGTGCACTCGCAATACTATCCTCCCTTCGCTTTACCGTGTTATTCAACTTCTCCACCTCACTTTAAGCGCTCACTAACTTATATATTCGAACTGGGCAAGATAACAAAGAAAACCCTTATCCAAATTACCTCCCAAGTTCACATTAAAGTTCTAAAGGGAAAATAACTCTAGAATCTTCCCTACGAGTTTTCTCATACTCCAAATCAGGCAGTAAGAAAAATGTACTATTACTCCCTTCCCGTTAGAACCCCCCCCCCCCCCTGAAAGATCTTCTACCATACTCCATCACGCCTCCCCATATACGAGCTTTTACAAAATTCCTTGAACGCATCTGACCCTACAAGATAGCGATAGAGATTACCAAGAAAGTCTAGAAACATAAGTTATTCCTCCCCTTCACTCTCCTCTGAGTTGATCTCCCCATCAACATCTAAAACGACATCATTCGAGCTATTACTTATAAGCTCACCCCCATAGATTTTGCACCATCACATCTTACATTTTTATTAGTAATCGAATGGCCTGAAGAGGAAGCATCTATCTCAAACGAAGAGCTTGAAAAAGAATGCAGTTTATTTCTAAGTTCTTTTGCACGCATCTACACCTACATAAAGGGACAAGTATTTTAATCAATCTTTATATTTTTCCTTGATTGTTATGGTTCATATAATAAAATAAAATAACATAAACTATACAATATATTATTTTCACCACTTTACAGTATTTATCACTACAATAAGAAAAGCCAACATATTTTACAGACCCACTATTTCCTTAAACAATACAAAACAAACAATTTCCCAATATAGTAAACGTTTTAAAATTAAAATAAGCAAAAATGAGGAATTCATCATAAACAAACCCGGAACATCAAATCACACAAAAGTAAGACATTCATACACAATACGATCCTTCAACGGTGGATGATGAATCCGATACAACACACCACTCCTTTTTCACAGTAGGATCCGGTGACAGAAGTTTATTTTCCTCCTTAAAGAACACAATTTCCTTACCCATCCTAAAAGGACGATTTAACTCTGGGTTTTTCTCAACAATGACTCTATAATTAGATCTTCTCTCTCTTTCTTTCAACACTTTCGTCTTTCTATTTTCTATAAACATTTTGGCAAAGAGATAGAAGAGTTATTTATAAATTTCTTTTCAAACTGCTGGCAGTTATAGGGACTATTGTCAGCTGCCCTCAGTTTTTCAATCGGGGCGTCCCTTCTACTGCTCCTGTCAGTCCACTTATGCCTTTTAGGATGATGGACTCTTTCATCATTACAACCACGCCTATCATTAAATATGTTTTTCTCTCTCCTACTCATTTTCCTCTTACACCGCTCCACATCCATGATAACTCCTTACTACATAATCATTCAAACTCACACTTTCTACTTTTTACCTCATCCTCATGATTCTTAGATTTTTGTTGTCAACGATCCAAAGTATTTATATTTAATTTGACGGCAATACTTGACCGCACAGATATTCAAAAATTCAAACTCCAACATAAATTAGCATAATACGGAGCCAAATATGCAAAGTCAAATAACAATTTTTATATCAATCTCATTGCATTATTTTGACCTAAAATATATACGAGCACTCGAAAGTAATTGCATCTAAAGAATCCTAGATGACCTACAGCTTCACATCTAATCACCTCGCCACCAACAATCATCTCATCTTCATCAGGTATCTCATCCATAGAAATCTCTCTTACAACAATCTTTCGACCTTCATGGTCCATAATCATATCACAAAAAAATCATATCTCAAATGGAAATCCACCTCGATATCACTTTCCCATACATTTAAACCATCCACCTATAAAACAGAGACAGACAAATCATTATCATAATCGGGCTGCCCAAAAAGTCTTTAATGAACTTCAACTACTTTTATCGCCAAATGCCCCTTTGTAGTATGTCAAACCTTCTGCGTTCTCACCATAATTACTGATACTACATCTTCGTAGACTCCTTTATATTTAGGTAACAAGGAAATAAAACCAAATCCCTTTTACCACATTCAAACTTATCTTTTATAATCCTAATTTCTGTCATATTTATCCGCCATTTACACATCCTCAATTTGATTTCCACAGTAACAGCACCATAAGTTATCAACTGTGTTCAGAGTCCAGCTCAAAAAAACTATATTGATTATTTACCATTTCCATAACAGACTGTTTTTCACATTTCAAACAAGCATCTTTCACATATTGCAGTAACACATTACACAGTTCAACATATTTCACACATTCAGCTCATACATTAATTCAAATAGTTTCACATTTGAAGTAGCCTTGCTGGTTTAAGTTATTTTACCCCATATTAAGGTCAAAGGTTCAAGACTTCAAATCCTCATCTTAAAAAAAAATTAAAAAAAAATCTTTTCATTATTTCAAAAATATACCAAACAGAATACATTACAAAAACAAAACATAATACATTACTTAAGTACAGAAAGCGTACAGATATATCCTATAAATACTTCCTAAAAACAAAATTACTTGCAGGATAGCATTCCTTGGATGAGAGCCAACAACTTCTTCTACCTCTGAAGCCACCACTTCTATAAGAAAATGAAGATGGTTAGAGCAAAACCCAATCGCTCGTATGATAGCGGCAAGACTTTCTAGAATGAATGCCAACAGCCTCGTCCTCCTCTAAAACTATCTCCTCCGCATGGAGATGCAGACCCACCCTACATTGCTGCCCAGATACCACCAGATAATATAACCGCGCCATCTGATAGTAGTCATTATCCACTTCCACTACCTCTTCATACGTCATACCGTGATAGGTAGGATGAACAGGAATGGAAGTAGAAAGATCTGGGGACTGGGTCCTGAAGTAACAAAACTAAAGTTCCTGTACTTTAGAAAAAACCCTAGTTTCATGTGATTGGCGCCTGGCCGTTACCATTTTTTACTAACAAAAAACTGCGCAAGAGAAGGGTACTTACAGAAGATTTTAAAACAATAGAAGTACTGGCAGAAGAATAACCGAAAGTATAGCAGCAGTTGTATATATACAGAGATACATCTAATGTAGGGATTGGTTTCCATAGAAGTCATCATTCAAAGAATCGTTTCTAGGAAACCCAACAGCCAATTCAAATAGTCACAGTCATTACAACATTTTAGTTCGTAACAGTCCATTACAATTCCAAAATAAAATTCCACATCTGCAAACCATCATTCAATTAATCAGTAAACCTTTTCAACTTCTGAATAAACAAAATCGATGAACACTTCTCAGCTCAAGCCACCCGTACCTTCAGTTACGAGGGGGCGATTATAGGGACCTATCTCTCGAACTGGGGTAGTATCAAACTAATCCAATAACAGACTCGCACAAAATATATGCAATATGCACTGTATCAACAATAACACATGGACCACAAGCAGAAGAAGAATATGGATCGAGCACTCAAACCCTAATGGAACTTGTCAAGGACTCCAGTCCCCAACAAACTGATAGTTACAGGAGTAACTCCCACTTTCCCTCATTCCAGTGGAACGTGCTCAAGACACGAAAATGAACTAAAGATGAGGTATATAAAAGGAATAAGATACAGAGAAGATAAGGACTAAGTTTTTCTAACTAATAAAATCATCAATTATAATCAAAATATCAGTATCAAGCAAAAAAGTATCGTTCACTAAATCCTCAAGCCGAGGTTGTAGTTTTTACCTATTCCGAGGTTTCCATGCTAAAACCCATGTCAATTTATATTCTTCATTCTATTTCTTATCACAGGTACGTTTGGTGTAAGAGCCTTTTGAGATAATACAAAATTAGGCCCTTATAAAGCCAATACTCTTATATAAACCCTTACTCTCATATGACCACCTTACTCTTATAAGACGAGCCCCTTGCTCATAGAATGAGCCACTAGTCATTTTTGGTTTCTCTAGGTGGAGGGATATTGGCAGGAACCCTACAAGGGAAATTTGTTCATATCCTAGTTCACGTGAGACTAACTCTACGGTTTTAGCCCACAACCTTTAAATAAGAGTTGAAGGCCACCCTAGAGAGGATCCTTTTTTCAGAACCTCCACCTCTATCTACTAAACCCCAAGACCTCTAGAGGAAGAGATAGAAAATATTTAGAGAGAGTTGAGTGGTGCCCTCCTCTGATAAGCATGTTAAGCCCCAAGTGATGTTTCACATATTGTCATCCCCTTAATCAATCTAGGTGACTACATTAATGATAGAGGTTAACTGTAGTTAACTACATGAGTTAAAATTGACACATGTCTCATGGAAAGGCGCTTAGAATGGAGTTCGGCCAGTAGAACTTAGGACCAAACTTTTTCTCGATAATAACAATCCAAAACTCAACTCTTAAAGCCCGACTGAGCTTGGACTTTATAGGCTGGGCTATTACTATTTTTTATTTATCTCATTTCCTTTTATTATATGGTTAATGTAGAGTTTTCTTAAAGGAACATAACTTTACAACATGGATGAGGCAGCATGAATTACACCTTATCGGAAACTAGGCTCAAAACTCTCCTTATATCCCTAATTAGCTATGGCAAAAGCTTTTGGAAGTCTTGAGTTTAAATTTTCTTGGGGAACTCAAGCTCGACCTTGTAATGAATTTCAACACATAGCCCATGTTTTGGATATTTTTTCTTTCACATCTCTTGTATGTTAATGTCATATAGCACATACAAAGTTTGTTAGGGAAAACATGATGACTACGCAATATTTTTAGTAGATTATCAAACAACTACAGGGGAGCTTTGCCCCTATTTTAAATAACTTTACCATGGTCAACCAATACTGCTGCAACTAGTACAGCCATGGGACTCTGGTCAGGGTCAGCAGTAGGGTGGTTAAATGCACCCAAACCCACCCCAAATCTAATCCACCCCATAGCAGTTCTGGTCTAAAATAAGTGAATAATACTCACCGCAGTTTTGAACTACAGGGAATAGCCAAAGTCTGAGATCCAGCCACGCGTCGCCATTATAAGCGTTTAAACCATACACGCAGTTCAGAACTGCAGGGAGTGATAATCAATCTGATAGTGCTACATAGTTCTTTTTAATTTAAACATTGCCAAAATTGTTTGGCATCAGCTGCAAAGAAAAAGTCACTCCCTCCCCTCACATACTTCATATTTTATTGCCGAAGTTTCCCTCCAAACCATAATCACCCAAAACCAACATATTCCCAACGCCCACATTTGCCTACCTGATTCATCGTCATTAATAGAATAACAATATCGGGAGAGTCTAGTTTATAATCGAGCAATGTATTTCCCAAAAAGAGACGTAACGTAAGCTCCAAAGTTAAGTGAAGGGGGAAAGAATTGGTAACCAACATATGGCCGTTACACCTCACAGAAAATTATCCCGCCCCAACCCTCAGGGATTTACAACGAGTTGATATTCTCCCGGACAACTGGGTCCATATTTTCGTTGGATCGGAGGAACTGGCGGTAAGCTTTTGTGTAAAATTTAAGTTTTATTAACGCTGTTCGCGAAATTTTTGACAAAATGCCATAATAAAAATTTGAAGTGTTAATGTGCTTTTTTTCCATAATCGAGATCAAATACAATGTAGGGGTCACTAGATAAGGTATTGAAGTGGTACCAATGGATTGCCATGTATCCAACGTTGAAGCGGTCGGTCGACGATATGGGTTTTGAAGAGTTTTTGCCGATTAAGGTAGGAAACTCTAATAACCGCTTGGTTCATGCTCTCAGGATACGGTGGTGGCCTTCTACCCAAACATTTCACTTCCTTTACGGGGAACTTGGCTATATGCCATTAGACTTTTTTCATAGTAACGGGATTATTTTGTGGGATGGTTCTCGAACTCTTGTACGATGATTAGTACTCAAGGTTCGATGAAGCAGAAAATATATTCCTCAGAATCACAAGCAATGACATCAGGTATGGTAATATCACTCTCGTATATTTAAAAACATAGAAAATAGTTTTGAATCCTAAACTCAATAATTACAACCAAGACATGGATATAGTGTATGCGAGAGCATTTATTACATATATGATGGGTAATATCTTCTTCTCAAGTGCTAGAACATCTCTTCTAGTGGGTTATCTTACAGCTTTGACAGGCCATCATATTATAGGTACGTTGATGTTCGATTGGGCTACTCCAATTATGGCGACTTTGTGAAGGGGACTAGATAAAGTCTCAGTTCTGAATAATAGAAAGGGGAAGAGATCAGCCAAAGGCCTTTATACAATATTAGATTTCTGGTTCTTTGAGTATTATCGGGTTGGAATATATCTAGTAAAGGTTTTGAACTTCAACCTTGTTTATCCTCGTATGGGTGCTTGGAGAGAAAAAATGGACAATTCGGGGGTCTAAAATCTATTGTTCTTTTACGATAATCAGATAAATAATAGAATAGAAGGATAGAAGCAACATTGATTGGCAACCATTGGTAAGGTCTAGACAATCAATCTTTCTAGAGGTAAGACATGCAAAAATGCTTAGTTTGATGAGGGTTCCATTAGTTTCAGTCGCATACAAGAATTGTACATTTTAGCATTTAGGATATCAATGTATGCGTTAGAACATTGGGCATGATAGTGTTCCCTATGACCCCCCTTAAGAGATTATGAAATTTTTGCGGTACGATTGAGATTTTTATTAGGAAATCAAAGATCTGGACTTCTATGATAGAAACTATTATCTTATTAATGACATGGATTACATGACATATTGGTGTTTGGCTCATCCAAATCCCAAGATCGGTTGTACTTTAGTCAAGAGGGATAAAAATATATGGATGGTCGAGTGTGATCTAGTTGGGCCTGATATATAGGTGCCACCTGCTTCAAGTTTAGCTACATCTTCTCAGGTGGAAAACTATGGTGTTGATAGGACCGGCGAGGATCATGATATGAGATAGTTCATGGATATGGCAGGAACTAGCGGATAATGTAAATGGATACAAATTCCGACCATTAAGATACAACACCTGTGTCCACCTTGCTATACTATGGATGAGTTACGGTATTAAAACGTTAGAATGCGGTATGCGGCATATGTAGAGTCAAGGAAATGCGTTGAATGCACAATAAAGTTAGAGGAATAGCAGCACCAATCGTAGGATATTATCCGAGTTACGGGGGAGAGACTAACTGATATGTTCACCAACTACCAGACAGAGCCGAATGTGCAATGTACCTATAACGAGAGTTTTTCAAGTAACAAACGTGCTCACCAAACAAAAGGAGGCCATCCCACTAAGGCCATAAAATTGATTATGTTATGTTTAAACTACGTTTGATATGCTATGTTTAAACTTTGATATGCAATGTTTTGTTCAGAACTTTGATATGCTATGTTCAAACTACGTTTAATTGATTATGCATTATGTTTAGGAACTATATGTTGTGATACTTGTGTTTGCTTCAAATATGTTTGTCCATACTTGGTTTTTTCAAGTGTTTACAGAATGCCCCACAGAGAGGAGCTTACTAAGTGATGATAATTTTGTAATATAGAGGGTAGGTGTTTGAGAAAAAGCCTAAAAGAAAGGGAGAAGAAAAAATCTAAGTATGAAGAGATGCACGCACAATAGAGTGCAATAGAAGGTGTTTAAGGAAATGCTTAAAAGAAAACAACAACAAAAAAATTTAAGCATGGAGAGGGGAACTCTAAAGATTTCATGCATGCTCTAACCGTACAGTTCAGAACTGCGCGGCAAGCATGGAGGAAATATGGGGCAAACTTGTTGACCAAGTAGCTTAATAGCTAGTTTTTTGTGCAAACTTGTTGACCAACTAGCTTAACAGTTAGTTTTTTGCGTAAACTTATTTACCAAGTAGTTCAGCAGCTAGTTTTTTCATCTATAAAGGCCATTATTCTTTTACACTCTACGCTCTTAATCTTCTCCACTCTCGAACCTCCATAACTTATAAACAAAACCTCCATGTCATCCTCAAGCTCCCAATCTAATTCTTAAAACCATTCTCAATCCTCCAATACGAATCAACAAGAGAACTTATTTCCAACTCAATTCGGTGCATTTTGAGTAGTCATAAATGCCTAACTCTTCCCAATATCACGATCACCATAATCGATAACTATTCTGACATTTATTTTCAATCTCAACTTGATCCCCAAAGAACCAAATATAGCCCTCATTACCAAACCCAAAGATATTATCTTCAATTTGATGCCCAAACGGACTCGTACTCTTAACCATGGAATCTATATTTTTTTATCTCAAATCGATTTTGCTGGTGGAACTTCGAGTACCATGCCGATGTAAATGATTTAAACCTCAATACATCATCGATTGTATCTCCGGTTGTCTCTTTAGTTCTCACGATAAGTATTACGAGTGAAAAGGCAAATCCTAAATAAAAGACGGCACCAACACCTATTATAGTTGAGGATGTAGTTAAGATTAAGGATGAAGTTAATGACGATAAATAAAGATACAAAAACTTTAAATATTGGTCATCCAATAACTTCGCGAATCTCGCATGCACTTAGTCCCAAGTGTCTCAAAACCTCGCTGCCACGAACAGCCAAAAAACTGCCACATTTTGGTTCAAGATGCGTGACCAATTCAACTCATTCTACAATAACCAATCGACGTGGCAATCATACAGTGGTGTCAATTACGCGTATAAGGGGAGCCTCAATAAAGATTGTTTAATCTTTAGAGGCATCATTCAAAACATTGAAAGCTGGCATTTTACTGGCATTGGATCGGGCAACGTAGTAACTATTTAATTTTTTTCTCATTTCATTAATTTTGTTAGGTTAATCGCACTCATAAGAATTTAAAACTTGATTTCTAGCTTCATATGGCATGCGAGACCTTCAAAAAACTATAAAAAAATTATTCCAATTTTAGGAGGCTTACAAAGTTTTGGAACAATGCCCAAAATGGCCACAAATTTATCACATTGGGCAACCTCGCCACAACGTCGCTAGGAAGTCAAATTTTAGCGATAATCTGGGCAACTCTACCAACACCTAACCCTCGACGCCTACTTTCGGCACTCTAAATGTTATAATTTTAGATGATTCTACCGACATAGATATACTACTATATACTTGTGGAGAAGTACGACTGGACAGCCTAAAAAATACAAGGCAAAAGAAGCGGCAAAGTCAAGTATAGGCTATCGGGGGATGAAGATGATTGAAACGACGATGAACATGATGACAGCATGGAATAAGAGAGACAAGATGAAGTAAAAGAAGAAGAAGAAGAAGAAGCTAGATCATGAGAAAAACAAAAGTTGGCTAGAAAGACAGAGATTCAAAGGAGGCGTGAAGTAGAGCTAACAAAAAAATAAGCCATCGAAGAGAAAAATTTGGTTAAGGTGATGACAACGGACGCAACTAACCTACTACCGGCATAAAAGCGTTAGATGAACAAGCAAATAAAACTTTATTACAAGAAGTTGAAAGAGCAATATCTAATTGATGACGATGTTTCTAGTGATGAAGATTAATGTAATCCTTAGCGTTAATAGTAGTTCTTAAGTTCAATGTTATAGTTTATTTAAAAAAAATTGTTATCAATCATTTTATTCCCAATACATACTTCAATCAAGTAGAGAAAATACATTTCAACTTTAGCATAAAACTACAAACTTCGAAACAAATTATGCAGTGTCCCAGATTTTTATTTTTATTTATTATTTATTTTGTTTTCTTTTTTTTCATTATGCATCACGCATCCAAACTCATACCATGCATCATGCATCATCACTTCTGCATCTGTATTTCATTCATCTTATCAGGTTTTGTGTCCTTCTATGTTCGGTGGTTTCAGTTGTTGGGCGGAGGTATATGTTGTTGTTGTTTTTCCCAGGGAGGGGAGAGGGTGTAGTGGCTCTGTGTTGTCGTTGTTGTGGTTGTGGCTGTCATTGTGGTTGTTGTGTTTTTTTCTTTGGTGGTGTGATCCCAGGGGATCTTATAATCCAAGGAGAGCCTAGTGTTATTCCAGTTTTGTCAAAGTCGTTCGAACGACATTTAGAGTCGTTCGAACGAGTTGACATGTCCCCTGAAATTTTTATCTTTAAAGACTAGTTCCTTTGAACGACTTCTTGTTTCGTTCGAATGAGTCGACTTATCTCCTGGGACATGGCCCAAGATCTCCTAGTCGTTCGAACGACTTCTGGGTCCATTCGCACGACTTCCTTATCCATTCGCCCAAACCTTTTTTGTTCGAACGACTGAAGTACTTCCCTAAAAATTGTCTCATATCCACTTCGTTCGAACGACTTCCTTTACGTTCGAACGACTCTGGCGGTTATTTTCTCCCTTTTGGTTTTCATTTCTTCATTTTATTCCTCTCACTCTCACATTTCTCTCCTTCTCACTCTAATTAACCCTCTCCCTCACTTATCAATGCTCGAACCTCAGGGATTTGATAATCGTTATTGGGCGGATTCTACACCAATTAATCGGTGAGTATTTTCCCATCATTCCTCACTAATTTGTGATTTGTATTTCTAGGGTTTGTAATTGTGGTTAGATTTTAGGTTTTGCGATTTACAGAGTGCATTGTTGCAGGCATTGGGTTGTTGGGTTTGTTAAATTCCTATACTAGTTTATCATTTGTTAGTTAGAGTTGTGCATACTTGCATTAAGGTGCTTGTGATTGGCTTTAAGCTATATTGTTTTGTCTGTAATAGTTGTTGATTCAGCGTTGCTGTTTCCAATTGTTAGGCATATAGGGTGTGTTTCTCCTTATCCTTTAGAAGGGTTTGCATTAGTGTGGTAATCTCAGGGTCATATCCTTGCTACTGGGTTTCAGTCTTTAGAAACTGGTATTGTTTGGATGTTTTGACGGGTTAGTCACTGTTTGCATATGTGGTAGGGTTGTTTGCCATCCTCTGAGGCAGGTGGTTATCTTGCGTGAGCGCTAGCCAGGTTGGGGCTGCTGGGTTAGGATTGTTGCCCTCTCTTCAGGCAGGACTTGTTCTATGTGTATTGGCCAGGTTTGGCAGCCGTTGTATTTTGATCCTTGGGATTCGCTTTCTTCAGTGAGACTTGTATTCTGTTAGCTTAACGGGATCGGATACATAACAAAGCTCTACATCGGCTTACCCTCGATAGGACCTAGGATTCATATATCGGGTTAAACCAAGTAGGTGAAGTTCTGGCTGGATACTATCATATCTATAACCCTTCGGGAGTATGGGATGGTATGAGACAGTTTCCTTAGGTACTCGTCTTACCCTCCGTGATGTTGAAATCCCTTGGAATAAGTGAAATAATGTTTGGACGCCGACTCCGTGTGTTGCAAAGCCTGGATCACTCTGATCAAGTGATAAATCCTAAGTGTGGTCGAGCTTGCAAACTAATTGTACCCATTGTATCTACCTGAGATCTCGCTAAGGTTATTATGCCTTAGCGGTTGATCAGCCCACTACATTGATTTATAGGGTCCATTCTTGATTTCTTAACATCATAAACATTCATTTTAGGACATTTCTAGAACCACGTCATATCATATCATAACATATCATCATACCATCACAGCATAATTCCACATATATCCTAATCCTTTTCTTATTCCTCTTTCACTCTATTCTGTATTTATATATATATATCACTCTATTCGGCATTTATAGATTGTTGTACTTTAGAATATTCCTTATTGCATTCATCTCTCTTCTTTCCCTGTACCTGTTATATTAGTATGTCTTTTAGCCATGTTGGGCATTAGTGAGCCGTTGTTTTGCTCACTCTCACATTGTTCCCCTCTTTTAGAGGCTGAGTAGTTTAGTTTTTGCTAAGGCTTCAGCGGTTGGTACCTGGTGTTTGCAGTTGTTATTTCGGTATCGATTAAGTATTTTCCTTGTATGATCTCAGCCCTTGAAGCTATTTTGTATTCGTGATACTGTATTTGCATTTTTAGTTGATATGTATATATATCATTTGTTTTTTCTTTATTTCCGTTTACTCTGATGATATTGCTATAGTCAATAGCTGAGCCTGAACTTGTCTATGGCTCAGTTGTTTATGGGGGTAAATCGGTTGGATTTCATGACCTGCACATCCCGAATGATAGTAATTTGTCTAGCTACCGATTATTGGATTTTGGGGCATGACTGACTTGGTATCAGAGTCGCAGGTTAATTCCTATCTCTGATCTAGCAATCATATGACGAGTTATCTTTCTAGATGGAGTTAGGATCAATTTCCTTTAAGTTTTACATATTTTATCATCTTTCCTCCTTTCTTGAGGTATGCCTTATGTTGTGTATATGACTAAAGAGAGCAGGGGCAGAGGCCATGCAGTTGGTCGTGGCTACAAAAGTTTGTACAGTGTTACACCTGCTGAAGAGCTAGCACTCAGTCAGGAGAGTTTGGTGTCTGTCCCGATTGAGCAGGGTGTTCCTCCAGCTCTAGTGGTTCCAGAGCAGCCTATCATTTTACCTACCCCCGTTGTTCCCGGCATTTTAACAGAGATGAGACAGTTTATGGAGAGTTTTACATCTCATTTTCAGCAGTCCAAGATCCCTGTGGATAGAGAGTACAGCTATTTGGAGGAGCATCAGAAATACAAGCATCCGACTTTTTTTGGCACCATGGTACCATCTGAGGCTGAGACGTGGTTCAAGTTTATAGAGAAGACTTTGAACGCTATGAAGTGTCCGGACGATCAGAGAGTGATACTTGCTACCAATCTCCTTCAGGGCGAGGCAAATTACTGGTGGGATACCGCCAAGAGGACCATAGTAGAGACTCCAGTACTTTGGGCATCCTTTCAGGAGCGTTTCTTTGAGTAGTATTTCCCGCAAAGTTGCAGGGATGGGTGCATCTCAGAGTTCTATACGCTTGAGCAGAGCAATATGAGTATCCCTCAATATGATCAGCGTTTCAATAAGCTTTCGCGGTATGTTCATTTTATTGTTCAGGATGAGGAGCAGTGCAAGATAAAATTTCTAAAGGGTCATCGTCCATATTATCGGAAGTTTTTGATTGCTTCGGGGGCTAGTTCGTACAAAGAGTTTTTGTCAAAAGCATTGGCTATAGAACCAAACGATGTGGAGGATTGCAAGTTTAAGGACTTGAGGAGCCAAATGTGATAGGAACTAAGACTTGATAAGGGTAAGGCAGTTCAGACGTATTATGAATGCTTGGGTTTGAAGAGGCAGAAGTTGGGCGTTACTGACGGTATACCAGCTAGAGTTGTGGGAGGACAGCATTCTGATAGACCTCGGCTTGCTTTTGGCGAGTGTTGAAACTGCTGGGAGAAGGCGCATTCTAGGAAGTTTTTTCCTAACCCAACCAGAGGTCCATAGCCATTGAGACAGTTTCAGGGTCCTATTAGTCACCAGCTAAGACCACAGCAGACCCATTAGAGGCAATTTTAGGGTCCTCAGAGTAGACAGATGGTTTTAGGCCCTCAGGATGGACAGAGACCACAACATCTAATCCAACAGCAGAGCTAGGGTCATGGCCATGGCCAGAGCAGGATGTATGCAGTGCAGAAGCAAGGTGCTCACGTCACTTGACCTGTAGTGGAAGGTACGCTTCATATTTCTTATTCGCCCGCTCGTGCACTTTTCGATTCAGGTGCATCGCATTCATTCATATCATATGCATTCCTTTGCACTATTGGTTTTTAGTCTTCCTTATTGCATGATGAGATTTCGGTGGGTACTCCTCTCGACTCTTCGGTTTCTATCTCCCGTATTTGTAGAGATTGCCCGATAGTTGTGTGTGGTTGCGTCGTTTCAGTAGACCTGTTGGTGTTACTGATGCAGGAGTTAGACATTATCTTGGGTATGGATTGGTTATCGACGCATCGAGTTATATTGGATTGTTTTGAAAAGATAGCTACCTTTAGTATTCCTGGCGAGAAGCGGTTCATGTTTGTTAGTTCGGAACCAGCGCGGTCAAGAGACGGTTTGCTGACATTCTTAGAGTTAAAATCCTTTGGTGTCGATGTAAGTTTTATTTCGGTGGTGTATGACTTTTTTGATGTTTTCCAGAAGATTCCCGGTTTGCCGCCGATGAGAGAGAATGATTTCAGTATAGATCTTTTACCTGGTAGAGCTCCGATTTTGAAGGCTCCGTATCGTATGGCACCTGTTGAGCTGAAAGAGTTATATGATCAGATTTCTGAGTTGATGGATTAGAAGTTTATCCGACCGAGTACTTCACGGTGGGGAGCTCCGGTATGGTTTGCAAAGAAGATGGACGGGTCTATGCGCCTTTGCATTGATTATCGCTAGTTAAACAAAGTCACGATCAAGAACAAATATCTTTTACCTAGGATCGAGGACTTGTTTAACTAGCTTCGGGGTGCACAATTCATTTCGAAGATTGATCACAGATTAGCTTACCATCAGCTGATAATCAAGAATGAGGATATTTCTAAGACATCATTCAGGGCGCGTTATGGACATTACGAGTTTTAGGTTATGCCGTTTGGGTTGACGAACGCTCCAGCAGCTTTAATGGATTTGATGAATCAAGTTTCCCGACCTTTCCTAGACCGGTTTGTTATTATGTTCGTTGACGACATTTTGACCTATTTGAAGACCGAGGCCGTGCACGAAGAACACTTGAGAGTTGCCTTGCAGACTTTGAGGGAGAACGAGTTATATGCAAAGTTTGAGAAGTGTGATTTTTGGCAGAAAGAAGTGAAATTCCTAGGGCACGTGGTGTCCAAGGATGGAATTGCGGTTGATCCTTCTAAGTTTAAGGCCGTTGCAGATTGGGCGCAACTGACAAATGTTATAGAAATTCGTAGCTTTTTAGGATTGGCTGGTTATTACCGTAGATTCATCGGGGGCTTTTCGTGGATTGCAGCTCCTTTGACTTGCTTGACGCAGATGGATGTTAGATTTGTTTGGGATGATAGATGTGATTTAACTTTCATAGAGTTGAAGAATAGATTGACTATAACACATGTTCTTATTATTCCTTCCAGTGGGCAGAAGTATATGGTTTACAGTGGCGCTTCACTCAGTGGGCAGGGTTGTGTTCTGATGCAGGAGGGAAAGGTGGTGGCTTATGCTTCAAGATAACTTATGGTGCATGAGAGAAGTTATCGTACTCATGACCTCGAGTTGGCAGCTATGGTTTTTTTGTTGAACATTTTGCGTCATTACCTTTACGGAGAGAGGTTCAAACTCTTTTCTAATCACAAGAGTTTGAGATACCATTTCTCTCAAAAGGAGTTGAATATAAGGCAGTGCAGATGAATGGAATTATTGAAGGTTTACGATGTTGGCTTACAGTATCACCTAGGGAAGGAAAATGTTGTAGCCGACGCTTTGAGCCGCTTGCCTAGGGGATTTCTTGCACGTCTGATGATTCACGAGTGGCTGATGCTTTGCGATGTGGCTGATTCTGGGATGAGTTTATGTTTATGGTGTACGGGTAGTTTTGTTGCAATTCTGAGGGTTCAGCCTTAGCTGATTTCACGGATTATAGAGGCTCAGCAGTAGGATGCTAGATTGCAGTCTTGGGCTTCAGACGTTAGCAGACCAGATTGGATAGTTAGTTCAGATGGCAGTGTCAGGTACAGTGGTAGATTATGCATGCCAGATTTAGAGATATTGAGGCGTGATATTTTGAGCGAGGCTCACGGCTCTAGATACACTATTCATCCAGGCAGTACAAAGATGTACCAGGACCTAAAGAGGCATTATTGGTGGGACAATATGAAGCGTGAGATAGCTGAATTTGTTTCCAAATGTCTTACTTGTAAGCAGGTGAAAGCCGAACATCATAAACTGGTGGGGCAGCTTAAACCTTTACCTATTCCAGAGCAGAAATGGGAGCACATGACGATGGATTTCATTTCACGTTTACCGTAGACTAAGAAGATCCACAATTCTATTTGGGTGATTGTCGACCGATTGACTAAATCAGCTCATTTTATTCTGATTTGCAAGACTCAGACGGTTGACGTCCTGAACAGAATTTATGTGAGGGAGATTGTGCAGTTGTATGGAGTTCCAGTATCTATAGTGTTGGATTGAGATGCTAGGTTCACCGGCAATTTCCAGAAGAGTTTTCAGCGAGCTATGGACACTAGATTGGATTTTAGTGCAGCGTTCCACCCACAGACCGATGGTCAGACAGAGAGAGTTGACCAGATCCTTGAAGACATTCTTCGGGCTTATGTTTCAGACTTCAAGGGCAGTTGGGATAAGCATCTTCCGTGGGCAGAGTTTTCATGCAACAATAGCTTCATGTCGAGCATTGGGATGGCACCTTATGAGGCTTTGTATGGTAGACCATGCAGATCGCCGCTGAGTTGGGCAGAGGTTGGTGAGCAGAGTTTACTGGGGCTAAATTTGGTTCGTGATACTACTGAGAAAGCTATAATTATCAGAGATTGGTTACTTACAACACAGAGCCGACAGAAGAGTTATGCCGACTTCCGTAGGAGACCGCTAGAGTTTGTGATTGGTGATCACGCTTTGCTGAAGGTCTCTCCGATGAAAGGCATGATGCATTTTAGTAAGAAAGGGAAGTTAGCTCAAAGATTTATTGGTCCGTTCGAGATTCTAGCAAAAGTTGGAGAGTTAACGTACCGCTTAGCATTGCCGCCATAGTTGGGCCGAGTTTACAGTGTATTTCATGTTTTTATGCTGAGGAAATATAAGCGGGACCCTACTTACGAGATTGACTGGGAGCCCATAGAGGTTCAGGACGATGCCTCGTACATAGAGCATCCGGTGTGTATTGTGGGTCGCGAGGAGAAGATTCTTAGCAGCAAGGTTATCCCTTTTGTGAAAGTACAGCAGAGTCACCATAGACCAGAGGAGGCTACCTGGGAGTCATTCGCTGATGTGAGGGGCATTATCCACAGCAATTCTCGGGCTGAGGTATGTGTGGAATTTCAGGAAAAAAATTCTTTTTAGGAGGGTAGAATGTGTTGTCTCGGATTTTTTTTTATTTTTTTTATTTTGTTCTATTTTTATTTATCATTATGCATCACGCATCCATACTCATACCATGCATCATGCATCATCACTTCTGCATCTGCAATTCATTCATCTTATCAGGTTTTGTGTTTTTCTGTGTTCGGTGGTTTCGGTTATTGGGCGGAGGAATATCTTTTTGTAGTTTTTCTCAGGGAGCCCGTAGTGGCTCGGTATTGTCGTTGTTGTGGTTGTGGTTGTGGTTGTTGTTGTTGTGTTTTTGTCTTTGGTGATGTGATCCAAGGGGATCTTGTAATCCAGAGGGAGCCTAGTATTTTTCCAGCTTTGTTAAATTCGTTCGAATAACATTTAGAGTCATTCGAACGAGTTGACATATACCCTAGAATTTTTATCATTGAGGAGTGGTTCGCTCGAATAACTTCTTGTTTCGTTCAAACGAGTCGACTTATCTTCTGAAACTTTGCCCAAGAGCTTCAAGTCGCACGAACGACTTTTAGGTCCATTTGCACGACTTGCTTGTCCATTCGCACAAACTTTTTTTCGTTCGAATGACTGAGGTACATCCCAAGAAATTTTGTCTTCATATCCTCTTCATTCGAATGACTTCATTTTCATTCGAACGACTTCCTTTTCGCTCGAACGATATCCTTTTCGTTCGAACGACTCTGGCAGTTGTTTTCTCCCTTTTGGTTTTCATTTTTATATTTCATTTATCTATCTCTCTCATTTCTCTCGTTCTCTCTCTAATTAACCTTCTCCCTCACTTATCCATGCTCGATACTCAGAGATTTTTGCGATCGTTATTGGGTGGATTCTTTGCCAATTCATTGGTTAGTATTTTCCCCTTCTTTCCTCGCTGATTTGTGATTTGTATTTCTACTGTTTGTAATTGTGGCTTGATTTAGGGTTTTGAGATTTGCGGAGTGTATTGTTGTAGGCGTTGGGTTGGCGTGATTGTTGCTTGTGGTGTTGAGGTTGGTTGTTCTGTCGTTTGTTGAGTTTGCGGTTTGCTCCTTATCGGGCCAGTGCCCCTTCATTGTTAAATTCCAATACTAGTTTAACCTGTGTTAGTTAGAGTTGTACATACTGGCATTGAGGTGTTTGTGATTGGTTTTAAGCTATAATGTTTTGTCTGCCATAATTATTGATTCAGCGTTGTTGTTTCCTATTGTTAGGCATATAGGGTGTGTTTCTTCTTGTCCTTTAGGAGGGTTTGCATTAGTGTGGTAATATCAGGGCCTTATCCTTGTTATTGGGTTTTAGTCTTTAGAGACTGCTATTGTTTAGATGTTGTAACGGGTTAGTCATTATTTGCATCTGCGATAGGGTTGTTTGCCATCCTCTGAGGCGGGTCGTTATCCTACGTGAGCGTTGGCCTTGTTGTGGCTGTTGGGTTAGGATTGTTGCCCTTTCTTCAGGCAGGGGGTTGTTCTATGTGTATTGGCCGGGTTTGGCGGCCATTGTGTTTTGATCCTTGGGATCCGTTTTCTTCAGTGGGACTTGTATTCTTTTAGCTTAACGGGATCGGATACATAACAATGCTCTACATCGGCTGACCCTCGATAGAACCACGAATTCCTACATCCGGTTAAAACAAGTAGGTGAAGTTCTGGCTGGACACTATCGTATCTATCACCCTTCGGGAGTGTGGGATGGTATGAGACAGTTTCCTTAGGTACCAGTCTTATCTTCCATGAGGTTGAAATCCCTTGGAATAAGTGAAATAAAGTTCGGAAGTTGGCTCCGTGGGTTGCAAAGCCCGGAACTCTCTGATCAAGTGATAAATCCAAAGCGTGGTCAAGCTTGCAAACTAATCGTACCCATTGTATCCTCCCAAGATCTCGTTAAGGTTATTATGCATTAGAGGTTGATCAGCCAACTACATTGATTTATAGGGTCTAGTCTTGATATCAAAATATCATAAACATTCATTTTGGGACATTTCTAGAACCACGTCATATCATATCATAACATATCATCATACCATCATAGCATAATTCCACATATCTCCAAATCCTTTTCTTATTCTTCTTTCACTCTATTCTTCATTTATATATATATCACTCTATTCGGCATTTATAGATTACTGTACTTTTAAATATTCCTTATCGCATTCATTTCTCCTCTTTCTCTGTACCTATTATATTAGTATGTTGTTTAGCCTTATTGGGCATTAGAGAGCCGTGGTTTTGTACACTCTCGCTTTGATCCCCACTCTCAGAGGCTAAGTAGTGCAACCTTTGCTGACGCTCCAGCGGTTGGCACCAGGTGTTTGCAGTTGTTGTTTCGGTACTGGTTTAGTATTTTCCTTGTATGATCTCAGCCCTTGAAGCTGTTTTGAATTCGTGATACTATATTTACGTTTTCAGTTGATATGTATAAATATCTTTTGCTTCCGCTTTATTTCCATTTACTCTGATGATAATGCAATAGTCAATGACTGAGCCAGAACTTGTCTATGGCTCAATTGTTTGTGGGGGTAAATCTGTTGGATTCCCTGACCTGTACATCCCAAATGATAGTAATTGGTCTAGCTACCGATTATTGGATTTTGGGGCATGACAAAATACATTACTATAGAAAATGAAAAAAGAATCTTCATGTATAAAATCTCTACATTACTCTGCCCCTTTTTTATTCCACAAATGTGCGACAAGTTCATTTCGTAATTAGAAATTAGCACCTTCATTTCTAATTTCATGAATCTTCTCGATCTACTGTATCATAGTATTGAGTGAGTGTGTTAGATGTAATGTCTCATTCCAAGTATCCATGGATTTTCTAAACTTGGGATCAATATCAACTTGCCGGATGTAAGTAGGACATTCATCTTCAACAATCATGTTGTGCATGATTAATCATGCGTTCATAACATTTCATAGATCACTAGGCTTCCAAAATTGCATACCCTGTGCAAATATTTTAAACCTAGCTTTTAATACCCCCAAAACACGTTCTACATCTTTTTGGCATGCTTCTTACATCTTTAAAAAATGTCTTTCAGCATCGTTCGATGGATTTTTTATGGTTTGAACAAATATTTTCCATTTTAGATAGACTCCATCTACTAAATAATACCCCATGGTGTACGGGACCGTGCCTATATTATAATTGCATAATGACGCAACTTCATTTGACAAGTTATTGAAAAGAAACCCTTGATGCAAGGCATTCACGTCGTTGTTAGAACCGAACACCCGAAAGAATTCATGGCATATCCAAATATCATACCATGCAACTGCTTCTAAAATCACCGTTGGATGCTTCCTACACCCAGTATATTTTTTTGCCCACCCAGTAGGACAATTCTTCAATTTCCAATACATACAATCTAAACTACCTAACATCCCCTGGAAGCCTCGCGATCCATTCACTTCTAGCAACAATAATGTGTCATTTTCATCTTGAGATCTAAGGTATTAAGCTTTGAATTGTATAATAATTGTTTTGCAAAATTCTTTCAAACTTAAATTACCCGTAGACTCCCCAATCAGAATGTATTCGTCTTGGGTGTATGCGCTCGTACTGTAACATAATATGATAAGTGCGCACGTTATCTTTTGGTACGATGATAAGCCCATTGTTTTAGCAGTATTTTTATTATGAACAAAATAGGCGTTTAAAGAAATAACTTGATCATGAATACGTTGATACACACCTTTGCTTATACGAAATTGACGGTGAAATAGGATGCCTTTGAAGACTGCGTTGGAATCGAAATAATCCCGATTAAGGCTAAACTCGCCCAATTTATGATCACGCTATTTCTGCTTGTCAATCCTTCCCATTTTACTACCCCCCGGCCTCCGTGATAATATCGCATATTTCTTTATTTCTTCTACTTTTCCCATCTCAATGAGAACTTTGCTATACTCATGCATCATCATAATTTCACATCAGAAGAGCTCTTCGGTTTCGGATGAGGATAAAGACGACGATAAAAAGGATGAGAGTGATATGTTAGACATGATTAGGCTAAATTGATAACTAGAGAATATAGTAAAGAATAGAAGAGTAAGATAATAGAGTATAGTTGATAAATGGATTTTATAGATAAAAAAAACTAACCGTTAAGCTTCTTGTTGAAGAAGTCTATGAAATAAGCTAGCCGTTGAGCTACTTGTCAAGGAAATTTACCCAAAAATAGAGTCGTTGAGCTTCTTGTCTAACAAGATTGCCCAAAAAACTATATGTTGAGTTTCTTGTCAAACAAGTTTCTTCATAGATATAACCATTTTAATCACCAAAAAAACCAAGTATGGAAAGAAAAACAAAAAAGATTTCATGCAGGACTTAGCCGCGCAGTTCTGAACTGCGCGGCATGAACTAGCCGTTGCAAACTACATTTAAACCATATTCATCCATATGTCTCCAACATAAGCGTATGAACTGCAGGGAAAGAGAGCCACTTCAATCTTGACAAGTCATCCTTCACCTTGCCATATCATCCTTCACCGAGCTGTTTGCCATGCTATAAAAGTAATGCTACTGCACTATAAAAATTAAGTATGCATGCATATTGATTGTAATTCACAAGAAGGGTGCAATCCATGCCTCCTACTGTGCATGCATATTCCATCCCACAATGAGTGAGTATTTACTATGGGTGAAGAGGACCCCAGACAAAAACTGAAGAGTCTCGTACTAATCTTGGAACCTCCTAATATTGCTCTATTAATAAGTAACCAGTGAGAGAACTTGAATTAAGATCTAAAGGTAAATGAAATTAAAAGAGGTGAAGAGTATGAGGTTATTAGTGTTACTGTGTCAAGAAAGGGCCACCAGTTTGATCCCTTCTGGTGGTGAATATGGAGCCTAGCTTAAATAATGGACAGTCTTCCTCCAGTAATCCAAGCTAATATTCTCTTGCACCTTTCCTTTAGCTATCTATCTCAATACAGGTATGTCAGTAAAACTTGGTATTGTTTAATTGAAGACCAACATTTTTCCAACTTGCACCTTACTAGAACAACGTAAGAAATCCCTGGATTTCTTCTTAGATCGAGGAATTTCATGGATCCTCAACATGGAGCTCGCATTCCAAAAGATGAGTATTTTGTTAAGGATGACGATGGTACTTGCAGGGTCAATGGTTCCAAGTGTCAAGTTTGGGAGAGTTCAGGTCATCGGATCATTTAACGGTTTATTATGTTTTGCTAAGTTGGAGGATTCCTCCATTCACATTTGTAATCCTACAACATGAGAGTCTATTAAAGTCCCATACTTGATCTTTAGCATGTTATTCGATGGTAATGTAATGTATATAGAGTCCATTAAAGTCCCATACTTGATCTTTAGCATGCTATTCAGCGGTCATGTGATGTATATAGGTAGTTTGTGTCTCGACCAATGAATGTAAGCTTATACAAGTGCTTCTTATTCAAGGTCATAAACTAACCGGAAGGATATGCACGTTAGGCTCTGATTCATGGACCAAAGCAGTGGAATTCCCACCCATCCAATTATTCAACTTAGCGACCCCAAAAAGATTATATGAGTCATTTCATTGGATGGCCGCAAACTTGGGGATGAAAATTCTTTCATTTGATTTGAAAACTGGAGATTTAGTAATTGTCCCAATTCCTGAAAGTGTGATGTCGACCTTTGCTACTCAATTATGGCTTTTTGAAGGATGTCTCTGCTTGGTAGACTTTCCATCAACTCATAGTGGTGATATATAGCTCAAGGAAAAAAATGTTGATATATTGGTCATGAAAGAATACACTATGAAGGATTTATGGACTAAATAATTTACTATATTAATGTCGGCCCTTGCGGATCAATATATGCTCATTCAACCTATTATTTTTTGAAAGAATGGGAAACATATACTGCTGGGTGGTTACAAAGACCTTATATCATGTAACTCTGGAAATGAAGAATGTTTGCGTCTCCAAATTGATGGACTTCCAACGACGTGTTTGTGGCATCATGTTGTATGTCCTTTTGTTGGCAGCTTCATCTCACCCAAAGCACTAGGATTTACTGTTAGAATAATAGACGAATATGGAACACGAATACAACGGAATGCTTGAAGCACGTATGCACACTTTCTTTAAAGCATTATTCGCCGCCTACTCGAGAGTCAAGTTTGTTGAAAGGCCGCCGAAAAATTATTTCTGAGATATAACAAGCCTTGTATGATCTGCGAGCTACAACCTCGAAGAATCACTGAAACTTCTTCTTGATATTAATCACTATCTTGGCCAAGAATATTGAAGAGAAAGACATAGAGTTTTCACAGGGAGTTTAGAACATCTATATTTCATTCTACAGTACATGTATCAAGACAAACTCAACTTGCTGCGTCTCTCAAGGCGGTGAAAAACAAATCAAGGATGTACAATTGTTTTCAGTTTACTAGGGGCAGTATTGTCCAATGTATCGGTAGAGTAGGTTACAACCGTAGGTGATGGTTACTTTTAGTGGTGGGCCAAGTGTCCATTTAAAAAATTACTTCCCACCAAAACAACTGCTTCTCTTCAAAGTTACAAAATTTCTCTTCCTTCTATCACCCTCATCGAATCTCCCATTAACCACACCTGCAACCACTCTGCATAAAACAAACACAGGTATAAATCTTTCTTCCACAATAAGATCTCCCTTAATCTCTCTTAACTTTACTGAAGAAGCTGGAACCTTTATCATCATTCTTTTTACTTTCGTTCATTATCTAGGTTTTGATTGCTTATTTTTGGGTGCTAAATCAACTCCTCATGTGCCAAGGTACTCATTCAAGTAGATGTATGGCTATGTATGGAAGTATTTCTTAACAGCGGTATATGGGCATTATATATTATCACAATAGATGTGAAATTCATCTGGAAGTCCTTCTATAAATAACAACACAGAGTACAAGATAAAGAATGAAAGAGAGCTATGGAGGGAAAACTACTTTATGAACCATCTCTGAGTGCAATTCATCTGGGTCATAGAGTATAGGCTATATTGTCCAGACAACCCTCTTGAAAAGCAAACAAAGAAAAAGGAAAATGAGAAAAGGTGGATGATCAGACCAGGTTGTAAATAACTCTGATTTACAAAATAGAATACTACCAGGCCATGTTGAACAATTTGATATCTCTTGGTAGATGATCGAGCAGTTTTGGGTCGTTACCACATCGTAGCTTTCAAAAACTAATGATTTAAACAAAATTACGTCTTGTGCGCAATCAACATTCTTCCATTTTTGCGCCTATATTGTAACTCCCTCTTTCAGTATATCTGTATAGAAAACAAAATTATTTGCCCTGTTAGCCTGTTTGCCCTATTTTCTCAAAATACTAATTCCTTTGGCATTCAACTAACTTGCTTTATTGATAAGAAAACAGTAATAACCAATTAAGCATGAGAAGGTGTTGTCAGCGGTGCAGTTCCTCCTCCACCAATCCAATGTTGTTTAATCAAAGGAGGATAGAATCGGTCGTTGAGAAACCCTAACATTTGCGAGAAACAATCACTGTCCATGTTGTTGAGAGCAGCACAACACGAAGTGCTAATATCAACATGACCCTTCATAAATGACCCGATGATCTGGGGAACGCATGATTAAACTCTTTGAAGAGACGACCAGCAATGTTGAATCTGCAAGGGTATAAATGGAGGTACACCCAACCCTAGAGGGGACCTTCCAGATTGAGGGGGTGATGGGGTTATTGGAGTAGAAGAAGGGGATGATAGGGTGGCTGGAGTAGAAGAAGAATGGGGCTATTGGGTAGCCGAAGTTGAAGAAGAAGGGGGCGATGGTCTTCTTAACCAAGGTGGAAGACTTGGAAATGGCCACAAAGGAGGAAATTATTGAAATGGGGACAAAGGAGGTAGCGTTGGAAATTGAGGTAGAGGAGGTAGTGTTAGAAATAGTGGTAGAGGGGGTAAAGGAAATGTTGGACGTGGAGGCAAAGGTGGAAACGGAACCATCAGAAATGAAAATGTAGGAAACCCAAAATGAGAGATCCAAAGAAAGCTTACTTGGGGATTTATCTCCGTCTCAGACTCTGGTGTTGGACGAGCTCCAAACCCTATTGAAGCGAATGAGACAAGCAACACTATCACCAACATATCTCTATTAAGTACCATTGTCGAAACTCAAAACCTAAAACTTAAGTATAGGCTTATGTTGTTAACACTTCAGAAATGTTTGGGATTAAAAAGAGCTTAGTAGGGGATGTAGGGGATGTATTTATGATTGAGTAGAAGTTCCTCTTTCTGTATATCTATATATACACTTTCCATGATGCTTAAGAGCCATTAAATGGAGCATTTTTATTTATTCGTTCGATACCGATGTTAGCAATATTACTCTACTACAGAGTTTCATCTCTCTACATTTTTGTTGTTCTTTCTTAAATTTTATCTCTCTACAAAGTGGTTGATATATGCTAATAAACAACATGTGGCGATATCAAAGTTAACTACCCTTTCAGTATTGAAGATGGTTGTGGTAGCCCGTCTTACCGTCACGTTCTCATATGTTCTAACTTCGGTGAACTTCAACTCCGTAGGCCTTATGGGAGATACCTTATACTAAATATAACCTACTCTGGTCTCATATGTTATCATATGTCTCAGATTTTTACTTTTATTTTTTTATTTTTTTATTTTTTTATTTTCATTTATTTCATTTTATTTGGTTATTTAATATTATTATCATTCATACATCATACCACACGCAGCCATATTCATATCTTGAATCTTGCTATTTCATCCCTTTTCCCTTATCAGGATTTTGGAGTTAGATTCGCTTTTTGTGCTTTCGATGGTTTTGGTGGTTTGGCGGAGGAGTTTGTTGTTGTTGTTGTTTCCTTGGGAGACTCGTAGTGGCTTGGTGGTGTGGTTACTCTTGTTGTTGTGGCTGTTGTTGTTGTTGCTGTGTTTTTGTCCTTGGTGGTGTGATCCCAGGGGATCTCGGGTTACAGGGGGAGCCTAGTGTTTTCCTTTTCCAGTTTTCTCAAAGTCGTTCAAACGACATTTGTTTTCGTTCGAATGAGTTGACATGTCCCCTAGAATTTTTGTCTTTGAGGGTGGTTTGTTTGAACGACTTCCTGTCCCCGTTCGAACGAGTCGACCAATCTCCAGTAATTTGGCCCATGATCTCCTAGTCGTTCAAACGACTTTTGTGTCCTTTTGGTAACTTCCTTGTCCATTCGAACGACCTCCTTGTCGTTCGAATGACTTTGGCGGCTGTTTTCTCCCTTTTAGTTTTTCATTTCATTTCTCGTCGTCTTTCTCTCATTTCTCTCTCTCACTCTCCACTTACCCTCTTCATTACTTTATCCCTATCTTCCTTGGTGTTTGGTGATTGTTGTTGGGTGGATTTCCTCGCCTTTTCCTTTGGTGAGTAATTCCTCTCTCCTCTCTGATTTGTGATTCATAATTCTAGGGTTTTGTTTATGGTTTAATTTTAGGGTTTATGTTTAGGTTTTTGGTTGAGGTTGCGGAGTTGTGTTGTCGTATGTTTTGGGTTGTGGTGTTGGCTTGATTGTTGCCTCAAGTTGTCCAGTCGTTGGTTGGGTTGCGGTTTGTTGGAGTTTTGAGTTAATCCTGCGGAATTCGAGCCGCTTATCAGGCGAGGGTCCCTTACCTGCTAAATTACTATACTAGTTAACCTGTGTTAGTTAGAGTTGTACATACTGGCATTAAAATGTTTGTGATTGGCATTAAACTATATTGTTCCATCTGTTGAAATTGACGATTTCAGTATTAATGTTTCCTATTGATAGCCATATAGGATGTGTTTCTTCTAGTCTTTTAGGAGGGTTTGCATTAGTGTGGTATTATCAGGGTTGCCTTTTAATATTGCGTTCAGTCTGTAAAGATTGATGTTGTTTGGATGTTGTGTCAGGCTAGTAACCGTTTGCATCTGTGGCAGGGTTGCTTGCTATCCTCTGAAGAAGGTGGTTATCCTACGTGTGTGCCGGCCAGGTTGTGGTTGTTGGGTCAGGATTGTGTACCCTCCTTCCAATAGGGGTAATCCTAAGTGGCTTGGCCGGGTTTGGCTGCCATTGTGCCTTGATCCTTGGGATCCATTTTCCTTAGTGAGTCTTGTATTCTTTAAGCTTAACTTGGTCGGATACATAACAAAGCTCTACATCGGCTGACCCCCGATAGGACCTAGGATTCCTACATCGGGTTAAAATAGTAGGTGAAGTTCTGGCTGGACACAATCATATATATTACCCTTCGGGAGTGTGGGATGGTATGAGACAGTTTCCTTAGGTACCAGTGTTATCCTTAAGGTTGAAATTGCTTGGAATAAGTAAAATAAAGTTTGGACGTTGGCTCTGAAGGTTGCAAAGCCTGGAACACTCTGATCAAGTGAAAAATCCATTAGTGTGGTCGAGCTGGTAACCCAATCATGCCCATTATATCCAACTGAGATCTCGTTAAGGTTATTGTGCATTAGTGGCTAATCAGTCCAATATATATTGATTTCTAGGGTTTAGTTCTTGGTTTCATAACTTTATTAAATATTCACATTAAGGCTTTAGTTTATCATATCATTTCATCCATTATTTGGGATAATTATGGGATTATCCTTGATCATCATGTCGCATCACATTAATAGCATATCATCATCATCACAGCATATTTTTCATATCTCTATTCCTCATATCTCCTATTCCTATCCCTATTCCTTTTCCTATTCCATTTCCTATTCCTAATGTTCTTTAATCCTGCACTTATATATTAACTATCCTTTTAATATCTTATATCTCACTCACCTCTCCCCTTTTTATGCACCTGTTATATTAGTATGTTGTTTAGCCTGGTTGGGCATTAGTGGGTTGTGGTTTTGCTCACTCTCGCTTTGTTCCCCACTTTTAGAGGTGGAGTAGTTGCAGGGTTTTACTGAGACTTCAGCAGTTGGTAACAGGTGTTTGCATATGTTTTTTTTGTGTCAGTTTTAGTATTCTCTTGTATGTTCTCAGCTTTAGACGTGGTGTAGTATTTTAGACATTATATTTACGCTTTCAGTATGTTTATATATATCTTTTGCTTCCGCTTTATTTTCCTTTTACTCTGATGATATTGCTATAGTCAATGACTGAGCCTAAACTTGTCTGCAGGTTGGTTGTTTGTGGGGACGAATCGGTTAGATTCCCTGACCTGCACAGCCCGAATTATAGTAATTGGTCTAGCTACCGATTATTGGATTTTGGGGTATGACAGACTTGCTATCAGAGCCGTAGGTTAATCCCTATCTCTGGTCTATAAATTATATGATGAGTAATTCTTCCTAGATGGAGTTAGGATCTAATCCTTTCGGTTTTACATATTTCATCACATTTTTCTCTTTTCCTGAGGTGTACTTCTGTCGTGTAGATGGCTAGAGGTGGCAGAGGCAGAGGCCATGCAGTTGGTCATGGTCGTAAGGGTTTGTGCAGTGGTGCGCTTGCTAACGAGCATGCACTCAGCCAGGAGAGTTTGGGGTCCATCTTGAACAAGTAGGGTGTTCCTCCAGCTCTAGTAGTTCCAGAATAGCCTATCATTTTACCTACCCCAGATGTTCCCAGTATCTCAACGGAGATGAGGCAGTTCATAGAGAGTTTTTCAGCTCATTTTTAGCAGGCTAGGAGCACAGCAGTTAGAGAGTACAATTACCTCGAGCAGCTTCAGAAATATAAACATCCGACATTTTTGGGCACTACGGTACCATCTGAGGCTGAGAGGTGATTCAAGTCTATAGAGAAGACCATGAACGCTATGAAGTATCCTGAGGAGTAGCGAGTGACATTGGAAACATATCTTTTACAGAGTGAGATAGATCACTGGTGGGATACTGCCAAGAGAACGACAGCAGAGACTCCAGTACTTTGGGCGTCCTTTCAGGAATGCTTCTTTGAGCAGTATTTCCAGCAGAGTTATAGGAATGCTTGTATCTCAGAGTTCTATATGCTTGAGCAAGGCGATATGAGTATTCTGGGATACAATGAACGATTTAATGAGCTTTCTCGATATGTTCTATTTATCATTCAGGATGAGGAGCAGCGTAAGATGAAATTTCTAAAGGGTCTTCGTTCGTATTATTAGAAGTTTTTGATCGCTTCGGGGGGCCAGTTCGTACAGAGAGGTTTTGTCGAAAGCGTTGGCTATAGAACAATACGATGTAGAGGATTGCAAGTCCAAGAACTTGAGGAGCCAAATGAGTCAGGAACAGAGATTTGATAAGGGCAAGGAAATTCAGGGTCAATATGAAAGCTCGGGTCCGAAGAGGTAGAAATTGAGCGTTACTGATGGTATTCCAGCTAAGGTTATGGGAGGATAGCTTACCTTTTGTACGTATTGGAACTGCGAGGGAGAGGGACACACTAAGAGGTTTTTTTCTAGGCCAGTCAGAGGCCCACAGCCGTTATGATAGTTTCAGGGTCCTATTGGTCACCAGCCGAGACCACAACAGACTCAGCAGTTTCAGCAGATTCAACAGGGACAGTTTAAGGGTTCATAAAGTAGACAGAGGGTTCCAGGCCCTTAGGGTGGACAGAGACCGCAGCAGCCGAGTCAGCAGCAGTGCCAGGGTCAGGGCCAAGGGCAGAGCAGGATGTACGCAGTAGGGAGGCGAGGTTATCACGCCGCTCGACCTGTAGTGAAAGGTATGCTTCTTATTTCTTATTCGCCCGCTCGTGTTCTTTTCGATTCTGGTGCATCGCATTCATTCATATCATATGCATTCCTCTGCACTATTGGTTTTGAGTCTTCCTTATTACATGATGAGACTTTCATGGGTACTCCTCTCGATTCTTTGGTTTCTATCTCCCGTATTTGTAGGGATTGCCCGATAGTTGCGTGTGGTCGTATTCTTTCTGCAGACTTGTTAGTGCTACCGATGCATGAGTTTGATATTATCCTGGGTATGGATTGGTTGTCTATGCATCAAGTTACTTTGGACTGTTTTGAGAAGATAACTACTTTTAGTATTCCAGGTGAGAAGCGGTTTTTGTTTGTTAGTTCAGAACCAGCACGGTCAGGAGATGGTTTGTTAGCATTCTTAGAGTAAGAATCCTCGGGTGTTGATGTTAGTGCTATCTTGGTAATGTGTGACTTTTCTGATATTTTCCAGAAGATTCCCGGTTTGCCGCTGATGAGAGATATTGATTTTAGTATAGATCATTTACCCGGTACAGCTCCGAATTTTAAGGCTCCATTCCGTATGGCACCTGTCGAACTGAAAGATTTATATGACTAGATTTCTGAGTTGATGGATCAGAAACTCAACCGACCGAGCACTTCACCGTGGGGAACTCCGGTATTATTTGCGAAGAAGAAAGATGGGTCCATGCGCCTGTATATTGATTACCGCGAGTTGAACAAAGTCACGATCAAGAATAAGTATCTTTTACCTAGGATCGTGGACTTGTTTAACCAGCTTCGAGGAGTGCAATTCTTTTTGAAGATTGATCTCAGATTAGGTTACCATCAGCTGAGAATCACGAAGGAGGTTATTTCTAAGACAGTATTCAGGTTGCGTTATGGACATTACGAGTTTCAGGTTATGCCATTTGGTTTGACAAACGCGCCCGCAGATTTTATGGATTTGATGAACCAAATTTTCCAACCTTATCTCGATCAATTCGTTATTGTATTCGTGGATGACATTTTGATTTATTCGAAGACCGAGGCCGAACACGAGGAACACTTGAAGATTGCATTGCAGACTTTAAGGGTAAACACGTTTTATGCAAAATTCGAGAAGTGTGAGTTTTGCAAAAAGGAGGTGAAATTCCTAGGGCACGTGGTATCGAAGGATGGAATTGCAGTAGGTCCTTCTAAGGTTGAGGCCGTTGCTGATTGGGTTTAGCCGACGAACGTTACAGAGATTCACAATTTTTTGGGATTGGCCGGTTATTATCACAGATTCATCGAGGGTTTTTCACGGATTGCAACTCCTTTGACTCGCTTGACGCAAAAGGATGTTAGATTCGTTTGGGATGACAGATGTAATTTAGCTTTCGCAGAGTTAAAGAAGAGATTGACTACAGTACCTGTTCTTATTGTTCCATCCAGCGGACATAAGTATATGGTTTACAGCAACGTATCGCTCAATGGGCTTGGTTGTGTGTTGATGCAAGAGGGAAAGGTAGTGGCTTATGCTTCGAGACAACTTAAGGTCTACGAGAGGAACTATCCTACTCAGGACCTCGAGTTGGCAACTGTGGTATTTGAGTTGAAGATTTGGCGTCATTACCTTTACGGGGAAAGGTTCGAGTTCTTTTCCAATCATAAGAGTTTGAGGTACCTTTTCTCTCAGAAAGAGCTGAATATGAGGCAGCGCCGGTAGATGAAATTCTTGAAGGAGTATGATGTTGACTTGCAGTATCACCCAGGGAAGGCGAATGTGGTGGCTGACGCTTTGAGCCGTTTGCCTAAGAGATTTCTTGTACGTCTGATGATTTGTGAGTGGTTGATGCTCTACGATATAGCAGATTTTGGGCTCAGTTTTTTATCACGAGGTACGGGTAGTTTTATTGCAAATTTGAGAGTTCAGCCTTCATTGATTTCATGGATTGTAGTAGCTCAGCAGCAGGATGCAAAGTTACAGTCTTGGGCTTCAGATATTAACATACCAGATTGGACAATGAGTTCAGATGGTAGTAACAGGTACAGGGGCAGGTTCTGCATGCCAGATTCAGAGACATTGAAGTGTGAGGTTTTGAGCGAGGCACACGGTTCAAGGTGTACTATTCATCTACGCAGTACAAAGATTTATCAGGACTTGAAGAGGCATTACAGTGGGACAGCATGAAAGGAGACCTAGCCGAGTTTGTTTCTAGGTGTCTTACATGTCAACAGGTGGAAAGCCAAGTATCAAAAACCTATGGGGCAGCTCAAACCTTTACAAATTCTAGAGTAGAAGTGGGAACATGTGATGATGGATTTCATTTCGGGTTTACTGGGTACTAAAAAGAACCACGATTTTATTTGGGTGATTGTAGACCGAATGACTAAATGAGCACATTTCATTTTGGTTTGCAAGACTTTGATGGTTGATGAGCTGAGCAAATTATATGTGAGAGAGATAGTTCGTTTACACGGGGTTCCTGTGTCCATAGTGTCAGATCGAGATGTAAGATTTATTAGTAACTTTTGGAAGAGTTTCCAGCGAGCTATGAATACCAGAATAGATTTCAGCACAGCATTTTACCCACAGACCGATGGTCAGACGGGGAGAGTTAACCAGATCCTTAAGGATATGCTTTGGGCTTGTATTTTGGACTTCAAGGGTAGCTGGGATGAGCACCTACCTTGGGTTGAGTTCGCATATATCATCAGTTTCCAGTCGAGCATTGGGAAGGCACCTTATGAGGCTTTGTATGGTAAACCTTGCAGATCACCGCTAAGTTAGGCAGAGGTTGGTGAGCAGAGTTTACTGGGGCCAGAATTGGTTCGTGAGGCTACTGATGCAGTTACTATTATCAGAGATCAGTTACGTACAGTACAGAGCCAACAGATGAGTTATGCTGACATCTGCAAGAGACCTCTAGAGTTTGAGATTGGTGATCACATTTTGCTGATGGTTTCTCCGATAAAGGGCGTGATGCATTTCAGCAAGAAAGTGAAGTTAGCACCGAGATTTATTGATCCTTTTGAGATTCTTGCCAGAGTTGGAGAGTTAGCTTATAGTTTGGCATTGCCATCGCAGCTGAGTTGAGTTCACAATGTTTTTCATGTTTCGATGCTGAGGAAGTATGAGCGGGATCCTACTCACAGGATTGATTGGGAACACCTAGAGGTTCAGGAAAATGCCTCGTATATAGAGCATCCGATGTGTATTTTAGACCGTGAGGAGAAGATTCTTCGTAGCAAGGTTATTTCTTTTGTGAAGGTGCAGTGGACTCACCATGATCCTAGTGAGGCTTCTTGGGAGTTTGAGGCAGATGTGAGAGGCTGTTATTCGCATTTGTTCTCGGATTGAGGTATGTGTGGAATTTCAGAGCGAAATTCACTTTTAGGAGGGTAGAATGTAGTGTCTCAGATTTTTATTTTTATTTTTTAATTTATTTATTTTCTATTATTTAATATTATTATCATTCATACATCATAGCACACGCATCCATATTCATATTTTGCATCTTGCTATTTCATCAATTTTCTCTTATCAGGGTTTTAGAGTTAGATTCCCTTTTTGTGCTTTCGGTGGTTTAGGTGGTTGGGCGAAGGAGTTTGTTGTTGTTGTTGTTTCCTCAGGGGGGGCCATAGTGGCATGGTGGTGTGGTTGTTCTTGTTATTGTGGTTGTTGTTGTTGTTGTTATTGTGATTTTGTCCTTGGTGGCGTGACCCCAGAGGATCTCGTGATCCAGGGGCAGCCTAGTATTTTCCTTTTCCAGTTTTGTCAAAGTCGCTCGAACGACATTTGTATTCGTTCGAATGAATTGACATGTCCCCTGGAATATTTGTCTTTGAAGGTGGTTCGTTCGAACGACTTCCTGTCCCGTTCGAACGAGTCGACCTATCTCCTAGAATTTAGCCCATAATCACCTAGTCGTTCGAACGACTTTTGTGACCATTCGAATGACTTCTGTGCCATTTTGGTGACTTCCTTGTCCATTCAAATAACCTTCTTGTCGTTCGAACGACTCTGGCGGTTGTTTTCTCCCTTTTAGTTTTTCATTTCATTTTTCTATCTCTTTCTCTCATTTCACTTTCTCACTCTCCACTTACCCTCTCCCTCACTTTATCCCCTCCTTCCTTGGTGTTTGGTAGATGTTGTTGGGCAGATTTCCCCGCCTTTTCCTTTGGTGAGTAATTCCCCTCTCCTCTCTGATTTGTGATTCATAATTCTAGGGCTTTGTTTATGATTCGATTTTAGGGCTTGTGATTGGGTTGTTGGTTGAGCTTGCGGAGTTGCTTTATTGCAGGTGTTGGGTTGCAGTGCTGGCTTGATTGTTACCTCGGGTTGTCCAGTCGTTGGTTGGGTTGCAGTTTGTTAAAGTTTCGAGTTTATCTTGCGAAATTCGAGCCGTTTATCAGGCGAGTGTCCCTTTGCTGCTTAATTACTATACTAGTTAAACTTTTTTAGTTAGAGTTGTGCATACTGGCATTGAGGTGTTTGTAATTGGTTTTAAACTATATTGTTCTGTCTGTTGTAATTGTCGATTTCAGCATTACTGTTTCTTATTGTTAGGAATATAGGATATGTTACTCCAAGTCTTTTAGGAGGGTTTTCATTAGTGTGGTATTATCGGGGTTGCCTTTGAATATTGTGTTCAGTCTGTAGAGACTGATATTGTTTGGATATTGTGATGGGTTAGTCACCATTTGCATCTGTGGTAGGGTTGTTTGTTATCCTCTGAGGCAGGTGGTTATCCTACGTGTGTGCTGGCCAGGTTGTGGCTGTTAGGTTGGGATTGTGTGCCCTCCCTCTGACAGGGGTTATCCTATGTTGGTAGGCCGGGTTTGGCAGCCATTGTGCTTTGATCCTTGGGATTTGTTTTCTTCAATGAGTCTTGTATTCTTTTAATATAACGGGGTCGGATACATAACAATGTTCTACATCGGCTGACCCTCGATAGGACCTAGGATTTCTACATAGGGTGAAAATACTAGGTAAAGTTCTGGCTGGACACAATCATATCTATTACCCTTCAGGAGTGTGGGATGATATGAGACAGTTTCCTTAGGTACCAGTCTTATCCTTGAGGTTGAAAAACCTTAGAATAAGTGAAATAAAGCTTGGACGTTGGCTCCGTGGGATGCAAAGCCCGGAACACTCTGATCAAGTGATAAATCCTTCAGCATGGTCGAGCTGGTAACCCAATCGTACCCATTGTATCCAACTGAGATCTCGTTAAGGTTATTATGCATTAGCGACTGATTAGTCCAATATATGTTGATTTCTAGGGTTTAGTTCTTGGTTTCATAACTTTATTAAACATTCACATTAGGGCCTTAGTTTATCAAATCATATCATCCATCATTTGGGATAATTATGGGATTATCCTAGATCATCATTTTTTTGCTAAGTAAGAATAATTTATTGCAAGAAAACCCAGAATCTTACAAGAGGTTAACAGCCTAAAGAAGAAAAAAATGCAAGAGTACAATCAACAAAATTGAAAATATTCTTGCATTGGTATTTCAATTTTTTTTAGAAACTCGGGTCTACTCAAACTAAACTCGCACAAGCCATCAAGAAGATAGGCTCCTCGCTTTAATAGGGCATCGGCACTAAAATTAGCTTCTCTCCATGTGGCAGAGATTCTAATTTGTTGCATAGATCGTTTAGTATTAGCCCATTCAGCTTCCTAGACCCAAGGAATGTTATCCGAGTGAAAAGCTTCCACTGCAACCTTAGAATCAGATTCCACCCATGCTATAAGCCAACCATTTGAAGCCGCCAAATCCACCCCCTTTATAATCGCCTTACATTCAGCCGTGTAATTTGAAACCAAGCCCAAGCCTTGAGAAAAAGAGCCGAGAATCTCACCTTCGCTGTCTCTGAAAATGCAGCCAATACTGCCCTTTCCAGGATTACCTCTGGCAGCTCCATCAGTGTTAATCTTGATCTCACCGTGGTTAGGCAGCTTCCAAAAACAGGAGGCAACCTTTAGCTATTTTCTAGGATGAAGAGGGACACCTATCTTGTGGAGAATACTCAAGTCGGCAAGACTGTTATTCATGCAACCCCGAGTAAGCATAGCAGTTTCATAAATCTGTTTATACCACTTCCTCTTTTCTTGATCCAAAGAGAAGCTTTGCTCTTCAAAGATGCTATTATTTCTAGCAAGCCAAATCAGATTGGTTCCTCCTCAAACAGCCCCAAACCACAGATCTTTAAGGTAAGGACTCATTGAGTCTCCAATCTCGAGAAAACTTTTCATATTTTTATCCAGAATCTAAACTTGAAAGAGGTCTTCAAGCCAAGTCCACAAGCAATTGCTAAAGGAACAATCCCAAAACAGATGATGAATGGATTCAGAATTGTTAGCGCAGAGACAACAACGAGAAGCTAGAGTAATGCCTTTCTTTTGCACATTATCATCCGTAGGAAGTTTTCTGTGACACAACCTCCATCCCCACATCGATATCCTAGGGTGTATAGCACTTTGAAAGAGGAACTTGAACCACCAGTTTTGCTGGCCTTTATTGCAGATAGTTTCGAAGGCACCTTTGGTAGAGAACTTTCCAATAAGATCTGGTTTCCACACTCTCCTATCTGACTTATGATGGTTAATCTTGATTGAATGAATATCAACTCCAAATTTGTCAAAAATCAACTAAAGATTGTAAGGAATAGACCATCTGCCCTCGGAAATAATATAACTAACCTTAGCATTCAGATCAGTCCAGGGAATAACATCGTCATTTATCATGTCTTTTAGGGAGAGAGGAGAGCACCAATTGTCACGCCCAAGGTTAATACATTTCCCATCTCCAATGACCCAACCCAAATGAGCAGAAACATCCTCAAGAGCTCCTCGAACACCCGCCCAAATCGAAGATCCTTTAGTGATAGCTGAGAAATTTCTAGATTTTGTAATAAACTTTACTCACATAAATTCGGCCCACTCGTCTTTTGGGTTAAGAAAATTCCAAGCAAGTTTCATCATCAGAGATTGGTTTATCTCCTTTAATCTTCTTAAGTTAATACCACCTTCCTTATAAGGTTTGCACACTTTATCCCAGGCAACCACACAAGCTTTCTTAGATTTATATTCCCCAGACCAAAGAAAATTCTGAAGAATTCGTTCACCCTCTTTAATCACTGAAACAGGCTACTTGTATATACCCATACTGAAAATAGAGATGCTACTCAACACTGATTGAATAAGAACTGCCCTCCCTTGTAAGGAAAGCATATTACCCGCCCAGCCATTAGCTCTTTTTTTTATCTTATCCACCAGAGGTCTCAAAACCTCCTTGGTAACTCTTCCTTGAACCAAAGGAATGCCGAGATAAGTTGTTGGTAGACAGCCTTCGTCAACCCCAAAGATATCTTTAACTTTTTTCTTCTTAACATTGGTCATAGCTCCCATGTATAGCTTACTTTTCTCAGAGCTGAAGACCTGCCCAGAAGTCTCCTGGTACAAAGCAAGCCATTTGTAAAGTAATTTCAGCCCCTTTGTTCTACCATTTGCAAAGATAAAAATATCATTAGCAAAGAGTAGGTGGGAAGGGGACATAGCCCCCTTAGTGGTCACCATAGGAAGCACTTTTTGAGTGAGGCGCAGCTGGGATAAACCTTTACTAAGCACCTCTTCAGATTTAGCAAAGAGAATAGGAGATAAGGGATCACCTTGTCTTAAACCCCGACCGGTTTGAAAGAATCCATAAGGACCACCATTCACAAGAATAGACACAAACCCACTGTGTAGGAGCAATCTAATCCAATTGCAGCATTTATGATGGAATCCCATTTTCCTCAACACCTAAAATATGAAGTCCCAGCTTAGGGTGCCAAAGGCTTGAGCAATGTCAAGTTTGATTCCCACATTCCCACCAAATCTCTTCTTTTGAAGCTCATTGATCATTTCTGAGGCAAGCCCAATATTACTGTGTATATTTCTCCCATGTATAAATCCACATTGCTCATTTGAGATGATACCAGGCAGAGATCCTGGAGGCTAAAATTTTAGATATAACTTTGGTCAGAAAATTACCCATACAAATAGGCCGGAAGTGGCGCAAGGTAAAGGTATTCTTAAATTTGGGAACAAGAATAATGAAGCTAGAGTTGAAGCCTCTAGGAAAAGTGGTATCAATAAAGAAAGATCGGATAGCTTTAATCACATCAAGACCTACAATCCCCCAGCAAACTTGAAAGAATCTCCCAGAAAAACCGTCGGGACCTGGAGAACTATTGGGGTTCAAATCAAAGACAACCTTTCTAATCTCATCACCGTCAGGGATATCAATTAGTCAAGCATTATCCTCAGAAGAGATGACATTGGTAATCTGCCTAAAAAACAGATCTGATTTTAGGTGATCTTTAAAAGCAAATTTCTTCGAGAAGAAGTTGACAATGTGAGCTTTGATCTCGCCTTGATCTTCAAGAAGTCTGCAGTCCTCATTTTGAAGAGCGTGGATAAGGCTTTTGTTCTTTTTGATACGAGCAAGGGCATAAAAATAGGCTGCGTTACGGTCTCCAGATTTCAGCCAGTTAATTCTAGCTTTCTACCGCCAAAGATCTTCCTCATTATGGAGTGCTTGATTAAGTAACTGGTTAGTCATAGCCATTTCCCGAGCAACGGCATCATTTTCCACCTCATTATCAAGTTGTTGATGAAGCCTTTCTACTTTATCTGACAGCTCTTGAATGTGAAGTTTACTGTTTCCAAAAACTAGTTTATTCCATTTCTTAAGCTTGCTTTTCAATCTTCTCAATTTACAAGTGAGTTGATAAAGGGGATCTCCCTCTAAAGCCTAATCCCAATTGTCTTTAACCACCTGAAGAAAAGTGTCGTGTGTAGTCCACATATTACAGAATCTGAAAGGAATATTGGTTGGTTTAGCAATCCCCAAATTCCATCCAACCAACGGAGAATGATTTGAGTTACTTCTAGCCAACACCTCGTATTTCCAGCCCGAGAAGAGATTAGACCAAGCTTGATTGCACAACATTCTATCCAGCTTGCAAAGAAATCTCTTATTCCCCAATTGCCCATTACACCAAGTAAAATCAGATCATCATGTTGTATCTCATTAATAGCATATCGTCATCATCACAGCATATTCTGCATGTCACTATTCCTCATATCTTCTATTCCTATCTCTATTCCATTTCCTATTCCTCTTGATCTTTAATTCTGCACTTATATATTAACTGTCCTTTTAACATCTTATATCCCACTCACCTCTCCTCTTTCTTTGTACCTATTAAATTAGTATGTTGTTTAGCCTGGTTGGGCATTAGTGAGCCATCGTTTTGCTCACTCTCGCTTTGTTCCCCCCTTTCAGAGGTAGAGTAGTTGTAGGGATTTGCTGAGATTTTAGCAGTTGGTACCAGGAGTTTGCAGTTATTTTTTTGGTACCGATTTTAGTATTCTCTTGTATATTCTCAGCTTTGGACGCGATGTAGTATTTGAGACATTGTATTTACGTTTTCAATATGTTTATATATATCTTTTGCTTCCGCTTTATTTTCCTTTTACTCTGAAGATATTGCTATAGTCAATGACTGAGCCTGAACTTGTCTACGGCTTATTTGTTTGTGGGGGCTAATCGGCTGGATTCCCCGACCTGCACAACCCGAATGATTGTAATTGGTCTAGCTACCGATTATTAGATTTTGGGGTATGATACTAATTGACTACATCAACGGTAAATTCCAAGTTGAAATTGTTAGAACCCAAAGAAAAATCAAGACCCAAATCTATTGCTGCCTTCAATAATCAAATTCGAATCAGAGTATTATCTTGAATGTAGAGAGAAATCATACCCAAATCAAAATTATACCAAAATAAAAAAAAACTGATGAATACTTTGATTTCAAGGATTGGTTTCAAACATATAAGCCATGTAGGTGCATATGAGTATATAGAGAGAAAATTGACCTAGCTTTGGTACCATAATAGATCTTAGAAGATAAAGATAAATGAGAGAAAACTTAAAGAACACAAAATACTACATTGGATTGAATTGGGTAGGTTACAATCTAAGCAACTTGACTACTTATGGGCTCCAATAAAAAAGGAAAATATTATACTAGTCTTTGCATTATACTAATACTAAATAGAAATTTTGCCATCTTTACAAAATCAGACCCAGGGAAACATAAATTCCAAAATCGATAATGGATAGAGGAAAAACCATATTTGCCCCTACTAAAGTTACAATATTACAGCAGACAGCCACCTGCTTTTGGGCTCCACAAGTACAAATGTCACATCCAGCGTAATAAAAAATTGTAAAAAATTCTTTAGGTCATTTAAAACTATTATATCAAGCCAGGTGTACGAGGAAGGCTGGCATTGTCACCATCTCATGAACTACTTGACATTTGTTTTAGTACATTTTTTCCTACCTTTGACCAAAAATTTTTTTTATAAGAAGGCAGACTCTTTCACCAATTCTATTACTATTTCTCATCGTTTAAGGTTATGTATCACCTGCGGTTCACAGGAGTACATCTAGTTTTTGGAGCCAAAAGTGATCCCGATTCATCGAACAGTTTTTTCTTCTTACTCAACCGCAAAAATCGTCCTGATTATTTGTCACAAATCATCTGTGTGACTGCTGCCTACTAAGTATTTGATTGAAGATTGGTACTCTACTCCTTAGGCATGGAGGAAATGATGCTACTCATAACTCTTGAAGATGGTACTCTATTGTACTTAACTCGTAGAACAAACGATGGAAAATTGTCTGTGCGGCTGCGGCAAACAAAATTATGTCATTTATTTAGCTCAACTCTGGCATCCTTTCAGGCGTCAATATCATTTTTAACAAACTATTGTCATTTTTGTTATGTAACTTTCCCATTTGTTTAATCTTCTTTGTCATTTATTTTATACATTTTTGCCATTTGTTCCAAAAATATTTACTGGAATATTAAAGTAGGTTTCTAGGTCATGGGCTCCATAGGAAAGGCCGTGGGATCCACTAGTTCGAATGTCACTTCATAATTAACAATAAAAAGAATTTAAATCATTTAAAAATATTATTATCATGCCACATGTCCAATTTTAATCGTTCCTCGATCTACACATTTCATTACTATTTCAAGACGTGTAAGGCAGACCCTGTCACCATTACATGCATTTGTTGTCATTTGTTAAAATAAATTTGTTATGCGTTTAAACATCATTTATATTGGCTCACGCAAACTCTGTCACCATCGGTTATTTTATTTGGCATTTATTCATTGTTCTCAGCAGTTAGGTAAAACATGTGATTCACACGAGTTCGTTTAGCTTTTGGTGCAAAAAACCATTCCTATTCCTCAAACACTTTCTTCTTGCACGACCACTGCAAAGACCACAAAAATTGCCTTGTTTCTATAAATCGTGTGTGTGATTGACGAGCGTAAAAATCGTCCAAGTCGCACAAACCATTTTCTCAAAAATTATTGGCAAATCATCTTATTGTTTGTGTAATTTCAGTGTTATATAAGTGGCAAATCATCTGTGTAACTACTGCCTACCAGGTGTTTGATCAAAGTCTATTTTTTCTTCTTCTTCCACAATGAAGCCTGATAAAGAAGTGAATGAACAAGTTTATGAAGAGAACTAAACACAGGAGGGTAGAGCCAAGAAGGGCACCTCAAATGTAAAAAATTACACCTGTCGGTGTACAGGTTTGGGACTTCACAAAATGTTTGGAGCTCTACCTGAAGAGGAGAAGGGTGTTCTTCATGCCACCTGCTTTCCACCCTTACTGCTGACTAATCCAATAGCGACGATGTCGACGTTGGTTATGGAAATATTCGATCATCATCTTGGTAATTTGAAGTTCTAATTTGGGGAGACGATAATTAAGATGAAACCTATTCATGTTTGCCAGATTTTAGGGCTACGTGTCTTTCCTATTGCAAACGAGTTCTTATTTATTGATCCTGAACATATGACAAATTTCAGAATGAGGCGATTCCCTAAGAAGAAGAATACATATGGGTTGAAGGAAATTAATGATGCTTTAAATTAGGCAAAATTAGAAAGACATCAGGGTAAGGCTCTAATTTTTCATTTGTTTTGTATTTTTTATCATCGTCCTTCATTGTATTTCTTTCCCCTCCAATATTTGCATTATATTTGCCATTTTTGGCTCATTATATTCTAAGGTTCTTATCATTACATTGTGCTATTTTGTTTTGCAGAAGATGTTCTTCGATTAAATTTGTTAAAAATTATACTATCATTTTTCCTCCCGAACAAGGAGAGATACATTTGGGTAAAGTATATTGATCTGGTAAATGATCTACAATAGTTCAATAGATTCCCCTGGGGTGAGAAAGTCTTTAATTTCTTGTGGAGTCAAATAGTGAAGTTTGTTGCTTATCGATCGGCCGCTGATAAAAAATTGAATAAAGCCATATCACTCCACGGATACCTGGGTGTTGATGATATGGACTTTCCTTTCTATTCCCAGTCTAAAGTTTCCAAGAATTAAGGAATTCATATATTTGTTCCCTAAGCTACAGGGATGGAGGATGAGACCCTTTAAGCGTCGCCAAATTGTGACGTTTAAAATTTTTTTTGCTAACCCCAAATTGCTAGCAATAGCTATGAAGCCCTCTGAGACTGACATGCAGCAAGATCTTGTACAAGAGGTCATGGTAATCTTCCATTCTTTGTATAATTTTGATTCATTTTATTTCTTCTTTTCCATTTAATTTAGGTTTCCTATCATTTTATTTGCTTAGTTTTGTCATTTTGTATTCTCCTTTTGATATTTGTTTGATTTTTCGGCCATTATGAAGTCCTTTTTTGTCATTTGTTATATGTCTATAATCATTGTTAAAGTATTTCATGTCATTTCTAAGTTGCCTTTATCATCGCCATCTATTTGAATATTTTAGAGACATCAAATTAAAGCACCTCCAATCAGTGCACCTACAGTCGGTGCACCTGTAGTCATTGAACCTCTAATACGTAGCAGTTCTTTTGCCACTAAGATCCGAGCTGTAGTGGTTAGGGTATGCTCCCAAATGGAGGGGCATGGTAAAATGTTACTGAAGTAGGATGACCATGGAAAAATGTTGCATAATCATGGTAAAATGTTGGAATAAATATTAATGTCAACTTTAGGACACAATACTCTACCACTTGGAGATACTCCACTCCTTGGGCAGTACCAGTTCTCTACTCCTGAGAAAACCGCGAAATACAAGCGAGAATGAGGTAATGAGTAAGAAGATGGGTAAAGGAAGAAGGCGGAGCAGAGAATAAAAAAAGGTAAGGGAGATGGCAGAAGATGGCAGAAGAAGCTAATGTGCCCAACAAGAAGAAAAAGGCTAAAGGCCCGAATAAAGAAGCTTTTACTGAAAAATAATTTGATTATATCCCACTGATCCAATTAAAAGCCTTAATCCCCAAGATCCCCAAGAAGGGTTTGGCAAATAGAGTACCAAGGAAGAGATAGGTGGAATTTCCAGAACTTGAAAATATTCAATCAACTGCCGAGAGATATTGGAGGTGATAAATGATTTAATGGTAGATGATGATGTTGAAGTTGGGAGGGAAGTAAATTTCAATGCGATATCCTCTGAATATGGTGGTGATCTTCTAGAGGTATCATTCGTTTGCTACTTCTTATCATTTATATGATTTTATTTGAAATTTTTGTTTGCAAATATTGGCATTCACGTTATGTAATTTGCCATTTCTTCAAAAGTTTGTCATTAGTTTAGTATATTTTGGAATTTGTGAGATTGTCTTTATCATTCTCTTTTCCAGAACTTTCATTTTTTCTGATGTCTTTGTTCATTTTATTTGTTGTATGTGAAGTAGAAAAAGGAGGACAAAAAAGATAATAATGATAAGAAAGATGTCAAGGAGAAAATTAAATCTGAAGAAGAGCAACCTCAAGTTGCTGAAGAAGAGGAAGTTCAAGAGGTATTTATTTATCTAATATTTGTTTTGAGCTATCTACCATATTTATTACTATACTACTGTTTGTTCATTTTATTTTACCATTCATAGTATGTATATCCTATTTTACAGATAGAAGGATTGAATAATAGTGATGAGAAAGTTGATGATGTTGAGAAAGATGGTGAGGAGAAAGAATCTGAAGAAGAACAACCTCAAGTTGCTGATGAAGAGGATTCGAAACAACCAACTATAGTGGTGTATTATACTAGAAAAAAAATGTACAATATGGCAATGAGGTATTTGCTAAACAACAGGACTCATAACCTCAAGTTACTTGACTACAACTAATATTTATTTGCATTGAGTTATCCATAATATTAACATCACCTATCTATACCATTTTTTTAATTTGTTTCTTCTTTAACCTTTGCTGTACAGACTATGGTGGTTGCAGAGGTAGCAAAAACTGATATAGTATTCTTCAACCATGAGGAAGCTGCTGGTAAAGCTTATCAGGTAACTTATCATTTGTATGATGTTAACTTCTCATTTTCTTCTTTTATTTTACCATATCCTGTATCACTCAAATCATTTGTAGTCTGTTTATTTACAGGCTAGTGCTGACCAAATAATTATTGTATCTATCGAGGAACAGACTCTGGAGGTTACAAAAACTGAAGATGAAGCTAGTCAGGTAATTTATAATTTGTTTGTTGGTAACTTCTCATTTTCTTCTATTTATTTTCTCATATCTTGTATGACTCTAATTATATGTAGTTTGTTTATTTACAGACTAAATAGAGAAAAGAGGAGGTGGAATAGAATAAAAATGAGGTTTTTGAAGGAAAGGATGATCAGAATAAACCAGACCCTGAGCAAGTAATAAAACAAATGGGTGTTGACCAGACCAATGTATGAAGTACTTTTAAACCAAACAACTGGTTTATTACTCATTCTCATATAATAAGCACATTCACATTTCTTTTTCTTATTTTGACATATCTGTTCCAGCTTGTTTTAATAGAGTCAGTAGTGGATGTCACCTTAAAGAAGAGGCATGCTCTAACTGAGGAAGAAATTAATGAAAGAGCCGTCAAAATGGCTTGTAAAATAAACCGATTACATGCTCACCTTGGCGAGCTTCTTCCGGGAATGTTATTAGAATCTTTTATTCAAAGACCCATCTCCCGGGATGAGAAAAACTAGGTGGACCAAGTCTGGTCACTAAGGAAAGATGGATTATCTCCTAAAACTAAGAAGGACAACAGTAGTACCTATATGAGGATAGGTGAAGAAACTATTTTCCTTAACGCTCTCTGCACCTTATACCCAAATCAATGGTTGGACAATGAGGTATTTATATCATTTCCTCTATCATTTGTACAAGAGTCTCTACTATTTATTTTCACATTGTCTGCCATTTATTCGTTTGCACTTTATCATTAGTTTTGCCTTTGTTATCATTTGTAATATTTAAATTTATCATTTTTGTTATCTAATTTGCCATTTTCTTTCCTTGTTCAGGTCATTGATGTGTACATTAAAGCTCTGATTCAATATTTTGACACACAACATCGTGCCCGCCCAGATAAAGAAAGGATTATACTGGCGTATATCTTTGCCTATTAATATATTGATAGGGCTTTCAATGTCTGTACTCGAAATATGTCATTTCCAGAAGGTATGGAACAGAAAAAGAAATCAATTTGTGAACAAATTACATCTATGCAATGGGATCGTACATTTTCTAATTAAATCTATCAAGAAGATTTAAAAGTGGTCAATTTGAAATTAATACTCATTCCCTGGAATATCAATGACAGCCACAGAGTCCTTTGTGTTGTGTCCTTTAAGGCAAGAAAAATATATATCTAAGATTCAATGGTAGATTCGAAAATTGTAAATGCACGGAAATAGAAGAAGAAGTTATCTCCTGGACACTAGCTTATTGAAGATCAAATATAACCGATCCTCCCAAAAATGTTGATATGGAGAGATTTTACTGATCGTAGTAGTCCACCTACTGGTTCAGAGGTAAAGGATTATGGTCTAAACTCCAAATGGAAAACTCATTTTGGGAAATGTCCAATACAGCCAAATGGTAATGACTACGGGATCTATATGTTTATCTTTATGGACAATCTCCTAAAGGGAATGAAATTTCCAGATTTGATAGATGGTAATGAATGCCGTTACAGAATTACTTATGATATATTGAGGCTGGGAGTTGAGCCGGAGGAGATTTTTAAACTTTAACATCCATTTTGTTATAATATATAATTTCTGCAATTTTGTAAAGTTATAAATAAGTAATATAATTTATTTATATAATATTTTCATTTGTTATATCTTCTTTGTCATTCGTATATTACATATTTGTTAGAGTGGCTAGTCTATATAGTTGGATTATTATTGATTTTTCATTTATTATGTATGATTTGGCATTTGTTATCATCGATTTGTCATTTGTTATATATGATTTGGCATTTGCAATCAGAGATTTGTCATTTGTTATCTATGATATATCATTTGTTATATATAATTTGGCATTTATTATCAGAGATTTGTCATTTGTTATCTATGATATATCATTTGTTATATATCATTTGGCATTTTTTATCAGAGATTTATCATTTGTTATTTATGATATATCATTCGTTATATATTATTTATTTTATAGATAGACAGCATTTGATGTAAGCGAATGGTCGATTTGGTTCAAATGAATTGTGATTGCTTTTAAGTAGACAACATATGTTCTTAAAAACACGATTATTTATTTGTTATACAGGATTTTTTATTTGTTGACTACGATTTGTCATTTTTTATATATAATTTGTCATTTGCTAACTAACAATGGTCTATTTGGTTCTTTGAACATTTGTATTGTGTTTGTATGATAGTAGACTTCATTTGGACTTAAAAAAATTAGGTATCAATAATTTGTCTTTTATTAACTATCAATGGTCTATTTGGTTCTTTGAACATTTATATTGTGTTTGTATGATAGTAAAAAATATTTGTGTTTGTTATTGTTAACAAATGACAAAGCATGGCTAACAAATGATAAATCATTGCTAACAAATGAAAAATCATGGCTAATAAATGACAAATTATTGATACCTAATTTTTTTAATTACAAATATTGTTTACTATCATACAAATATAATACAAATGTTCAAAGAACCAAATAGACCATAGATAGTTAATAAATGGCAAATCATGGTTAACAAATAAAAAATTATTGATAACTAATTTTTTTAAAGTTCAAATGAAGTTTACTAACAAATAAACACAATACAAATGTTCAAAGAATCAAATAGGCCATAGATAGTTAACAAATGATAAATTATTGCTAACAAATGACAAATCATGGCTAACAAATGACAAATTATTAATACCTAATTTTTTAAGTTCAAATGAAGTCTACTAACAAACAAATACAATACAAATGTTCAAAGAACCAATTATACCATAGATAGTTAACAAATGACAAATTATTGCTAACAAATGACAAATTATTAATACCTAATTTTTTTTAAGTTCAAATGATGTGTACTAACAAATAAACACAATTCATTATATCAAATAACCAAATTGACCATTGACTTACATCAAATGACAAATTATATATAACGAATGACAACTAATATATGAGGAATGGCAAATTTTTAGTAACAAATGATAAATCTCAGATTACAAATGCCAAATCATAAAGAACAAATGACAAATCTTGGATAACAAATACCAAATCATATTAAAAAAATGACAAATCATAAAAAGCAAATGACAAATCTTTGATAACAAATGCCAAATCATTTGAAAAGAATGACAAATCCTAAAAAGAAAATGACAAATCTATGATAATAAATGCTAAAGCATATGAAAAGAATGATAAATCATATATAAGAAATAACAAAATAATAATAATCCAATTATACAGACTAGATTTTCACTCCATTCTAACAAATATGTAGTATATGAATGATAAAGAAGATATAACATATGAGAAAGACGTTATAAATGAATTATATTAACTATTTATAACTTTACATAAGTCAATGGTCTATTTGTTCTTTAAAACATGATTATTCATTGGGCACAAAAAAAGAAAATTTTATTAGATCGAATATATTATTATGGATTACAATTTACATTACATCAATTTACATCAGTTTATGCACTCGGAGGTGATGGTGATGGTCGGTCCCCCCGACCACCATCGTCTCCTCCTGCGTAACCCCCACCACCACCACCATCTCTTCCTCTAATCCAAGTCATGGTAACGAGCAGACATTATCGAATGTATACCAACTGCTTCATCCACCACTGTAACATCATCCTCTGCCAGAAGACGAAGACCAATTCTTCGCCCTTGCTCCGACGTCACCATATAGTAAAAATGGAGCATTTGATAATAATCGTCATCTGCCTTTTCCACTTATTCATACGTCATCCCATAAAAGGTAGGATGCGCTGGAATGTTAGTAGGAAGTTCAAGGGACTGGGTCCCAAAGTATCAAAGCCGCAGCTCTTGTATCTTGGCAAGAACCCTAGCCTCGGGCGCTTGGCGTCTAGTGGTCACCATCTTCTTCACAGAGCAGATACACAATATTTGTACAAGATTAAATAAAGAATAAAGAAGTACTTGCTAAATTAACTATATCAGTATTTATACCATAGCACTGCAAACCACAGCAGTATTTAATGTTGAGTTCCAAATCACAATGTCAGAATGAATTCAATCACAGTAGTATTTAAATGCTGACCAAACCCATTAGAAATGAAGGAACATTGGAAATATATTTGTTATCTAATAAAATATATGTCATTCAACAATAAGGGATCTGTCATTTTTTTTAAGGTGTTTGTCATTTATAATCCATAAATTGCATGCTATTATTAAAATATTGTCATTTGCTATATATGATTTAGCATTTGATCCTTAAGAGTTTAACATTCTAATGCCAAAAATGAGCGTCACTAAAGATAAGAAATTTTACACTTCACTCCTACATATTTCTCTACATGTTAAGATCAAGTGATTTTAACTTGGACAAATTTTTTTGCAATATTTCCATTCTAACCTCCGAAATCCTTAGTTGAGTGTAAGTTTCAGATGTAATAGTATCGAGGATCTAATTGCTCCTTTGGCCAGAATTTGTGATGTCTTCCGCCATTGACGATTGTGGCCTTTTAGAATTATCTGGCATAGAGGATTCTCAAAACCAAGTTTTAAACTGGCAATGGTATTGTGGGCAATGATAGAATCTCCCACAGGGCGATTTAGAGACTCTGCAAATGAGACCACAATCGCGCCTTTTTACCTCATCTACCCAAGCCCATAAACCACACTTACCAATTTTCTGAGTGCATTGATAGAACCAGCTGTTAGGGTTGAGGCTTGTGCGTGAGAGACGAAGATCACAATTTTCACCGTACCGGCAAATAAGGGAATGCATCATTGGTAGGGAAGTATGTAATGATTAAGAACTGAAAGCAAGTGTACAAGTTATATAGTATAAGGTTATGACAAGTTGTTTATAAAGAAATGAAAATTAACACATTACGATGATACCCTTGGTCACAACAAATGTCATAGCCCCCGCTTTAAAGTTGACAGATTCTTGCCTTTACATACAATATTACAAGTCATTCTTAAATTAAACTTTGATTACGTTTATAACAAGTTATCTAACCAAAATACCCATGTGGTTCCCGTCACTCTAAACACTAAGACCTAAACCAAAGCATCCACGTGGTTTTAGCCACGAGTGATTTAAAGTCCTAATTCTCCCAAGTATAAAAAATAAAAAAAAATAAAAAAACCCTAAACTAAAGCTCTAACCCTTAACTCTTTAAAACTTCTTAAGAAATATCGTACTCCCACTCCACTAAATTTAGCCGTGCCTCTTTCAGTACCCCTCAAGATTAGTTTGAGGCGGTAGGGATTGAGGATGATCAGGCTGACGAATGTCTCTTCACGTTGAATAGAATTTTCTTAATGGAGAAGGATGTCACCGGTGAGAAGGCACAACTGCTGAAAGAACATTACGAAGAGTTCAAGGAGAAATTAGGAGAGTTCGATGAAATGGATGAAGAACTGAAAAAAATATAAAAAAGAAAAGAAAGCGTTTTGAAGGGCTCAAATTCTATATCCGCTTCTTGGAAGATTAACTCTGTACTCTAAAGTTTGACCGGGATGAGCACAAGAAGCTTTGGGAGGAGTCGGCCTACAAAATTAGTTGTCTCGAGAAGAAGATCATGGCTATGGAACGTGATAGGAATTCCTCAAGTAAGGAGTTGCGAACATTTGTGTTGTTTTTAGTTTTTTGTCATTGTTGTTATATTTCCCTTGTATGAACATTTGTTTTGTTTTGTTTCGGTTTTTCGCTTTCAAATAGTGATATGAGGGAAGTTCTATCAGAAATAAATGATATAAGGGAACCAAACCAATGATAAAGACTCCATAAGCAATGATAGATAAATGTTGAACTTAACAAAACTAGTAATAACATTTCCACAAACAAATGATAAATTATCGTTAACCAATGGTAGTTTAGGAAAGAGATAATGATATATAACATTAAAAGAAATGCAAACTTATCTTCAACATATGACAAATTGATGTGACGAGTAATGATAATTAATTAGACAGCTCAGATTAAATACTCATATTACTTACGTGTACAACAAGAAACGATGGCGCCGAACCGAAGTAATAATAACTTTTACCCTAAACATAGGGTAATCCTTGACACGCGTCCCTTTCCAATGCATTAAACTCCCCTTATAAAATCCCTAATCTCTAATAAACTATTCTAAACTCTTCAACTATTCAAACCCCAAACTCTTTTCAACTTCTGAAGAAAAATGTCGCACTCCACTCGAGTTAGCCATGTCTCTTCGAGCACTCCATACGATTGGTTTGTGTCGGTTAGGATGCAGAAAGGTCAGCGTGACCAACGTCTCTACAAACTGAATAGACTGTGCCTAATGGAGAAGGATGTCTCTGGTGAGAAGGCATAAATGCTAAAAGAGCATTACGAATACTTCAGGGAGAAATCAGAAGCGTTTGATGTAATCCGGGATGAAATGTATCAAGTTATAGCAAAGAGAGATCAGCATTTTGAAGAGTTCAAGTTCCATATACGCTTCTTAGAAGATCAGCTCTGCACTGTAAAGTTAGACCGGGATGAGCTCAAGAAACTGTAGGAAGAGTCGGCTTCTAAAATTAGTTGTCTCGAGCAGAAGATCCAGGCTTTGGAGCGCGATCTAGAATGCATGGAACGTGATCAGGAGTTGTGAATTTTTTTTTAGGTGTTTCATTTGTTCATTTTTTGTGGTAACTAGTACTATGCCTTTGTATGAATGAAAATATGTTTTATTGGTGCTATTTTGTTTGTTTTTTACTATTAAGTAGTGGTTTCCGTTTGATATGTGGCAAACAAAATAATCACAGTTTTGTAAGAAAATAATGATGATAAAGGGGGGACAAGTTTAATGATGAACTTAACAAAACTGTAGATAAAAATTCATCAGACAATGAAAAATTCATGGCGGCAATGATATAATAGAAACCAACAAATGTAAAATTCTTTGAGAATAAATGAAAATTTCAAAGAAAACAATGATATCATGGAAACAAATAAATGAGAAAGTCTTCGTGCACAAATAACACTTCAGAGGGAAATAATGATATCATGGAAATAAACAAATGAGAAAGTATTCATCCACAAATGACACTTCTGAAGCAAGCAATGATATCATACAAGCAAACAAATGAGAAATTCAATATGCACAAATGACAGTTCGGTGCTAAATAATTATACAATGGAAAGAGAAAAATGAGAAAAAAAAATTAACAAATGACAGGTACATTTAGACAAATGATGAATTTTCCAACACTGACGATAAAGTTCATGCAAACAAATAATATATAGAGTACCCAAAATCATCAGTGTAAACTGATTACAACATCTTCATCTGAGATGACAGGTGGCTCAGTGCTCATCATAATAGACGGTGTCATTATTGGACGTGTATTATCGTCAGATGGGATTGGCAGAAACTTACAAGAACGACGATTGTGCTCGCTTTTTTGACTGCAAAATATTAGTTTTGTAACAAGACAAGAAATTTTTTCCCTTCTTTTCCTTTGCGTGCGAGGACATCCGGCTCAAACTGTTGGAATAGGAGCACAAACACGTGGATCAATTTTTTAAATTTTCCACTGCGCAATTCCTCTTATAGGAATCCATATAGGTTCATAAATAGCCTTGTATGTATTATTTGTGAAGTACTCAGAGAGATGTGTAGTTGGATCAACATTAGCAAGACCTAGGGCGTGTACTCCTTATTCACATGTATACCCATCGTTTGCCACCAATGACAAGAACAAGTACCATCTTCAATATTTACAAAATTGGTTCTACCATAACTAGTCATCTAAAAATGGTGACGTAATGTACGAACCCTGCATGTTAGTGAATCCGCCACAAACTTTCTGTTCTCACAGTGATCCGTAGCCCATGGTGTTAAGCGAGCTTGACACTTCTCAGCTTCCTCCCTATACGTGTAGGACATTTTCGAACAGATTCTATGTAATTCCTCAATAAACACATGAATAGGGAGATCTCTTACTTTTAAAATAACGTTATTCCAACTCTCGACATCATTTGTGTAAGCGACTCCGTATCTGAACAAATAACAAACCATAAAATTTAAATACCAAATGAGCATAAACAAATGACAAATGGGATCATACAATTGTAAATAAGAATGTAAATGGAGTTATAATAACTATTTTTCATATAACAAATGATAAGTTAAGCAATACAGAGTGACAACGTACCTACACATTGGAATGTATAGATTGGCCATGTTTTCTTGGGAATTCCTAGTATGTATTGGAGACCCACTGGATCTCTATTCTGGATAACATTCATGTGTTTATCGAAATTAATGCTGGTTAGGGCCGTTGTTGCCATCCTAAATGCGATCATTGTGCTTTCGAGGGTAGTTTTAATGTTGTTAAATATGTGGAAGGCACAAAACGCATGGATTGCAAATATAAGCACCTTGGACTGAACAGTTCATCGTTTCAGACAATTTTCTTCATGGCCTGCGAGTTTATGCGGTTCAACCTATTATACTTCGAGAGAACGGTGAACTTATTCTCCTCTGCAATGACAGACATCTGGTTTCTTATAATTTTGGAACTAACAAGTGTAGTTACATTGAAGTTCGATGGACTTCCTGAACCAGAAAATCTTCGGGGTTGGTGTGTTTCTGGCTATGAAGTTTGTTCCTGTGTTTGTAGCTTCTTATAACCGTTATATAGTGAGCGAGGAGCGTACTTTGAACAACTTGGGGAATGATCAATGAGGAGAGATTAGCAAAAGATTAAAGTAAAATTGTTTTTTATTTTCTGTCAGCTTTTTTCTTAACGATTTGCCTTAATCTTAATTTGTTAACCATTTCATCACATACCCCACAACATAGATATAAGCAAACAACTGAGAGAAACATAAATGAAGACTTACTACTATGAATTAGAAGTCAATATATCCATATCAATCATCAGTACCTCTACAAAAGGAACACCAATTTACATGATCAGACGCAACTGTACTGATTAGCACCAAAACATCTCTCAATGCCTTGAAATTGATCAACGGCAACTCTAATACTAACTATGCCCACAGTTACAATTCGGTGTTATCCACAAGCTAATTGCATATGAACAACTACTTGATATGGTTAGATCCTTAGTCATAAGCTCGATAAAAGCGAAGCAACTTCAGACGCGATACATTTTCCTATAACATGAAAAATTGGACGAAAATACTAGTTATCTTAATTACATTTTAGCAAGATGCATAAAATAGGATTTGTGTATCTCAAAAAAAAAAAAACCAACCTGAACTTCTTCATCAGAATCAAAATGGAAAGTAAGACCAGTAGAGCAATTTTGCAAGACTTCAGCACTTCTCTCAACCCATGCCCTATGTGTATCACCTGCTTCTACCTTAAGAAAGAACATCTGTAGACAAAGATAAAGTATATATTTCAAAAATACGAGCTAAACTACATATATTACAGAGCAAGCAAAACTTGGGACCCTGTAAAATCGGAATTTATATTATAAGATCAAACCTCATCAGAAGTAGCATAAGGTGCATTCTCGACTTTATCTCCTTCAATCTCTATCCCAGTACCCTGGCATTCAGTGCAGAATATGGAAGCAATACGCTTTCTATAAGGTTCCACTTTCCTTTTCTTCGATTTATTCTTTAACCCACGATTAGCAGTGACTTCCCAAAAAGGGGTCTGTTTTTTCAACATCTTGGACTCGCATATAAGGATCCAACGTATAAGGCAGGATACATGTAATATATGAAATGCCTATATCACAAGTGTCAAACAAAAGGTGTCAAATAATGCTCAAGAGGTTGTAAATGATTTGAATACTCAAATATCAGAATTAGAACTGATACAAGTAACTTACCCCCGTATGATTTCTGCTGTTGCAAACAAGTCGCTTAGTTTTCATATTCAATAGAGTTGCAACATCCTTCCCTTGGAGAATTTTATGTTGGCAAAAGTCGCACATCCTTTCGGATAATAACCGCTGTTGCTTCCTTAACTGCCGCCTATCATTTCTGTGTAAGAACAACTTTGCATCCCGAAGTTTATCCTCATATCGCTCTGCTGCAGATTTTTTGAGTGTATTGGAAGCCAAATCATCACCATCACCCACAAAAGTATCATATTGTTCGCTCTCGTCCCCCAAAGAGACATCATCATATTGTTCACTCTCACTAACATCCTCTGAACCGGAAAGTGCCCTTTTCCTTCTCTTTTCATCACCCACAGAGGTATCACGTTGCTGGCTCTCATCGCCCACAGAGGTATCATGTTGTTCGCTCCCATCACCCAAAGAGACATCATCACATTGCTCACTCTCACTAGCATCCCCTGAACCGGAAAATGCTATTTTCCTCTTCTTTGCATCTTGAGCACTCTCATATTCAGCCAGTTGTTCCTTGAACTCATGAAGTGCCCCTTGCCTTCCTATGTTATAGTTATAACAAAAAACCACAATGGCGAAATCATGCTCCGGTAGCTTTGGAAGATTTGTATTATCTTTTCCTAACCAAGAGCACCATATTCTTCTAATCTTTGGAACCAAATAATAATTCTCGTCCATCCTTGCTGCAATCTCTCCAAACCCAATCAGCTTAACTTCTAAATTCATAACCTCATCGTAACACAGAACTCCAGGAACAACCAAACTTTGATCCCCATCATTCATATTCGCATTTCCATTGTTATCATTTCCATTTGACACACTCTCAGAATTACGATGAAAGAAAAGAACCCCATCATTCAACGGCCACGGATTCGGTAGTAAAAGGGTATTCTGAAAATAAGACAATCTTTTCCTGTGAAACTTCCCATTCAGGTGCTCATGCAATACTGTGTCCCCATGACACTGCGAATGACACAAAGTGCAGAAAAACATCAACCCTCTTTTCCCAATCTCCCTCAATTCTACGTAAATATGCCCATTGTTCTGAACATCACGAAGTGTGAGTTCATCTCCTAGCTTTCTCACTTCATAAGCAGTAATAGTGCTAGAAACACCCAGTTTCCTTCTTCCCGCCATTCAAATATTTGTAATTCCCGCTCTTTATCCCAAACCCTAAATCCTTCAAATCCCACCTTTCAAACCCTCAAATTCCACCAGAAACCAAATCAAACCTTAGAAACACCAAAACCATCAAATACCCAAACTAATTTTTTTTCAGAAGCCCTAATTCCCAAATCCTAAAATCCCAATTTCACATATTTCAACCCAATTCATTGCAGAAAGTTCAAAAGAAACAAGAAAAACAACCAAAATACTCGTAATTGTTACCTCTAAACGAATGATTCCTCGAAATCCTTTGAAATCAGAAAAAAATCTTTCAACTTCAGCGAAAAGAACCCTAACCCAACCACAACGAAAACTCAGAGAATCCTAGAACAAGAACTCCCTCGTATGATCATGGCGAAAGCTTGAGGTATCGGTTGAATCTTATAACGTATTACTACAATTGCTTCATGAGAGGTCGCGAGGACGAAGTTGAAACGAGAAATTGGACTTCGAGTCGCCATTAAAACGAGAAATTGAGAAGCTCAGACGAGAAGTTGGAGAGAGAGAGAGAGAGAGAGAGAACGAAACGAAGAAGGTCAAACGATCTTCTTTGTTGTTGTTCTTGTTTGGTGTTAGTTAATCTGTTGATATTACAATGATGACCGTTGGATTTGGGAGGATTAATTAGAGCCGTTGATTTCAGATGTAAATGTATTTAATTAAGGTCGGGTTGGTTTAACTGTTTAATGACAGGTTACGAAATGCTTGAAAGATTCTAGAATCGGACAAGTATAAACTTTGAGCCGGGTCTAGATCCGGAACCCGAACTGCATAGAGATGAAACTGTAGGATTTATTTGTGAGAGTAGGAACTTGCTTAGCTAATCGAATGGTCAGGAATTGCTTGAATCATCGGAATAGCTATGTTGATTTATAGGAACCTATCCCTCGACGTGGGATAACATCAAACTAGTATCATGTCAGACTCACGCAACATAGACATGACATACAACTTGTCAGCAGTGACATCTTGACCACGAACTGAAAAAGAACGTGGCTCAAACATTTTTAATAAAACAGAATAAGTCAAAAACACTTGTCTCCCATGAACTAGCAATTACAGGAGTAAGTCCCACTTTCTCCCATTCCAGGAGAACGTGCTGACACACTGAATATGAGATCTATAAAAGGAATAAGAGAAAAGAATAACAAGATCAAGTTTTTTTCTAGCTCAAGAGATCACAAATTGTAATCAAATTATCATACTTAAGCAATAAAGTATCATTTACTAAATCCTTGAGCTGAGGTCGTGGTTTTTTTTCCTATTCAGAGGTTTTGACGCTAAACACATGTCTTCAATGAGTCAAAGACATGAGTTAAAGACACCTGTCTCCCACGAACTAGCAATTACAGGAGTAACTCTCACTTACTCCCATTCCAGGAGAACGTGCTGACACACTGAAGATGAGGTCTATAAAAGGAATAAGAGACAGAGAAGAACAAGACCAAATTTTTTCTAGCTCAAGAGATAACAAATTGTAATCAAATTATCATACTCAAGAAATAAAGTATCCTTTACTAAATCCTCGAGCTGAGGTCGTGGTTTTTTTCTTATTAAGAGGTTTTCACACTAAACACATGTGTCAATTTAAATTCTATGTTGTTATATTTGTGGCACAAGTACATTTGATATAAGAGCTATTCGAGCTACGAAAATAGGCCCTTACATTTGGTGTCGTTTGTGGGAAAGAAAACATTTCCACAAAGTCCTAAGGTAAACAATTCTTCAACAATCAGCATTAAGTCATGGTGAATCCCAAATGACCAGCTTCGGTGATTCCCCAAGAGCAATCCACAGAACCTGATCAACTAGCAAAACTTAGGCCGAACCTCAACGCCGAAATAAAGAAGCGAAATGATGGGCATGTAAAAATGTCTATTTTACCCTACTTATTTAAGGGTTCTAGACTTCATTTTAATGCTAAAAAGATTAATTATTAATTTATTATTGTTTTAGGTTATGTTAGATAAGAGTGTACAAAAAGCTGAATTTGAGTGCTAAAGTTGCAACTGTTGGAGAAGACCACCTATCTAAGCTATAACTCAGAGCATATCCAATAGAAAAAAAATCTCAAGATCAAATCAAGATAATATTTAACATATTGAGGATATTTTATTATGATTTGGAAGATTGTATTGAGTATAATAAATATTTTACTGAGAATTGAATCTTTAAGAAAATAGCAGCTGTGGAGATGTGATAAGCAGGCAGGTTTATATTAGCCCAAAAATTCTGAAACTTTTTGAATAAATTACCAATATGTGAAGATATTTAATGGAATTTTTTCAGATTTTTATACTGAGTATATATTTCTTAATAAATTATAAAGTTTGATTATATTGGATTTGGCTAAAATACTCTCTTACTAAATATGTAACCCTCTCCTTTATCTATAAAATGAGAGGTCTTGACCATGAATGATCATCCAATTTTGAGAGCTTGAGAGCATTGCTTAGAGAGTAAAGAGATTGAAGTTTTTGGAGTTGGATATAACCTCGGAGCAATTGACCTTTGTAAGTTTTATTTGATCAATAAAGTGTTTTTTTTTCATTATCATCGTATCTTTCTTTTTACTAGTATGCTGTATTTTAGGATTCATGTCTAGCTAAACCATCATCTAGTGGAGGGGATGAAGCCGTATTCAATATATATTCAATGTGATCAACTAAACCTACATTGCTCATTTTGTTTTAACATCAAAACCATCTTTATATTAACAATTTTATTATTGGTTCATGGTTAAATTGATATGAATCAAGTTTTATGAATGTTAATGTAGTTGATTTTAGTTGCACAATTATTATTGGCATTGGATTATGAATCAAAGATTAATAGAACGTATTTAGCTTGCTTTAACATTTCGTATTTTCACATATGATTTCTCATCTAATGTATTTTAATAAATTTGTTTCTTAAGAGATAGTAAATAGACATTTGGTCAAAATCATTATTTCTTCCAAGAGCAATTTATGCTTGTATTTATGTTGAGTATATATTTACGGTGAATCCCCGTTTCCCCCTAGTTTTTAATATATTTGTAACCCAAAAATCTCCTGAATTTTTTTTTAGTTCTTTTATTTATTAGTTTAGTTGTTTGATTTGAAAACATTATCTAACGATTATTTGGCCTAGTGAACAACAAAACCTGAAACATATATTAACAAAACCCAATTCGATACGGTTTTATCAAATGGCGTCGTTGTCGGAGAGCATGAATAGAAAGCCTATATTGTTTGGTCAAATAATCTATAATCGAGAGCTTCATGAACAGGAACTCGAAGAGGAACGTAGAGCTCAACAACTGGAGTTCGAGCGACATGAAGAACAAATGACAATACTATAGACTTTCTTGAAAGCTTTGGAAGACAATCAACAGGATTAAGCTCCCAGGAAATGTGAGACCATACCCGCAAATTCTAGGATTTCAGCACAAAAGAGATAAGGACCTAGAGGCACTCCTAGCAAAGGAGCTTCTAGAAACAACTGTAGTCTCTGGGATCTTCACAAAGGCGACAATGAGTGATTAATAATATTGGGTTTGACACGTCTCACAAGACGAGGGCACTATTCGACTCTCTCCGAGTCTCTTTCTTCTCTTCCTCTAGAACTACTAGGGCTTTGGTTGATAGAGGAGAAGGTTCTGAAAAAGGTCCCTTCTAAGGTTACATCTTCTCCTTATTTATAGAGGGAGCCTCTGGCCTAGAAGTGCCCGGGCTCACGTAACGTGTCTAACTCCTAAGATGCCCCTCCGGGATCTTAGGCTTTGTTTTTCCATGTGGGCAAGGCTATTACAACTTATCGTTACGAACTAATCTCATCGTAACTCATGGGTCATTAAAGGAACTTCCACTAAGATGTGTTCGTCTATTGGGGAGGTCGTTCAATGACCTTGAAGTCTCATGGTTACGTCTTGGCTAGTAAGTCGTTAGGAGAGCTTCCTCTAAGACGTGCTCATCTTTTGGGGAAGTCGTCTAACGACCTGTAAGCTCATGGTTAGCAGAAGCGTGTTTCTAGAATGCCCCCCCCCCCTCAGTTCTTACTCGTAGGGAGAGAGAGATGAGGCAAAATATTTGTTCTTGTCGTGTTGAAGATGCAGGGTCGTTTTATGAATACTGCCTCTTCCAGGCATATTATTTAAAGTTCTGCATTATTATTACTGGCCACATCAGGGGAGGCTCCGAAGGCTTCTAGTCGTACCCAAATGAGTGGAGACCACCGCGTCATTGGCTGAGTATGAGTGTGACAGGATAAAGATGAAATATTTGGATGACATGAATGAATGGGTGAAGTCGAGCGATAGTGACGATTGGATTTGGCCAGATTGCCAAACGCTAGCCCCTAACCAATGCATATGCTATTTTGGCCAGTATGATGCTGGCCTGCGGTTCCTGTTAGATGACCTGACGAAGAAATGTTTTAACTCGTTTGGACGAGCACCGGGCCAAATGAATGATAACTTTTACAAGGTAATTATTGATTGTCATCTGATTAATCAGTTGGTCCCTCCTAGCTTTAATGTAGGGTGCGCTGATGTGATGGTTGTATACAAGACGTGTATTAGTGGGATTTGGTCCCTGGGACGTGAGAAACAAGGGTGAGGGAGTAGGTACGTCAGATTAACCCGCACTCTCGCCTCGTGTGGCCCGTGCCCATTCAAGGGCGCGTCATGAGGGTTATTAAATACGTACCTCAGTGAAGGCGAAGACAAGTATGGCTAAGATGTCCCCCGTTAGGAAGGGGGAGTCGATCGGAAGGTCTGGAAGGTGATGTGTACTTGTGCTCCCGTGTAGATGCATTGGTATTACATAGCTCGTAAGTCTAGCGAGCCAAAAATATTTAAGTTACCAACCGGTGATAATTTTTGGTGTCATCACCCGATATTGGTGACTGGTGCATTTGATTTTGACGATGGTCCAAATCGTCACCGGCATAATGCTTTTAATATGAAGTGTATGTCCTAACCTTTCATATGTTTGCGATCTTTCGTTGTTTCTTTACGTGTGGTCTAATATTTTATCTTTTTCTCACAAGTATGACTCTTGCAGGGGTTACGTACAAAGATTTTCGTCTACTTTGGTTGGTTGTTCAGGACAAAGAGTGTCAGGTGCTGACAAACATATTTGACGAGACCTTCGAAGAAGATCATTTTTGGTCAAGTGCTATGTACAACGAGCCACGTGGGTATGCTGCGAGCGATACGATGTCTGTATAGAGTACGCATACGTAGAAGTTGGTAAAGAACATTGAGATGAAGCCTCATTTTCTTGTTTCAAAGGGGAGGGAGGCAGCCGGTGGCTCGTCGGTAGGTCCCCTTGTGCCGGGTCGCAGTGCGGGGATTAAGGGTGTTAACATCTACAGTGAGAAGGATACCCCAAACTCTAAGCGCCATAAGACCACTCACCAAGGCCTCGTTGATGAGGAGTTGAAAGGGTTACGAGGGAGGGAAAAAGAGCCACTATCTCAGTCTTTTCTAGAGGATACAACCTGCTTCATGGGTAGTGGCAAATTGTTCACTGGTGGCCTACCCATGACGGAGGTTCAGAGTATGTCCTACAAGGAGATGGAAAAGGCTCCCCTAACCGAGGATCTTTAAGACCCTCGTGCTGGTTGGGCAATGGTCGTGGCTGCCGCGCGGGTAAGGATTTATTTATGATTGTTTATATGTTCACCGTTTATGGTAACAGCCATATTTTTTCTTTTTTAATCTGTTGAATTTTTAATATTTGTAGTACACCCTGACTCTGGAGGCTACTCTGCAGCGTGGCAAGAATCTTGCCAGTCACAGTAACGAGGTGGAGCTGTACCTCGTAGGAATGTAGGTTTACCAGATGGAGCCCCTTCAGGAGGCCGTGCAGCGCGAGCTGGCTGACTACGTGATAGACCAGACTAGGGCATTGACAGATGAGGCCAAAACATTCTGGGAGGAGAAGCTTACGCTGGAGGGAGACCTAGAGGCTGCCAACAATCACGTGAAATGTTTGGGGCTTGAAAAGGAGGTGAACGAGCAGGCACTCCACGACCAACTCGTGGGGGAGAGACTAGTATCCACAGACCTGCAGGGCCGTGTAGTGGAGCTAGTGGAGTGCGTGATGCGTATTGAAAAATATTTTTATTTGTCTACTGACTGGTGGGTCGCCACACTTGCACCACTACTCCTTATTCTGCGGTTAACCCAAGACATGTCAAAGCTACGTCACCTCGGCTATTACGCCCGGCAAGGTCTAATTCCTTTGGGAATCAGATGGATATCACTGTCGAGGAAGAGGCTGAAGTTACGATAGAGGATGCTATTGCTGTTGAGCCGAGATCTGCCCCTAGATAAAGTACTTATGAGGATGTTGTGGAGCCCAACGTGGCTATTATGCAGTTTTTTAGGTAAAGACGCTCTGTATTTATGTAACTTTTAAGCCACATCATTTTATTTTTATGTTGGTATTTGAACTTGTGTATTGGAGTGTCCTTGTTGGGTGATATCTTTAAAATTTCAGACAAATTAGTTGCTAGTTCCTCATTGTACTAAGCATTTTGGTCATAAGTACGACCTATCTTTTATATTGTTGAAGTTGTGCGAAACTCCCATAAGCATTTTTTAGCTAGTCCTCGTTGGATTAGGTGCTTGGTCGTAAGGACAACCTATATTTTAGACTTGAATTTTTTGTGAGACTCCTACAGACATTTAGATAGTCTTTGTTGGACTGGGTACTTGATCGTCAGTACAACCTATCTTTTATACTGTTGAAGTTGTGTGAAACTCCCATAACCTTTTTATAACTAGTCCTCATTGGACTAGGTGCCTGGTCGTAAGGATGACTTACATTTCAGACTTAAATTTTTTGTAAGACTCCCACGGGCTTTTTAGCTAGTCCTCATTGGACTGGATGCTTGGTCGTAATGATGACCTACTATCGCTAATATCAATGTTATGTTGGGGGTTCCAAAGAACTTTAAAAGTGTACTTGGGGTTGCCTTTAAGGAAGTTAAAAGAATATTGCTTGGATTTTGGGATGGATTATGGGAGATCTTGGATTTTACTATGTGCATTAATTGGTGTTGGTAATCAACACCATAAATGTTAGGTTTAATACCCATATAGATTATAAAGGGGAAGTTGGCTTTCACTTTAGGCTTATTTTGAACTCTTAAGTTCCTTCCTCTCTTAAGTTTGGTCATACAATATAAGCCTGGTCGTAATCTCGATTTGAAGCTTGCGTGTCCATTTGGGTGGACTTCTATACTCTTCAGTACTTTGGCCATCGTGGTTTGGTGGGGAAACCGCTGGAACATATTTTTGTTGGCCCTTCATCTCTTTCAGATGAAGAATGAAAGGTATGCCAGAAGCGCTGGTTCTGGTATCTGATCCTTCGCTACCAAGTGAAAACCATACTCGACCGTGTGGTTGTCCTTAAGACCATGGCTCTAGAGGATGTGAGGGAGTCCGGGGTGGAGAGTCCTGGTTATAGTGGATAGGAGAGGCCATGCCCTTACTGTTCGTGATTGCCATCTATATATTTTTACGTTTGTTTAGCTCTTGTAATCATTTTTTATTTGAAAATGAATACTTTTCCTTCGTGATTGCTATCTATGTATTTTTAAGTTTGCTAACTGTTTGTTTAACTTTATGTGTTGGGCCCTCGTTGAACTATCTGACCCGAATGTTATTACGGCTTATCTTGAAATACTGGATGGGCGAAGTTGGATTGCCCAACTTTTGCTAGTCTTCGTTGGACTATCTAATGCAGTCCTTATTACGACCTAAAACTGAGAAATGGGTAGGCAAAGTTCCCACTAACCTTTTACTAGTCTTCGTTGGGCTATCTAATGTGGCCGTTATTACAACCTAAAACTGAGAAATGGGTGGGTGAACTTCCCACCAGCTTTTTGCTAGTCTTCGTTGGATTATCTAATGTGGTCGTTATTACGACTAAAAACTGAAAAATGGGTGGGCGAAGTTCCCACCAACGTTTTGTTGGCCCTCGTAAAATACTGTGCCTATTTAGATGTTGTGTCGCTTTTAATTCAAAAAATGACTCACGTATTGGGGAGGGCGATCTACTTCAAGAAAGCCCCCAGTATGAGAGGTCACTTTTACTTAAAAAAAATGACTCACGTATTGGGGAGGGTGATCTACTTCAAGAGAAACCCCAGTATAGGAGGTCATTTTTACTTCAAAAAATGACTCAGGTATTGTGGAGGGCGCTCTACTTCAAGAACGCCCCCAGTACGGGGAAGTCGTTTTTACTTCAAAAAATGACTCTATTCTTTGGGAAGGCATTTTACGTTAAAAACGTCCACAATTTGGGGAAGCCATATTTACTTCAAAAAACGATTCTAAGTTTTAAGAGGGCGTATTATGCCAAAAATGCCCCCAATTTGGGGAAGTCATTTCTACTTCAAAAAACGATTCCAAACTTTGAAAGGCCATTTTACTTCAAAAATGCCCCCAATTTGGAAATGTTGTTTTTACTTCAAAAATTGACTCCAATCTTTGAGAGGCGTTTTACGTCCAAAACGCCCCAGTTTGGGGAGGTCGTTTTTACTTTAAAAAATAACTTAAATTTTTGAGGTGGTGTTTTACGTCCAAAACACCCCCGGTTTGGGGAAGACATTTTTACTTCAAAAAATGGCTCTAATCTTTGAGAGGACATTTTACGTCCAAAAATGCCCCCTATTTGGGGAAGTCGTTTTTACTTTAAAAAATTACTCCTATCTTTGAGGGGGCGTTTTACGTCCAAAACGCCCCCGGTTTGGGGAAGTCGTTTTTACTTCTAAAAACAACTCCAATATTTGAGGGGACGTTTTATGTTAAAATGCCCCCAGTTTGGGGAAACAAAAAAAAATGACTCCAGTGCTTGAGAGGGTATTTTATGTCCAAAACACCCCTAGTTTGTAGGAGTTCTTTTTTACTTCAAAAAATGACTCCAATCTTTGAGAGGTCATTTTAGGTCAAAAATGCCCCCAATTTAGGGAAGTTTTTACTTTAAAAAATGACTCCAATCTTTGAGAGGGCGTTTTACGTTAAAAATGCCCCCAGTTTGCACAATGACTGAGTCAATTCCGAGTAGTATTTAAATGTCTATTACAAAATTCTTACAAGTAAGGATACACTATTGATTCCACTTTCGGAGGATTTATGGTGTTCTTGAGAGACTTGAGCTCCTCCTCGTCACTGTTCATTAAATAGTAAGCATTGCCACCTACGACATGTGAAATGATGTACGGGCCTTCCTAGTTTGGTTGAAGTTTGCCTTTACTATGATCCTGAGCTGTGGAGAAGACTTTATTTTTATTACGTACTCCCCCTCTTGGAATTCTCGTGGGCGGACTCGCTTGTTAAAAATTCTGCTTTAATGACTTTGGGTACCTTGGATGTGAAAGGAAGCTTCCTTTCTTGTTCATCTATCATATCGAGGTTTTTTGTGTGGAGATGGTTGTTTATTTTACCTTGAATGATCAGTGACCTGGTTGTGTTGGCAATGACCTCGGTAGGGAGCACTGCTTCAGACCCATAGGTAAGCATAAATAGGGTGAAGCCAGTTCACTTTCGTAGGGTTGTGCGGTAGGACCATAAAATGTGGAGTTTCTCATCGACCCATCGGCAATTTATAACGTCCAATCATTTGTTGATACGGTTAATTATCATTTTGTTCCTTTCCTCGGCCTGTCTATTTTCATGGGGGTGCCTTGGACTAGAGACAAATATTTTGATGCGGTAAGGTCGCACAAACTCGGCTACCTTACTGCCCACGAACTGTGTCCCATTATCTGTTATCAAGACCGATAAGACGTCGAACCTTATGATAATGTGTTTCCATAAGAAATCGATTACCTCTTCTCCTCGTATGCGAGCAAGTGGTACAGCCTTGACCCTTTTGGTAAAGTAATCAGTTGTGATAAATAACCATTTACGTTTCCCGCTTGCCACGGGGAGTGCGCCAACAATGTCCAGTCCACATTTTGAAAATGGCTAGGGGCTTGAGAACGTATGCAAGTCTACTACGGGGGCGTGGATAAGATGCCCATGGAACTTGTAGGGGCCTAACTTCAGGCCGAGATGAAGTCGGCTCTTACACCACGAGGCTTATCCTTAATCAGAGGATTCAAGCATAAAATCTATAGTATATGTAATCTACTGACAATATACTTGCGTAGAGGTCTGAATGTGACGCTCTACGACCTGTGATGAGGATTTTTAAGAGAGTTTTTAATACTGATGAGTTATCGAAGGTTCGAGTACTGGGTTTTACAAAGTGATCAAAGGTAAACTATAAGGGTTCAGAGGGGAGATTTTGTAACCTCTCCACGGTTCCCTATCCCTAAAATTTATAGAACATATGAAGGGATATCCCGGAGTGGGTATGGGCACCGGAAATGTCAGAACTGTCACTGCAACAGTTGTTGGGTCTGCCTCTGTACTTTAATACTATAGCAGTAGTTGGGTCTGTCACTATACTTTAATACCGTAGCAGTGATTGGGTATGTTACTGTAGCTACAAGGACCAACCACTGTGCCATCTTATCTAGTGAGCTGGCTGTCTGTCCTGTCATACTTTGACCATGTACGGATATGGTCGAAGTGTTTCTGCTGCGATATGGAGTTCGTCCTCGAGGCTTGTTCAAAGTCGAGGATTCTTCTTCGGATAATCCTTGGGAGACTTGCTTAAGGATTGGATAGGCTTTGATACATTCGAGTAGGCTTCGAAGTGCCTTCGAATGTGTGACTGGGGTAGAAGGCTGCGAGTAGGCTTCAATACATTCAAGTAGGCTTCGAGTGTGTGACTGGGGCAGAAGGTTGCGAGTAGGGTACTATATTCGCCCCCTCTCAGTGAAGGTCTCGAAAATGGGTGTATAGGCATTTGCTGAGAAAACTGTTTGGCGTTAGAAGTTGAATGGTTTGACTGCTGGTTTTTGGGGAGGTAATAAAAGAGGGTAATAAAGAAATATTGGTGGGGGGCTCTTCAGATGATGGGTCCGTTTTGTGGCCACCGTTTGTTTTTGCTGGATTCATTTGCGGAAGAGATGGTGGAGCAGGAGGATTCTGTTGCTGAGGCTAGGAGCGAGGAGAAGCATCCTGATGATAAATATGGGCTTCTTACTGTTAGATGGGTATAGAAGGGTATTTGTATTTTGAATTGTACTGTTTTGGTTTGTATGAAATGTACTTGGGAGTTGGTAATATAACTGTCAAATTATTTTTCAGTACTGTGTGCAAGTAGAATTTTGAATGCTCGAAGTACAATTTTGATCAGTCAAAATAACCTGTATGAACTGTCAAAATGACATTCTGATTTATCAAATTAGAAGTCTGAACTTGGTGAAGTAAAAAGTGTGATCTGTTGAAGTCAAAATCTGATCTTAGTGAAGTAAAATAGTGTGATCTATTGAAGTCGATGGATGTCTGAACTTGTTGAAGTGAAAAATGTGATTTGTCAAAATAGAAGTCTGAGCTGTCAAAGAAATATTATGATCTGTCGAAGTAGAAGTCTGAACTTGG